>OZ004344.1:1609440-2809440 GCA_963924445.1 Philereme transversata
GATCAATGTTATCTGCCAGAACTTATGAAGTGAGATAGTGCCCCGCTTTATCAAACCGAAATCGGTTGATCGAAAATGTATTTTTTTATTAAAAAAGCATTTTGGCAACGATTGATCAAATTTTTTATCAAAAGTTCAGCACTAAAATGTTCAACTTCTGTTTGCAATTAAAAAAATATCAGTTACAAATAATAACATCCTTATCCTAATCGTTTTCACCAAAACTATTGTGTGCCTCATATCAATAAAAGAGATTGTATTATTTGGAATGCAAATGTAGTTTTCGTCTCAATACTCTGAGTTCTTACTAATTTCGATTGCAATTTGCATGTGGCGATGACGGCAGTTTTTATTATTTGCTATTTCCCTGTTTCAAAAATAGATCTGACAAAGTTTAGACAAGTTTTGCTAAAAAGTTCAATTTCGAAATTTCTCCGAGTAAGGGAGAGTAAGAGAGGCCTATGCCCAGCAGTGGGTCGACACGGGCTGAGGATGATGATGATGAAGGGAGAGTAAATAATTTTTATTAAAACATATGACATCATTTATGTGGCCCGAAAATATTTTTAGGCTAAATATGTCGTAAAATATCTTTAAAACGACAAAACATCGATGTTCTATTAAATGTTATGAAAACTGATCGTTTTTATTTACTTTTAGATGGCTTGGGTGACTGCTACTGGTATTTACAACTGGGTGCCTCCGTGTCCCGGTTAAAAAGTAGTCAAGCCATGTCAAAGCCTAAGAATTGCCAACTATATGTATCTTACGAACATACTTGCACCGTATTATATTACTTACCTAGTACTTATTTTTGAATTATTTCTGTTTGTGTAGTAATTCAATAAAGAGTTATCTATTTATATTATTTTTGAGCTTACACGAACCTCATTTTCAGAGCCCAAAAGTCAACGCCAGCTCTAAAGTTTCTAAGCAAGTACCGCCAGCAGCGATTGTGCGCAATCGGCCTTCCCTAATTACCGTCAGTAAAAACTAATTGGCAGCGACTGCGGGCTGCGGCCACCCTCTTCTATATGGCCAGTGCTCATCGCCGCATCGACTCGCGAATATCGCTTTAATGCACTGTTTGCGTGGATTTTTTCAATGAACCGATTTGTATTCAATACTAGCTAACGCATTCGGCTTTGGACGTATAGGACCCGGATCCTTATTTATTTTTCCAAGTCACAAATTACTTGTCTGATGGTAAATTGACAGCTTTTTTGGGTGAGTTGAATATTTAGATGTTCTTATAATAAATTTAGGTTTAACCTGAATTGATGAAAACGCTGTAGTCTCTGTGACAAGATTATTTTAGATGCTTGCCCGATACTATACTTTCAGCATATTCGGTGTAAGTCTACGGGAAAACCCTCAAAGCCTCAAAAAGTTTGCTGGAAGAAAACACTTGTTTCTATGTCTGTCTGGTACGAGTATACAATCCTTACTAATATTATAAATTCGAAAGTAACTCTGTTTCTCTATCTATCTGTTTGTTACGTGTTGACCAATTTCTATGAAATTGAGTAACTAGATAGAGACCGGGATCGAGACATGCTACTTTTAAACCGACTGTGCAGAAGGAGGGTAATGTTTTTATTGAAAGAGCGCGCGTGCGAAGCCGCGGGCGGGTCAGGTAGAAAAGAATAAAAAATATTATGTATACCTACCTATATTTATACCCCGGATTTAAATGATAATGGACATTAAGGATATAGTAATTTGATGTTTAAAACTTTTCAATTCAGAAATACTCTCCAATTTTGCTTTCGCCACACAAATGTTTGAATAATTCCAAGTCCCAACAGCACACTTCATCATAAAAAGGCTGTCATCGCCGGGTAATTTAATTCCGTGGTACATTGTAAAAGTGGTCATCGTAACTCATAACCAGGTGCTGGGATTTACACCCAGACAATATGTTGTAAAAATCCCGGTTTTATTACTATCATAGAACTAGGTTTTATAACAAGGGCTTATGTTCTAGTTCCTAAATGTTAGTAAAATATCATGTTCAAAAGACTTGTATAACATATTGAACCGTGCTGGGATTTCTATTTCAAACAGAAACCCAAAACTCTAATTGTATTTACCTTTGAATAAAACTCTACAATTGAGTAAAGTCAATATTTCAAATACTATTTGCATTTTCAAACTAGCCTCGTATTCCAAATCTAAACGAGACGAGAGTTAGGTATAGATTTTGACAACTTTCAATGGAAAACTATCAACAATATCTCTTTTCAAGAATTCGATCGTGCGAAGCGAGATCTCTAAATCAACTTGGGCAAAGCGGCGTTGTGTGTATGTATGTTTGTTTGTCCGAGGATAACTTTCGAAGCGTTGATCCGATCATCGTGAAATTTGATATATAGGTAGGTTGATGACACAATTTTGGTGTGACTAAATGAGCTAAAAAAGTTGGGGGTTCGTTGAGATATTAGGGTTCAAGAGATGCAAAAAAAAATGAAAATGAGACTAGTGTACATTTAAACTTCGTTTTTATTTTTAGTAAAGGACTGAGTAAAGTTTTTGAGTTATTAGCCATAATAAAAACTTAACTTTGACAAAATTCACAGGGTACACCAGTAACCCCACAGTGCTGTAATTTGGTATGCGTGTAGCTTAAGTGACACAAATATAGGAAAGAATCTGAAATCCAGAATAACTGCAATTTGTACCCTAAAAAATATAAAAATAAAATAAAATATTGTATATAATAATATAACATGCAATTAACCAAATCACATGAACGTTACCTGTAATTTGAATTAAACTGTAGGTCAAGTCAGTTGGTTATTTATTTCGTGGCACTATTTTGATAGTCAAAGATTACAAATAATATTGTTTTGTTTTAATCAGAGACTCGCGAGATCTCGGTTCCGGGCGAACCACTGGTTATTAGAATATTAAATCAAGTGGATTTATTATTTACTTAATATTATCATATTGTAAGCGTTATTGATAATTTTGGTAAACATTATCTACTCTACACTACCTTATAAATTTAATTTTCCCTGTGGTACACCTGTTAACGACTTGGTCGTAGAGCCGTAGCACGTAGCACGTAGCACTTCGTAGCACTAAGCTTACAAAACACATGCAAAGCAAGTTCGTAACTCACTTAGTGTTTATCTTGGCTGTGTAGCTAATAGCAACTTGGGCGAGCCCGGCAAATGTTATAATGCTTGGTTCACTACACACACTACAATATTCTTTTTTAGCCTACGTATGTTGCCTACGGGCGAAGAATACAAAGTATTCGGGTGTGCTTTGGCACACATGCTGTTTTCGTATTGAAACGCATAGCACGGCAATATTTTTGTTGGTTAAACCATGAGTGAAAATGTTACATGCAACATGATTATGCCGTTATCTATGTAAATACGTGAAGAGAAAGCTTTGTACCCCTTTTTAAACTTAGTGGGCGCACGAAGGAGTGTGCAATTTGGCATAGTTAAAGTTTATATGAAGGAGGGCGAATGCTAAAAAAAGCTAAAAAAAAATACCATCGAATTTCGACAACACTGACAACTAGTTTATATAAATAGTTACTGAATCTACCTTAGAGATGTTTTTCTCTTTGTCTGGTGTTATTTTATTATTCGTAAAAGTGTCATACTTGTACAGTTTAGATTAATTGAAAACCAAATATATAATCGGTATCTGTATCCCCCATATATCATAGAGTTGAAAAAATTGAGTATACCTTTATTGCTAGGGCAATAAAATAGAGATGTGGTCTATTGGATCGGGAATGCAATATGGAACACTAACCTTGGTAACACATAAAAGTTAAACAACTGTTTAACATGGGTTTTAAAAAATCCTTACCAATTTTTGTATAAGAATTTTTTAAGCACGCTCTAAACAGTATTTCTTTTTTTTTGTGCTAGGACCTTAAAAGTTTACCCTGACTTTAGATAATATTTAAATAGCGTTATTGTCTCAATACCAGTTAATTGAAATCTTTTAAGTACGGTTGATACTGATTTAACTTGATATGACACAAAAATATTCCGTTTTTATATACACCCACCTGTTTTGAATTAGTATAACACTGAGTGACCGTCCACCAGATTACCGCTTAAATTAAATAACCCACACGGGTGCAGAATTGGTTTGATGTTTATTTATTTATTTTAGAACGAATTCAAAACTACATAAACACATACATGTAGGTATCCCTAAAAGGTCTTCATCAATGGTAATATGGGGGTAACTAATTGAACATTAAAATGGTTTAAAATTAAAAGCTCGATTGTCCTCTGACGTGGAACCGCACACAGAGGAAATTTTACAATTAATAATTAACTACTAACACCCCTAGATTTAAGCTTTTAAGATTTAACTAACAAAATGGATCTATATTAAGTGAAGTGAATTAAATAAACTATTATTATTATTATAGTAATACACAGTTTCTCTAGAGTTAATAGTGCCTATTCGAATAAGGAGTATTACCTGGTTTTGTAAGGTAGTACCAACCCTTTGGTTTTAAATATGGATTTTAAAATAAACCATTAGCTATATTACCCGTGTAACCGGTACTCTCAATTTCGCACACCTGAAAATAAAATATGGCTCTTACCGGGAGGTGACGCGTAAATTCATTATTTTAATACCTATTGTAGGTACCCAATAGCCTTAACCAGTTGGAACATCAATGTAATTTTTGGAACTAGCAGCCGTGTAATATAAGAAAAACTTTAAAACAGTAAAGCAAAAGTTATTTGCTTAACATTGCATTTACTAAAAATGCACCTTTTTAGTAAATGCATATTTTTTTAATGCCATGTTATTTAATAAAATTTGATTACAATCAGTTAATTAGCATATCAATTATTCTATTATTAGATCATAGTAGATAAATAAATTAATAAAAGCTTGTTTCGTTCTTGTTTCCACTACAAAATTATTTAAAAGAAAATTTAAAAAATTTACAGTTCCTGGCGTTTACTTAACTGAGATAGGAAAATATATTGAACAAGATAAAGAGATAGGTAAATAAAAGATTTCTAAGAATTCAAATATGCTATGACGAACCTGAAGTATCTTGGTTTTCTACAAAGCGGGGGGGAGCGACTATCAGAAATAGATCGGGGAGAAGCATTTGTATTGGGTTCATTCGTGGAAAACTAGCTTTATTCTAGGCTACTATTCTTTATGTATTCTCATAACTGAACTGAACTGTTATGATATGTATGTCGCACGTATTATAGCGGTAAACCAAAAAACGTAATAAACTAAAGGTAATTTATTCGTGAATTATCTACATATGTTTTACAGTTCAGGGTCAGTTTGTAAACAGACGACAAATTTTGAGTTTTGAGTCAAAAAATGGTATTAATTTAAATCCAATTATTACCATCATATCAGCCATAAGTAATCCACCTTCGGCGCCTATAGATATTGTGGTTATGTAACTAATTTCTCTGCGGTAACGGTATTGGATTACAAAGTGTAATTACGGCTGTCATATTATTAAGACGATTATTCATAGGTACAAGGTACAAATACTGTTTGTAATCCCCAAATAGGTACATGGGCGCAAGAGACCCACCATTATGTTAGAAAATAATGAAGTCGCGTGACTTTCGTGTCAAATTCGATATGACTGATATTTGCCAGTGCACATAAAAACGCTTTTAACGATAAATACCCGTATTGCGTGTACCAGTTTCGTGATCGGAAAACTTGGTATTATATTAGGCAATTTTTTTAATAATCACCTAGAGGGAAAACATTTTACGACCAACATTAACAAAATGGTTTCCTGAACCCTGAATATAAATTTAAATTGTAGTTACAGCATTGAAATTATATGCGTAGACGAAAATACAGTTAAAACACCTATTATTATACAGTTTAATAAATGGCTCGATCCGTTAATGGCTATGAACTGTAAAGCAAATATTTGGTGGAAAAAGTTAACATGCGAGACATACTTGGGAATCGCCATTTTGATTTTTTTAGTAGGTACTTTATGTATCCCTCTCGACTCAAAAATTGTTTTGAAGCCCACAAGCCAAAACCCATATTACATATACTAACAGGATGCCGACGTGAAGTGGCAATAATTGAAAAAAAATATCGTACAGGGTTCTTAAAAGAATAGAAAGTAATTCCAAACCCGTCATTTAAAAACATCTACTAAAATGTCATTATACTTTAAAATAAAAATCAAGATTCAAAGCAATCAAAAAATGCGGTTATTTTATTCTTAGCCAGATATTTTGCTCGAAAATAAAACTGTTTATTTGTAAGTTACTAGTTATATTGCAAAAAATCTTTCCCTGGTGGGAAATTGGGAGTGATTTTTTTTACTTATGCACCCCTTCTTATAGTGTGTCGTTGAATAGGTATTTTAAAATCATTATAAGGCTAGCTTAACACTTTTTTGATACAAGAGTATGTTTACGAAATATAGAGACTATAAATATAGAGAATATAGAGCAAAGTTGCCATTTTAGTAATATTCCTTTTGTTAACTAAACTTCAAAATTAACTTTTTATATTAATACTAGCTGTTGTAAATGTATAAATGTATACATGCTACTAAATGTGTAGGTAACCTAGAAATAAAGCTAAACTCGCTGTTGCAACTTGACACCCCATTTTTATCCCATGGGACCTGATTTAGGGAATAAAAAGTAAAAAGTAAAATGTACGTACATACTAAATTTCATCGAAATCGGTTCATCCATTACGACGTGATTGAGTAACATATATATAAATAAATAAATAAATAAACAAACATCCAAACTTTCGCATTTATAATATTAGTGTAATGATATATTGTCGTATCGGCTACGTAACCCTTCTCTGTGCGTGGTTTGACACGGACTTGACCAATTATTTTAAAGAAAGTTGAAAATCCGATAAGTGCGGTAAACTTTGTTGTGAGTTTGTTGATAGTTTTTCTTTGAAGCTCCAAGTTTTTAGTGGTTTCCATATCAAATTATAAAACGAACTTTTTATGTGCGCTTAGCAAGGTTGCAAAGAAACCAGGAATCTGATGACATAAAAAGATCGGTAAGGTTGCATTGAATAATATTTTTGTAAAGTTTTAAAAACCATTTGAAACGTTCAACCATTTAACCATTTTTTTCCGATTTTAAATAATAAGGTAGGCAAATAAATGACTAAAGTTGAAGTAAAGAACAATAGCGCTCATACAAACAGTTGCCACAGTTTTTACGCAGTTGTCCTTATTTATAACTAGTGGTTAGCTCCGAACTGAGATCTCGCGAGTCTCCCATAAAAACAAAAATATATTATTCGTAATCTTTGACTATCAAAATAGTGCCACGAAATAAATAACCAATAACTTGACCTACAGTTTCTTTCAAATTACAGGTAACGTTAATGTGATTTGGTTAATTTTTTTGGCGTACGAATTGCAGTTATTCGGTATTTCAGACTTTGGCCTATACTTGTGTCACTTAAGCTACGCGCATACTAAATTTCACCACTGTGGGGTCACTGGTGTACCCTGTGAATTTCGTCAAAGTTTAGTTTTTAGTATGGTTAAGAACTCAAAAACTACAAGTATGAAACTAAAAATAAAAACAGGGTTGACATGTACTAATAAAGACCTTTCATTTGCCGTCCTATTTGTTTTTTACCCCTCTTGAACCTCACCCTAACATTTTTCGCTTAAAAAAGGCACACCAAAAATTGTGCAACTACCTATGTATCAAATTTCACGATGATCGGATCAACGCTTCGAAAGTTATCCTCGGACAAACATACACAATATACATACAATGCCGATTTGCCCAAGTTCAATATGTTTACTGGTCTAAGCTGTCATGACAGCAAGCGCTCTTTGTCCCTGTCTTTAAGTAAGGTAAGAAAGGGTAAAAATACAGCGCTTCAACAAAGCTAACCCCAGTTTATGAATATTTTAGCAAATCCCGTTATGCCAGCACCTTGCCCACGTCTACAAAATGTAAGCCCATAGTCACGTTTTCACCATAAAAATGTGGATAAACATAATTTACGGCCTGCTTACGGACTTATTATTTTATATTCCGGCATTAATCCTCTTTACTACATAGAACAACTAAATTTAAAATCTACTGGGATTTTGGCTAACTAAAATGGTGTTAGAAAAAAGTTTTAGCGGCATAAAAATTTAATTGCCTTTGGAAATGAAATATCTTTCATCGTTATTTGTTTAAAAAACTTTATCTTATAAACTTTTTAGATAAGTCCTTTCTGATCTGCACAAAATCAGTCGATTTACAGAACACTAACGGTAGTTATCTTGAATAACATTCTCAATTAACAACGATCTAATGTAATTAGTCATCGTTAGAAGAGAAACTTTTTAGTTAGGTAATATGCTCTATCGAACATATTACCTCTCTCTTCGAACAAAATGAAGTTGACAGATAACTGTCAGCGACTCAACTGTAATCTTGGGGGCAATCGCGCTTATTTTGAACGGTAATACCAAAGCAAAACCACAACCAAATACGTTACATATCGCGCTAATTATTTTTGAACGTATACGAATCGGCACAAACTTGGGCCTCATACCCAACAATGGGTGAATTCAGGCTATTCTTTGGAAGATACGTTGTAGCGGACGATTAAACTTTATAAATTGTGCTAGTTTGTTTGTGTTTGGCATGCTAGGAGTGTCCACGCCCACGCCCACGCCGGCCGATAGGAAATGTGCATAACGTAACGTATTTGGTTGTGGTTTTGCTTTGGTATTACCGTTCAAAATTAGCACGATAGCCCCCCTTATCTTAAATCATAAGTATTTTATAGTAACGCGTAAACGTGGACAGTATTGGGTTTTGTGTCGAATACCAGTGAATATTTTACTTTCATACAATCAATATTTTATTTTATTTATTTGTAGGACAGCCAACAGCAACATCTGTTATATGACTAACATATACTTAAGGCAGATTGTATACCAGATAGGTAAAAAGTTTTCACATTTAAACATCATTATAAAAACAGAAAAAGATTTGAACAACCAATCAACATCTCAGATGACAAATACTTACTCATATTAAAAAGAACAATGCGTTTTAACACGGTAAAGGTAAATAATCTTTAAAATGCACCTATAAACCCTGGCAAGCTAAAGCTAATCTGCAGAAACTTTCTTCACAATAAGTTCAAAATAGTATCCAAAAAAGCAGGTAGGTACTTCTAAGGCCTTAAAATAATTGGTGAGTAATAAAAAAAGTCCGTCAATTTTTGAAATGCCAGTGCTCGGCTAATAAAAATAAACGAACAGCAGCGTGTCAAAATTCCATTCCTGGCTAAATATTGCAGCCATGCCCAAACCGCGCCACGCCGTGTTTAGCCCCGCACGACACAACTTCATAATATTAACTGGTTGAGTCTCACACCGGGACACGCTTTATTAAGGGAAGAGCGGTGCTAATAAAACTTCACTGTTACCAAACGGTAATTTTAATATCTAAGCAGGGCAGGATACTTTAAAAAACCACCAATACAAAAAATGTATAACTGATTGCACCAATTAATAGAATCTGCTCTAGTTACAATAGCTGTGTGCGAGTGTTGATATCTTTAACCATTGCAATCACTCATTTAAATAGAAAATAATTACTGTCAAAATAGATTTTACAATGTAAAATAACATTTAACTTAACTTAATTCACTATCTTATTTACCCATTATTATGTTATCATTTGTTATCACTGTTATACATCAATTGTAGGAACGATCATTACAGGTACTGCTTTTAGAGAGACCTTTAATAGGCTGTATAATCTTAAAAAAAATTTTAGATCTGTTATATACTTGTAGCTGTTGGTATTTACAATAAATTAAATTAAAATAATTTCAATTATTTTTGAGATATTCAAGTAATAGGAAACTTAATCTAAGTACCTGTAGTCTCTTTGAAAGTGCCACTATGCGTTTTGTTTAAACATTCTCTATGTCGTATTCTCGTATTTTCAAGTCAAACCATGCGAAACTGTGCTAAATTTCCCGAATTTTAGACCGAGATATACCTGCAGAAACCCATGTGATGAGTGTACATTACGGAGAGTCGACTCAGTGCTGAATTTTATACAGCAAATATTGCCCAAACGTGACTCCTGCAATGTTATAGGTACACCATGGAGCAAAATAACAAAGAATGTCTATGCACTGCGAGTCGTAGGCACGAACACGAACCAGCCATCAGAATTGTTTTTTGGAACAGGGACAAAAATATCATCTCGCACATGTAAAAAAATTACGTACGCCAGTGTCTTAAATAAGTACACTTTATAATGTATATTAATAATAATTAGTAATCATGATGTTTTTTTTATTATAGTAAAGCTCGATTACCATTCAATTCCACTAAATAGTCAATAATTTGTTATTAATTTAACAATGGTAGACGAGTATTGTTTTAAAAGTATTTGACTGATTCTCAAATCTCTCGTATTTGACTAATTCTTAATCTCATCGATTATAATTAGTGGTAGAGCTGCAAGCAGCCCTCACACCACCTGATCTATAGTTTTGTTTACAAGTCCACGTTGAATAATTTAAGGATGTCCATTATTTTTTGTCAAGATCTCTTCTAATTTAGAAGTAACAATATGTTTTGTTTTTTCTCGAGTTTTATTGGTGAATGACCCACACCGGATGATTTTACGAGCTTCGATTTGCAAGTATCTGGTTCGATTCCATGTGCAAATGCTCGGGTTTACTGCCACACAATAAAACCGTTCGCTTTCATAATATATTTTCTTATAACCCCACCGCGTTTGCCAACTTTATGTCCGTTGCGCAATTGTTATCAGATGACACACTACTGCGGCCATAATACAAAGAAAGAAATCCTTGCGCATTTAAAATGTTCAACCAAATTATTCAATTTATTTAACAAAAACTCGAAGAACACTTACCCCACGACGGCTGCTACGTGAATAAATAAAGCCACTGGATAAGACATAGGTTTACCCATTTATACTTCATTACAGTACCTAAGTATTCAAACTTTGTCTTGCTTTGCCGAAGAGCCAGGAATATGCAAGTTCAGACCGCATACGGCCGTGCTAATGGATAATGCGAGCAATGAGAACGTAATTTCAAGATCGCAGTTTGCCCCATGTTGGGCGCCATTCATTCCCGCCTACTAAACCAACTACGCTAACTTTGAGCTTAGCCCGAGTAAAGTAGTGTTTTATGAAAGCATTTACACTGCATAAAGACTACATGAATGCGAAAATAAATACAAAATATGATAAAGGATACCACGGTTGCCATTTTCATATGACAATTTGAATAGAGCACGAATGGAATAGAATGAAAAAGATGCATCAGAAATAGCGTGTATTTTATTCACGAGCCGCCAGCGAGGCTATCAGACATGTCCAAACTTCGCTGAGTGCAGCTTGCTTTATTTCCGTTTGACCTGCCCGTTCGACTCTATTCCTGGAATAGTACGACCCCAGACATGTTCATTTGGCCGACAAGCCGAATGCAAGTCCTGACAGCGACGGCCGCGCGCCGCCGACACGGCTCTGCGCTCCAAAATTTGAATATTTAATTACGATTATTTTAGCGCAACGCTAACTAATTTATAAAGCAAATTGACAGCTCGAGTGTTCCGCCTCGCAGCACGACTAATGGAAAAGGTTTCCTCGATATTCCCGCAGCGAAATGAATCAATTGCATTCTAAATTTGAAGTATTTGCATATAGCATGGCTGTGGACTACTTTACGATTGCAGTCCGGTTCATATTCTTTGTTTAGAGTTTTATTTTGTGCATTTCGTAGCGCCAGCCGCACGTGATACGACCTGGCACCGGCTCCCTTCATAAAATATTTCCAAGTTGACATTGTGCTGTTTCAATCGAGTCTATTCTATGCATACCTACACTCTTTCTATAGTTAGTTTATAAATTATAGAGGAGGCGCATATTTTTATCAAATGCGAACTTATTTATTAAGTCAAGGTTTTAAACGGCTAAGCACGATTAAATATTTTACCTGTTTGGTGTTCCAGATAAAGAAAAACGCAGATATTTTAAACTTCTGAAAAAAAACACACATTAGCATAACGAGATATCAGACAGCTTCCCTTATTCAGGAGTCACTATTTACACTGAAGTGGAAGACATTTTGTCCAAAAATTCGTTCTCGGATGTGCCACAAGAGGGACATATAAAACGACGGAACCAGCTCTAACTTAAACCTAACTTAGATGTAGAGCCTCCCGGGAATCGCGCTGAAAGCCCAGGGTTGACATTAAGTTGTGGAAACAAGTCTATTTCGTAAAATATGCGCGAAAATCATTTAGCAACGTCTTTGAAAAAAAAATATTTTTTATTTTACATTTACAAATTTATAATTAAAACGATCTTTGAATATTTTGTTTAACTCCTGGTATCTACATATAATTATGAAATACACGTAATACTTCTTACTTTATCTAACTTTTTATCTTAAAACAAATGTAAAAAACAAGACTATACAGCGACACTTTGACTATAAATAAATCATTACCGGACTGATTCGGAAACACTTCGAAGTTTATGCCGTCCGTCCGAATGTCACTCAGATGTCTCAAGTTCTAGAAAACTGTAAGTACTCATCAAAATAAAGTCAACTTTACGTACTCTATACAGCTCAATAAGTTAACGAGTGACCGATGACTTGTTTTTAATACGGTCTAACATTGTTTCTGTAATTGTCATTATGTAAATGTATTATAGTCATTCAAAAAATTAAACACGTGTGGTATTTAAATAGGTGTCCTTACCCATCCAAAGGTTGTCTGGGATAAATCGCTTTCAGTAATAACTGTCAATTGTGTTTCTGTGCGTCTGTATGGGGTACTTGAAAAAAGCATTTTTATTTTTTTAATGGATCACGATTGCCTGAATTGCCTTTGGTGATACAAACGTGTCTAAGCATTTTCCATGAGGCGGCCGAAAGCTTGTTTGCCCTTTTTGTGGTATAAAAATGAAGAAAATGACAGTCTTCAACTTCTAGTGCTATTATTATTATTTAATTATTTAATCAGATAACAATGGATCCATTTTGTTAGTATAAAGCTTAAATCAAGGAGAGTTAGTACTTAATTTCTAATTGCGATTTAGTCCTCTGCGTAAGCTTCCACATCAGAGGACAATCGGGTTTGTTGGCGATGATGTTCAGGATGGTGTTGCTGGTCTCGCGCACCGTGCGCAGTAGTGAGGCTGTTTTTTTACACCAGATGGCATCAAAGTTGTCTACGCGTGCGTCGGCGAACATGCCTGAGGCACTACAGAAGCGTGGAAGCCGCAACAGCGCCTTGAACGCATTATTAAATTGGACTCGCAGAGCATTGTAAGCCCTTTGCGTATACTGAAACCACAGACTCGCGGAGTACAGCTATGTACAGTACGCTTTAAAAATAGTCACTTTGACCGCATCTGTACATCGCGCAAATCTGCGGGCTATACTGCTGTACTCTATGTTATCTGCTATACTCGTGAAAATCTAATAGGTCAGATTTAACAGGTGCCAAAATGCTACCAACGAACAACAAAACCAAATGGATGGAACTAGTTGTTTCGAGTTTAATTTTTCATTATATAGTGGAAAATGTTGATAATTAATTATACTCATTGTTATATTGTAAGATAACATACCTAATAATTATTTGTACTCATGTGGTTCATTTTTCGATTTCATGTGTAGACGTAAGAAAAAATTTGACGTTTGAAATTCCACGGGACTAAAACTATAAACTTATAATATAGGGTACATAGTAAACGTTATGTACTAAAACAAAATTATAAGAAAGAGTAATATTAATTTAATTTCTAAACGTCATGTATTATTCTTCAACTTAATTGCACAAGGTATAATTTGACGGACAAACAAATTAAACTTTAAGATTTTTATATTCATCTCACAAATTACGAGCCTTACGGGATATGAACCCGCAAGCTTCCTTTTGATACAGAGCTTTATGCCATAAATGAAACATCTTACTAATTTAGCTGCTAAATAAAGCCCCCCCCCCCCCCCCCCACCTGCGTACTCAAGTCGGCCGCTGCAGGTGTAATCTTAGTAAATAGGGTATTATAGACAAATCGGCAACGCAATGCCAATGTGGTGCCCAGCTCCAAACAATGGCACACGTCCTTACATGCCCATCCTGTCCTACTACCTGCACGATGGAGCAACTGATGACTTGCTCCGACGCTGCCATGAACGTGGCGACGTACTGGTCAAAATGGCTATAGCCTTGAGACACCGACACGAAAGAAGAAGAAGCTGCTGACGTATAGTGGGCCCATGACAAAATTGGCATCGCATCTTTGTCTAATCTAATTATAATTCTAGGGTGGAGGAAACAAGATCTGCACTGACGTCCCGCATTAGGGTGATGTATTAGGGGGATTACCCTCCTTCTGTCCCGGCCCCAGCTATACTTACTTCTTAAAATAACGAAGTAGGACTTTGGGTTGATGTCCGAAGCCTACCAAGATCCCCGGATGTTGTTGTGGTGTTGACGGATGAGGATTGCATCCTCGTATCCACAGGAAGGTTGTGAGTTCGAATCCCGTACGGCTCGTATTTGTTTAGATGATTTTCTATCCTCTTCAGTTTAGATAATCTTAAGGTTTTCTCGAAAGTGTTCAATAACACTTTAAATAAAATAACTATGAGATTAAACTTATACCGTGGAGAT
Source organism: Philereme transversata (assembly GCA_963924445.1). NCBI lineage: Eukaryota > Metazoa > Arthropoda > Insecta > Lepidoptera > Geometridae > Philereme > Philereme transversata. The sequence goes on from OZ004344.1 coordinate 1,624,127, forward strand.
TTGAAGTTTATCGAGATAATAGAGAAACGAAGATAAGGAGTTATGTCTGGTTAAGTTTTTAGAACTAGATTACATCTGAAGTCGTGACTTTTGATACTAGGACAATCATAAATCAGATGTTTATAAAATATAAGTTTTCAAGTCTTAGAAGTGTAAATGAATATTTTTTTGTACTTATGGGATGTCCCGGATGGTTGGACCCGGGTAGGTTGTTGATATTATTTTTTGACGTGACAGCGTCTAATAAATCGATGAACGCCGGCTGCATGCACGAAAAAGGATGACTCATTGTCCCGTTACGCTCATTGTCCCGTCACGCTTGCGCCGCATCTATCTCTCTTCCACTCGATTGGCCTATGCGTCCGAGGAGAAGAATGACAGCGGCAGCACAGAACTTACATCTACACGGGAACAGAGGGCTTAGCCAAGTTACAGTCGATTAGCGATGACGCTAGTCGATACGTCCGCAAATGTATGGGATTTGACACATGCTATAGAAATATTACGTCATTCAGCGACAACAAATGTATGTAGAAATCGAATAGATTCGTGGCGAATGACATTTGGCTACGGGCCCTGTTTCGTCGACTGTTTATAAAGTGAAGCGAAAAGTTAATGTGGTTTTCATTGTTTATTACAACAACAATTTCGGCAATAAAAGTTAATTATTCTTGCATTTTAAAAATCTGATTACTAGAATAATTTCAAGTATTTATTCTTTTATTATTAAAAAAAGTAGCATCTGTCGGCGAGTGCAGTAATAATAGGTTATGTTAGAATTGACTAAAAAATTATGGTGATTCATATAATTGATGATAGATATTTGATTACAGTTTATTTCTATGAAAACTTGTTCATAATTATATTTAAACTTTATAGCTAAACGCCAGTTTTGTTATGACGTTGTCACGTTAAACTATCGTCCGTAAACCAACTTACAGACAACCAATTTTTTTTTATAATTTTCCGATACTATTTTTGAACCATCCAGGTGACCGCAAAAGTACAAAAAAACATCAAAATCGATCAAGTCGTTTAGGAGGAGAAAAATTATGTACAAACACTATTTTTGTTACCATGGTTGCGATTCCGCTGGCGGGTCATCTAGTATTGTATATTTTTATGTGCGGTAATAAATGATAAAATATCGCTGAAATACACTCCTCTGTATATATTTAAATTGGCCATAGTCGAATCACTTTTCGACAAATACCCACAGAAGAGCTTACCAAAACACCCATGTTCCCATATCATCCATATGAACCATTGTGTTTGAATAAACATTTCAATCGAGAGGTTTTCATTCGTGGTGGCCGCTCGTCCGGAGCCACACATTCAACTCTTTTTCACACACCACTGGCCGTGGATGAATGGGCTGGGGTTATATTTCACTACACCTAGGTATGTGGTGCTGTCAACAATGGATTTAGCAAGTGCGTCAACCTTTGCTGACTGTTAGCTGAGGTGTCTGACTAAAAACTGTTGACTGTGAATGTGTTTATACTTTGCACAAAATCTAGCTTCGGCAATTAAAACAAAATAAAAAAAAATATTGCTGGACATTTCACACAGCGCTATCTAGCCTCAAACTAAGCAGAGCTTGTACTATAGGAACCAGATAACTGATAAAATACTTATATACATTTTTTTTAGTAAATACATACTTACAATATACAATATGTAACAAAAACCCCGTCGGATCCATGAAGAGCGTATTCCGTCATAGAAATGAAAATCAGGCAGATGTATAAAAAACATATGTATCAAATAACTTGAAAGTTATGTCATTTTTAATTTCAAGAATTATCTGAATTTTACCCCAAAAATAGGCAAATTTTACCGAGTTGTCAACTCTCGACATTCAGCTGTGGATTTGGCGGCACGCTTTGTAAATGCCGTAAAATGAAAATCCCCCTTCGGGTCGCACTGTGGCAATAAACAACAAAAGCACCTTGCACCTTTGTTGAAAGCCACCAAAAGCCGCCGCGGCGGCTTTTGCCTTCTATCGCTCGCACGCGCCGACCTCGCTTCAGTTTTGCGCTGTACCGTCCGTAGTTCGTACGTCCCGACATTATTTCTTCGCGAAATGTCATATTCGAATGCGGAATATTACAATATGTTAATGTGCTTAGGAAGGAGTTCAAATAATTACGCAGCTGCGCGCAGAGACTATGAGGCGCTTGCTCTGCCTCAAGGTCTCCAGTGCCAGTTAAACGTGGATTTTCATCGTTCAATGTGGTTCCAGCACGATGGCGCCCCGCCTAATTTTTTGCGTGCAGTTCTCGATTACTTAAATGAACAGTTTCCACAGCAATGGATAGGTAGGGGGGGACCTGTTACATGGCCTCCACGATCTCCCGACCTCACGCCATTAGACTTTTATTTGGCACGTCAAACTAGTTGTGTTTAATAAGCTGTGTGACTCGGAAGCGGAAATGCGAGCTCCAATCGTCGCAGTTTTTGAGTCAATAAAATCTGACACAAGTGCGCTGCGAAAAGTGCGTGCCAACGTTATAAAACGGTGTCGAAGGTGCATTGAAGTTGGAGGTCGACACGTGGAACACGACCGCCGAAGTCTTGATCAAGTTGACGTGCTTCTACATACCTAGCAATACCTACCTAAGCTCTTGTTAGAGCTAACTCCAAGTTCTTTTCAGAGCTAAACCAAAGTTTTTTTTCAGATCTACACCTAAGCTCTTTTAGAGCTGCAATAAACTTATTGTTTCTTGACTACAATCGTCAACAAAAAAAGACACGTGCACAGGCACGTGTCTTCGTCGCCTAAAGGGCGGTCACCGTTTCCGGCGCGCCGCGTAGGCCGCCGGTGTTGCCAGATGTAAGTTTTAATTTTTGAGCGCCAAATAATGAAATTTAGTCGGGTATTTTTTTTTTTTTGTTTTTTCTGTAATAGAATTACATGATTGTGACCAAATATCGATACTATATCACACCCTTAAAAATCCGACAGGGTTTTTGTTACATATTGTATAGAGAAGCATCCAGGCCCGGAACAAATATCTGTAGATTATGCAAACATTTGTTCCGTGGCGGGAATCGAACCCGCTACCTCCTGCGTCTCAGCCGGCTATTAGCCCACTGCACCACGGAGGTCGTCTGATTGATGCCTTTTTTATTATTTTTATGATGTATGATGACGTCATTTTTATCTAATAACAGACAGGATAAAAACAACATTTTTCTGTTGTATCCGACTGGTACAGTCACGTTACAAAAAAAAGCCTTTATTAAATATTCCGGGCTAAAGTTGCTGTTTCCTGGTTAAAAATAAATATCCACCAAAGAGTAAAAAACATTTGATATCCCGATTCGGATTAACGAGCTAATTAATGCCGACCCGCAGATATAAATAGAAAAGAAATCCAACAAACGGCTACTAATGAAAAGCAAAGTTAGGTAGTGTTCGTACCTACTTCCGGTCAATAAGCGCGCACTCCGCTCTCCCGCACACTTAATTTCCTCGTTCTTCCGGTTTGCGACTTCTTTGGTAATTAAGTAACTGGCTCTTGATAGTTTAATAGCTGTCTTTTTGTCTTCGTTTTGATATTTTAACTTTGCATTTATTTATGTAAGGAGTTTTCTTTACAAAAATATATTCATTAAAATCAATTTACTGAACTCACAATAAAATCCGAGCATTTTTCAATCTTAGTACTTTCATTAAAGTGGTTAAATTATAATCTTTATTAATTGCATGAATATTAATATACTAAGCTTATCATAAAATATAATTAAAGTAATTGTATTATATAAAGTTTTGCATTGCACACAGATACGCACCGCGGGGCGCGTCACAAAAAAAGTACCCCAAAAGAAAATAGAAACAATTTAAAAGCTAATTAACATTTTGTACTTTTTTATAGTTGTTTGAAATAAAGTTTAATATTATTACTTATTAATGTATGGATCTTTTTCTAGAAGAAAATATAACATAGTTATCTAAAAAAAAACCATTCGTCAATACTTACATTTGTTGAGAGAAAATCTCACTAATATTATAAATGTGAAAGTTTGGATGTTTGTTTATTTATTTGATTATTTGTTACTCAATCACGTCGTAATGGCAGAACCGATTTCGATGAAATTTAGTATATACGTAAATTACAACCTGGATCAACACATAGGCTACTTTTTATCCCATAGATCAGGTCCCATGGGATAAAAATCGGATGTCAAATCAAGTTGCAACAGCAAGTTTAGCTTTATTTATAAATTACCTACACATTTGGTAGTGTAACTACAAAGTAGCGGGCAACAGCTAGTATTAAACATTTCAAGACAACGATCACTAGGATTATCATATCTTTAAAGAGGAAGATAAACTTAATGAAAATACACGTAGTTTAATATTTTATACAAACACGGACATTGTAGCATCTACATGTATTGTTGTTATTCTGAACTCATTTTGAGTCATTAGGATAGTCAATAGAAAAAGTATCTAGTTGTAAGTAGTACTAGCCTTACTACTAGCCATTGTTGATTTAGTGTAAACTTGTCACACATAATATTCCTTCAATCAAAACCATTTTTTTATGACACAGTATGAGTTTTTAATATGAACGAAACAACTATACAATTAATTTATTTGAACAACATGAGTAAATAACATCGTAGAATCACAATTTTACTATAATTATTATCAACTTCATGGTATCCACTTCACCTTCAATACTTCACTTCAGATATTTTTAACTATTTCTGTTTTACCACTCATGCTCTGATAGTTAGGCAATTTACGGCCGTAAGTAAATTTGAAAATAGAATGAGGCTCATTGCATTCATATTTCAGCTATAAATAAACACAATTTCCATGACAAATCCATATTTCTATTTATATATGAAACAGGCCACACACCGGTTGTGAAAAAAACAATGGGCACCGAGAACCCAATTTTTTTTATTAGCAACAAACAATTACTGTTTTTTTTTAATTTCTTTGTAATCGTGATGAAAAGTTATATGTTGCACCCGGGTAATAATAGATCGCTTATAGCCATTGTATAATATACGTTCTTGCTACGCGCTACGCAGCTCTACGGGTTGCTACGGCGCTACGAACTGTAGTCATGGCTACGAATTTCAAAATACCATTGACCTTCTTTCCACATAGGTACATGTTTTATAATACCAATCAATAAGAACGTCGCCGTTAATTTGTCCTTCGAATAGTGTTCGACAATTCATCATGATTATTATTTATTATTGGTTTGCGTCACGATAACATGTACCTACTAACTCGAAACTTATTATTAACAAACTTATTTAAATTGAGGCCTTTACATCTATCCGTTAAAGATGATATAAACAGTGCCTTGTGATAAGTAGTACTAACAGCATAGTGGTTGTTAGTATTGTTTGGTAGCAGGTGAAGAACGCTCTACTGTCGTGCCTGGGACAGGGTTTAAGATGGCTTGCCCACTACTTATACCATCTTTTCAGCTTAGCTTCCTTCGCCGTTTTAAGTACATATGAATGTGTTTAACTTTTTTTTGTGGAAATATCTTATTTTTTTTTATTTTTACTACCTCCTGATCAGAGGTCGGGCCATTACGGCTTCAACAATATCAACAATTTTATAAACTTACTAGCTGTTGCCGCATCGCTGTCGTACGCGTTAAACTACTAAAGGTGCAGGTAACTTAGAAATAAAGCTAAACTCACTGTGGCAACTTGACATCCCATTTTTATCCCATGACACCTGATTTATGGGATAAAAGGTGGCCTATGTGGTAATCCAGGTTGTAAACTACGTATATACTAAATTTCATTGAAATCGGTTTAGCCGTTACGACGTGATTGAGTAACAAACAAACAGATAAATAAATAAACATCCAAACTTTCACATTTATAATACTAGTGTGTTTAAACTGCCAGGGTCTTACCACAAAATAAAATTAAACAGTGCTTAGCGTATGTTTAAAAACGATTTTAAAATTTATAAGGATATTTTTAAACAAATGTTAAACAGTTGTTTAACTTTTTTGTAGTAACAAGGTCAAGGTCCAACCTTTACTGTTTCTGGAACCTTCACTAAACTCGTTTATGTAATACTTACAAACAATCTAAGCGACCGCCTACTAAAACAATGAATAAAATAAAGTAAGACTGAGCAAAAACAAAATATCTACGTATTACAAAGATTCTTCAAAATCAATTGGGAATTCCACCCTTTGTATATCCCAACAGGAAAATTCCATTTTCCAACACAAAACTGGGAACAGACGACACGAACCTAAATACCTTGTAGCTAAACGAAGCGCAATAAGTAAATAGAGTTTTCTGCTTTGAGGGAATATCAAAACAAACGACCTGTGAAAAACTCGAAACAACTTTTAACGGATTGCGATTGCAATATATTACTTGGCATTTGAGAATTGATTGATTATTGGTGCTGTTGTTAAATCATACAAATACATAAAATTTTAACATGTTTAGTCGCTAAATACGTTTACGGAGCGTTGTTCTAGAAGGCTTTATAAAATATGGATGAGATGGGTTGGTTTATAAAGTGTCTTGATACAGTACTCATGTGAAGTTTCGTTCCGTCGTTACCGTGTTCTGAGCGTATCTATAAAGTTAATTCGACAATCATTATAAGGTATTATGTAGGTATAAGTCTTCATAAAATAACACAAACCCTCAGGCAACCCAACTGATAACTATTGTAAGAAATTGATTTTTAATTACCTTATATACTTGAAGGGGGTGACGGATATAATTAGAAGTGTGTTGAAGAGGTTTTCAATTAAGTCGGTCTTCACTCCTCTCTCAAAGATGGCCAAGCATTTATGGACTCCAAAGGACGTTATACCTCTGCAGATGCCTGGTGTTTATAAGATAGACTGTAGCTGTGGCCGCTCATACATCGGGCAAACCAAACGTACCATAGCCGAGCGTGTCAAAGAGCGCAGCTGTCAAAAATCGCCAGGTCAGCAAGTCAGCGATAGCAAAGCATCTGGTAGACTCGGGACCGAGTCATTTGATTGAAATTCATGATACTAGGTTTTCTCTAGTGAACACCATTATTACAAGAGAATGGTTCGTGAAGCGATTAAAATCTAGAAATTTCCTATATTTCCTTATCTAATAAATTATAATGTAATTTATTGATCGAGCGAAGCGAGATCTCTAAATCAACTTGGGCAAATCGGCGTTGTATGTATGTATGTTTGTTTGTCCGAGGATAACTTTCAAAGCGTTGATCCGATCAACGTGAAATTTGATACATAGGTAGATAGTGCTGGCGCAATTTTGGTGTGACTAAATGAGCTAAAATTTTGGGGGGGGTTGTTGAGATATTAGGGTTCAAGAAGGGTAAAAAAAATGAAAATGAATGAATTAGGTCAAGTGGGTCGTCGAATAAAAGGTCTTTATTTGTACATTTACGAGTCCGTTTTTATTTTTAGTAAAGTCTTTATAGTTTTTGAGTTATTAGCCATAATAAAAACTGAACTTTGATAAAATTCACAGGGTACACCAGTGCTCCACAGTGCTATGATTTGGTATCTAGAATAACTGCAATTTGTACCCCAAAAAAGAAACGTTACATGAACTCCCATTACCTGTAATTTTTAATTTGGTCGAGTAGGTTGGTTATTTATTTCGTGGCACTATTTTGATAGTAAACGATTACAAATAGTTTTTTGTTTTAATCGGAGACTCGCGAGATCTGAGTTCGGGGCCAACCACTAGTTAACTCAATTTATAAGATGACAAACATCATCACGTTTAGAATGGTGGCGGTGGATGATGTAGGCGCGGTGGCCCGTGGGTGGCCGCTAAGACCTGGGGTGCCTAGTGGGCCTGGGGATCGTGCGGAGGGTCATCAGACCAGACAACCGGGGGTTGCGGTGGTCCATGTGGTCATGAATATTTGCAAGACTTTAATCCTAACTTCAACGCCATATTATTTTCAACCTTTGATAGTTCTTGACAAATTGAGTCTATGCATGTTTTCTTTGGTCAGTTAAAGGCTGGATATCCATCGAAGTGGAGCGGAGAGGTTCTGTAAAATCAATCAATTAGTAACAACCAGTAACGTACGTAGATGACGTTATACAATTTTGACGTGATTCTAATGGCAAATTTTACTCATCTTATTTCCGCTTAGCTTCAGTGGATGGTCCTAAAATTGTTAAGAATTACAAGTAACCTATATAAAAAAATTAAGTTATTTTGTAAATATATTTTAAGCTTACAATTTTGAAATTGCAATGCAATTGTAGCTTTACAATTTTATTTTATTTCGGAATCACTGGATACACGTAGTTTCCGATATGCAACAGTACTATGATTAAAGTATCCTTTTATCGGTACCTATATTTTATCTTTCCAAAATAAAGATAACGCTTAATCACTTCTTATTTTCGTGGAAATGGATCTACTGATATCTTGAATGAATAAATATTTGAATAATAGATAACATTGTTCCAGAAAAAAATGAGTCATTTCGTGAGGTTCACACAAGGCACTAAAATTTAAGCGAGCGCTTCATTTTAATGTTATATCTAAGAAATTAATTACTGTGCAAAAACAACGCAATGTAACACCTTATCATATTAATATTATCTCTATGTATGTTCGTATGATAATAAGTGCTCGATGATGTGTCCGTAAACTGCAAAAAATTACGATACTTTACCCAAATAGAAACGTATATGGCTCGCCATTTTGGTTTTAAGGTACTGTTGCATGACATTGAGTTGTAAAATGTTTGTATGAGCTAGTAGTCAACTCTGGAGCCGGAGTTTTTTTAAGTCGACGTCGCTTCGCTATCGGATCACGTATAATAGACATTATTAAGTTTATCCTAAAATGGTAAATATCTAAACTTGTCAAGAATAAACAGACACTCCATTTTACAACTGGTCTAACTAGGGATCTCGCGATTCTAAACCAAAACAAAAAAAAATTGTAATCTTTGACTATCAAAATAGAGCCACGAAATGCACAACCAACTAACTTGACCTACAGTTTCATTCAAATTACAGATTTCATTAAGTTCATGTTAATTGGTTACATTTTTTGGGGTAGAAATTGCAGTTATTCTAGATTTCAGACTTTTCCCTATATTTGTGTAACTATAACTACACGCATTTTAAATTTTTGCACTGTGGGGTCACTGGTGTACTCTGTGAAATTCGTCAAAGTTTAGATTTTATTACGGCTAATAACTTAAAAACTACAAACTTTAAACTAATAATAAAAACGGAGTCTAAATTTACCTATTTATATATTTATGTCTAATTCGACGTGCCACTTGACCAGATAATCCCATTTTGATTTTTCTTTACCTCTCTTGAGCCCCAATATCTCAACAACCCCCTTACATTTTCAGCTCATTTAGTCACACCAGAGTTGTGCCAACACTACCTACCTATATATCAAATTTCACGATGATCGGATCGGAAGTTATCTTCGGACGAACAAACATAGATACATATATACATACATATAACGCCGATTTGCCCGAGTTGATTTGGAGATTTTGCCTCGCTCGATCAAGTATCATTTTAGTTGTACTATGACCCCATATACCAACTGATTGAAACCAGTTGGACTCAGAGCATTTAGTAAGAGCAGTGGTCGATTGGACCAGCAGCCCAGGACCCGTATTTTACGGTAAAGAGACAATAGTCAGTCAATTATTCATTCGCTATCAGTTGTATCTTTATCAATTTGCGAAATACCTGATAAGATGTGTAAAATCCACATAGATAACCGCGATAAATAGAAACAGCGATCGATCGCACAACAATCATTCGACATTTTTTCAACAAGTAACACACGGTTAATATTCAAAATAATTTGAAGTGTAGAAGAAAACAAAGGTAAGTTTGTAATTACAGAAAGAATATACAATAATTTACAATAAAATACAGAAGAAACAGTTGAATCATCTAAAGACCGTTGCAAACGATCTATAGATAGCTCAACTGCTCCAGATCAGACTCCAGACACTGACTGCATTGTCCCGCTGAATTGCAATGGTTACGCGTTGACCCAGATAAGCGCCAGCTCTCGGATCACACGTCGCTTCGACCAGACGCCAGGAAGAGTTTGAACACGCGATGGGCCTCGGTACCCCATGGACCCAGGGTTATTATTATTACATTGTACGTAAATACTTTTATTTACAATAACGCTACAAGATGTCTTTCAAACTCTTTGAAATAACGCGGGGGTATATTTGTACGAGTATGTATGTCGATAAAAATTGTATTATTAGTCATGTGTACAACTTTACTTAGTTTTGGCGCTGGATAGTTGTATGTAATGTCCAGCTTTATTGAAAGCGAAATCTCCAAATCAACTTGGGCAAATCGGCGTTGTATGTACATATGTATGTTTGTTTGTCCCAGGATACACTCGAAGCGTATATCCGATCATCGTGAAATTTGATATATAGGTAGGTAATGTAGGCACAATCCTGGTGTAACTAAATGAGCTAAAGATGTTGGGGGGTTGTTGAGATATTGGGGTTCAAGCTGGGTAAAATAAATAAACATGGGGCTTTTCGGTCAAACGGGAATTCTAATGAAAGGTCTTCAATAGTAAATGTTGACCCGGTTTTTATTTACAGTTTAATCTTTGTAGTTGTTGAGTTATTAGTCATAATAAAAACTGAACTTTGACGAAATTCACAGGGTACACGAAAGCTGAAATTTGGTATACGTGTAGCTTTAGTGCAACAAATATAGAGAAAAGTCTGAAATCCAGAATAACTGCAATTTCTACCCCAACAAAAACCAATGAACATGAACCTGTAACTTGAATGCAGCTGTAGGTCAAGTTTGTTGGTTGTGTATTTCATAGCTTTATTTTGATATTCAAAGACTACAAATAATATTTATTCTTGTTTTTATGCGAGACTCGCGAGATCTCAGTTCGGGGCGAACCACTAGTTTATTTAGTTTTTACTTATTTTGGTACTGAAGCAGTTATTAATACTTGTTTCAGTTATAATGCCCCCTCCGCACGCTCTGCCCTGCGGCCCTTACTGTGGCTCGGGAAACTGCGCCCCACACTGCTACAACCGCGAGCGAGTGTTTCAGCCACCGCCGTTCCAGCACCACCCACCGCCACCACCGTTCCACAACCACCCACCACCCCCACATCACCATCCCCCGCCGCCCCCGCATCACCACCCACCACCCCCACATCACCACCCCCCACCGCCCCCACATCACCACCCACCACCCCCACATCACCATCCCCACGGCCCACACCTTATGCGGTAAATTCAAGAAATAATTAAAATTTCGAGAAAATAAATATTTCTCATACCTACCGTACCTAAAACGTCGTAAATCAACAAGGAACTTAAATTACTTGTCAATTTAGCTTCTTACGAGCACGAATAAAACGAGGTATTATTTTGCCGGTATTATTTAAACGAGGTGTTGATCAAAATCATGCTAGCATCATGCTTAGTCTTCCTCAAATCAGTGAATAATGAGCACTTAACCCACTTAAACCCACCATGATTCATTGCTATTAAAACAAGACCGATATCGTGGAAACGACGTAATGGGAATCATTTTTTTCTTTCATTCGATCATAATAATACTAAACTGTAATAAAATAAATCCATTGTTTTAGCTTTGTGTAAAATATCGAGATCTGTAAAAAACTTATCAATCGCTAAAATTGTTATCTTATCGAACGAATTAATCGATATTGTTTTATCAATGTTTTATCAAATGTTTGAAAATAGTGTTATATACTATGTGAGTGTTATATTTATGTATTCAAATAAACTATTTTATATTATGTGAGTCTGGGTTAATGTCTTTATTTTAATTTATAACTACAAACTTGAAGCTAATCTTGCTCTTCATGAAAACTAACAATTTGTATCGATCGGCACAAATAAATATTAATGTTTTCATAAATTACTAAAGATTAGTATTGCGGAAATGACGATAATTATTTTCGCCGTTTCCTATTCAGGCCATGGAGGGAAATGCGAAACCAAATAGCGTTCTTATTAAGAAAGTTTTTCTTCATAACAGGATTACGTACGCCAGATGTGTTGTTTAGTGTTTGGTACAAACATTGAAAAACAGCGGCATTTCTTACCATCTCTTTTTTATATGGATAATGGAGCTTTTGATGAACAAACAAATGCCTCTATTTTTCTATATCAATCCCTCTTGTTTATGATATGGCCCAGTAAAAGAACCACTACTGCAGCAGAATAAAAAAAACTGAAGAGATTTTTTTTTTAATGAATGGAATAAGAAATTTTTAAAAACATGTCTAATATTTCGAGCCAGAAGATTTGAATTGAACCCGCAATATTCCTCTTGATACCAAAATGCGATGCCAATTTTGCCACGGGCCCACTACACGTCAGGCGTGAAATTGGTGAGATATTTCATTTACCACTCGAAATTCGAAATTGATATGGTTTAAAAATCTAAAGTTTCTCCCGTGTCAGATAACAATTTAAAATAAAATAACTTAAACAAGTTATCTCTTTAAAAGTCGTCTAGTCATGTCGAAAGCCTTTAGGCGACCTTAGGTAAATCTCTGACACCTCTTACATATACACGCTTGTTTATTTAGTTCGAAAACTAGTGGAGCCGAGCAACAATTTACGTCCCAAAGAAATCCCTAAACGATTCTGTATGTACCATTTATTTATCATCGCAAACATTCTGCATCAATATTGCGCCTCGCATGTTTATTAGCAAAACATTGCCTTCAAAAATTATTCCAAGTGTTTTTCTCCCTAAGCAATATATTCTCGCAAAAAGTGAGACGTAAAAGACCATAAATATCACATTCGCAGTTCGTTACGCGGCCAAGAAATGGGGAAGTCTAACTCACATCCGTACATTCACGTCAATACTGAGTAAATAGCAGGCACGGCGACGCTTACTTATTGACTACATCTCCATGCATCCATACCTGACTGAGAAGCAAAGTAAGTGAGAGCTTCGCCTGTAGTTTGTATTTAGACTATTTCTTAAATTAAAAAATATTAATACATGATAATATGAGGGGGGGGGATTTATTTGTATGTACTGTGAGAAATAGTGGCTGAATTAGGTTAAGAGGTTAAATGCTTATATGATCGTGTATCGCCATCAATCTAACAGGGCCGTATAAATAGTTAAAACGCAGCATAGCATTTTGGACATGGCTGTACTTCCGTGAGTTATGGTTATAGCGGCCGTCCGTTCGGTTCCGGTGGCGCTGCGATCGTTCTTGTATATCCGGCTGACACGATGCAGTTTTGGAGAATATCACAGTTATGAAAAATAATTTTTAGTATTGCATATCCATACAGCCAAACAATAATTTAGTTTGTGCGCTTTTAGCAGGTTCGCAACATTTTTTATAATTTAGTTTGATGGACTATGTGTCATGTAACTGACCTATGCATTATACCTAACAAACTAGAATAAACTTACTCAACTATATCTAGTGAAAACTAAAAACATATATTAGGCTAAAAACGGAAGTTAGTTAGAAAAATTAAAAAAAAAAATGGTGATACCATTTAGTGTTTTCACTATTTTTTCGCCAAAGAGTACCAAAATCAGTCACTCATCTATGTACAGTAGGGTGGATATGAAAAAATGCTTTGTCATGCATACATTTATCTTTGATGAGCTCCCAACACGCCCGCCCCATAAATAATAAAATACTGCCCCTGGCTTGGAGAAGCTTATCAATATTTTATTTTTATATTCAAAGTAGAACACGAATAAACAGCGGTAATTGTTATAGAGATCATGTTTATAAGATGCATGCCATTGGCAGCGCTCATTTTGGACACCCTTCGGAACTCAGGCTCCGAATAAACTTACAGAGCAAGCAAAATGGATGGATATTATTTTTGATGTCTATTTCGACCAGTTTAATGTTATTGTAATAAATAGAGGCATTTATAACTAGCACTTAAATTATATTGTATTTTGACAACCTCCGTGGTGCAGTGGGCTAATAGCCGGCTGAGACGCAGGAGGTAGCGGGTTCGATTCCCGCCGAGGAACAAATGTATGCATGATCTACAGATATTTGTTCCGGGTCTGGTTGTTTTAAATGTATATAAGTATTCTATCAGTTATCTGGTTCCCATAGTACAAGCTCTGCTTAGTTTGGGGCTAGATAGTGCTGTGTGAAATGTCCAGCAATATTTATTTTATTTTTTACTTTACTTGTATATGATTTATTTAGCGCCCAGTGGACAATTGCAGCATTAATTAGGTAGAAGGTTCCACCCCAGCGCTGGATCTTAGATGAAGTAGACTTGCCCAGCACATATATCATCATCTTAGCTCAGTTTGTAATATTATAGAAAATCTGTCTTTTAAAATATTACACCAAAATATGTTTGCAGATACCCGCAGGTTTAAATAAGTTGTAAAAAAAGTTATGAGCTCGTTACACGTTCCAGAATTAGCTCTAGGGCAAAGTACAATTTCAAAGTGGAAAAAAGGTAAAGCATAGTGCAACATTCTTCCTCGTCCACAATTCCGCACTTAATTAAAAACTCAACAACAGGTTGCATCCCACTGCATTCGAGGCAAAGAAAACAAGCAACTCTTAATAGTAAACTCAACAATACCTATTCAGAACCTCTTATTACAAAGCTGAGCGTCTAGCGAAGGCACATTTTTATTACATTCATTTGCCTGTCGTTTTGTGCGAACTTCTGTCGTGGAATTCGATAAATATATATTTGATTTCATCTTAAAGTAAGGGCTGAGATAAAACTCTCCTGTGATATAAACTTAAATTTATAAATAAGAAGGCTCTAAACAAGTAAGGTCGAAGATAAAAATAAAACAAGATGATTATTTTGAGATAGTTAAATCAATCGTTTTCACTTTCATACGTAAAATTAAAAAAGTGGCACTTCGAGAGCGCCGACAGAAGTGAAAACTTGGACAGTTACGAGGTTTACTTAGTTATATACAGAAGTGTCGATAACGGTAACAGTGTCGCGAGTTCAATGGTTTTATCCCATCTCAGAAAATGCCCAACGCGCCTAAAGAAGTTTTCACCTCAAAAATATTGTCTCTACAATGCTACTTTGCGCTAGTAGGTGTAATGTAAAATAAAGAATGATCAACACCCGCATTACAGCACTTCATCACGAGGAATCTGGCGTAGCGGCGTCAACCGTGCAACCATTCCCCCAAAAAGCTTCGTTTCAATTTGTGAATCAAACACATAAACGAAATTAAAATAGCGTAACCGCACCGAGTAGAAATTTATTAAGCTTGTAACAACAAAGGGAATCCGGTGCGTTATTGCGGCTCGTTTCGATGCAAAATGCCCGCTCGTTGAAATATGCGACACGAAATGAAATCATAAATTCCGGTAAATACGAAGCAAGCCAAGCCACGCGCCTTGCAATAGTGTCTCTAGTCTCCATCTGCGAGAAAGTATAGTCGCAATATTTGCTTTCATTAGAGCTAACGAAACATTTGGATGGTATTGCTTGAAATAAGTACACCAACTCTGATTTCATTAAGGAAGTACAAACTCATAAGCATTATGCTGCATACACGGAACTTGCTTCCTAGCTGTTGTTTCTTTAATAGGTTTATCACACCACAGAAGTACTTTCAAGTGAGTAAAATTAAATGCTGGTTTTTAATTTAATTACCTACATCAACCGGTATAACAAACACGACGCTACATTATAACTATACGACGCCTTTATCCTTATTCTTGCTCAAATTACATAGAAGAAAGACAACGATAAACTATAACATACAGAATAATATAATTCTAGTTGACTCTCAGTTTGACCACCGATCATGTTCATAATGCTCAGTGAAAGCGCGAAAATATCATGACATAGAATTGTGACAACTCTATTCAGAGATAATCCTATGCACATTCTAGAATTACAAACTACAAAAAACCAATGTACTATATTATAAAGTGAAGAATACCAAAGCTGTACCGGAAATGTTATATTGAAATGGGAGTAAATGTGGTCGGAGTGACGAACATAATTGTCGGGGCCGGCAGTGATATGCGACGGCTACCGCAGTGTAGCGGTCTCGCACATCGACCGTAGACCCGGGAATTCAGACTATTCGCTAAGTAGTTAGTTAATCAAACTATTTAGGGACTATGTTGCTTCAGCTTAGAACGCTCGAACGTAAGGAACAATTTCAATACGGATATTTAAGTTTTGAGGCCTATGTTCAGCAGCCGACGTCCTAGAACTGTTATGATGTTAATGAATAAAATACAATGTGCACATAAGTCCATGACCTCTTTATTGATATTGTCTAATCGACCTATTCAATAGGTATAACGGAATTTCTGTTTTCAGATAAGTAGGTAAACAACTATCAATTTTATTTCTAAAGCAGCATTTACCCGAACGTTTAAGAAATCGGTTGTAGCTTATCCTACATTAATGTTATGCAAGAAGGCTTGGGCCTGCACGTCCGGCACCATTGGTGTGCTCGGCTACAAATGCGAATCTAATGCCTCTATAAATCGTTTTCCCCCTCTCTTCTCTTGCGCATACCCCCTCGCAACTCCTTAGTACCGGTGAGTAGCTGAACGTACTGAGAATTAGTATCGATTAGGAAATGGAAATTTCAATCGAAACGATTCGATATCCGCTCTACAATTTAGATTCGATATTTTTATTCGATTACGCATATCGAGATCTTGAAACTGGTATACCGCTGTAGTCGATTGCAATTTTGTAGGTTCTCGATCGAAAGCAACAGGAAGCAATCTTTTATCATGAACTAGGGAGATCAATTTCAGTTCAGTTGCTGCTATTAAAATTGTGTAAAACTATCAAATAGACCTGTGAAACAATAGCAATCTAGATTTATACCGCTTCAAAAAAGCCAGCTTCAAAAAAAGGGGGAGGTTCTCATTCGGTTGTATTTTTGAAGTGAAAACTTCTTTAGGCACGTTGGGCATTTTTTGAGATGGAAAAAAAAACCATTGAACTCGCGACATTGTTACTATTACCGACACCTCTGTATATAAGTATCTCGTAATTGTTCAAGTTTTCACTTCTGTCAGCACTCCCGGAGTGCCACTTTTTTTTAATGTTTGTCACCAGAATTTATCAAGGGATTTGATATTTTTTTAAAGGAAATATGTACTTTTGTTTTGGTCCCATAGAAATTAGATCAAAATCGCTTCAGTAGTTTGTTAAAAAGTTGTTGTTTATTTTTGTTAAAAAGTTACATGTACGAGACTAAGAAAGGTCTACGGCAAGTCTAAAAGAAATCACACATGATGACAACATAATTTTCCTTTTAAGAGAGCAAGTACGGGTAGTGCTTACCGGGCCCGTATTCCGCATACACATTACTCAGAACGAGGAGTGCGCTTTCTACGAAATTAAATTTTGATGGCTCCTTGGATAACGCGGGGTGAGCAGATTTTTGCAGGACTTTTTTTATAAAGCTCATTTTGAAAATTGGATTTCATAATACAGACATTCGTCAACGTAATGCAGGCGGGAATAGGTAGAGTTTGTTGGGTTGACGAGGCTTTACCTATTTTCCCCTTATTGTTTCCCGTGTGACCTAGCTGGCTTCACTCGTCTGACTGTCTGTCTAATCTCTATCTACTCTCATAGATATAGATGTATGGGCCCTTACTTACGCTTGATTTTATTCACCGATTATTAATCAAAATAGATATAAAGCTATATAATCAATAAAGCGAAAACGTCAAGCAGATACTCAGATTCATTCTTGCATGAATCATCATTTTACATGACTACCCTAAGTTCCTCCTTATGTAAGGGATGCAAAGTGACACAATTATGATTATTACAGTACATATGTATTTCCTTACGTCCAACTTAGTTCAGCCGTTTAATTGCGGCTGGGCAGCAAACGTCTAAACAAACCAACTTCCGCGTTCAATATGATAGTAAGAACGAAGTAGGATTTCACTCTGAGATTAAAATTATATTACCGCCTGTTTATTTCGAGTTAAGACAGGAACAGCCGGTGGAGGCTGCGTCGAGCCAGAACTAACAAGTTTCGCAGGAATTACTTCGTCGCTAAGACTGAAGATTTGGCAAGACACAGCGACATTGCAGCCTCTAGACGCGATTCTTTGCATATATCTTTAAACAGCGCCTGGTAGCTAGTTCCAGTATAAGCTGAGTATAGGGACTGAGTGCCTGGTAGAGAGTTTTCAAAATGGGCTTCACCAGCACCTATACAGTCCGCAGGTATGATATGGTCAGCAAGTCCAGCTAACCGCAGGTTTTCACATGATGTTTTCCTTCATCGTTTTGAACACGAGAATCGCACATATATTTTCGGCCGTGATTCGAATAATAATTAACTGAACTAGACCTTATTATCTGTATCAGCTGGCACAGTGTTGGAGTTTTTGATGTGATCAGCGGATACAAATCATCACTAAATATGTTTATTTATTTATTTGTTACTCAATCACGTCTTAACGGCTGAACCGATTTCGATGAAATTTAGTATGTAGGTAGATTATAACCTGTATTAACACATAGACTTTTATTCCTTAAAATCTGGTCCCATGGAATAAAAAGCTAAATTCGCTGTTGCAACTTGACTTGATACCCCAGTCAAGTCTAGTTGCCACAGGGAGTTTAGCTTTATTTCTAGATTACCTACACATTTAATAGTGTAACGAGTATGAAGTCGCGGGCAACAGCTATTCACCCATAACTTTGTATTAAATTCTTGATTTTATTGACGGTTAAAAGAAAGAAAAAATAAATAATGGTTCACAAAATACGCTTTTGCCTTAGATTAAAACAAAAAGACTGTTGGAGATAACCGAACTAAAGATTACAAAATAATTTTCAATAGATTTAAATTAAGAATAGAATTACAATGAAGAATTAACAAATAAACGTATTTTATTGTAAAAAAGCGTTGGATGCTACTTGGAGATGAAACAAGCTTATGTCCCACCTGATGTTAAGTGGTAACATCACCTAAATATAACAGAGAATTGCCTCGTAGGTCACGCACCTTAGACACGATTCACTGCCCTGCATCCATTAACTTAAGGCATACAGATGTAAAGCCTCATGCGCCTGTAATTTCACCGGCAACCATGCCCTTCAAACCAAAACACAGCTGCTTGGCGGCAGAAATAGGTATATCGTGATAAAAGACTGCTAAGGCACTATCGTATTTCAGCTAGTTTATTAACAAGACTGCATAAGTTTAACGTCTAATTTCCTATATTGTTCTATGTATGCTCGAAACACTTTGCAGTGACGCTACGTTGTACCCCGAACTCAAACTTGCTTGAGAAGGAGCAGTGTACGTACTAATTATTATTTATTCTGTGGTGATATGACAACGATTTTCTTTTAGGGATCTCCTGAAAGTATGACTTTTGTAATGACATCAGTGCTATTATAGAGTCTGGCTAATGAAAGTAGAGACTGAAAAATTGCGGCAAATTAATAAATATTAGCACGACTGCCCCAAAATTAGAATGTTATATCTGGAATAACCCAATTTGATACAAATAATAATTCTAAAGAATAAAATTTTATTATTCCAGGTATTTTTGGTATTTTGAGGCTGCCATGCCAATATTTTTAGTGTTCCGTACCGTCCGGTAAAACGGGACCCTATTACTAAGACTCCGCTCTCTGTCTGTCCGTCTGTCTGTCCGTTTGTCACCAGGCTGTATCTCATGAACCGTTTTTTCTGTTGCCACTATAACAACAAACACTAAAAATAGAATAAAATAAATATTTTAGGGAGCCCCCACAACAAACGTGATTTTTTTGCTCGTTTTTGACCCATATTGATGACGGCAACAGATAGACGCTTGAAATATTCACAGAATATTTAGTTATATATTCACTTTAAAATTAAATAATTAAATTAAAATAAAACAAATATTTAACGGGGGCTCCCATACAACAAACGAGATTTTATTTGCTCGATTTTATAGATAACTAGCTTCCGCCCGCGGCTTCGCATGCGTAGTTTGTCAAAAATAAATAATAGTTTAAAAAAACCTAAAAAAACCCGCTGTTGTAGATACCGAATTAAAGAGTAGAAAATAATTTTCAATAAGTTTAAATTATGAATAGACAAAATTTAACGAAAATATATGTATTTTATTGTAAACAAGCATGGGGTGCTTGTTGTCAACTATTTTATTGACAGACACTGGTAAAAGTAAAGTCATTTTTAAAATATCTTATATGCAGATTTTTATGACTCATCATTGCGCCTATTATCTAACATGAAGAGAGAAAGCTGCGGTCGCTACGTAGTTTTGGCGTGAACGGGTAACAAAGAACAAAATATATTTTATTTTCTCATGGAACTGATTTATAATATAAAAAGTAGCCTTTATAATATTCTAGGTCTAGAACTAAACTTTTGCAAAGTTTGTGCCCAATCCCTTCAGTGGTTTTGGCGTGAAGGGTTAACAAAGAACAAAATATATTTTCTATAGAAACTTTAACAACTCAGTCTTACCTCATGGGAACCAATTTATGAGATAAAAAATAGCCTATATGTTATTCTAGTTCTAGACCGTTTAGTAGTTTTGATGTGAAGGGTAACAAAGACCAAAATAATTTTTGTATAGAAACTTTGATACCCCATTTTTATCCCATGGAAACTGATTTATGGGATAAATGTTAGCCTATGTGGTGATCCAGGTTAAAATCTACGTATATACCAAATTTCATAGAATTCGGTTGAGCCGTTTCGGCGTGATTGAGTAACAAACAAATATGCAAACAAATATCCAAACAAACATCCAAACTTTCGCATTTATAATGTTAGTGTGATGGTACTGAACCCTTCGTGCGCGAGTCCGACTTGCACTCGGCCGGGTTTTTGAATTTAACGCGGTTTTTCATCTCTAATTTCATTAGCCAGACTCTATCTATCGAACAGCTGTACATATAAGTTGATTTTTTATAACCTAACCTTGGCGAATTGTTTACCAAGTGTAGGTTAAATAACTTACTCATAGAGATGTTATTTTTTTATGTAACACGTACTTTTAACAAAAAAATATATTTACGAAGCTGACCTGAGGGCTTAGCCAAGTTACATTCGATTAGCGATGACGCTAGTCGATAAGTCCGAAAATGTATGGGATTTGACACATGCTATAGAAATATCACGTGATATATCGACAACAAACCTATGTAGAAATCGAATCGATTCGAAGCGAATGTATCTTGGCTACGGGCCCTGTTTATGCACCTACAATTGTAAAGAAATGTGCGTTGTTTATCATAACTTTATCATTTACTTTGTTTACTTGCTACGTACAACATTGAATAGTTGTTTTCTCAAGTGTGTGTGCGTCTTTAATTGTGCGGTATTTTTAATTACAATAATCTAAATATGTGTACTGCAAGTTCAACAACTCGGTTAAGGCCGTGTCCGACCACGAACAGGCTTCCGTAGCAGTACGGCTTTGGTGTGGCCCCGTACTGACTACTTAGATAGCTTAAATAGTAGTAGTAATAGCGTAAATAAAAATAAATACTAAATAAAAAATGCTAGACATTTGACACAGCGCCATCTAGCCCCAAACTAAATAAAGCTTAAATAGTTATATATTTTAAAATGTAATCTATACGGATTACATTTTGAAATACAAAGCTATTTAAGAAGTGGTTTTGGTCATTTGGTATGAAGTTAGGGGTGGAAGGGAGTAGGTTTGTAGACTAGGGAGGGAGACTAACAAAAAAAATGTTGATGATGCCCCAAAATACATGAAAAAATCATTAATTAGCGACAACAATCTTATATTTTTCGGGAATTTGATTCGCAGAGCTGGTGTCCCTTTAAGAATGGAAAATTTTCTCAATAAAATTGAGCCTTCTATGAAAATGTTTTTTCATTGTTGTTTTCATGTTTTTAATTCTTCATACAACAAACGATTTAATTCAATAAATAGACCATCCATTACAACATTTTATTATACTAATAGTAATATTGTTAGGACATGTATAAATATGGCAATTAAATAAATAATATTATAGTTTTAAATGCATAAAGAAGAAGCGAGTACCTATACCTTTAAGTGTTCTTATCGCGGTCTTGAAACAGTTACTATGCCACCGTTTGCGTTAGTTGTGTTTGCATGCGTTTTAATTCATCACTATTTAATTAAATACAAATATAGTTATTGGGAAAAATGGTGTGAAAGGGCCGACTCCCCTGCCTATCGTTGGTAATTTTGGAAAATTAATGGTAATGTTGGTAATGTGAACTCGCAAGAAAAGCTTACGAACAATGCCCAAGAGAAAAAATTGTCGGTCTTTATTGTGGCTTTAGAAAAGTGGTTGTATTAAAAGATGTAGACCTAATAAAACACGTTCTCACAAAAGATTTTAGGTGTTTTATGAGCAGAGGTTTGAAGACGACCGATAGAGGGTTTGCTAATAGTCTAATCACATCTGAGGGAGAAGCTTGGTTAGCATTACGCAAAAAACTTATGCCTGCTTTCACCAGCACGAAACTAAAACAAATGACTGCTCTCATACAAGAATGTGTTGACAAATTAATAGCTGAGACCGAGAATCAAATGGATGGGAATCCTTGCGATGTAAGAGATCTTTGTGAGAAATATTCCCTGGATACAACATGCTCCTGTGTTTTTTGTCTTAGTCTGGGCATATACTATATAATAAAAAAAAGCATTTATTGAGGAACAACAGATATACAGTCATGTGTACAGTTTGAAACGATGATGCCTGTATTAGTATGAAAACTGTGTTTCAGACACCAACGCCCTCCGCCTATACATTAATGAGTTCCAACCAGGTAAATGGTACATTATCAAAAACTAAAAATTTTCCAACAGACCAGAAGGATCTCGTGGGTGGATGTGTTTGTGAGTGTGTGTGTGTGTGTGTGCGTGTGTGTATGTATGTGAGTAATTGAGTGTAGGCATTATTTGGGAATCTTTAGGACGTCCTCAGTATCCTCGTAATTTAAAGATTTAAGATTTAATTCCAATGAAATAAAACATTTTAGAGAAGTTTCAAAACAAGTCTTGCAACCGTCATTTGTTTTTTTGGTTATGGTATGTTGTAGAAATGATTATACCCGGTACCCAGTGCAAAATAACTAAAATAAACCTTGGTTCATATTTGAGAAGTTTTTTCATGAAACTTGTGACAACTGTTATTAGTGAGAGGAAAAGCAGAGGAATAAAAAGAAACTCTTTGATTAATATTATGATAGACCTGAAAGCACACGACAAATTAAAAGTTGGAGGAAATTCGCCATCGGAAATAACAATAGATGATAATTTCATAACAAGCCAAGCGTTTGTTTTATACGTCGCAGGACAAGAAACATCCTCATCTGTACTTGCATTTTTACTGTAAACTATCCCTCCATGAAGAAATGCAAGATGTTGCTTACAAATAAATCTGTCAAGTGTTTGAAAAATTCAATGAAGATAGCTATGACTCTGTAAAAGAAATGAACTATTTAAACATGGTATATCGAGAAACGATGAGAAAACACCCTGCAATAGGATTCTTGATTCGACAAGCTACTACAGATTATTTAATTCCTGAGACGAAAATTGTTTTAAAAGCAAACAGTTTAGCCCTGATTTCATTATCAGGAATGCATAATGATCGTAAATATTTTAAAGATCCAGAGAAATTCAATCCGGACAATTTTTCAGAACAGAACATGTCAAAGATTCCGCAATCCCTACTAATATTATAAATGCGAAAGTAACTCTGCCTGTCTGTCTGTCTGTCTGTTACCTTTTCACGCCTAAACCGCTGAACCGATTTTGATGAATTTTGGTATAGAGATAGATGGAACCTTGGGAAAGGACATAGGGTACTTTTTATCCAGATCCCGATCCCGATCCCGGAATTATACGGGTGGAAACGCAGAGTGCAGTTGTGTATCGTATATCCCTACTAAATGAATTTTGGTATAGAGATAGATGGAACCTTGGAAAAGGACAAAGGCAACCTTTTATCCCGATCCCGATCCCGATCCCGTAATTATGCGAGTGATAGATAACGCAGGGTGCAGTTATGTATCGTATATGCCTACTAAATGAATTTTGGTATAGAGATAGATGGAACCTTGGGGAAAGACATAGACAGTCTGTCTGTTTCGTTTTCACGCCTAAACCGCTGAACCGATTTTGATGAATTTTGGTATAGAGATAGATGGAACCTTGGGAAAGGACATTTTTACTTTTTATCCCGATCCCGATCCCGGAATTATGCGGGTGAAAACGCGGGGTGCAGTTATGTATCGCATAATTCAAATACTCCTAGCCAGCTTTTAGAATACTTTCTGCCTGACATGTCCATCAGGCCCATCGGCCTATACACTATGAATGTGTGAGTGTGACGATGCATGGTGTGGTGTGGCGGGGCTGGCGGGCGCGGGCGCGCTGCGCGGCGCGGCGGCAAAGACGTGCGGGGGACGCGGATGGCTCGGTGGGAGGAGTGTAGATCACAAAGTATGCTTACCCGAACGGGCAGACACGTGAGGGCAGACGTCGTTGGCGGACGCATGCGATATCTACAATTTTGAGCTGCAACGTATTCGCTTTCTTTACGTTTTCATTGGTGTTTAGGGTTTCTTGGATAAGCATTTTGTGTTATTTACTTAGTTGTTTTGGTTGTTATTATTAGTTTAGCATAAGTTAGTAGTAGGTAGAATTATAGTTAATAGGTAAAATAAATACTTTAATTCATTTTTTAGGATAGGTATAAAATTGTAGTAGATTAGTAGGCAGGTTTTTTTAAGTTTTTTCACATTTAGTAAGTAGTTACGGTACCTAAGAAGGTCAGCATAGTTTTTATTGAGTATTAATAGGTAAGTAATGTTGTTTTGTGAATAAAATAGTTCCAGTAGTTTCGCATATAATTTTATCGATTCATTTTGTTTTTATTCCATGTGGATAGTATATTTTTTTTAACATTTAGTTTTAGTTTAGCAATTCGTTTTGTTTTTGTTTTATTTCATGCAATGTGTATAAGTACCTACCTTAAGTATAGTTTCGTACTCAGTACCTTTAACTAAATTTTTTTGTCAGCTAAAGAATTTTTTTTTGCATAAGTACTTACCTGTTTTTATTACTTTAGGTAGGTAACTGGTTAAGTAATATGCCTCGCAAGCGTAAATCTAATTTAGCGTGTAGCTCTAAAAGAGCTCGAACTGCGCAAGTAGCTAGATCCCAAGAATCTGAGGAGCAGACTCAGGCCCGGCAGATTTTAGATGCTGAGCGACACGCAACGCAAAGAGCTGCCGAGACCTATGAACAAACTCAGGCCCGGCAGATTTTAGATGCTGAGCGACACGCAACGCAAAGAGCTGCCGAGACCTATGAACAAACTCAGGCCCGGCAGATTTTAGATGCTGAGCGACACGCAACGCAAAGAGCTGCCGAGACCTATGAACAGACTCAGGCCCGGCAGATTTTAGATGCTGAGCGACACGCAACGCAAAGAGCTGCCGAAACCTATGAACAGACTCAGGCCCGGCAGATTATAGATGCTGAGCGACACGCAACGCAAAGAGCTGCCGAGACCTATGAACAGACTCAGGCCCGGCAGATTTTAGATGCTGAGCGACACGCATCATTGATAGCTGCAGAGATGCCAGAAGAATCCCAAAGACGACGTGTGTTAAATGCTGAACGGCAGTCAGAAAGGAGAAATGCGTTTACAATGTATACATGGGGAGCATTCCACAATGCTGCTTTTGATTATGACCCATCGATTGAGTATAATAACCATCGATTACTTCTCATAGGTGGAATGGATAAAAAATGTATACATTGTGAAGCACTCAAGTGGAAAGAAGAAACTCCGGGTATGTGTTGTTCTGGTGGCAAGGTTTCAATTCCAATACTTGGAGAACCAGAGGAACCATTGAAGTCTTTACTTTTAGGTGATAACAACGAATCGCGGCGTTTTTTAATCAAAATAAGGAAATATAATTCATGCTTTCAAATGACGTCATTTGGTGTAGAAAATGAGGTGGTTATGCCTGGGTTTTCATCTACTTTTACAATCTAAGGTCAAATCTATCATAGGATTGGTTCTTTGCTTCCTACAAATAATGAGCAACCAAAATTTTTACAGATTTATTTTATGGGAAATGAAAACGACGAGGTTGACCGCAGGTGTCAAAACATTCAATTAGTAGAAAAGGATATTGTCTTAAAGATTCAGAGAATGTTGCATGAACATAACCGCCTAATAAACACTTTCACAACAGCCTTAGAAAGAATGCCGGGAGATGATTATAAGTTGGTGATTCACCCAGATCGTACACCAAGTGGGGAACACGAAAGACGATATAATGCACCTTTAATAAATGAAGTCGCAGCCATGGTTTGTGGTGAACAGTTTGCTTCCCGTGATATAGTTTTACATGCCCGTGATAACACACTAACTAGGGTGCCGGATACACATAAATTTTACGATGCGTTACAATATCCGCTAATATTTAGCAAAGGGCAAGAAGGGTATCACTTTCAAATTCCACAAGTCGATCCTGTAACTGGCCTGCCCTTGCCTAACAAAAAGGTATCATGTATGGACTTTTATGCCTTTCATATCATGATTAGAGAAAATGATTTTAATATTATATCACGATGCAGGCAACTGGCCAATCAGTTTTATGTTGATATGTACGTTAAGGTAGAAAGTGAACGATTACGATACATAACATTAAATCAAACTAAATTAAGAGCAGAAAATTATATCCACCTTCAAGACGCAGTAGCGAATGACGCTAATCTAAATCCAAATGATATTGGTAGAATGATAATTTTACCGTCTTCATTTGTAAATAGTCCGAGGTACTTACACGAATATACTCAGGATGCGTTTGCTTATGTACGTACATATGGTCGCCCTGACTTATTCGTTACGTTTACTTGCAACCCAGCATGGCCGGAAATAGTAAATGAATTAATGCCGGGTCAAAGCGCGATTGATAGGCATGATGTAGTCGCAAGAGTTTTTAGGTTGAAAGTTAAAAAACTTATGTCTGTTATTTCCAAAGGCAGAATATATGGAGAAGTGATCTGCTTTATGTATTCCATAGAGTGGCAGAAGCGTGGCCTACCACATGTCCACATATTATTGTGGTTAAAAGACAAGTTGAGACCCGATCAAATTGATAATATTATCAGCGCAGAAATACCCGATCCAAGCACTGACAAGACACTTCATGATATTATAGTTAAAAACATGATTCATGGTCCATGTGGACCTGAAAATCCTCAGTGCCCTTGCATGAAAGATGGAAAATGCACAAAGAAATTTCCTCGCAAATTACACAAAGACACTGTCCCCAGTGAAAACGGATACCCACTCTATCGTAGAAGAGCACCAGCAGACGGAGGTCGAACGGCATCTGTGAAACTACGAAATGGGAGTTACGTCACTATTGATAATAGTTGGGTGGTCCCTTATTCCGCTATTCTATTAAAAATATTTAACGCCCATATAAATGTTGAGGCTTGCAGTTCAGTGCGCGCTATCAAATATATCTGCAAATATATTAACAAAGGCAGTGACCAAGCTATTTTCAATTTTAGGAGCACAGAGCTTGCAAATCGCGTAAATGAAGTACATACATATCAATCTGGTCGTTATGTTAGCAGCAACGAAGCCGTGTGGCGGTTATTAGGGTTCCCGTTGCACGAAAGGCACCCCACCGTTACACATCTAAGTGTACACTTAGAGAACGGTGAACGAGTTTATTTTACAGAAGATAATTTCCACGAGCGACTATCTACTCGACCAAAAACCACCCTTACAGCTTTTTTTGAACTTTGCATAAGAGATGAGTTTGCAAGAACTCTTATGTATGCTGAGGTACCGAGATATTACACATGGGACGCAACCAGAAAAACTTGGAAACGCCGAATTCAAGGAACTTCGGTTCAGAACTGGCCTGGTGTCAAATCTGGAGATGCCTTAGGACGGGTTTACACAGTCCATGTTACTAACATGGAATGTTTTTGTTTAAGGATGCTTCTACACCATGTGCGTGGGCCAACCTCTTTCAATGATCTCAAAAAATACAACAATCAAGAATTTTCAACATTTCGAGAGGCATGTGAGGCAAGAGGATTATTGGAGGATGACAATCATTGGAATATAACACTGGAAGAGGCTGCACAATGTAGATCAGCGGCCAAGGTGAGATTGCTTTTTGCTATACTAATAGCGACATGTGGGCTTTCAAACCCTCAACAACTGTGGGAAAGGTACAAAATTCAAATGGCCGACGATATTTTACACAGAGTACAACATCATAATCCAAACGTTACATACAATGATTTCATTTTTAATGAAGCCCTAACAAAGATAGAAGACCAAGTCATAACTATAACTGGGAAAGATTTGTCAGATTTTGGGTTGAGCAGGCCGCAAAGAACTGGGGAAGTTTGCAGTGATATAATAAGAGAATTGAGTTACGATGCTGCTTCTTTACAACAACAAATAACTGAGTCTGTTCCGCGTCTAAACCCAGAACAAAGATTAGTTTTTGAGAATGTTGTGCAAAAAATCGAAAGTGGCGAAGGTGGTTTATTCTTTTTGGATGCGCCAGGAGGCACGGGTAAAACATTTCTTTTAAATTTACTTTTAGCCCAAATTCGTAAAGATAAAGGAGTTGCTGTTGCTGTAGCTTCTTCTGGAATAGCAGCTACGTTACTTAATGGTGGCCGAACGGCACATTCAGTACTTAAACTGCCATTGAACTTAGCTCATGAGGAAATGCCAGTTTGTAACATTACTAAAAATAGTGACCGTGGACGAATGTTACAGCAATGTAAGCTGTTGGTTTGGGATGAATGTACCATGTCCCACAAAAGAGCGATAGAAGCACTAGATCGGACCATAAAAGATATTAAGAGTAACCAAAGTATCATGGGTGGTATGGTGGTACTTTTAGCTGGCGATTTTAGACAGACTCTGCCGGTAATTACTAGAGGCACGCCGGCAGATGAAATAAATGCATGTTTAAAAGCGTCTCCATTATGGGTGCATGTAAAAAATTTTTGTCTGACTACAAATATGCGAGTACAACTGCACAGTGATACACAATTGGTGCAATATGCGGATGCTCTTCTGAAAATCGGAGAAGACCGTGTGGAAACAAATAGTGACGGAATGATTACATTGAATCGTGAATTTTGTAATGTTGTCTGTAACATGGATGACTTAAAGAACAACGTCTATCCCGATCTTGCAACCAATATGAAGAACAGACAATGGCTGTGCGAAAGGGCAATTTTAGCACCGACAAACGAAGTAGTGGGGCAGATCAACGAACAAATCATGTCAGATGTGGAAGGTGATTTTGTTGAGTATCTGTCCGTAGACAATGTCATGGACACTGAGCAAGTGACATCGTTCCCTGTAGAATTTCTTAACTCCTTAGAATTATCGGGGGTGCCTTCCCATAAGTTGAGGCTAAAAGTAGGTGTCCCGGTCCTGTTGATGCGAAATCTTGACGCACCAAGAATGTGTAATGGCACACGTCTACAAATTACACACCTGGGACGCAATATTGTGAGAGCAATAATTATGACAGGAACAGCAAAGGGAGAAGAAGTGTTAATTCCCCGTATTCCAATAATCCCTACCGATTTGCCATTCCAATTCAAAAGAGTACAATTTCCCCTGAAAGCAGCATTCGCTATGACGATAAACAAAGCTCAAGGACAGACACTCAAAGTAGCTGGTGTTCATTTAGAAAAAAACTGTTTCTCCCATGGGCAACTGTATGTGTCGTGCTCACGAGTATCGAGTCCACAAAACCTACATGTTTTGACCAAAGAAGGAAAAACAAAAAATGTCGTATACAAAAACGTATTAAACTAAGTTAAGTCATGGATCAGGGTCAGGAAAAGTCTACCTATGTTAATCTCAATAATTCAATGTGCCGGCTTCATTAGAATCGTTTCATTATAGTTTCAGAGCCTATTCAGTCCAAACAAATTTACACGAAGTAGTAGTTCTACGCAGACGAAGTCGCGGGTAACAGCTAGTACGTGTATATGCCTTTTGGCGCTGGCCCACGCAATTGTCTTGGTAGGTTTAAAAAGAATTTATTTAAATGATGTCAAGCAAACTAATTTTATAATTTTTAAGGTCTATTTAGTTCAAATATTACGCAATTTTATAATCACGAGCAGCTGGAACACTGCATTTAACTGAACGTTTATTTTACCGTCTTAAAATCTTGTTTGAAAGTGTATATTTGTTTCAGGATTTCGATTCGCCAAAATGCAAGTTCTCATGGCTGCAGCTACCTTTCTCCGGAAGTATCGATTAAGCCCTTGCAAAAAAACAATAAGATACAGCAATAGCTGTACGATTGTGACTACAATTGGTGGGATTTGGATCAACTTAACGAAGCGATAAAATTTAAGAATTAATCTAAATTATCATAAAAATATATTTTTTGTATTCCGTCAAATACAGAAATTAACTGAAATAATATATAATTAGTGAAATAAAAAAAAGCATCTGTGCAATTCGCACGTGGTAGAAGTGAAACCTTCAAAAATTCTGGTTTCAAAATAATGAAACGAATGTAAAATTTCGGGAATATGATAATTGTAGGTTTTAGTAATGATCATAGTGATGCAAAGTAAGATAATTATTAGCACGAGTGGAGGGAGTACGAAGCAAATCGCAAAGAGAACCACGAACATAAGAAACACTGTATAATGCTTCCTATCTCATTTTCTCCCACGTTAAATCTTTATGAATTTATGTGTCTGTCTCTTTTTACTGTAGCTTTTTCGTTTCATCAACTTTGAAACCACAACGATGCTAAAGAAGTTTTCACTTCAAAAACAAAAAAAAAAACAGTTGAATCATCTAAAGACCGTTCTATAGATAGTCTAGACTACTATAGATAGTTCATCTGCTCCAGATCACTACTAGGCGGAAGTGTCCCCAAGACACTGGCTAACCAATACAACTAATCAGTTGTATTAAATGTTTCTGTCTTAAAGCGTTTCACTTATTCAACTAAAGATAACGAGCAAAAACAAAACGAACCGTGTTTTATGAATATACTATTCAGCCCAGTAAGCTGTTGTTACCGACTAAATAAATTGTCGGATTTTTAAAGGCTTTTCACGTTACCGTGATCAATGGGTAGGCTTCGCAGTTTGTAATGGGGGATTTTCTGCCTCTCGTTTACACTTGATCATGGCACGTCTCGCCGTCTCTATCTTCGAGTCAAGGAGCTATTTTTGATAGCGCTCTAAGCTTAGGTTGTCAATTCTTGTTAGCAATGGTAACCGTGGTTCTAAAGTTACGGTCGAAGATAATTTGATTGATTTAAAACTTTTAAGGAACCAACCGAAAGTTAATTAGGAAAAGGCCACACTTTTCACTTTGGTAGAAAATACACACACGAAGAAGTTTTTCTATTGATCGAGAATAGACTTTATAATGTAGTATGTATTTTTTTTGCTATTACTTGTAAGATTTTAATTATCAACTGTTTGACTACTAGATTTGTACTATTTTAGGGTTGTCGAGTTTTAATTCGTTTTGTAATGGCATTTTTTTCTAAATACACATGCACTATGCACCACTAAAACTTTTTGTGGTCTGCAAAGCCTAAACTTACAATATTAACAGAAACCTATTCCAAAACAGTAACAAACCGACTGAGGTAAGTTAATTAGCGAGTTCGCGCGGAAATACAGAGCTATTAAAAATTCAGAAGGCAAAGTGCAAATCGGTGTCGCTGCAATCGCGTCTACATTTAGCCTGTCGCGACTGGACAGCCCACCTGCACACTTGCATGGCCTGTCTGCTCCTCAAATAGAAAAGAGCACTGCTAGTGCGAGAGCTTACAGTACTTTTCATCGGTTTTTTTTTTCTATTGTGTCTCACTGCTGGGCAAAGGCCTCCCCTTCATCTCTCCATTTATCTCCATCCTGTGGAAAAAGCGTCCAAATTATCGCGCCACGCTTCTTATTTTTTTCATATTATTAATACTGGAGCACAGAGGTTTTTGAATTTTGTCTATTGGTATAAAACAGTCTAACAAGTAGGTAAGCACGTACAAACGAACATAGTTTTATTTTTGCTAAAAATTGTAATCTACACATATACAGCAAATTTTTATTATTATATCTTTCGGATTTTTTATTATAGCCTTTAATAAAATACGAGACTACGAGTAAACAATATCGTGCATTCACCGTACGTCACAATACAACTGTGCAAGTCAAACAAAATGGTTTAAAGCAATTCTTTAATTTATATATCTACTGCAATTACTGACAATTAATGTAACATCTGCGTAAGTAATTAAAGGCATCAGTAATGAGTATCTATCTAATTATTATGTAAAATACGACCATGTTGTACCAAAGATAAATAATGTTGAACAAAATAGAATTAGCATAAATGGTATTTATTATTTTCGCCACACATCTTCCCCGCGGCATCAGTTAATACATAGGTACGAAAAACAATGAATGCTGTTTTTTAACTTCGTGAATGAAATGTCATAGTGAAATTGTTTCATGATTTCAGTGTCTCACAGTCTTTCAACCAGTGTTGCCAACCCTACCAGAATGAAAAACAGCTTATTGAGCATAAAAAAACAGTAGATTTGTGTTTTTCGAAAGACGAACCTACTCCTGTATTTTTGGATTTGCTCGGGGTCCAATTCTGCTAATTTATAAGAAATACAATTATGGAGCTGCCAACACCATTTTCAATTGAGTTGTCATAGTAACGACGACGATACCATTGTCATAGAGAATCGATTGGCTTATCATAATTTTGCCGCAGTCTGTTCCAGTCTGTCAGTCAATCATAGTACTGTTTTATGTTACATTTATGATAGCTTCTCTTAGACTATAAACGATAGAATCCAGACTAAACTGAAAATAGCGACCTGTAAATGTGAAAATTGATTTTGAGTTCTACAAGGTGTCCCAAAAATTTATAATAACCCTCTTTTAACTAACTGTAGGTACAAAATAATAGGAGTTTGATAGGTCTTTAAACCTATCAAATACGTTAAATTTTACTGCTTGTAATATTAAATTCGTAGGATTGCAGTTATATTCGTGTGTTCGTTACTAGTTAGCAAAGCAAGCAGGTAAGGTATCTACCTAAGCTATTGAATTAAATAAGAAGTCATCTACGCATAACCCTAAAATAAAAAAACTTATTACCTACTAGTTAGTCAAGTCACGAGCAAATAATTTAGTAAAGCATTTTTTTTAAGCCATTACGAAGCAGCGTTCCAAAAGAAGGTAGCGAATTGAAGGAGGTTAAAATTTATGTACTAATTTCCCATCAAGATAACATACAAATTCTGGGACAACTTGTACCTATATTTGAACTAAAATTCAGAGTGCCTCTTGTATAATGCACAGCAGCCTATATTCGGATGAGTCGTCTTCTTTCTTAAAATATGACAGTATAAAAATTTATTGTTGGATAAAGCTTTTAAAATTCTATTAAGCTTTTATGATTTATGACTTTTACGATGCTTTCATGGGGACAATAATAAATTGTTTAAAATAACGAGCCCTTATTTATATTAAAATAGATGTTAGGCATAGGAAATGGTAAGTAGTTAATTAGATTCATGCTTGCTTAGTGTGTTTAACTGAAACTTTTCTTTTTTACTAAGTGGCAAGTGGTATACACCACAGAGTTTTATCGATAAAAACGGGAAGGCTCTGTGAAGCAAGCTTCAATTGAATATATCCTGCAACTTCAGTCCAAGACGCAACGAACGAGTCCTGAGGGCTTAGCCAAGTTACATTCGCTACGATACAAATCGTTTTCGAAAGTCGTCAACGCTTTATCAAAAGCGAAGATAAAAGATCGTATTACGAAGAGTCGTATTACGTTTACCCTGACGAACGCTAAATCCATTCGTCTGTTCATTAACTCTATGTTTAGCTATGGAATTCCGTCAGTAAAGTATGTAGGTACATTAATCGCCGCTGTCATTGCGCTGTCATTGCGGAACGGCTTTACCGATTTTTACCAAATTTTATATGCGTATTCAGTAGGTCTGAGAATCGGCTACTATGTATTTTACATACCCCTAAGTGATAAGAGTTGTTCACCCTTACATTTTTTTTTAATTTTTTGACGAAATTTTTTGTTTTTATTTTTTTATGATACAGCATTCAAAAATACATACACCCCTAAATTTTCACACTTCTACCATAAACCCCTATCTCAGCTTAGCAACACAAAATTTATTGATTCTAAGGCGGTACGAAGTTCGCGGGGTCAGCTAATACAAATATACAAGTTTGTACTATGAGGATAAAAATCATCACAGACACGTTTATTAAAACTTATCATTATTACTTAGGCAATAAAGTTCATTATGCTGTACAGTGTTATCATTTAATTATGCTTTACGGGAAATCCCCGATCAATTTCATGAGTATTGCGATCTTGTACCTAAATGTATTTCCATCACACATACTTACGAAATTGACAAAACTACTAAATTCTACAAAGGCGTTTTGAGCTAGGTACTAAAGAATCATAAGTTACGCTCGTAATCTACAAAAAAAGTAGAAATCTACCAAAGGTGGTCATTAGCATCATAATAGTCTGTGCAATTAATAACGAACGAGTCTCTCATAGAAAATCAAAGCAAAATGCTGCCGCGTAAACACATACTTATACAGGTACATTAGTTTACCAACGGACTGAGTCAAAACATTCAACCTAATCACAACTACAGCACATATTAATAAAGTCACAAATCCTTTAAATATTACTATCATTCGTCTCAAATAACGAGCATAGTATTAAATTACACTATGAAAAGATTTCTAGCAGTCGTTGTCGCTTTGTCGTAAATGAAGTTTTGTGCCTAGCCAAGTTACAGGTATCGTATCGAACGTTAATTCCATTGGTCTGTGCGTCAGCTCTATGTTTTGTCTATGCCCTTCGTCAGCAAATACTAAATACCCCTCAGTGGAAGGCCGCCATCTTAGATATGCGCAAGAGATTTGACGCGCGTTTTTATCCACAGCGCCATCTGTGTTACCATGTCTGAACCATCGCGTAGTTCACTTAAGTAAGTAGAGTAAATCCATATCCGTGTGTTACTTGGTTCCACCGTTCGTTACTAGGTGGCGCTGTCATCAACAGTTATGAAAGTTTGATAAATTGTGAAAGTAAAGACAAATAAGTTATATCGTAATAAAGCACTAACAAAGATAACAAAATAAATAAAAATAATTATATTTCTTTACAAAAAATACCATTTAACCGAGAAAATACAACGCAATACAGAAAACTTAACTTGAAGACTGAGCTCAGCTGATAATAAATCGCCATTTTGTGTCGTTGTCTACAGGGTTCTGGCGTTCGCTTGATTCTTGGCAAGAAAATCGATGACAAAGCGGTAACGCTTGTCGTTTGTGTATTTTGGCTACGAAAATGTATGAGAAAGTAATCGTTCGACACAGTCGATTCGTTTGATGTAAATTGTTGTCGATGGGTCACGTGATATTTTCGTGGCATTGTGTGAATGCCATACATTTTAATTCCACAATAGATTCGACAGCTGACGTTTTCGCTTGTCAAAATTGTCTTTTGGCTACGGATTTGTATGAAAGTAAGTTTGACCCCGCCGAATCGTTTGATGGAATGGATTGTTATTGACACTTGGCTAGGAATTATATGTTCGTTGTCGACAGACCACGTGGTAAATTTATAGCATGTGTCAATCCCATACATTTTCGGGCGTATCGACTGGCGTCATCGTTTATCGACTGTAACTTGGCTAAGCCCTCTGCTTTCATTGCTTTGTTTACGTCGCAGCCGACGCGACGTGCCTTCCTAAAGTTCACCGTCGAGTAACGCCCGACACGCTGTCAACCCAAGTTCGCTTTTATTGTAAGATCATGATTTGGTTTGCGGTGAGAACTTAGACAGACATCAAATAGGGTGCATTAATGCAAATTGCTGTAGTTACGTAAATATTTTGGAGACTATTTGGGGTTAAATTAATTTGCAAGTTCACTGTCTTAATAATAATCATATAACCATAATCATTTATTGCCAGAATATAGGTTATACAGAAAGATGTAACATTTAATATAAAATAGTTTCACTATACTCTACCCCACTCAGGAGCGTGCAATAAGCTTGTAAAGCTTTCATATATATTTTCTTATAAAGATATTGTTAGTAACATTACACTATTTATGTCAAACATTTAGTATTCAATTATAATTATTCTCTGTCAAATCATGTCATTAGTTATTAAAGTATTCCTCTAATGTATAAAAGGTTTTATCTATATATTTTTTTATATATATTTTTTTTAGCCATAATTTTAATTTGTGCCTAAATTTAAAAAGTGGCAGCTCTTGAATGTTCTTTGGTAAATTATTAAATATTTTTACAGCCGTTACATATACATTCTTTTTATTGATATATATCAAGTTTACAATGTGGTAGATAAAGTCTATTATGATGCCTTGTATGCCTTTGCATTTTGTCAGAGTGTTAACAAAAGTTAACTAAGTTACATATACCATTTATATACATACAGGCAATAGGCATGATTTTATGTTCCTTAAAAATAGGACGACAGCTACACGAAGAGATACGTTTATTTTCAATATAGGTAGTTTAGTTTATGTCAAATACATTGGTTCACTATAAACATTATTTTGTCTTAACGGAAGGTACAAAATATGCCCTGTGAAACCTGCGAAGGCCATTAATGTACCTGCCATACTTTACTGCCCAATTCCGTTGTCCGGCTAAGCTTCAATCGAAGCCCGTAAATCCGGACAGGGGTTGTGAATTTATATAATTAATTACCGCTCGATAATGCCTTGGTCGTGTTATAGTGCCCCAGAGCGTCGTAAGCGCCCCTACAATGGACCCCATTGATCCAGCACGGTAGTAAGTTTTGAATGACATTTCTAGGATATAATGGAGGGTTCCCGTTCAATAAATTAAGATCTATCCGTAGTTGGAAGTTGTAAGCATGGGCTGCTTTACCTTCCACAATATATGTAACAGCTTTGATGACATTCAACGATGCCTAATCGTATTTAGCGCCTAAATATGTTTAAGAGACTTGTCAAATCATACAAACATGTCAAAGGGGCATGCCCACTCTCCCTTGTAAAAAATGCTGTCACTGCACACACTTGAAACTAATTGCTAATGATTCTAGGCTTAGTTAGTAATAAAAGAGCTAAGAAGTTAGTTATAAAAAAGTTTACTATAAAGAGAAAAATCAGTTTTTATTTTTCACAAACAACCAGTTTTACATCACTGTATTCAACTACAACTTAAATAGTTTATTATTGTAATTATAACGATTCCTAGATAAATTATGATATTGATAATTACTATCAATTTAATCGTTTAAGATTTAAGTCAGCAAACAAACAAAAATACGCGAGAAAACAAACGAAACGGTCACAGACACGTCTAACTTTTTATTAGCTGCAGTAAAATGACGTTTCTAAATGTCATTCCGTAAAATAATGTTGACAGCCTAATCTCAATAGGGATGTGATTCAGTTCACAAAAGTTTACAGAATATCTAATCGTTCCATAGCTGACTCATAATGATCATACTAAATTATATTTAATATTAATGTAAATAAAAGGCTGTATAAACGTTGATCCTTTTAGACATATACAAGGTAACACACTCAAGAAAACGCTCTCTCAAGCTGGTAGTACTGGTTTTTGGTTACGGTGCTACGATGACGCTTGACCGCCATTTTGTTTCGGTTGTCATTCGCTCATTCGGCTTCATACTTCTGTTTTGAGTGCATGAATAACTTTGATTTGCCCACTGCGCGTTGTTTTTGTTATCATTATTGTTAAACTTATGTTGCGTTGTGTTTGTTTTTCATTACCTGTTTTCGTTACTCGTGTTAGTTTTTTTTGTTTGATACATTGTAGACATGGATGCTCTGCCGAGCACATCGCAAGATGGAGACACATTTTTATCTCCTAAGAAAAAAAGGCCACGTGTAGCTCTAAGTGTAACTGAAAAACTTTGGGTCCAAAACGTTTACAAATATGTGTTTGAAGTGAAATCTTTAGAATCAAACACTGAAGTTCCAAAAACAAGTGAATGCGTTAACAAGGTGGCTGAAGTCTTGGGAATATCCGTCCGCACAGTTTATTCCGTTTTAAAGGAGCACAAGGAGAACGACAGCGAATCACCAAAACCTCCCAAAAAAACGGGCCCAAAACTTACATTTAAAGATAAACTTGATGATTTCACATTCACTGCTCTTAGACGAATTGTACATCAGTTCTTTCATAGAAATGAAATACCCACCATCGCAAAAGTTAGTTTACACATGTCGTCACTCATCTTTTTATTATACGTTATGTATGTTTTCTCCCATCTCAATCTATCTATATATGATTATGATGATGTATGTAATCTTAACCAATTACGTAATAACTTTAATCATTTTTAGGTGCTGCAAGTTGTAAATGATGACCCAGGATTGCCCAACTTCTCGAAAGAGACATTGAGAAAAATTATGAAGCATCTTAATTTCGAATTCGCTACTCGATCACGCAAGAGTGTGCTTATTGATAGACAAGATATCATATCATGGCGCCAGCGCTACCTGCGTTTAATTAAACAATATCGTAGAGAGGGAAAATACATATATTAAGACGAGACCTGGGTCAACGCTGGTACGTGTCAACTCTTAGTTTCTTCTATTTGTTCCCTTTTTGTTTTGATGTCGAAACTTATGATTCTTTTTTGTTCGACAGCGACAGTGATTTCGAAAAAGATTAATTAAATAACATTATTATGACGTTTTTGTTTCATTTTGAATGTACCTCCCTATACTTCCACTAAAAAAGATCAATCCTTTAGTATAGTAATAATAATAGGTAAAAAAATACATTACAACTTAATATTAAATCTCAAAAAAAAAACAAACTGATTATTCATATATGATTCACTCATTTAGCTACATCCCTATTTATTTTTCTTCAAAAACCGGCAACCCACAAAACGTCATTTTACTGCAGCTAATAAAAAGTTAGACAGTCATAGGGATTGGCATATCGACCATCGACTATTATCCGAAATATCGATTTATCGGTCAAATCGAGCAATCGATTATATTTAATCACAAGGCGCGCGCGCACAGAAGTGCCATTTTTGACATCGCGCTCCTGTACAATCAACAGACGAGGGCAATTATTCCAGTAAATCAAAATTCAATATTTTAATGCAAAGAAATAATAATCATCTGATTCTGTTGAGTAAATGTTGAATCGAAGTAAAATTGAGTTTATTTCGATTCAACACGAGCGCCACAGATAAATACATAAATATACCTACCTATTTACTTCTGAAAATCAGATATTTAGTGTGTCAGGGGTAGTAATAAGGTAATAAAATGTACGAAAAATATAAGTACCAATTGTACCCAAGCGAAAAAAAAATGTACTTATTTGTCTTTGGAGATGTTTAATAGAATTCATTATGTATTTCTGTGTTGATTTTGTAAACTTGGATTGAATAGGTAGTCGATATCGACTATAGTTTGAGTTAGTTCTTAATTCGATGATTTGGGAGGAATAACGAGTGATAGGTGCCTAACTAAAAAATATCTCATGTCTGTGTCATTAACTCGTCTCTGCATGGCCTTATGCAAAAATCGTGCGAAGCTTTAACCTCTCATCTGTTGATCGAATTAAAATCGAGATAATGCTACAGATAAGCAGAGTTATTTTTTTTCCGCTTTTTTTCTCTCCACTGGTTAATCCTAAAGCCATCTAGAAGGTGGCGCTGAGATCAACGGCCCGCCGATTATGATCAAGGTTAGCTGAGAGCGAGAGGATTTAGATCAATTGCGGTGCGTCAACAGCTGAGCGCAATTCAGCGCGCACTGCGATTGGCTGAGATTATCTCGCTCAGGCGCTCGCTACCAGCGCGAGTCAAGCATAATACCACCCCCGGGTTAATTAAAGAGAAAAAAAACGATTTACAAAACGCTCATTGGGAAACAAATATCGTTTTGGTTTCGTACTTCTGAAATCGGTGACCGATTTTTCGTGTCAGTGAAAATACAGTCAAATAAATCGATTGTTTTATTTATGGTCTTTTATCAACAATCGATGATTGTCTCGGAACAACTCTGGCTCAACACTAATGTTTGCAACTGGAGGCAATTTGCTACCATTTCATTTCCTGTCGTTTTCATATTCATTATTATTTTAAAATATTGTAGGATACTTTTCGTGTTAATCGATTGATACGTAGATTAACGAAAAAATGTAACATATTTTTTGGATGAACGCAATTTTTTGTGCAGTTGACAGCATTATATGGGCATGCCCCTTTATACATGTTTAGTCGCTAAATGCGTTGGGGGATCGTTGTGCAAGCCGAGCTAAGTATTGTTACGCCGAGGCTGTTAAACAATGAGTAATAATCGAACCTTCTCGAACGCTTTTGTCTTGCTGTGTTATTGTTGCTATTGTTTGTGGTTTCGCAGAATGGGTAGTGGCCATTGTGTCGAGGGACCGACCCTTTCCTGGAAGGATCGACATCGTTCTCAAACAATCGAAATGTGTGCGATATAAATAGGCTGGAGAGATGGCCGGACGGTCAGTATTCGCTCGCCGGTCCTCGCACCGGCAACACGTCTGCTCCGCTCCGCTCGCGCGCTCCCGCCGGCCCACGTGCCGCCCCGCGCCCCGCGCCCCGCGCCCCGCGCCTTGCGCCGCGCGCCCCGCGCCCCGCGCCCCGTGCCGCACTTGGCATCCGCCATTTGCTCTGTTGTGTGCGCTCGCTTGCGAGTACACCTCAGAAGAGTCCTTTATTGGACTTTGTCCTTTTCAGGGCAAACTCTTGTTTCTTACCATTTAGAGCCCAAATCCACGTTTAGTGGTCGGTCTGGTGGATACCTTGCGGTGTTAACACAAACCAGACTGGGCGTGGACCCGGAACGCCAGCTTTCCTCTCCTGAGGAACGCTACATCCGGCTGGGCTTGGTACCACCGGCCTTGGGGGCTTCCCTCGCCGACACCAAGTATCGGTTAGGACACACCCCTCATACCCCGTAAGAGCGGTAAAGGGACACACTTTAGGTAGGACACTTAGGCCTCACCCCTCCTGTCTATCCCGACGGGAGGATCACGCACCCCCTCACCTCTCCGGGTGTTCCCCCCCGGAGAGCTATGATGGACATCGCCGGGGACGACCTCGTCCAGTTGCCGGGTTCCGTAATCCGGTTGCTGCTCGAGAACGTTCCCGACAATGTCCGACAACGTATTATGAGGGAGCAACAATCGGTTGCCTCCCTCCCGCGTCTAATGGACGTCGTCACGTCCACTCCGGCCCCTCTGGCCAAAAACGTGGCTCGGAAGCCCGTGCCGGCCCCTCTGGCCTCCCCAGCGGCTCGAAAGCCATCCCCGGCCCCTCAGGCTACTAACGAGGCCCGGAAGCCTCTGAAAGCCCCTCTGGCACCCCCGGCGGCCCGCATGCCTGCCCTGGCCCCTCAGGCCACTAACGAGGTTCGGAAGCCTCAGCAAGCCCCTCAGGCACCACCGGCGGCTCGTAAGCCTGCCCCCTCCCCTCAACCTCCTGCCTCAGCGCCTCCCTCGTCGTCGTCATCAAAAAAGCCCGACTCTCGAGAGGCCTCACCTCGCAGAGTCTTTTTAGACTCTCCGGAATCTCCGGACCCACCCTCCCCCGAGGACGATATGGAGATCGACCTCCTTCTACGCCCTGCGTCTTCCGCAGAGGCATCTAACTCCTCTTCCTCCGACTCGGAGGAAGATTTCACCCTCGTCACGGGTGGTAAGAGGAAGAAACCCTCTTCGAAGAAGACCTCTTCGTCGAAGAAGGTTTCCTCCGTTTCCCCCCCCAGCCAAAAAGGCAACCCCTCCCTCGGCCTCGCAGCCTGCCCGCCCCGCCTCTCCCCCCGCGGCTTCCACTGCCGCGAGGAAGGAAAGGCCTCCCCCGCCCCTTTTCATCCGCGAAATGGGCAAGTGGGACCGAGTTTCC
Organism: Philereme transversata; assembly: GCA_963924445.1. Classification (NCBI taxonomy): domain Eukaryota; kingdom Metazoa; phylum Arthropoda; class Insecta; order Lepidoptera; family Geometridae; genus Philereme; species Philereme transversata. Next base: position 1,666,168 of record OZ004344.1, read on the forward strand.
TATCTGTGTAATGAGAATAAGATCTCATTCACAAACGCCCGCAACACTAAGGACGCTATTAAAGTCCTACTCCCCACGTCAGACGACCATCGTCGCCTCACTTCCCTCCTACGTCAAGAGCACATAGGCTATCACACCTATGCTCTCGAAGACGAACGGCTCCTTCGAGTTGTGATCCGCGGCCTCCCTGCGGAGCACTCCACTGACTCCATTAAGTCAGATTTACTCGCTCAGTCCTTCCCGGTAAAGGAGGTCCACCGTATGCATAACGGTAAGACCACCTACAATCTAGTACTCGTAGTACTAGAGCTGTCACCGGCAGGGAAGGCCATCTTCAACCTGAAGATGGTCAACAACCTCTCCGGCCTCCGGGTTGAACCCCCCCACCGAAATGGCACTCCTAGTCAGTGCCATAGATGTCAGCTGTATGGCCACTCGGCCAAAAACTGCCACGCCCGCCCCCGTTGCGTCAAGTGCCTGGGTGACCATGGCACCTCTGACTGCAACCGCACTCGAGACACCATCGAGCCGCCAAGCTGCGTGCTTTGCGGTGCCGTGGGACACACCGCAAACTACCGTGGTTGTCCTTCGGCGCCCAAAGTCAGCAGGGTGGTGGCTCGCAGGAGTCAACCCCGACCCTCCCCGCAGTATACCAAGTCAACCCCAAAGTTGACAATGGTACCCTCGCAGGAGGCGCAACCTCCCAAAAGCTCAGCATGGGCCAAGCCCTTGCCCTACTCGAGCCTAGCCCTTAAGGCAACGGCCCCCCCTCCGCGCTCTTCTGAGACAGCCCCCCCATCTAAAATGGGCAAGTCGGACTTTGCTGCCGACTTGGCTCTCATCATGGAGTTCTCCTCCATCGACCTTGCCGAGGTTCGCGTGCTTGCACAAAAACTTAGGCAAGCAAACTCCACCCTCGAAAAACTGATTGCCCTTGAGGCGCACTCAGCTCTTCTCGCCGCCGTTAAGGCAGCTTCGTCCTCCTCCAAACCCTTTTAGGCCCCAAAATGGTTGTACAAAAGGAAAGGAAAAAACCGCGTTCTTTATCACTAGCGTTCTTCAACGCTGACGGTCTTTCAAGACAGCGTTCTATTATCCAAGATTTTCTAAATAGGCACCAACTTGATATCTTGCTAGTACAAGAGACAAATTTAAAGCCCGGTCATCGGGACCCTAAAATCCCCAATTATCAAATTGTTCGCAATGACAGACTGCTAGCTCAAAAGGGCGGCACTGTCATTTACTACAAGAAGGCTCTACACTGCATGCCTCTTGATCCCCCTTCTCTGTCTTACATAGAAGCCTCCGTCTGCAGGCTAGCAATGACCGGGCATTCCTCGATCATTATTGCATCCTGCTATGTCCCTCCCGGCAAGCCTCGCTCACCTCAATTCGAGAGTGACCTGCAAGCCCTGTTCAGTCTAGGAAGCTCCGTCATATTGGCGGGTGACTTCAATTCCAAAAACGTCATGTGGAATAGCACCACGACGAACTCTAAAGGCAAACAACTAGAAAGCCTAGTTGAACCCCTTAATTTCGACATCATTGCCCCTAGAGGCATGACTCGCTTCCCTACTGCCACTCCCCCCGAGCTCCTTGACATTGCACTTCTCAAAAACGTAGCCCTTCGGCTACGCTTAATCGAAGTCATTCATGAGCTCGATTCCGATCATCGACCGGTAATGCTCTTACTCGGCCCTCCCACTGACCAGCCCCCTGCCACCAAGACGGTGGTAGAGTGGCATAAACTTGAGAAAGCCCTCAAGTCTGCGCACTCGACTGACCTAGATAGGATCCCTTCTGTCATTCGGACATCTGGTGATATTACGGTAGCGGTTGACGCCCTTACCACACATATCACAAACTCAGTCAGAGACTCATCAAAGCAGGTGCCCGTAGTGGATGACCACCGGGGCCCCCTGCCAGATGATATCAGACGGCTGATGACTGAAGCTAACGCCGCAGTTAGACTTCATAGTCGCTGCCCCACTAACGACAATCGAGTCTTAATGCGCTCCCTGCACCGTGAGGTGAGAGAGCGCATTAAAGAACATCGCAATCGTGAGTGGGAGAGCCTGCTCTCGGGGATCGAGCCTAGCCATCTGGCCTACTGGAGGTTAGCTCGCTCCATGAAAGCGGACGCTCTCGCTCCGATGCCTCCCCTTATCCGACCCAATCACCCTCCAGCATTCGAAGACGAGGAAAAAGCCGATTTCCTGGCTGAAACCCTCGAATCTCAATGCTCGCCCAGTCTCGAACCCGTCGACCCTGTTCACCTCCATACGGTGAACAGTGAGGTTGACCGCTTAGCCTCCCGACCCCCTACTTCCCCACTTGATCCGATTGAGCCCTCTGAAGTCTTTGACACTATCAAGGCCCTACACCCAAAGAAAGCCTCCGGCCCCGACGGCATTTCTAACAGAGTACTCAAACAGTTCTCTGTTCCCCTTATCCATATCCTAGTCTGCATCTTTAATGCGGCTATGGAAACTTGCACCTTCCCTGATGCTTGGAAGGAAGCCAACGTCATTGGCATCCGAAAACCCAGCAAACAGGCAAACGATCCAACTAGTTATCGTCCCATTAGTCTACTTAATAGTCTAGGCAAGATATATGAGCGTCTTCTAATGAAGCGCCTCTGGGCTCATGTCAATGAGTTCAAACTCCTTCCCGACGAGCAGTTTGGCTTTCGAGCCCAACACTCATGCCCACAACAGGTGCTCCGCATAACGGAGCATGTCCTCTCCAACTGGCAAAGTACCTGGCCTTCAGATACTGGTGCCGTCTTCCTCGACGTAGCGAAAGCTTTCGACAAAGTCTGGCACAACGGCTTGATCTACAAGCTATTCAAACTCGGAGTCCCAGACAGACTCGTGCTCATCATACGAGACTACTTACAAGGTCGCAGCTTTCGCTACACCGTGGAAGGCACTCTCTCTAGTCCTAGACCAGTCAGAGCAGGAGTCCCTCAAGGCTCCGTTCTCGGCCCCCTCCTGTTCACGCTGTACACCAGCGATATCCCCCGCACTCCTCAAGTGGAAATAGCCCTATACGCAGACGACACAGCCTTGTACACATCCAATCGGAATCCTGATCGGGTGGGTATAAGGCTGCAGGCTGCCCTTCACTCATTAGCCACTTGGTTCCGCAAGTGGCGGATCGAGGTAAACCCGTCGAAAAGTACAGCAGTGTACTTCTCACGGAGAAACCTCACTCCCAAACCGATCTCTCTATTTGGCCAGCCCATTCGCTGGGCCCCATCAGCCAAATATCTGGGTGTCATCCTCGATAGGCGTCTTTCCTTTAGGTTGCACATCACTAAGAGGTGCAACCAAGCAAAGTTCACCCTAGGACGATTGTCCTCACTTCTAGGCGCGAAAAGTAAAATGTCCCTTAAAAATAAGGTGACTCTTTACAAAGCGTGCATTCGCCCCATTATGACATACTCATCTGTAGTATTTGCCCACTCTCCTAAAGTTGGTGCCATTCAGGTTATTCAAAATCGCTTCTTGCGAAAAGCCTCAGGCTCGCCCTGGTACTTTCGCAATAAAGACCTACATCGCGATTTGAAACTAGAATCAATAGCCAGGTTCATGAAGCTCGCTTCCAAGCGGTTTTATGAACTTGCCTCAAATCATCCGAACCCTTTGGTACACACCATTCCGGTTTACCCGTTGGATCCGCCCGCCAACAAAATCCTCCGTCGTCCGAGACACGTTCTCGGAGACCCGGATGACGAAATCACCTCTGCTAATGCGGAAGAAAGAAAGAAAGAAAGAAAGAAAGAAAGAAAATATTTTTATTATGCCAACCACTAATAACAACAAAATTAACTACACAAAAATACAGTACAACAAAAGATTACCAAATATAAGTTATTAGTAGCCGCCACAAACAGGTTCCAACTCAGCATTTTGCTATGTCACAGCAAGGTAACACAGCGCTGGTCTTCCGTTGGAAACTTTGTGAGTACCTACACGGAAGTCTGCTAACATATATAAATATAAAAACATATGAAAATAAACAAGTAGATGACTTGTATTAAGATTCAACTAGCATAGTAAATTAAAATATATGTATAAGTAACATAATTAAAATCAACTCGTGCGCTCAGTGCCAAAACTTACAAGTTTTACTATACAACCCACAAATATTGTGAATAAGGAGTTATAGGATGGCAGGATAGTTAGAATAGTGAGTCAATCAACTGCATCAAGTCAACGAGTGCCGGCACCATAGTTATCAGTGTGACTGCGCCGCGCGCCTTATAAATAGAACAATAAAAGAATAAAAGGATAAACAGTGCAAACGAGGGAAAAAATAAATACATACATAGGTACCTAACTGGTGGCAAATCGTGCGCTTTCCCGAAAGGAAGTGCAAGAGTAATAACTCATTCAATTGCCTATCTACTACGTACTCGTACGAGCCTGATAACGTCAAAAAAGAAAAAGGTAAGATATAAAAAGGTATAAGATATTATGATACCTATTCCCATTCGTAGCGCTACAAATATAGGACGTCATATAAAAGATATATTATTTTGGAGGGTTTCGCTTTCTTTTTGCCGTTCTTTAAGGAAGTTTTTGAGTTGAGGAAGGTGAGTCATCTATATCAGACAAAGCAAACACTTCACAGAAACACCGACCTCGCCGGCGAGGTCGACGAGTCCCTTCAGTCGCCGCTTATACGAGGTACAGACATGTACCCGGGCGTTTCTCTCCTATCCACATCCCGGCAACAGCCCAAGCCGAGGTTCGTACCTAAGTGGTGCCCTTGCGCTAGTTGCCTATAAAACTTACTGGGCTGAGCGCCATCTGCGCTCGCCAAAAGTTCGGTTAAGCTGTCACGGCCTCAGAGGCCAACAGCGAGATTAGTCCATCCGAAAAAAAAAAAAAAAAAACCGGACGGTCAGTCTCAGTTAGTGAGTGAGTCTCAGCGAGGCCCTGGAGGACTGACGTGGAGCAGGGTCTCGCGTGAACAGTAGTTGCTCGCGAGTCAGTCTGGATTAAGCTATACAAGCGATCATTTCGGTGACTTTAAGTGGTGCAACAGTGGTGTGAATTAGTGTGTTGTGATTACGTGTGACCAAGTTCGTGTATTCATCGTTTAGTGTTGAATAAAAGTGTTATTTTGGTTGGATCGATTCCCATTATTTTATCCCGAACCCTCAGTTCGTAACAATTTGGTGTCAGAAATGGGATAAAATAATGCCGGTTCTACCAAAGGATAACGTGGACGGTATCAGGACGAGAGGTCAACGACAACAGGAAATGGATGAAAGGCGGTTTGGAGATTCTCCGGTTCAAGAAGCTCGGCAGAGTCGTCAGTCGATGGAGATGGAATCAGCCGCCACCGAATCATTGGAGCACCATCATCATCATCCGTGAGGCAAGCTCCTGTGACAGGCGATCTTGCTGCTATTATGGCCATGCTTTGTCGTCAACAAGAAGAGCAGCGACGTTGGCAGAAAGAACAGCGACGTCAGGAAGAAGAGCAGGCTCGGTTGCAGGAAGAAGAGCAGGCTCGGTTGCAGGAAGAACAGCGACGTCAGGATAAGGAAGAGCAGCGTCGTCAGCAAGAAGAGCAGGCTCGGTTGCAGGCAGAACAGTGACGTCAGGATAAGGAAGAGCAGCGTCGTCAGCAAGAAGAGCAGGCTTGGTTGCAGGAGGAAGAACGCCGTCAGCATAAAGAAGAGAAGCGTCGTCAACGGGAAGAGCAGGCTCGGTTGCAGAAGGAACAGCGACGTGAACAGGTGGAGCAGACTCGGTTGCAAGAGGAACAGCGACGTCAGGATAAAGAAGAGCAGCGTCGTCAACAGGAAGATCAGCGACGTTGGCCATAAGAGCGTGCTCGACTGATGAGGGAATCGTTCGGTTCATCTGGAAAGGAATTCCAGGAAGTGAAAGAACAGATAGAAATCATGAGAGCCGTGTTTTGGAGGCTGGAATTGGGATCGCTGATGAGAAAGGGACTCTGGGTGTCCTGAAGTACTGGAGACGGCAATGTGGCTCCTCTAGTTGCTACATCTTCAGCGCGAGGTGCGCCTAAAATTGTTCGTGTTGATCGGCTGCCGCGATATGGAGCTAAGAATGCTCGGGACGAGCATGTTTTAGGAGGGGGCAGTGTTACACCGAGGCTGTTAAACAATGAGTAATAATCGAACCTTCTCGAACGCTTTTGTCTTGCTGTGTTATTGTTGCTATTGTTTGTGGTTTCGCAGAATGGGTAGTGGCCATTGTGTCGAGGGACCGACCCTTTCCTGGAAGGATCGACATCGTTCTCGAACAATCGAAATGTGTGCGATATAAATAGGCTGGAGAGATGGCCGGACGGTCAGTCTCAGTTAGTGAGTGAGTCTCAGCGAGGCCCTGGAGGACTGACGTGGAGCAGGGTCTCGCGTGAACAGTAGTTGCTCGCGAGTCAGTCTGGATTAAGCTATACAAGCGATCATTTCGGTGACTTTAAGTGGTGCAACAGTGGTGTGAATTAGTGTGTTGTGATTACGTGTGACCAAGTTCGTGTACCTATTCATCGTTTAGTGTTGAATAAAAGTGTTATTTTGGTTGGATCGATTCCCATTATTTTATCCCGAACCCTCAGCTCGTAACAGTATATTAACCAAAAACCTTGACTTTTAAATAAAATACCCACCAAGAACCTTTCCTAGAGAATCGGCGGGGTATTTTAAGTAAGCAGATTTTCCGTTTAATATTTCAAAATTAATGTCTAATCAATCAATCAGTGTCGGACTGGAGGGTATTGAGCTGAGTGCCGCCTACGATTGAAAACCTTCTTTTTCTTATTGTTAAAATTATTTTTAATTAAATATTAGCTTATATGTATACTTGATACCAGGGATGTTGCGGATGCAGATTTTTTTACATCCGCGGACGCAGATGTCGATCTTAAGATTTTTTTAAGAAACTTTGTATTGGTGCAGAAATAAAACCAAAATATAAAACATTAATTCCAAAAAACTCGCTTAACATACAATACTCACTGTATACTCACATTAACACTCAAAAACTGCAATGTTCATACGATTAGCGCAAGTAAACACGTTATGATTGATTTACATACATTTGAGATGATTGAGATACAAAATGATAAACAATAACAAACGCGTCGGATCTTGTCATCGAAATCTTCGCTCCTATCAATCAACGTCACTCGCAAGCCACACCCAATTTCTTTCTTGTCGCGACCTGTGCTGCATCCGCATGAACATGGTTTACTGCGGACGCAGATGTCCAAATCGAAGCGGAGGCTCCGCATTTGCGAATGCGGATGCGAATATTTGCAACATCCCTGCTTGATACAAAGGGATAAGGGCAAAAATCTACCTGCTCGCTATGATAGTAATAAAATTATGTGTATTTGCTATTTTATATTTTAGTGGTTGTAATGTGTTTGCTTGTCTTAATCGGTCAGGCACCACAACCATACACGGTATGTTTTGTATTACATAAATGCATTGGCGTGATCCTTCACGGGTTGATAAATATTAACATACGTAATACAACTTTTACCTTGGGTTCTTCGTGGTTTGGAATGGCATAGGATCGGATTCAGAGAGAAAAACAATTCGTGGGCTAATACCCAGCAGTGAGTCGCCACGGGCTCAAAATTATGAAGATACAAAGCAAAACCAAGATTCTTTATAATCTAAATAAGCTATGAACTATTTCGGATAAAAATAATAGTTATGCTACAGTAATTACTCTGTGATAACATAATAAGCACCTTTGTTTTGGGTACGACGTAAGCGAAGTCTTGGGCAGAAGCTAGCGAAATAAAAGATTTGAGTTTTAATTTCGAGTCAGATCATAAAATATATAACATCATAAAAAATGTATCACTTCTCGCTACATCTCAAAACCCCAAACAAACACGAAACGTAACGTGACTTTATGTTATTACGATGCAAAGAGAAACGTTCCCTTTTATCATAAAAAGAGCTAAAATATTTACATTATGTGCACATTTAAACAGAAATTAAAAGGTGGGAACAGAAAACGAGCCCGGGGCGAAAGGCAACGTGTTCTATCTACATCACAACGAAATTAACTGCGCGACTGTACTCCACCTAAATTCTACAGATTACAGTATATCCAGTACCAGCGGTGCTTAGCTCAAGTAACTGGCTTCTGCAGCGGATACCTCTATTTATTTATAATGTACAAATATGCTCAAATGAGATAGCTAGCTTCATAATCATAACATTGCATGAAATGTACCTAATTATGTTTTGTCCGTAAATAAAACACAACATAATCACACGCCGTAGCCATCAGAGCCGCATGACCATATATATTTTTACAACATTTTCTTGTGATGACCATATTACAGTGATTTTGAATAGATAGATTAGGCATATCTTTATTGCACACTTAATATTAAAAAGAAACATGAAAGAAATACGATAGCAATATCTTTCAGGCCACCTTGTTTGAAACGATTCGTGAACAAATTCGAAATATGTATCTACCTATGTACATGCAGGGCGTTTGGTGGAGATGTAAGGATTTTCCGAGCTGATCAGGGGCCCAATATGATCATTTTTAACCACATATATAATTATGACACATGTTTTCAAAAGTTTCTTAATTTAGAGATCAATAAATCATCAATTAGTGCTTCACCTTAATTTTGGTTTAAATCAGTCCTAAGAATACAGTTTTTCATCACAATAAGCTACAGCAATCATTGAGCAAGCAATTATAAGCAAAACTTGAATTAAACATGTTAAATAATATTCATATTGTGAAAAGTTCTTAACTCTACCTATCGTAATTAAAGTATAGACGTGCTAATGATGCTCAGATAATTTCAAAAACTACTTTGGTTTGTGGCCTTTAAGTTGAGATATGACTTATTATTAATACTGGGGTCCTCGCCAGTGTGTACAATTTTAATTTTTTTAAGAAATAATTTACTACAATATGGCATTGTTAAAACTGCATCGACCAACTACAGACACTGATTACTAACAGAGAGGGATTAGGTCGAAAATCAATAGCTAGGGGAATGATAACTATCAAGTGGATTAATTGATTGAGTGGCTCCGGAACTTACCCCAATTTGCTGCAAATGGTAAATCCTTATGCCGCGGCCACACTTTGTCCCCTTTAGGCCCAAGCTTGGCTCCATGATGGAATATAATAGATTAATGTTTATTTGACAGAGACAAGTATACAGAACGGACATAATTAAACAAATTATATCAAACAGAAGATATCAATAGAGTAAATCGATAGAAACAAAAAAGCAGGTACACTCCCTTCCTGACCAGTAGGTACCAACTATTCCCACTCCGTGCCATGAATAACCAAAAAGGTCCTAACTCAGATTTATAATGCTTCACATGTAAGTCAGCGCTGATAATCAAATAGGGAAATGAATGATACCAACTTGTGGTGGTCCGATCCACAGAATGATGTATTTATTTATTGCCTTCAATACTTAATATTGGTGCAAATGTGACCAGTGTGTGGCCGCTGCATTTTGTACACGATGCGTCCCACGTCAATGCCACACGGAGGGAAAAACGATAGCAAATTTTACGCGATTGAGACATCTCGTTACTGTAAAGTAACTACTAATAACATCCTCTATCTTTATGATTTCATCAGTAAATATTAATTGAATACGCGTAGAGGTGAATGTTTAATCAGTTAGAGTGCAACTAATGACATTCTAGCCGAGGTATTGACAAGTCTGCTGGGAAATCAGCGTTTTCATACGAGCGATCCTAACTTTGTCCTACACCTAGTACGTACACACTGTGTTGTGTTTGCAGCACTACATCAAATATTTGCATTGTTATTACTGGCGCACATAAAGTTTACTTTGTCGTTAATTATTAATTTAATAAAGGTGAATTCGGTTATGATATTTTATTCGCTTCGAGGCGCGAGGTAGTCTCATGAAAAGAATAATGACCAGGTTGGAAGTGCTTTTCCAGCCAACAACCAGTAAACAGCATTATTCAATTCAATTAAAATATCTTCATGGTTTAGAAAAAAAACTTATGTACCATCGAATTTGCCGATCTATTTAGGTAATTTTAAATCATTCCAAAAACATAAAAATTTTCCGGGTTTGGTTATATCTCATCGACTGACTTTTTGTCTTGACTCCAAATGAACTTGGGCAAATAGGCGTTGTATGTATGTATGTTTGTTTGTCCGAGGATAACTTATCCGATCAGCGTGAAATTTGGTAAGTATATAGGTAGGATGCTACAATTTTGCTGTGACTAAATGAGCTAAAAATGTTGGGGGATTGTTGAGATATTGGGGTTCAAGAGGGGTAATAAAAATGAAAATGAGATTATTAGGTCAAATGGGACGTCAAATAAAAGGTAATCATTAGTACATTTCGACTCCGTTTTTATATTTAGTAAAGTTTTTATAGTTTTTGGATAATTAGCCTTAATAAAAACTGAACTTTGACAAAATTCACAGGGTACACCAGAAATCTTACAGTGCTGAAATTTAGTATACATGTAGCTTTAGTGACACAAATATAGGCAAAAATCTGAAACTAGAATAACTGCAATTTCTACTCCTAAAAAACATAACCAAATTACATGAACTCCCGTTACCTATAATTTGAATAAAACTGTAGGTCAAGTTAATTGGTTATTTATTTCGTGGCACTATTTTGATAGTCCAAGATTACAAATTATATTTTTTTTATAGGAAACACGCGAGAGCTTAGTTCGGGCCGAACCACTAGTGTAGTAAAAATTGATCCAAAGCTGAAATAACCGGTTTTTGAACGCGTAGCTCATGTGCTACCATGTGCTACTGAGCTACTCTTTCGTAGCTTAGTACTATGAGCTCGTAGATCAGAGCTACGCGTGCAGTATTACAGACAATTGAAAAATCAGGCTACCTCCTTTTTTAAAACTTATTTTACATGAGATAAAGATGAACGCGCAACACAATTATTCTGTATGTGTAGTCAACGGCTAAAGTAGAGCGTTAACTCAAAATACAGGCACACAGAAGCTTCAAAACCTGAAACAAATTTTTTTAAGTCTGGATTTTGATTTTTAATGAAGGCGGCCCTTACCAACGCAGTCAGGTAGTTTATGTGCACAATATCTTTATAAATACAATACATTAAGTTAGTTTTACGCTTTAACGAAGCTATTTTTAAAACAGCTAAATTCTTCTATTAGGTAATTTTCTGATCACAGTTTAACTACTTTCTCTAAATAGGAAGTTAATGTATCATTCTGCAATTTCACCCCCATCCAAACACGCCTCAACTCAGTTCCAACGAATCCAGCTTGGGTTTGTGAAAGTGTGCCCTCTGCTAATTAGGGCTGTACCTACTGTGAAAGTAGCGCTAGCTCCTTTCCAATGCGAAAGTAACTCTGTCTCTTTGTCTGTCTGTTTGTTACGAGATTATGACCGGAATTGGGGTATTGGCTGCTTTTTAGCCAACTGCGTAGATGAAGGATATATGTTTTTAATAAAATACCACGCATGCGAAGCCGCGGGAGTACGAGTATCAGCTAATATTACATAAAATCTTTCAATTGATAATGATGACAGCGCCTGGTGACAATTTGTTGTTGTTGACAATAAAAAAACCCTTGTAAGAACAAAATGTTAAAATCATTAAATAATAGATAATTACTTTCAATTATATCGTTTGTTAGAATAATGCTACTACTATTTTTTGTCAAAACTTCAGCAATTGAAAACATGTTTTTTTTTTTTAACTAGCCTACATTTTCCCACTGCTGGGCAAAGGCCTCCCTCAACTCCTTCCACCTATCACGATCCTTGGCAGATTCCCACCATTCCTTCTCGAATCCATTGATGTCGTCACGCCAACGCTTTCGCGGCCGACCCCGACGTCGCTGTCCATCTTCCGGTACCCAATCTGTTACAATGTGGGCCCATTTCTCCGGAAGCATTCGACTCACGTGCCCGGCCCAATCCCACTTGAGCTTCGCGGTTTTGGCTCCCACATCGGCAATGCCAGTCAATGAACGAAGCGTGGTATTCCTCACCCGATCGGCTCTCCGGAATCCTAGAACGCTGCGTTCCATTGCCCTTTGGCAAATCTTGAGCTTGGACTTCTGCAGCTCGGTCAATGACCGTGTTTGCGCTCCGTAGGTGAGGATAGGCAGGATACACATGTCGATGAGTTTGCGCTTCAGATTCATAGGAAGGTCACCCTTCATGTGCGCCTTCATGGACCAGTAGCTCTTCCAGGCATTTTCGATGCGGCGATCGATTTCCTTATCATGCCTGTTTTCGAAGCTTGCTGACTGGTCCAAGTGTATTCATCGACATATAGTATTTCCTGCCCATCTACCTCGACCCTACGTTTCGTGGCATTGGTCATTATTTGCGTCTTCGACCGATTCATTTGCAGTCCAACCTCAAGACTTGCCGCGCTCAGTTCTTGGAGCATTTCTTGTAAGTCATGTGCTGTTTGGGCAAAAAGGACAATGTCATCCGCAAAACGCAAGTTAGTTAGGTGCTTGCCACCGATGTTTATGCCCCTTGTTGCCCAAGATAATGTTGTGAATACCTCCTCGAGGGTGCTTGTAAACAGAATGGGAGATAGTGGATCACCCTGCTTGACTCCTTTCTGTATGTGAAATGCTGGACCAGTGGACTGGAGTTTTATATTGGCTGTGCTTTGGCGGTAAATGATTTTAATAAGATCAATGTATGTTTTGTGAATTTGCTGGTTTTCTAGTGATTTGAATATTGCTGAGTGCTGAAGGCTATCAAAAGCCTTTGTGTAGTCCACAAAGGCTATATAGAGTGGTTTATGAAACTCTGTGTACTTTTCAATTATCTGGTTTAGTGTGTGTAGATGATCTATTGAGAAGCCGGGGCGAAAACCTGCTTGCTCAGGCGGCTGGTGTTGGTCTAAAATGCCACTAATGCGGTTTTGCACAACTTTTATAAACGCCTTATACAAATGCGAAATCAGGCTTATTGGTCTATAGTTGCCTATATTTGTTTTATCCCCCTTTTTGTGTAGGAGGACTATGTTCGAGTGACACATTTGTTTCGGTATTTGGCCAGTTTGCAAAATGGTATTGAACAGGTTGGTGATATGCGGAAGTAGGGTGGGCGCGCCGATTTTCAATGCCTCGGATGTTACTCCATCTTCTCCCGGACTTCTGTCATATTTCATCGTTTTTAAAACATTATGAACCTCTTTACCTGTTATAAATGGTATGCTATCAGGTTTACTATAGTCTACATTTTCGGTTGTCTTAGTGTTGTCGGAGTATAGTTTTTTGTAGAAATCTGTACACACTTCCATAATTTTATCGCGGCTGTTGTGTTTGATTTTGTTTGGATCCTGAAGACAGTTAATCCAATGTTTACTTCTGAAAATTCCTTGTTTAGCGGTTCTTAATGAGGTATGTTTCTCAATTGCTGTTTGAATTAAGTATAAGTTTAATAATCTAATATCTTTTCTAATACTGCGTTTTACTTTTCTGTCAAATTTATTATACTCTTCAGTGGCTATTTTCATTTTCTCTCGTTGAGAAATAAGTTCCCTGGTGTCTTTTGAGAGTTTTGCTTTATTTTTAACAGTGTTTTTGATAGTCTTGCTGCCTAACTCTATTCCTTTTATTATCGTTTTGTATTGATCATTAACGTCTTCTATTTCATTTATTCCCAATATAGAAAATTGGTTTGAGAGTGCAACGTTGAAGTTTTCTGAATTTTGAATAAGGATTTGTTTTGAATGTTGTCTAATTTTATTTCTAAATAATTTGTTTCGGTGGATTTTGAAGTTAAACTTAATTTTTGCGTGGATAGGTCGGTGATCAGAACTATATTTTATTTTATTGATTACGTTGACATCTTTAACTATACGAGTATGTAAATCCGAAGTAAGTACAAAATCTATCTCGTTACGCGTGTTTCCACCAGGAGATACCCATGTCCACCTTCTTTGTGGTTTTTTCTCATAGAAACTATTAGCAACGCTCATATTCTGTCCTAAAGCAAATTGGATCAGTCTTGTACCTCGGTCATTGCGGTCTCCTAAGCCAAATTGGCCGAGTATGGCGTCGCTATCTGTTGCTTGTCTTAGTCCTAGTTTTGCATTGAAGTCACCGAGGACAATATTCCATGTACCTCGGTTTTCTTCACAGGCTATGTTAACCAAGTCATAGAAAGATTCGAGATCTTCGATCGAGTGTGCAGAAGTTGGTGCATAGACTTGAACAACTGTCAATGTAGTTTTGGGGGTCACTCGAAATCTTAGTATTATAGCGCACCCCACTAGTGCGGCCCCTCTCGCCCCTCCTGCCCCTTCGCCTCCCGGCCCTGTGCCGACGCGTCGGTCGTCCCGTCTCCAGATGCGGCGCCCGGCCGCCCGTCAGTTAGTAACAGATTCCTGAGGCGAGAGTATGCGCGTGCGCCGACCCAATTATTAGTGGCCTTAACTGCTCAATCTTAGTGACAAGATTCGTAATTGTGTAGAGGATATTGTATTATGTGTTTACCGAATAAGTGTTGAATAAATATCTCTATAACTGGCAGCCTAACGTGGAGCAGAATCGTAAACTGTTGTGGTGTAGGTACGTGAAACCTCGGGTAGTACAAGCGTCACCAGCCTCGTGTCGCGAGCGCCACGCCGTTCTGAGAAAAACTCGGTTTTTTTTTGGCTGTTACTACTCGACTACGGACATTGAACATTTTTGTTTGGATATAGTTTTTTCGTCATGTTGTTACTTTGTTGTCATGTTGTCGTATGGTGCGTTGTTGTGACTAGGTTTTGATGCAGGTATTACGTAAATATCTGAACCTAGGGTGCTAGTACGGACACAAATACGGACAAATAACTTTCCAAATAGTGTTAAAATGTTTATTCGTTGATGCTCGTAGTGAATCTGTGCATAAACAATACCTGCCTACGGTACGGACACGGTATTTGATAAGTTCGTAGAACAAACACTACGTACGGATTACAGACAGTGTTGGTGTGTTGATAAAGTTCATAGTATTTACTTATTAAATACCGGTAGTTTATGACGTGAAGACGTCTGTTTGGTGTGAACTTTGTCTGTGAACAGTTTAGTTGACGTGAAAACGTTGGTTTGGTGTGAACTTTGGCGTTAATTGACGGTTATAAATACTACGTGAGAAATATTAAATAAGATGGTGCTAACGAGATCGCGCACGACGAGCCCGGCATCCACCGGGGTGCATAGCGAAGGGATGGCGCCGCCCATAGCGCCCGCACTGGAGTCAGCTACGCGTGACGCCGGCGCTGATGCCGCTCAGGTGGCGCGAGCAGACCTGCAGCCAGCTGTTGGTGCTGCAGCGGCTCCAGTCGTAATGACGACGGACCAACTCCTGCTGCTCATAAACAGGCTAAGTCGCAGCGATCCTGTAAGTACACCTGTGCATACTTATTCTGGAAATTTTGCCAAGTGTACGACGCGTTTTGATGGAACAAAATCCAGCAACGTCGAAGCTTTTATTGATGCTGTTGAGACGTACAAACAATGTATCGGCGTCGATGAAAATAACGCGCTTCGTGGATTATCTATGTTGTTGACGGGGTTAGCCGCCACATGGTGGCAAGGGGTGAAGGACACGACCCTTACATGGCAAGCTGCTTTAGAGTCGTTGAAGCAGACTTTTGGTCCAAGATTACCCCCGCACAAAATATATAGGAAGATTTTTGAACGAGAGCAACGAATGGATGAGTCAACGGATTTATTTATTTGTCGCATAAGAGCGCTTTTTGCCCAGCTCCCGCCATTATCCCTGACGGAGACGGTGCAAGTAGATATGACGTATGGGCTGATGCAACGACGTCTTCGCGAGAAGGTTCCGCGCTCCAGTTTTAGCACTTTTGCGGAGTTGCTAACAGAAGCGCGCCGCGTCGAAGATATACTGCTTGAGGAAAACCACCCACGTCACATCGATGATAATAAACCTTTGTTGCATTCATCCGCTACGGTTCCGCGGTCGCCGGCTGTGCCTTCTACTTCTACAAATAAATTCAAGCCGCAATGCCATTATTGCAAACAGTACGGCCATCTGAAAGAGAACTGTCCGCGACTTGATCATCCGAAGAAGACTACTAAGGACAGTCCAGTTGAGGGGGAACCTCGAGCATCGACCATCACGTGTTTTGGGTGCGGAGCGCCTGGCGTCATTCGTTCGAACTGTCCTATCTGTAAAGAAAAGAAACCGGTCGTTTCTTCTGTTACTGCGTTTCAATCGGTGTCCGCGAATTCCGATGATATCGATTCGCGAGTGCGTCCAGTGTTAAATGTAGGAATCTATGGTGAAGTGGGAAACATTTTGATAGACACGGGTGCTAAGCACTGTATAGGAAGTGTTAGTCTAAGATCTCACTTAGTTAAAAATGGTCACCAGTTTAAAAATGTATTTATCGAACTTAAGTATGCTGATGGGCATATTTGTGCACAAAATGTCGACGTAGCGCACGTTAACGTAACGGTGCGAGGGGTAGCACTAGTCGTAAATTTTATTATGCTACCGGATGCTACTGAAAGTTTGTTGGGAATGAATTTCATTCAGGACGTTGGCATGGTATTAGATTTCGCTAGGGGGGTATGGTTTGTGAGACATGATATGACGCCTCAGTCTATTGTTTTTGAAAAGAGGTCGTTACAGCCTCTTACCTGTTCGTCTGTGGGTCTTCGCAAGGATGAGGGATCCCATCTCGGTCCGGAGGAACGGGAACAACTGGCTGAACTCCTGAATGGCCATGAGGATATTTTTACTCCAGGGGGAGAACCTACCCAGTTCGCTGTACACCGCATAGATACTGGTGATGCCGTGCCAATTGCAAGTCCGCCATATCGAGTTTCACCCGCTAAGAAAGAAATAATTAGAAAAGAGATAGATAGAATGCTAGAAGACAATATCATTGAAGAAGCCGAGTCGGAATGGGCCTCACCTGTGGTGTTGATACCAAAGAAGAATGGGGAGATTCGGTTCTGCGTTGATTACCGGAAACTTAATAGCGTCACTCGGACTGATAAATACCCGCTTCCGGTGATAGACGAGCTGTTGCAGAGCACGAAGCCTGATTGCGTTATGTCTACGATAGATTTGAAGGCTGGATATTGGCAGACTATTGTAGCGCCAGAGGATCGCCATAAAACAGCTTTTACGACTCCTTACGGGAACTTTCAATGGAGGCGCATGCCTTTTGGGCTTAAAAACGCCCCAGCCACGTTCCAGCGCATGATCGATAGGATGAGATCTGGCCTAAAAGACGTCTGCGTACTTGCCTATCTTGATGACCTTCTGGTAATCTCACCAAATCTTGATCAGCATGTGAAAGATCTTGAACAAGTGTTCGAGCGCCTTCGTCTGTTTAACCTAAAAGCAAACCGTGGTAAGTGTGTGTTCGCTAGGGATAAAGTGACTTACCTGGGGCACGTTGTTTCTTCACGAGGTATTGAGCCAGATCCTGCAAAGGTCGAAGCAGTGATGAATATGAAGACTCCAACGAATTTGAAAGAACTTAAGACGTTTCTGCAGACCTGCGCTTGGTTTCGCAAGTTTATTCCACAGTTCTCAGAAGTGGCGCGCTCGTTGACGGATCTCACGAAGAAAGACCGACGTTGGCAATGGGGGGAGAAAGAACAAAGAGCCTTTGAAGAACTTAAGTTGCGGCTATCCACTAGTCCCATTCTTCAGCAGCCAAACTTCGATGAGCCGTTTGTACTGCGAACCGATGCCAGCGCGTATGCTCTTGGAGCAGTTTTAATGCAAGGAGTGACTCCTGACGAAAGACCTATTGAGTACGCCAGTAGATTATTGACACCTGCCGAACGGAACTATCATACCACCGAGCGGGAAGCCTTGGCAGTGGTTTGGGCTTTAGATAAATTCCGAGGGTACGCTGAGGGAGCACGAGTGTCTATTTTTACGGACCATCAACCCTTAAAATGGCTTTTGTCATTAAAGACGCCAAGTGGTCGATTAGCCCGTTGGGCGTTGAAAATACAATCGTTCGATCTGGAAATTGGGTATACCCCGGGAAGAGTGAATGTGGTCGCGGATACGCTCAGTCGCCCAGTAGACCAAGGGTCTGAGGTTTTGCTTACCACCAGTCCGTGTAGCATTTGCCCTGTGGTTGTCGACTTACCCCAATGGAAATCAGAAGACCTTCGGGACGCTCAACTAAAGGATACTGAAGTCAACAAGATTATCCTGGATTTCGAAAATGTAAACAACCCGGAAGCAGCCATACGTTGGACGGATAGAGGTTATTATCTTTCACAAGGCGTATTGTACCGCTGCGATCCGGATGGGGAATCCGAAGAACCTCAACTGGTAGTACCAGAGTCATTGCGGGCAGAGCTTTTAAAGGAGCTTCACGACGCGCCCACTGCTGGACACTTGGGTCTGGAGCGGACCTTAAGAAAGATCAAAGAACGATATTACTTTAAGAACATGAGGACTTACGTAGCTCAATATCTCAAGTCCTGTGACGCATGTCAAAAATATAAAGCTACTAACTTGAAGCCTGCTGGACTTCTACAGACCCCTGTGCCTCAGCAGCGGTTTGAAGTCCTCGCGATGGACCTGTTTGGTCCCCTTCCTGAAGGACAAAAGGGAGAAAGGTGGATTCTGCTTATAGAAGATACGGCGAGTCGTTGGGTAGAGCTGTTCGCGCTTCGTGATGCGAATGCAGAGTCCTGCACTAAAGCTCTTATAGAAGAAGTCTTCTTACGATATGGTTTGCCTCGTCGTATCATCTCGGACAATGGAAGTCAGTTTGTGTCGGCCGTGATGCAAAAGGCTATGTTTGTGCTAGGAGTGCAGCAATCATTGATCCCCGTTTACCATCCGGAAGCTAATCCTGCGGAACGCAAGAATCGTGAGCTCAAACAGCTTCTTGCCATCCTGGTTGGGCCCGAACATCGGAAATGGCCGAACTTGCTCCCGACGGTGCGATTTGCGCTCAACAGTGCGTACAATCAGGGGACAGGTAAATCGGCTGCTTACCTTACTTTCGCTCGAGAGCTGCGGTCGCCTATGGCTGTGCATACTGACCTGCGTGCAATAGTAGGCCAGCAGAACTTTGTACCGCAGATCACCCCGTACTTAGAAGAGTTCTCGCGGGTTCTATGCGAAGTAAGTCTGCGAATTGAGGAGCAGCAAGATATTCGGAAATCTTCGGGCGACCAGCATCGAAGAGTCATTGTACCTTATAAAGAGGGAGACCTGGTTCTTGTGGAAACTCACCTGGCGAGTAACGCGTCTAAAGGTTTCACCAGCAAGTTTGCTCCCAGACGGGAAGGCCCGTACCGTGTCTCCCAAATTGTCAGTCCAACGTCGTTTTTGGTCATTGATAGTACTGGGGTCATTAAAGGGAAGTACCATGCCAGCGCTCTGACCCCTTATGTAGGTTCATCCCCAGCAATTGTCCATCAACGGCGCCGCGGAAGACCAGCCAAGTCCCAGACGGGTCGTTCTTGTGACTTGGAGGGGGAGGTTATAGCGCACCCCACTAGTGCGGCCCCTCTCGCCCCTCCTGCCCCTTCGCCTCCCGGCCCTGTGCCGACGCGTCGGTCGTCCCGTCTCCAGATGCGGCGCCCGGCCGCCCGTCAGTTAGTAACAGATTCCTGAGGCGAGAGTATGCGCGTGCGCCGACCCAATTATTAGTGGCCTTAACTGCTCAATCTTAGTGATAAGATTCGTAATTGTGTAGAGGATATTGTATTATGTGTTTACCGAATAAGTGTTGAATAAATATCTCTATAGTATAGCAATTCGTTCGGAATAGCCCTTAAATTCGATAATATTATCCTTCCACTTCTTTGCCACCAGGAACCCCACACCGTGATGTCCACTAGTTTCACCAAAGTTAAAGAATATGTTATCATCACGTTCTTCTGTATGTTCGCCTAGTGTTCTGACTTCTCCTAGGCCAACAATGTCCCAATTGATGTTTTGTAGGGGGTTGAAAACATGTACCTAATATTTTTTCAAAATTAAAAATGTAGCCGAATAATTTAATAAAACTTACCTCACATTATTTTAAATATCTTGAAGATCTTTTACTTTTTTCGAAAGTGCCACTTTCACAGTAAGTACTGCCCAGCCCGTACAAAAGTACAAATTCGAAATTCGTGAAGCGTTCGCAAGATTTTAGAAATGTAATTAATGTAGCAACTCGAGTTTAGCTCCGTACCTACTAATTAATAATTATTCAACTTTGGAAGTGTAGGTAGCATCTACCGAAAAATCTGATTTGGCTTTTATTTAGCTAACCTATCTGGCGTCCCACTGCCGGGCAAAGGTTGATATGTTCCACCATCATCTTTAGAAGAACTATTTTTACGACGACGGCCCCGTTTACCTCCATGGCGCAGTGTTCGATTCCAGCCGCGGAACGTTCCGGGTCTGGATGTATTTCTATCTATACATATAAAATGCTTTGTCCTGAATGATTGACTGACAGATCAACACACAGTCTAAACCGCTAATCGTATAGACCTGAAACTTGGAGGGTGTGTTCTTTGTATTACGTAGGCATCTGATAAGAAAGGATTTTCCCAAATTCTACCTCTAAGGGAGTGAAAAAGGGGGACAAAATTTGTATGGGACAACGTGATTCCTTAGTCCAATCTACTTCAAATACCTTTTTTAAAAGAATTGATGGAAGACGTGTTTCGTATTTTATTGAAATTCATCCCCTAACGGGGTTTAAAAGGGGTAGGCAGTTATTTTGGCGGTGATTTGCTTCGAAGTTGATATCAATACTCCTTAGTGCTTTTGATTTATATTAGGTACATTTTATTTTGACACATGTTAACTCAATCCGATTTTATTCAAAAAAGGTTGAACTCATTTAAACACTTACGCAAATACTCTTTAAATTTGGAATGTCTCGAAAGTCACCGTACTATATTAGTACCTCATTTGAAGGTTTCTAAGCTTAAAGAGGTTATGCACTTTTAGGACACGGCCTCATAGGGACGTAGAGTTCGAAATCTGAAATGGTAAGGACTAGAACATTTTGGTCAGAAGATAATAATTTTCTTTTATTTTGTCTTAGAAGTTTAATTTAGTGTGTATTGTTTTTCTAAATTTTTTTGCATTACACTAATATTATAAATGTGAAAGTTTGGATTTATTGGTTTATTTGTTTGGTTTGTTACTCAATCACCTCGTAACGGCGAAACCGATTTCGATGAAATTTGGTTTATACCTGGATTACCACATAGGCTACTTTTTATCCCATAAATCAATTCCCATGGGATAAAAATGGGGGGTCAAGTCAAGATGCAACAGCGAGTTTAGCTTTTTACTAGGTTACCTACACCTTTAGAAGTGTAACGCGTACGAAGTCGCAAGCAACAGCTAGTATATTATAGGTATACTGCGTGTCACTGCATTTACGACATTAAATTAAATCACATATGTAGAATCGTATTAACTGATTTTAGAAATTGGTTTAATACCGGTAGCTTGAATATTTATCCAGTTTATATTTGCAAAAATAAAATTTCACTTATTAACCTTTGTGCCAATGCCGCTTCGTCAGTTTACTTACATGATGAATTAATATGATTTGTTTACCTGATGTTGTATACAGGCTGTTTCACTGATATTTTAGGACTTAAAATTAAGGTAGCTTGAAAATTAAAAAAATTGCATGGTAAAGAATAAAAATAAACCATTTTACAGCAATACTAGGCATCAGCCTTACCAGTGATTTAAATTAATGTCGTAAATGCAGTGGCTCACAGTATATTTACAAAAAAAAGTATATAAGTATTCTATCAGTTATCTGGTTCCCATAGTACAAGCTCTGCTTAATTTGGGGCTACATAGCGCTGTGTGAAATGTCCAGCAATATTTATTTATTTATAATACGCAGGTATTTCCTCGGAAAATATTTAGTTAGTCAAAATCTAATCTCGAAGGAATTTTGCCAGTCAAAATGTAGCATTATTTATTATCAAGGTGATATAATTTCACAACAATTCACCTTCCAAAACTCTCAATGCAAATGTATTTTGTCGTATTCTTTCAACGTGACACCGTCTCCTGTTATACCTCGGAGGATTGTTCTCAAAGTTAAGAGCTTCTGAAACATAATACCTACTAGCAGGTACATTAATAAACCTACTGATATTACTTCAGCGAAGTGAATAGGTAATTATTTAAGTGGTTTTAAATATAGTTGCATGGAAAGAGTATAAAGTAAACATTTGACCTCAGCAGCTTCTTTGCCCATCAGCAGCTACAAGATCTTTTAACCTTTCTTTGCCGTGGTACCGTTAGTCAGTTACATTACTGTGGCAATTATTTTTCCGTTTTAAAACAAACATAGGTCATAGATCCACATGTTCCAAAGCACATATCAATTATAGATTGATTGATTTAAAATACTTTATTGCACTTATAAAACTAGTACAAAGGTGAACTTAATGCTAAAGAGCATTCTCTTCCAGATAACTTTTGAGTTATAGAGTTGATATAAATTGGCTAAAGTTAGTTTATTTTAGGTTGTGGTCAACCTGAACCATACTTCTGTCGGAGATTACAAGACATTAGGTACGTATGACGGATAAAAATAAACAGCTAATTCTTTGAATTCATAATTAGGAGACGAATTATTTCGCTACATAAACAACGATGGTCAAGTTAAACCGGTCCCTTAGTCCCTTCGCAGAGTCCCATAGGATAATTAACACAGCTATTGCTCCCGCCGAGGTCGTATCGAGGTCATTTCGGCTCGAACTGACCGCAGATGAGAACATCTACATACACCAGGATAGCTAGGTACTTCAGATTTAGAAACTTTCATCCTTAAGTCTGGGAAATAGAGATTAAAAAATTAAGAATTTACTTTGAGCACCAGATTTTAGTTTTTAGTAATGATTTTAATTTTACCCTTTTTTTAGGCAGTTTCTTTAAGCTTTTAAAGATAGGCAGTCGGTACCTAACAACCCACAGATCAGAAGATTTCGCTCCCTTTATTTCATGTATCAAGTTATCAACTTAGGTTACTTGACTTAGATAACTTGACACACATGCTAATTAATACTAACCCTGTGCTTCATTTTTCATGACTTTATATTTCAACCAGTAACTGGATTGATACAAAACAATGTTTATAAAGGGAAAGGGCATGTATGTTTTAAAATGATAAAGCTAACCTTTCATTTGAAAACCTAACCACCCCAACCACCAATGCATGGTGTCTGAATGTTGCATTAATTAAGTTCGTGCCCCCCCCCCTCCCCCCCCCCGGCCCCGTCAACAACCAAAACAAAATGGACGCTTGCCCAACGTCGACGTTTTCAATTTGGAATCCATCAGTCTCCACATAAACCGATTTCCAATAACAGTTTACGAGGACTCGACACAATGAGTCATCAGTTACACAAAGCCGGTAATTCAACCAGGACGTCGCCGTGTTATCCCGATATAGGTTCACCCGATACGTACTAAACCGTAGTGTCTGGTACAGCGGGAATCCGCTCTGCCGATAAACATCTTCTAATGCACAAAGACAGCGGCAGGCCGCTTACTCCTGACGAAATAGGAAAAGTAGGTACGCTGTGATTTATAGGATACAAATAGCAGTGAGCCGCAAAGAAGCAGAAGCTCCTGTCTGAATCATCGATAAAACCAGATATCGATCAATATCATGGGTCAGTCGCAAGAAGTCGCATAAGATCTTTCGTCGTAAACTTATACTTACGAGGTATGTCCAGCAGAGAACGCTTCCAACAAGTATAATATTTGAACCATAGAAATTCCGATAAGTACTTACTTTTTTAAATAAGTACCTAGCTACAAAGAATATTTTTCCGCTACCTCTCATTCACTTGATTGCATAAAGCCGCTACGATCTCGGATCATCTCCACGTAGCATAAGCTTTGAAACCGTCTCGTGTCAAGTGCTTATCTCCCGTGTCGGGTCAATGCAATCCACACCTACCGTACTATTACCCCTATCTATACCTATACGAAGGCAGCATAATGACATTCGTCATAGAGAGGATTACCAGTATCCTGTGCGTTCTATTAATAGCTAGCAATTATACAAGGATTGTCAATTAAATCAGGAGAAAGCTGTATAATCCCAGTCGCCCGGACACAATTATTCATCAGTGGAACAAAGCCCTGTAATCCGGGCGTATTGACCAGTTTGGTCCCATAGGCGTACCTACCCCGTTCGTGTGTGCTCGCCCTTATTTGCTATTCAATAAACCTAATGACATACTTAAGATTGTTTTGAATTTGCGACCTTATTCATTATAATTGATTGCAAGGTTATACAATGTTTTTGGTTGGTAAGCGAGATAGTGTATCTACAAACCTGCAACCACTTTATTAAATTTTAACTGGGTGTTTAGTAATGGCATAGATTAGACAGATTTAAAAAGTATAATCATAATAAATAAGTATATTTCGTACTATGCCGATAACTTTTGGCGCGACCACTCGAAGCTCACACTACAATGGACCAGCCACTTCCTAATACAATCTCACCCAGCTAAAGCATTTTTCACGAGCCACAAAGTTGCAATTCCATTTCTGTATAATCCATCTCGAAACGGATAAATAAAAAATAACCTGAAGTCTAGCAGTTTAAAAGGCTTTCTAGTAAATGGCCTTAAAAATATTTCATTTCACGAATTGTTTCGAGTCAGGAATAGCGCCAAGTGACAGTTAAACTGATGTGTTTTGCTCCGGAGGTCGGAAGGTACATTTATTAAAACGTCCAAGTTTAAAACGGGACTAGACAGATTCATTCGAATAATGATAATGCTTTTGAACATGGCGGAACATGCGCCAAATCTCTTGTGTAAGTACCTTTAGGTGGCTTAAGTAGACTGCTACTTAGTAAGTTGTCTAACTCTAGCTAGAGCAACGTCGGTAAGTTCATTGATTTCATGATTAATTCTAAAGCTAACTGTGCAAGTAGTTTCTACTGCTAAGTGCTGCATGCCGGCGAAGTGCCTACCTAGACAGATATGTACCTAATAATTCATTCGTAAATAAATGAACACAAAGTACGCAAGTATCTATATGATATTACTAGTGGTTCACCCCAAACTGAGATCTCGCGAGTCTCCCATAAATTAAAAAAAAATGATTATTTGTAGTCTTTGACTATCAAAATAGTGCCACGAAATAAATAACCAAATTACTTCACCTAAAGTTTCATTCAAATTACAGGTAACGGGAGTTCATGTTAATCTTTTTTGGGGTAGAAATTGCAGTTATTCTGGACTTTTGCCTATATTTGTGTCATTAAAGATACACGTATACCAAATTTCAGCACTGTGGGGTTACTGGTGTACCCTGTGAATTTCGAAAAAGTTCAGTTTTTATGACGGCTAATATCTTAAAAATCAATAAAATTTCACGATGACCGGATCAACGCTTCGAAAGTTATTCTTGGACAAACAAACATACATACAACGCCGATTTGCCGAAGTTGATTTGGAAATCGCTTTGTTCGATCAATAAAATATCTATGTTTCAAATCATTGTCAGTGGTGCAACGGATCAATGAAAAAGGTTATTAATGTTTTTTATTAATTTTTTTTTGCATTACTTACCGACTATCCGACATTAAACATAGAAAGTGAGACACCAGAGGTAGGTTACCGCCAGTGAATACCAACAGTCAATCAACATTATCAGATGTTAATTTTGCGTATGCTATATCAAATGAATTTTGGATTCGCTCCATTCTGTCGCATGGGAATGTCTAGCTCATTTCAAATGATTCAAACCCTCTGTTTGATAGGCAACCAGTTCAGGGTTTAGTAATTATTTGCGTAATACAACGGAATAGGTAGAATCGTGAAATCTGTAGGTACTATCCAAATCTTTTACAAACGCTACGAGAGAATTGGATTGGAAAACGTAAAACTACATGTGGTGGGAAAGTCTGTAAACTTGGTCTGATACTATGTTGTGCCCTCACCTTCCCACTACGTGACTTGACTGGTAAGAAATTCGATTGCTCGCGCGGCTACCCCGCATGATCATCCCGAATCAATTTAAGATTAGATCTAAATTTCATATGAAATTGTTGTTTTTACGTTGGATTGGATGTACATCGTTGGATAAGCTATATGTTTATTAGATAAGACTTTTGGTTGGTGACAACTTAACGAAGCAAAAGTACGCAGCAGACAGACGCAAGTAGATACCTAAATCTGAATCGGGACTCGAACATGGAAGATGCCTTTGTTTTAATTTCTAGGTAAAAGCTACGTAAAAGTGAGATGAAAGCTACAACCGCTCAAACAAATCTCATCAACAACATGCCTGGTTTGAAAAGATAAAGAATTGCAAGATCTTATGGCTGGCTGCTGTTGGAATGGTTTTCGCTAGAATAAAGCTTACGCTTAGTAGATACCGTGTCTTTCCATACTATAGCATCTTTGATTTTGCACTCATATGAAATGGTTCTTAAAACCAAAGGAAAATATATGGACATGTTTCAAACAGGCGCGCGTAGCACGTACCGTTTGTATGTAAAAATATCTTTAGGCACGCATTCTACTTTCTAACAACTTAAAATTCCTTAAAGTTATACATCTATAATAATTAATGTATATATCTAAATCAAGCAAGGCTATCACGGCAAAATTAGATTGATAGTGCCCCGAAATTTCAATTTGACGCAATATCAGGGCAACCCATGTCGGCCGACACTACAATATCAACTTACTATTAATTTAACAAAGGGTCTGAATATGCATTATAATATCTGAGACAGCTGTTTCAAATTAACCCTATAACTGTTTAATTAATTTTCGACCTAATCTTGAGACTGACGAGGAGATAGTAGATATAGGTATAGTTAACTAGGAAGTTCGGAACATCTACCTACTCGTAAGATTACCTACCATCATCATCGTCAATAACAACGCATAGGTACTCACTGCTGCGTAAAAGATCTCCTTTCGCTTCTGCCACTGACCTCGATCGTGAGCTTCAGTTTCGGAAAATCGATTTTTTAACTCGCACAACCATCTTGTTGGGTCTCTTTATAAAACACTATAAGGTTTCGACAATACTTTTTTGATACTTTAGCCAGTTTACGAAATATAAAGCTTCAAAGTAATTTAGGAATTGAATTGAATTGAAAAAATTGAGTTTGTGATTAGCACTGGAATGCACAGCGTCATCTTACGCTGTGCATTCCAGTGCGTGGTCTCCACTCTGGAACCTTTCTGCGGCCGTCAGTTCTTTTTCAGTGCTAATTCACAAACTCAAAACAAATTTTCAGGAATTATAATGAACAATTCCTGAATTACTTTGAAGCTTTATATTTCGTAAACTGGCTAAAGTATCAAAAAAGTATTGTCGAAACCTTATAGTGATTTTTAAAGACCTAATCAACGAGACCCAACAAGATGGTCTCTTCTCCTCAAAACACCTCAACACACTTCTAGCCGCTATGGTGGCTCCTTCACCGTTTATGCGGTAAAAATTTGGAATGCCCTTCCTCATGAAGTTCGCGCTAGCCCATCACTCAACATTTTTAAACGGAAAGTTAAAGAGCACTACCTTTCTCTGTAATTTTATTTTATTATATATAGGTATATATTTATATTACGTAGGTATATATTATTATTCCATATAATTTATTTATTATAATTATAATATTATAACATACTTTGAGTATAGTTCATATTCGTTTTGGGTATATATATATTTATTTATGTTTTTGTACACTCACCTACCTTTAAAATCATTTCTCTCTCTAGCTTCAAAGGTTTGCTGGAAGAAAACTCTTCTTAGGGTTAAGCTCGCCTTTGTACATGACCTCTATTTTTGTATTTATAAATGTATTTTCTTGTGTGCAATAAAGAATAAAAAGAAAAAGAAAAGAAAGATGGGTGTGCGACTTAAAAAAATCGATTTTCCGAAACCGAAGCTCAAGATCGAGGGCAGTGGCAGAAGCGAAAGGAGATCTAGTACTCAGCTCACCACAAGATGGAAAGACGACCTGAGAAAAGGTTGCTGATGATGATTCCACACAAGATCGGCCGCTCTGGAAATGGCCTATGTTCAGCAGTGGACGTCCAGCGGCTGACATGATGATGATGAGTTTGTGGTTTGGTAGATAACCGCAATAAAGCCTGAAACAAAATAAAGCCTGTTTTTCCTAAAGAACACAATCCGCCTCTTTAAGGTAAGAGTGAATAGGTTTCTTCTAGATCTTCGTGCTTCATCTTAGACCACATCATCACTTACCATCAGGTGAGATTGTGGTCAAACGAAGTTCTATCCAACTTAAAAAAAAAAACAGGTATCCTCTATTCCATTAGAAACTTTTTGAACGTTCTCTGAAGGTAAATAAAGTATTTTTTGCCGCCGCGAAAATTAGTCATCCCCTAAGAGCCACGGGCGTGAACGCAAATCCGATTTGAGTAATGAAACAAGACTAATTAAAAAGTCGGGGAAAAATCGTGGAAAAACAGTGTCTAGTCAGGGATCCGTTTATTTACGCAGAGATTTATTTCTTTGAAAATGGTTTCTTCTAAGAAGTTTTTCATTTATTTTAATGAATGTTACTCGGTACCCGTTTTATAGAGTAATATTTCTACCTAAATGATCGCTAATTTTGTTGATAATGGGTTGGTTTCGTTACAATGGTAGTGGTTCCGAAAAAAACTACTTTTCGACAAGTTTTTAAACTAGTGTTTCTTTCTGTTGGTGAAATATGAATGAGAACTGAAAATGCAAGGAAATGCAATGAACAACCTACTTAGAAGAGAACCATCGTGTTCTTTCATTCTCCCGTTTATTGCTCGTGGTCCGATCGCGGAGTTCTACTGGTCGATTCATGGGTAATATTTTTTGCCTGTGGTTCTATCAATCGGACCACCGTTATAAAAATATAATCAAATTGTGTTGGTACTGGATCTACTGGTAGAGTAGGACCATTTCCAGTCAGCTTAATCTCACCATTCGCATATTCCATGGTAAACGGTGTTGGTCTCATCATCATCACGTAACAGAATAATCACGTCCTCCTCTCTCATTATTGTTGTGCCCAACTTACAAATGCATGATCATTATGAACCCTATCAAACTATTGGTACGTCCAGAACTGAGATCTCGCGAGTCTCCCATAAATACAAAAAAAAATGTTTTAATCTTTGACTATTAAAATAGTGCCACATAATGCACAACCAACTAACTTGACCTACAGTTTCATTCAAATCACAAGTTACGGGAGTTCATGTTAAATGGATACTCTTTTTTCAGCTAGAAATTGCAATTATTCTGGATTCCAGACTTTTCTCTATATTTGTGTCACTAAAGCTACACGCATACCAAATTTCAGTACTGTGGGGTCACTGGTGTACCCTGTGAATTTTATCAAAGTTCAGTTTATATTATGGCTAATAACTCAAAAATTACAAGGCTTATACTAAAAATAAAAACGAAATGTACCAATGAAAACCATTCCTTAGACGCCCCACTTAACCTGATAGTCGAATTTTGTATTTTTTACCCCTTGAACCCTTTTTTTACCCATTTTTAGCTCATTTAGGAACATCAGGATTCTGCCATTACTACCTACCTATATACCAAAATTTCACGATGATCGGATCAACGCTTTAAAAGTTATCCTCTGACAAACAAACATAGTACATAGGTACAACACCGATTTGTCTAAGTTGATTTGGAGATCTCTCTTGGCTCGATTAATTACCACGTAACATTATATGTATTATGAAATACAACAAACGATTGAGTATCATTCGCAGCCCGATTTCACATATTGCTGAGTAAGACTTCACTCTGTGGCATCCACCAACGATCCTGCGCTAGTCAGACCCATCGACTTTGACCATGTCATCCACCCATCGCGCGATCGGTCGTCCCATGTTTCTTTCCGCTCCCCTCTCGGCTACCATTGGTCGTCGCATTCGATGTCGCTTCCAGTGCCAATGTTTCACATTTAGCAATTTATTTAAACGTACTTTAATTAATTCGCATTGTATTACTGTTTGTTGATGTGTAACATCTTTCCTCTCGGTTTGTGGGAGTGATTTTGGCAAAAGGGACAAAAATGTATTTATCGCTAGTTCTTATAAGAAATCCCGGTGTTCAGTAAATTGTAAATCAATCAATCTTTCTTTGTAGGAGGGGTTTTTACGACCGTGTTTTTATAACTGCTAACAGATGGCATTGCTCTGTCATAATCATAAGCTGATGATCAAAGGAAAGTGAATAATAATTGTCAATGTCAATGGCCGTGTCAACATTATTTTCGAGGAACTAAAAATAAAAAAAAAATTGTTTATCTGACGAAGTGAGATTGTTTTAGACAAATTTTGATATTGTGTTTGAGAATTTGGCATAACGATATAATCAAACACGTAACGTTAGAATCAAACCGTTTGACCGTCTCGGGGGCCTTTTCGACGGGCATGGGCTCTTGTACTCTCTGCTGCATCGTCTGGAATAATTGAGGTATTCCACGAAAAGCAACGATTTAAGAGCAATTATTTTATGAGCACCGATTGTATTCCACGGAGATTACCGATTTATATTTTGGTTTGGTGCTTTTTGTTGAATACTAAAAATTATTTCAAATGTTTCCACGAAGGGCACCTACATTCCCATTATTTATATCTTTTTATTTTATATCTTTTGTATCAATAACTATGATGGATTGTATCAATTGAAAGATAATTTTGATGAAAAAATGAATATGGTATTATTTTTAGTATCACAATCAGTTTGGGTTATTCAAACTTAAATCAGCCGTACCTCGGGAACTAGACGTTCTAGGCTACCGGTGTCTTAAGACAAATGGTGGGTATCAATTAGATCTGCATTTCTGATGACAGCTGTCAAACTTCAACCAGTTGTATTTTGGGAACTAGACGTTTTAGGCTAGCGGTGTCTTGGTGTGTGTGACGAGGTCCACTGGTTGACCACGCGGCGTTCACTAGTTATAACGAGGCGTCTACGCGTGGCCCACCCGCTGTCAACGAGTGCGGTGCGGTTCGGGTGCCGGGTTGATGTAGTGAGCTGTGACCTTAAATCTATGATCTGGTATTCTATGGGTGTCAATAAAACATTGTATTCTGGAGAGACAAAACTATTTATTAATGAAATTATTATGATTTGAGTAATGTTATGTTATGATATATTTGTTCCGGGTCTGGTTGTTTCTCTATATATTATAAGTATGCATTTACAAAAAAAATGTATATAAGTATTCTATCAGTTATCTGGTTCCCATAGTACAAGCTCTGCTTAATTTGGGGCTAGATAGCGCTGTGTGAAATGTCCAGCAATATTTATTTATTTATGATAGTTTTGTGCTTGGTACTATTGAAACTACATTGTTTATCTATGATTTACATACTATTGATAATTCTAGGTACAATAAAATTACTTCTGCTCAAAGATTCATTGCATAACAAACGAAGAAATATAATATAATAATACTTCCAAAATATATTTCATAAGATCTTTGTAAATCAAGTATACAGAATTACAATATCTTGGTTATTCAGTATCATATGAACATCACAAAAGCTGTGGAATTTCAAGTCACACGAAAATTAATACACCACTACAAACATAAATAATAAATAAGTAGGTAATAGATAATTATGATTTTGTTGTATCCCACAAAAATCGTCGGCTATGCTTAATAATATTTTTAAATTAATGGATAATTAACTTTTAAATTAATCTACACCACTAACTTGTACGATATCAAGTGAAACTTACTTTATTTAAAGAATAAACATACGTACTATAACAATTAAAATATTATAAAGTTAAATGAATTATGAGGATTATAACGTACATATGTAGATGAAATATACATAACCTACGAACTACGTGAATTACTTAACCAAACGGAATAAAATCGATACTTGAACACCTTTCGATAATCTGTCAGAAAACTACGCATTAACAACAATAAATTCGTAAATTTAATTTGATCAAACACAAGATCATCTTTAGTCAAATTTTTATAAGTCAAATTCAATGCGCGATCAAAATATCAAATTGAATATCACCTTGAGATTGTTTCCATCAACATAATCCATCAACGTTCTATTTACTATAACAAATGTTAGTACGAACTTGATAAACTTAAGTCAAGGACTACATAATCAAGTTTTAAGAAAATTAATCCTAAGAGTTACGCGGTAACTCACGTTCCCGCCTCACTCACATAGAAGTAGGAGACCAAAAGTTCATTTCTCGCAGCTCCGACGGCTTCGGGCGGATGGCGGGCTTGGCTGGCCTGGCTTGTTGGCGCATTGTCTCAAGGGACATTGGCTTGGATTCCCTGCCTTTAGGCGCTGGGCCGAGGCTCTCTACCGATTGCGCCAGAATGCCACCTGGAGAACAAATACATTTTATTTTTAGATAATTCTTCAATGGATGTCTAGAGATTGACTGTCATCATTACAGTCAGTCAAGAATAAACTAAACTAAGAATAAATGCCGTGCCGCTCTTGCAATTACAATGGAATATTATAAGTTCTAAACAGATAACAACTAACTATTCATCAAAATATAACCTACTTCAGAAAACTAAAAAATTATACCTCTGAGGTTCAAACAAAAATCAGACAACGTGGTAAAGAATAATCGCATAAAAAAACAAAATATGTACCTACTACGAATTAAATAAATAAATATTGCTTGACATTTAACACTATCTATCTATATCTGAGCTATCTAGCCCCGAACTAAGCAGAGCTTGTACTATGGGAATCAGATAACTGATAGAATACTTATATGCTTTTTTGTGCTTATACATAAAATATATAGAAGAACAGCCAGACCCGGAACAAATATCTGTAGATTATGCAAACATTTGTTCCGGGGCGGGAATAGAACCCGCTATCTCCTGCGTCTCAGCCGGCTATTCGCCCACTGCGCCACGAACGTCGTCATTGAGAACCTCCTCCTTTTTTTGAAGTCGGTTAAGAAGCAGTTGTCTTGGTTAGAGAATAATATATAAGAAAGAATGATACAAATTATCGCATAATTCTACAAAAACATGTTTTCAAATTACTCTGTTGTTTATGTGTTTCATAATGTAAGTTCCATGATTAGATAACACCTTTTACAATTTGAATGCACAGCATACGTTTATTAGTAAATAAAATCAGAATTTTGATTGAAAACATCCTTACATCACGTGTGTATGTATAAATACCTTTTGTTCGATATGACACGTGTAAGTACATGCGCGTGGCGTCATGTACGAATCAAGTAATCATTTGCATTTTTCTTGAATCGTGTAGCGCATGACAAGTGATTCGCATAACCTTGTTACCACAAAAAGTTAAACACCTATTTAACGCGTATTTAAAAAGTTCCTTAACAATTTTTGTGTAGGTATTTTTAAAAAAGCGCTAAACAGCTTTAAATTATTTTTACCTTTATTATTTACCAAACTGATTTTTCTTGGGAAGACTTATAACTGCTGCCGTGATGACCAAGATATATGTAAATATAAATAACTTTTTAACAAAAATATAACCGACTTAACCAAACTACTGAACTGATTTTAATGAAATTTCTACGACACCAATATGAAAGTATGTACATAATTATATCCTGTCAAATAAAAAATGAATTTTCCAAATCGGTTGGTAAATGTTCTGAGGTAAAAACGTGAAACCGAATTGCGACCCTATAAAATTTGAGGGTTGCCCTCGATTTTTTTGGGATCCCATCATCATATCCTGACTTAGTGCCAATGGGACCACCTGAGAAGTATACCCTATTAAATAAAAAAAGAATTTCTCGGATCGGTCCAGGCGTCGAGTAATAGGGGAACATACATAAAAAAAAATCCGATGAATTGAAAACCTCCTCCTTTTTTTAAAGTCAGTTAACCAATTATTATATAATATAAAACTGCATCTATATATAACTGTTCCTTTTACTTTCATTTTTCTTTGCTTATATTTACTTATTTTACTTAGTTTTAAGCCTAAATTATTCTTATTGTTTAGGGCTATCGCAAACTGGGCGACTTGTCGCCGCGACAAGACGCGGCATTGTCGTTTGCATCTGGCGTCTTGTCGCCGCGGCTAGATGCGGAGCTGTCGCTTGCGTCGACCACCAGTCGTTACGACAGACGTCGTGCAGGAAGCTATCATGAGTAGTAGATTATTCGAGAGAGACGGCAGTGTTGTTCATCTTGTGAGTGAATATGGAGCCCGTAGTTGCACTTGCCTTGGTGCTTATCTTGCGAATGCGAAGGCGCAGCGTACGGCGAATCCATCACCGTTATTGGGTCTATCCAATGCTATCCTCTCGCCAAGAACGCGGGCAGATATATCTGCTTTTTGATGAGCTCAAAATGCACCACGAAAAAAACAGCAGGACGCGCTTCGATGTCCAATATGATCACATCGACATCGAACGTATCCATGTTGAGATTCTCAATAAAATAAACAGGTACACCTTTCTCAGCGCTCACAATGAGACTGACGCTGCGCTGTCGCGCGACTGTCGTCGTACATACGACGACGGTCGCGTGCACTTCGAATGATGTATCCTGCTTTGCTGTCTGAGGCGGTGGGCGTTGAAGCTGCTCCACATATTTTATAATTTTTGCAGTTTAATCGTGCTGTCAGTAATCTGTTTGTACTACTAGTTCTAAATAATTGAATTTGAATTAGAAAATTTGAAATTGCTGCGTGTATGAAAGATCACTTGAGAACTGTGCTCGACCGTTTGGCAGATTTTTTTGTTGTGTTCGTGTATTGGTAATTTTCAGGACAAGGTTTGTATGAAAGATTTTGTAAAGTTGCCTGGGAAATTAAAAAATTCTGAAAACCTGAAAGTGCCTTTTTCTATGGGACTCAAGACCTATATTTATTATTATTATTATTTTATTTATTAGGCTATATTTTATTTAGAAATCCGTGCAGAGCCGGGGCGTGTCGACTAGTTAGTAATATAAATAACAAGTTTACAGAGTGTCTATTGAACGAGTGACATCATGGAAAACACACAAGTGTTATGTAACTAACTATGCACGTTTGAACTGCAGATACATTACTTACACGTGATTCGAATAGTAATATGACAAACTACAGTACTCCTACGCAATTGTCGACCTCCGCGGCGCTGTAGGCGAATAGCCGTCTGAGACGCAGGAGGTTGCGGGTTCGATTCCCACCGCGGAACAAATGTTTGTATGATCTACAGATATTTGCCCCGGGCCTGGTTGTTTCTCTATACATGAATATTATAAGTATGTATTTACAAAAAAGAAGAATATAAGTATTCTATCAATTATCTGGTTCCCATATTACAAGCTTTGTTTAGTTTGGGGCTAGATGGCGCTGTGTGAAAAAATACATCATTTATAATTTTTAGTTAGTGATTCGCCCCGAACTGATATCTCGAGTCTCGTAAAAACAAAAAAATTGTAATCTTAAGACTATCAAAATAGTGCCACGAAATATATAACCACCTACAGTTTCATTCAAATTACACGTAACGGGAGTTCATATTAATTGGTTTACTCTTTTTAGTAGAAATTGCAGTTATTCTGGATTTCAGAATTTTCCCTATAATTGTGTCACTAAAGCTACACGAATACCAAATTTGAGCACTGTGGGGTCACTGGTGTACCCTGTGAATTTCGTCAAAGTCCAGTTTTTATTATGGCTAATAACTTCAAAACTACAAGGTTTAAACTAAAAATAAAAATGGGGTCAAAATGAACTAATGACGATAGAAATACGAATTAGACGTGCCATTTGACCAAATAGGTTTTTGTCTTTTTTTTTAACCTCTCTTGAACCCCAATATCTCAACAACCCCCAAAAATTTTTAGCTTATTTAGTCACACCAGGATTGTGCCACCATATATCAAATTTCACGATGATCGGATCAACGCTTCTAAAATTATCTTTTGACAAACAAACATATATACATTCAACGCCGATTTGTCCAAGTTGATTTGGAGATTTGGCTTCGCTCAATCAATTAAATTATATTATTTAGGTATTTGAATGCTAAGCGCAAACTTCTCATATACGTGACTATTTAAGTTATTCTTATGAGAATAAAGTTCCTTAACTTTAACCATAATCATGTTCCTGTTCCTATCGGGTTTATTAGACCACTTTTTCTGTTATGATTTAATGTTTTATAGCCACAAAGCTATTGGTATAGTTAAATAAAGAGCTATGAAAAAGACCTCATTTTCCCTTCCACAAACAAGGATAGAAAAATACTACCCTCTGTTTGCGTCGCCGGTTAATAAACAAGCACTAAACATATTTTGAACTGCATAAGGAAGTCAGGGCAAATGTTCATAATGTCTTATCTACTGACCTTGCAATCTAGTTTCCACAGTGTCTTCCTCGCAAAGAGTAGAGGTGGAAGTGGTGAGATCCTTCTTGTACCCGAGCAGAGCTATCGACAGCCACGACCGATTGTGAGCAGAGTCTTCAATCGGCTCGAACGGCGATGTGAAGTAACTGTAAGCAAAATAAATATATTAAAAAACACGTAAAACTGACATAACTAAGAAGCACACCAGTTAAAACTAGCTTTCTATTTAAAACCACCGCGTCCGAATCGGTCCATCCGTTTAGGAACTACGCGATACCGCAGACAGATAAGCGTCAAACTTATAACTTCTCTGATTTGCGTCAGGGTTTAAAAAAACAGTAATGGTACCACAACAAGTCGATTCTAAATAAACAATAGCAGATCATGCCAACAAATGTTCCGCAGCGAGTACTAAGCATTTCTACATCGCTACATCTTTAATTACGGATATCGCTCTGTATATAAATAAAAGCGAATGAAAACCAGAGGTATTGCAAAGGAAACCAATTATTTGATGAACACAAGGATCTCCTTCAAAGAAATAAAACAATTGAAATGTCAAGGAATTCAAGCAGCATTATAGTTGTGCAACCAGTCTTGTTCCAAATAGTTCCAATGCCACGATCAAGGCACTATTTTTGTAGAACTTGAAATGTGAGCTTGTAGATCCGGTCAAAAACCGCAGATCGCAATAACGTCGAAATGTTTTGAAAACGATTGTGATTTGGGTATTATCTATCATTATATCTCGCTAAAACTCAAAAACTTTTGATTTTAATTAAAATTTTTGAGTGTTTTTGAATGGGCCTCCGGATGGTTTAGATTGGCAATTCGACCCGGTAGGTGGCGCTGTTGTCGAGATCCAGAAAAATGCGGACATTATCTATCATTATATCTCGCGTAAAACTCAAAAACTTTTGATTTTAATTAAAATTTTTGAGTGTTTTTGAATGGGCCTCCGGATGGTTTAGATTGGCAATTCGACCCGGTAGGTGGCGCTGTTGTCGAGATCCAGAAAAATGCGGACGAAGTCGCGGGCATACAACTAGTGTATTATAAAAAAATATAATATTTTATTAGAATATAGAGACATACAAGAGGAGGCACCCTGATGCATGCGGCGACGACATTGTTCTTGTCGGTGAAAATGCACTCGAGGTCCAGAACAGGCTGGCAAAACGGCAGGAAAAACTGAAGTGTTGGATTGAAGATCAGCAGAACAAAAACCGAGTATTTGTTCTGTGACTTTGGTGGTCCCTCCAGTTTTGCCAATATTGCTTTGGATGGTGTATCCCTACCGGTCTACTGCGACTTTCGGTACTTTGGGTCATTGATCCAAAACGAGGGCGACATAGACACAAACTTCAAAAATAGAATAAATGCGGGATGAATGAAATGGCGACAGGTTACAGGAACAACGTGCGATCCTCGAATACCCCTTAAACTTGAGGGGAATTTTACAAGACTATCATAAGACCTGTCGTAATGTATATGGTTCTGAGTGTTGGGCCACGAAAGGGACGGATGAAAGAAGAGTGCACGCGGCAGAAATGCGAATGTTGAGATGGATGTGTGGGGTAACGAGAATAGATAAGATAAGGAATGAGTGTATTAGAGGGAGTTTAAAAGTAGCGCCAGTGATAGAAAAATTGAAGAGTTAGCGTGGTATGGGCATGTCATGAGTAGGGAAGAAAATCATGTGACTAAAAGGTGTTGATATGAGTGTGGATGGATATAGAAGTAGAGGAAGGCCGAAGAAAAGATGGATGAACTGTATGAAGAATGATTTGGGTAGGAAAGAAGTGACAACGGAGATGACGGCTGATAGAGAGATGTGGAGGAGGAATACATGTTGTGCCGCCCCGCGTAGTGTGGGAAAAGGGCAGGAAGAAGAATATTTTTTATGAATACCCCACGCAGGTTAAAAA
The DNA here is from genome assembly GCA_963924445.1 of Philereme transversata. NCBI lineage: Eukaryota > Metazoa > Arthropoda > Insecta > Lepidoptera > Geometridae > Philereme > Philereme transversata. The sequence continues at coordinate 1,704,446 of OZ004344.1, forward strand.
ATAATACTAGATAAGTTGACGGCTTAGTTCCATGTTCATATCAAACTAATGCACTACCAATTTTATTTTGTGCATTGTTCTATTGCATGCAGGGCAAATATCTCATCGTAATCCTAAGCATCCTGGAAGTTTCAGGCATACGAGTATAGCAACAAATTTTAACATCAGGTCAAACATCACCAATTTAATTGTATCCCGATATTTTGGCACAGTTGCATACGCCATGATCACGGTGAACCGAAGAAGTGGCAATTACGCATTCTAATACCGTAAGTGCCTTTTCACACGTGCCGGTTGCCGGGTAGCCGGTGCCGGCTACCCGGCAACACATTTAGCTTTCACACGACCCGGATTTTGTATTCGGCAGCGTGTAAACCGTCTATGCAAATACAGTCGCGTAGTGACTGCATAAATAATTAAATTTTCTCTCTTCTCTAAAAATGGAACGTGAACAATTAAATTGCAATGTGGATTTTGTACCGAAGATAGCGCAGCCAGAAAAGGAAGTCAAGAATTATTGGAGAATTATTGGGTTCATCCGATTAACATGAAAAGAGAACAGTGTGGAGCATTATATACCTTATTTCCAGACCTACTAGAAAATGCAAAATACAACAATTTAATAGGTATCTATCTCCATTTTGCAAGGAATTAAGTAGGTACTATTTACGACACGAGGATGTCAGACAAAAGAGTCGCGCTCTCCGTGGTTGTACCTGCGCGGCTGGCCGGCAGGTACGTATGAAAGCTTACAGCGTGTTCCATACACCACACTGAGTCCGGCCGCCTGCTAACCGGTAGGCAGCGACCGGACGCACAGTGGTGGATCCAACGTGCACCCGGCGACCGCTTGCCGGCCAAATTAGGCCGGTACGTGTGAAAGCTAACGTACACGGCCATACACTTCGCTGCCGGGTAGCCGGCGCCGGCTACCCGGCAACCGGGACGTGTGAAAAGGCACTAAGTGTTGTGATGTGTGAGTTAAGATCGAGAATGAAACCATAATATCATAATATTAGTGAGTTAATTCGCAGCAAGAGAGTTGAGAGAGAAGGTAGATTGATATAACTGCTAATAACCATCCACTCTCAAAGACTTCGGGAAAAATATCGGGACACACAAAAACTCACAAATATATCATAAATATCCTGTTATTAGTCAAAAAATTGTATAAGATATAATTTTTGAAAATTATTTATACATACAGCGCTTGGTAGCAGCACTAATAACTGGATAAAAGACGCAGCTACTCAGTAAAATGGATTTTAAACGCTTACCGGTTAGAATTCATTTTCCTCCTGCTAGTAGGGCTTCCTTGGGGCGAAGCGGGTAGACTCCTAGAGCCGCGTCTGGCCGCGTGGCTGCGATGGTACGCCTCCGAAGTGGTCGCGTCTTCTTCGGGCGAAGCAACTGTGAAACCGCGCGGTGAACGGGTTGATGATATCATTTGATGCGCCACCTGAAACCAACGTTTTTATCTTAAATGAAAGAAGGTGAGGTGACGGGACAAATCCATGGTCCAACTGATGTTAAGGATTACCACTGCCTTTTATAAGACTCGTTGACTAGTGATGATTTGCCCCCTCCAACAAGGTTTTAGATTAGATTAGATAATTCTTTATTACATACCATGAAACAAATGCATATAAAAAATAACACAAGTTCAAACAGTTACAAAACTATAATACCAATTTGTACGTTAGATTATACATTGAATATTTTATTTTATTCACTATTTGATGTCAGATTATGAGAAAATTTGGCTTACTCATCAAATAATAAATAAGTTCAGATGACAATACAATATCAATTTAACGAGTTATTCTGTTGATAAATGCGAAAGATGGACAACGGAACTTCTCGATGGATAAAAGTTGACTGTCCGTATATGGACTCATTTTAATCAGCTCGTGTTCTGATTACGAATTTCATCAGCCACAAAAGGAAGAAGTCCCAATGGAGATCACATGGAGTTTAATGACAAACTTCTTCAGCTTCACCCAATTATCTCCTACCTGATCTAAACGAAACAGTAATGACTTCTTTGACCGATAGTATACACGCGCAATGGGAAACGCAATCAATTATGACTCATTTGCGGTCAATTAGTAGTTTGCACAATTAATTGGACTAGAATATGCCAGCTGCAATACAACTAGGAACGCAAGGGAATTTGCAAACTAATAGAGTAGGAGTAGGAAAGAATTTCTGAATATTTCATTTTTAAGTTCAGTTTAAAATAAATGCTAACTTACTGTTATGGTCCCAAGAAACAGACTATCAAACTAAATACTTTGTACAGATTGCACTTAAAAAAAGGAATTTTGTATGAAACTACCAGTTTTTCCCACACCTACAATGCTACGGGAAACTTGACACACCTACAATTACATATTTTACAAACCAGTTTGATGTAGAACTGACATTTTAATAATTTTATTGATATTATTATTCAAAATGGCTGATGCAACCCTTCATTAGTTCTGATCATTTTTTAGTTCATAATAATGACCAGCAAACTGAAGCAATAAAGTCAGAAATTTCAAGTAAACAAGTAGATTGTAGCAGAGATAGGAACAAACGTGACATTAATGTTAGTAATATTAATTATTCTAGTAAATTGCGAGAAATAGACTTCCAACAGGTTATCGTACGATTATAATGAATTTTTTGAGAGACCATTACTATTAGTTCAATTTCACAAGCAAAATCATAAGACATAAGTCAATTAATTTAGTAGGCATGAGACCATAGATTTTTATTATCTGTCTTCTATAAAAATGGAGGCGTAATAAAATATTAAGTCCTTACATATGAAATTGGCGGTTTGTATAGAAAAAGCAAATCGATTTTATTAAAATGAAATTATTTTAATTATCAATCAAAGTATGAACCATCGTTATCTATCCACTTTTGCCATTTTATCGGTAGTTCACTGATTCCTTTGCTGAAAAAATTGTGGGAGCGAGAATCAATAAAATCTTTGAAGGCGGTTTTGACAGCCTCATCGGAATTGAATTTTTTTCCTTGCAAGAAGTTGTCCAAATTCCGGAAAAAGTGGTAATCTGTTGGAGCAAGATCCGGGGAGTACGGTGGGTGTCGGAGACATTCCAATCGCAGCTCCTGTAATTTAGCGACCGTCTGTTGTGCAGTGTGTCTAGCGTTGTCCTGAAGCAGCAGTGGGCTAGAGCAATTGACCAGTCTCGGTTGTTTAACGGCTAGCTTTTCCATCATGGTTTGCAATTGTTGACAATACAGATCTGCCGCAATCGTCTGGCCAGATCTTACGAAGCTGTAGTGGATGACACCAGCACTGGTCCACCCGACACTTACCAGTACCTTTTTCTGAGTCAACTTTCGTTTGGGGCAGGATTTGGCCGGTTCTCCTGGATTCAACCATTGTGATGAGCATTTCCGATTATCGTACAGGATCCATTTTTCATCACAAGTAACGATACGATTCAAAATCCCCTCGTTATTGTGACGGTTGAGTAATGTAACGCAGGACTCGACTCGTGTTTGTTGGTTTGCTTACTCAATTCATGCAGTACCCATTTTTCGAGCTTTTTCACTATTCCAATTTGTTTCAAGTGAGTTAAAATTGTTTTATCACTTACACCGAAGCCTGCCGCTGACTGACGTGGTTTGCGATGGATCCGCTTCCATCAATTTTAATTCTTCATTATCAACTAGGGTCTCCGCCCGTCCACGGGGTTTGTTCTGTAGGTCAACATTTCCAGAACGAAAACGTTTGAACCAAAAACGTACCGTGTTTTGTTTTAGTTTTTGTAGCTTCCCCATACACATCATTAATCCTTCAAGCTGTTTCGGCAGCGCTGGTGCCACGGTGGAACTCGTATTCGTAATTAACCCGATATTTTAAGTTTTCCATATTGTGAACAGAACGATGCAAAAGAAAAATCAAATGGCGCGAAATAAAATGAATCACTAAATTGAAAACACAAATACACAAGCCTAAATTTGAAATAAATTTGAATTTGGAATTCTTAACCTAACGCCAGATATTTGAGATCAAAGGGGCCAGTTTGACAAAACGCCAATTTCATATGTAAGGACCTAATATTTATACATCATCAATGAGTAGGCAAGTGCCACAAGTAAATATCAGTTGTTTTACCGTCCGTACCGACCTTGAACTCTGGTATCTCATTGGGAATTGACCACATGATACAAGAGTTTAATCGTTAGAAGGGCATGCATCATATACATAGCTAATGCGATAGTGTGTTTATACGACTTAAACATCGTATGATATCAAACTTCTTGCTTATTAGAATTGAATAAAAATATATAACACGAACAAAAGTGGCTATCTGTATCATCTGATCAAATTTGACGCTTGCATAAATCCTAGATATATAAGGCTTATCATTATAGCTTAGCTTAGCAACTTATATAGTCTACTACGGAATAATGTCCTAAAGACGAGCTTCAGTCTTCTCTCAGAAAATTATTTCTTTTTTCAGTGTAAGTAACTATATGTCAACCAGGTCACTGACCTAACCCAGGGTGATCAAGAAAGATGAAGATGAGCGAACAACAAACTAATTTTCTAAATGCGATAATGCGACAAGATCTTTATGAAAATGTACACACTTTCGAACTCGGTCGCGTGCTCGGAAGCCATTGCGCAATGGAGATGAATTTTTTTTTTTTTTTATAAATTATAGGCTAGCGTTTGACCACTATCTCGCCTGATGGTAAGCGATGATGCAGTCTACGATGGTACACGCTTGCCTAGAAGAAACCTATTCACTCGTGACTTGAAGATCCCTAGGTTGTAGTTATCAGGAAACACAGACTCAGGCAAGGCGTTCCACTCCTTGGCGGTGCGCATAATAAAGGTGGAAGAGTACCGCTTTGTGCGTATGGGAGGTATGTCTACCATGTAGCGGTGGCGCAACGCGGAGCGTCTGGTTGTCCGATCATAGAATGGGGATGGTGGGATTAGGTTGAAAAACTCCGCAGCACACTCTCCGAAATGTATGTAATACAAAAACCGAGAGGCTTGCAACCTTTCGACGATGCTCGAGGCTGTGGATATAATTATATATAATTATAATAATATATATATAATTGTGCTATGAATATAGCACAATTGATGTCCAGGTTTATACTTCATGGAAAGAAGCTAGTCTCTATAGGTACACATAAAAATCAATTGCTGCATGTATGAAAGATCATCACTTAAGAAGGGCTCGCTGACTTAGCTGTTATGTTTGTTGTATTGGTAATTTAAAGGACAGGGTTTGTATGAGAGAAAATTTGAAAAGTTACCCGGAAAATTCAAAAATTCTGGAAAAACGAAAAGTGCTTTTTCCATGGGATTTTTGTATGAACTCAAGCTCATTAGGCTATATTTTATTTGGAGATCCGTGCAGGGCGGGTCAACCAGTAAAATATAAAAATAAGAATGATGCTAGGCAACTGACCTTGACAACTGAGGTTCCGCAAGCAGCACCTTCGCCCTTGAAACCATCGTCCACGCCCGCAGGCTTCGGTTTCGAAGACACAGGATTGACTGGAAACAACAAAATACGCTTAAATACATCTCGAAGTTTCTTGTGAAATCTTATTCAAAGGTTATCAGGAAAGATAGCATATGGAGGCAATGTCTATAAACAAGGAGTTATTTTTAAAAGAATTTGTTAAAGGTTTTATTGTTAAATGCGATAAATATAAGCATAACAAACAATCTTATAAGAGTATGTGAAAGGGATTAAACCTATGTGAAGTAAGTATAGCCGTCTAACGTGAAATGTCTGAATGTATGACAAGGAAGTTATAATATATGAGTAAATAACTATTTAGATTACTCGACCAAGTTCCTGGTTAACTAGTTTTGGCACCGAATCAACAGTTACGCAAATCGATGTAGATATTTGGAAAATTAAGTGTGCCTAAATAAGTGCACTAACAAAGATATTTCGCAATCATAAGCCATTCTACAAATCCAATGCCAAACCATTCAAATTCTAAAATATCTCAGTAGGTACATTAGGCAGTTACCGGCTGTATTGATTGGCGCGATGCCGTGGAGAACTTCTTGGCAAGGCTGGGTGTGTTTAGACCAGTCTTTCTCCTTGACGATATTGTAGACGCTCGCGGCAGTCACCTCCTTGGAGTTTTCATTGAACGCTTTGTTCAGGTCTTGCTGCTGATTATTCTTGACGAACAGAGAATCTGTCTTCGGATAGCGGATGTAGAAGAATGAGTCTTCAGGTGCTGGAGGGGAATTCGCAAACGGCTCGAATTCTCTGTTGACAAATGTGGTCGATTAACTGCAATGCCTCAAACGAATCGCGCTAGCAACACACCATCTATAAAGATCACTTCCTCTTAATTTTAGTTACTCTGCTATATACAATTTAAGGAGACTCACGATAAAACAGTGTTAAACTGAGCGACCATATTCCTTTTCCTAAACATCGTGCGGAATGTGAATTAGATGTACGACGCGACTGTTCGAACGAGATAGATGCACCTGCAACCCAATTTTATTTATAACTCAAGCTAGAACTCTTATACTCAATTATTCAGGCGCATTTAAAAGATGGCGCTGGTACATTAGCTGAATACAAATGTTCAAAGCGTACTGAAAATCTGTAGGCGTAGCTTTCGCGTTTTATACATCTCACGAGATCTATTAAAGCTATCTTATCACGATAATATAACAAATGAGGCTCGAAAACAAGTTGAAAATAAACACGGTCCGATGTGACGTCACGAGTGTTTGGTCAACCAATGGAGACGTTACATTGGCGCACTTAGGCATCTTAGAGAAAGCACATGACATGCGTTATATTATAATATGCGTAGGTAGAGGTTAAAGACGGATAGACTAGCAGCGCACAACTTTTATCCTGGCACGCTTTGTGAACGCATCTAAAAAAACTCACACACCTATAATTAGATTTTAAAATGTCGTTAAACTTATATTTGTAGCTGTTAATGGAACTTTCCGAGTGTCAATTAAAACAGGAATGAAGTATTAAATACAAGCAAGCATGACGCATTTAAACTATGCGGTAGATGTTTATCTAAAATTACGGATTATTCCATTGCTAGTACCACTTGTTACAAACAACGTTTACTTTTTCTTAGTGCTTATGATAACAACTTATCAAAAAACCAATCCATACTACATATATGAATTTGTTCAAGCAAGAACAATCAAAAATAGAACGGATTTCGTATACAAATAATATAGTAATCGACCTATCTCAATGCTTTAGGTAATACTCTAATGCATACTGCACGAGTAGAGATTCGTACAAATAGTGCTGATTGAAGTTTATTGGGTTAAGATAAAATAATGCTTTGTCAAATACATGAAGTTATCTCTACTGAGAAATATATTAGGTAACTGCTAGAAGTCATTGCAATTTCCAACACTGGAAATGGTTTTCTCCAGTGAAAATAAGTTAAGCTAATAGCTTATCCATAATACGCGAAATATTAAAAACAAGAACTGATAAAGCACAATGTGTGGGGTCATAAAAGTGGTTAGGCATATACGTAATCGTACGTGAAGAATAATATTGACTTTTCGATTATCAGCTTGCGTTGCTGAGGGCAAACAGAATTGCAATTGATAAGGCTAACATGGCTTAACAATAACATAAAACGTTTGCTACAATCCTATACGTGTTATTGAAAATACACACGTTTTCTTACAAAATTAACAATAAACCCATTATTTTTTTTACTAAGTTAAATAACAATGCTATGTATCAATTGTTGTGGAATAAAGTCGAATTGTAGTAATTTTTGTATACAAGAAAATACATATTAGAAGACACAAATAGAGTATGAACTTAACCCTTACAAGAATTACCAACCTTATATAATCAATATTATCAATTCGAAAGTAAGCAACTCTGTCTGTCTGTCTGTTGGTTACGTTTTCTCGACTGAATGGGTGGACTGATTTCGATTAAATTTGGTATAATATATATTATTACCAGATTATGACCGGGATTGAGACATAGGCTACTTTTTACCGAAATGAGCAAGAGGGTAATGTTTTTATTGGCAAATCACGCTTGCGAGGCAAGGAATTTAAAAAGGTAATTGGACATTTTGTAATTTTTCATCACGAATGCGTAGAAATAGAAAAAAATATATATATAACTTTAACCCTAGAGTGGTCGCGTGGATTACCTATGTAATCCACACTTACGGAATTGTAAAATTCTCAAAAACCGCTAACGTAAATTACGAGAGCTTCTAGGTACTTTAAGTTAAATAATTGATAAACGCACTCAGTGCTGCGCGCGAGATTTTCTTGTAATTATCCAGAAACCACAGCGACAACGTCAGCACAGACACCAACTCGATCCATAGATCGCTGCCACAACTGCGGAAGAAGCCGCAATAAAAGCACTCGAAAACTATGCAACACGTGCAAAAAGTTTATTTGTGGCGATCATTCGAAGGTTGTTTGCCTGTCTTGTTTAGAAAACATTAATTAGTATTTTTGATTTTTTGTGCCATTTTAGAGGTTTTTTTTGTTTTGTTGATTTTTTTTTATATTCAGAGGTTGTGATTCGTTTTTATTGATTGCTTTTAATACAACAATACTTAATAACACTATTACAATAAGAATTAAACATAGTTGAAGCTCAAATGTATTTTTATTTGAATTTATAAATGGCATACAATAGTACTCCACGCGACCAATCAGGTCAGGTTTTAGTACGCGACCACTGTAGGGTTAATGCTAAAAAGAAAATTTGCATTCCCGGTATCCATTGGTTTTTTTCCCCTACTAAACTGGCCTTTCTTCATTTTTAAATAGAAATAAGGATTCGTCATGGATATTGTATTTCATTTTAGCTTATTGTGAATACAATGATACTTATTCCATTTTTTAATTAACTTACGGCTCGTAAATCGCATTTACGGAGTTGTTATCGAGTTTACAATGACCAACTTTCAGAGTATATGTGATGAAATAATATATGCTGTCTGAGAAATCCCACAGACAAGTTTGTTTTTACGTAAAGTAACAGAAACCGCGAGCAAAAGCTTTTTAAAAAACAAATGATAAATTCTGTATTGCACCTGATTGATATGATAACAAATTAACAATCCGCTATATCATGAACATCGATCATTCCAATCGATATCAAGACTACGTCATACGTCCTTGAAATAAGAAAGTCGAGTCCTAATAGTTAGCAGACATAAACAAGGCTAAGGTAGCACTTTCAATTGAATCATGGACCTCATGTCATGAGCTCTTATTAGTATGACGTGTGACGATGCATTTCAGAATGTTTAAGCGCGTCACATACCTACGATGAAGATGCTTTAATGATAAATATCGCTCACCATACAATCCAATGGAAGATGAAAATATATATTATCTTGGCCATGAGTGATGGTTCATTAGATTGTATAGCGAGCGATATTTGATCTTAACATGAAATATTATAGCATGTTCACCGTGTGTGACGCGCCTTATGTTCTATGTATATTATTATATTTTTTGAAGTGAAAACTTCTTTAGGCGCGTTGGGAATTTTTTGAGATGAGAAAAAACCATTGAACTCGCAATACTGTTACCATTTCTGACACCTCTGTATATGAAGTGAAAACTTCTTTAGGCGCGTTGGGCATTTTTTGAGATGAGAAAAAACCATTGAACTCGCAACACTGTTACCGTTTCTGACACCTCTGTATATGAAGTGAAAACTTCTTTAGGCGCGTTGGGCATTTTTTGAGATGAGAAAAAACAATTGAACTCGCAACACTGTTACCGTTACCGACACCTCTGTATATAAGTATCTCGTAATTGTTCAAGTTTTCACTTCTGTCGGCACTCCCGGAGTGCCATTTTTTTTTAAACTAAGAAGTTGGTTTAACTGACTTTTGGTAAATTTATTACTCTCTATCTGATATTTGAAGACACATGCCAAACCATATAGCGATATGTTAAACCAGCATTTTGATTGACGCAGTAAAAAATGAGGGCTGTATTAGTAAAAAGTCATTCAAAGGCACGGCAAGTTGGCCTCGCCTATCACTATAACCAAGGTACGTGGATTTCGAAACTAAGGCACAAATGCTAAGATGACGAAATATTTAGAGGTATGGTGTAGCGGCTCGTAATTCATCGCACACACCGTGTACTAGAGGTTGAAAAGTATGAGATTCCGAAAAGGAACGAAACCTACAATTTGTATGGTTTGAAGAATTAGCAGACAAAATCAGGAAGGGTCGCGAACAGATCAAAATATATCTAGCACAGTAGGTGAAGTCGGATGTGGGTGTTGATGATAAATGCAACGGAGGTAGGTAGAAGTAAACTGAAAACCGTATGCAAAGAGCACAGTACGAGTAGGTAGGTAGGTACTTCAATCGGTATTTCCCAGAATGAAATTCATTTTAATCATTAACTATATGATCAGCCCACGACTTGTAAATAATTGATAACATCTAATCCAAATATGCACAATGTACGTCACAGCCGAGCCCCTATACTTGTGTATGGGTGAATCAACTATTTTACCTACACAAGTCTGTCCCAGACCAATTTTTATAAAAATACACATATTAATAGTAGTTGCACACAAAAATAATACCACAATGATGTCTCAGATTATAAGTCGCAATGGGAAACTCAATTACGTTCTCGAAAATCTTTTATTTATATGAAATTTCATGGTAACACAGTACACGAAATGTTCGCGCCATACAAAATATTGCTGTCCGCGAGCCACATTCGCCTGTTCAGTTGTCATTTAAATTGATTTTTCCCTCCTAAGTTCGGTTCATTTTTTTTATAGAACGAGATATTACTTTACAGCTCAGCATCCCAAATATAAAACAGCATTAAATCAAACAGTTTTCGCAAAAAAAAAACTTTAAAAAAGTGTCCGCTACTTGTGTGCATTTACTTTCGTGTACTGAGTTACCTACATAAATTCCACCCGGAGACACATAGATGGCTCTGTTTGCCGGAAGTAGTTCCAATTCTATCGGTGTTCGCTCAAATAGCGCGGCGGTATCCTTTGATGCACCGGCGAGCCGCCAGTCTGCGACGAGTGTTCAGAGGGAGTGCGTGCCTGTTTATGTCGTATCCTGAGTGACCGCGATATCTTTGACGTAAGTAAAAAAAAATAAATAATAATCGGATGTTTTTGTAGTACTTAACATATATTTTAAGATATTGTTCACGCCAAGAACCGTAATTAAGTTTTATTATGATCTTTTTATAAAAATGTGCCGTTTGTATCTGGAGTTACCCGTATGCTCAGTTACTTTGTCGGTAACTCCAGATACATTTTTGGTAACTCTAGAGACATTATATACCTACTAGTTTGTAAGATCGAATTATACAACATAAGGTGGCTGGTACACGGAAATATTTTTTGGTAAATAGTAGCATCAAGTCACTTTTATAAGCTTTGAAGCTACAATTGTCCAAATAATAGGTATTTTTCGCATACCTATCATGATATTGGCTTTCTTGTACTATTAGTTGTTCTGTGGTATGGATGGCTTACCAAGTTAAGCCGATTTCATGAATTAATATCTGCAATTGAATTAACATACCTACCTGTAGTCAGCTGGTTAGAATGTTTTGGCTAACCACTGAATATACAATTTTTGATCTAATCGACATCAAGATAAATTTTTGGATAGAATAGTAGCATTTATACTTAACCTACTTTCCCACTGCTGGGCAAAGGTCTTATAGTAGCATAATAATATTTTTTTATTTTCAGAAAATAATATAGTTGGCCTAAAATGGCGCGACTTTCAGCAGCTGAAAAACAAAGAAGGTACAGAGAAAGAATTAAACAACAACCCGAAAAATACGAGGAAGCTAAGAAAAAGCATCGTGAACACTACCACAAAGTTAAAAGGCTTGTGAAAGACTTAACACCAAAAGAAAAGAAACAAGCAAACGTCATCTGGAAGTTAAGACAAAGAGATTACAGAAAGAAACGAAAGAACTTACAATCGCTCTTGGATGCAACACCGCCAAGTTCTCCGGTACTTGACGTAATCAATGTCTACAATCAAAGACCACCAGCATCTCCAGTACAGGTAAGAAAAAATAGCAGTACAGTCAAAAGACAGAACAAAAAATTAAAAGAGGAAAACAAAATGCTTAAGAAAACATGTGAGAAGTACAGGAAAAGACTCATTAGAAACAAAATTAAGGAAAAAAAGGGTCAAGAGCAGAAAGAGAATCGTAATTATGCGCTATTGACGAATTCAATTAGAGAGAGGTATAAAAAGATTAAGAGCCACAAAGAAAGAAGATTGCTCAGGAGCCTGATTATAAGTGATTCTATAGAAAAACATCGTAAGAAAAAACAATTCTTCCAAGAAGTGTTGGGAATAAGTAGAGAATACGCTAAGAAAAACACAACACAACGGCCTATGCTACTTCAAATAAAAATTCGTCAGTTTTTTTTGCGTGATGAAGTTTCCAGAGCTACTGCTGGGAAAAAAGAAACAGTGACTCGAAATCGAGAGAAGGTACAGAAAAGATATTTGCTGGATACAATGCGAAAATTATATGGCGATTTTAAGGAAGGAAACCCGGACATAAATTGCTCCTATTACTATTTTACAAAGAACCGCCCATTTTACGTCAAAAGCGCATCAGTCGACGCCCGTGAAACATGCTTGTGTAAAACTCATGCCAACATCACGAGCAAGGCTCAAGCATTGAAAAAACAAGGTGTCATCAAAACCAACGACTTGAATGTCATTATCAAAACTATAGTTTGTAGCGACCGATCTAAGGATTGTATGTATAATAATTGTGAGGCATGCAAGGACAAAAAGATAGAATATGCTCAAGAAAAAGTAACTGGTATTGTTAAGTACAGTGAATGGATAAGGAAGGAAGCTAATTACGAAAAAGATGGGAAAAAAATTAAAACAATAAAGAATGTGAAAGAAGAACTGTGTAAAGACACAGTACACTTACTGCAGGTTTTTGAGAGGGATTTGATTAACTTCAAAAAACATGTATATAACATCAAGATCCAATTCCAAAAGTTTCGAGAATGCTTAAACGATCTGCAACCCAATGAATGCGTGATTTTAGTTGACTTTAGTGAAAACTATAACTGCAAGTACCATGAAGAGGTCCAGTCCCACCATTTTGGAGGCTCTCGAAATCAAATATCGTTGCATACTGTCATGGTTTATACATACAATCCTGAAAAAAGATACACAGCGAACTCATTTTGTACAGTTTCTGCGTCAAATTGTCACCAGCCTGCAGCCATCTGGACACACTTACACCCGATATTGCAATGGGTAAGAAATGAACACAAAACTGTTGATACAGTTCATTTCTTTTCCGATGGGCCGTCTACACAATACCGACAGAAGCAAAACTTTTATTTGCTTTGCACAAAGTACTTCGACTATGGATTTGCTGCTGCCACTTGGTCTTTTTTTGAAGCGGGACACGGAAAGGGGCCAGCAGATGGGATCGGAGGGTTCCTGAAGCGTACTGCTGACAAGATTGTTGCCACAGGTACAGATATTCCTAATGCACAAGAATTTATAAATCAATTGAAGGGAACAAGTAAAATCCAACTTTTCCTTGTGGAAGATGAAGCTATAAAACAAATCCAAGACAAGCTGCCAAAAGCGATCCCACGACTTCTCGGAACGTTACAAGTCCATCAAGTGTTTACAGAAACACGAAATTCGTTAATGTTTAGGTGGCTAACTTGCTTTTGTAAATCACCGAAAAGAGGTTTTTGCAATTGTCTGAACCCCAAAACATATAAAGCAAAAATTGACTATGAGATAGAAGAGACCGTCGAACTGCCAAGACTGGAAAACGTAACAGGATATTATTCTCCAGATCTATCTGATGATGATGTGTCACTTGCTGTACTGAAAGACATTCAAAATATACCAGCTCGTCCCAGTATTTATCGAGCAATTTATGGATCTTCTGATAGTGATGGTGAACAAGAGTGCAGCAAAGAAAACGTCAAAGAACGAAAACATAGAGCTAATTTAAAGCGCGATACTCAATTAGAAGATTTAGAGGCACCACTAGCTACGACCAGTAACACAGAAGCACCACGACAAATATCCACTGGTGATTTTCTCCATGTGTTTGTGCATGTCATGAAAATAAAAAATAAAATGTATTCTTACGTTTGTAAAGTGCTAACTCCAATCGATGAAGACGGTGAAGTTAAAGTTATGTTCCTACGGGTTGTTGATAATACTGCACAGACGTTCAGATTAGATGTTAATGATGTGAGTTATGTCTGTTATGATGACATAATAAAAATCTTGCCATCACCAACCTATTTGGGTAGAGAGCAATATAAATTTAAAACACCGATTTCAATTTTCGAAAAATAAGTTTATTTATTACCTGAAATGTGCCTGTTGTTGATTTATTATGTTTGATGTTTTCATTGTTTTTTTATGATTATTTCACTTGTGACTTGTGATTATTTGACTTGTGTGTCGTCCATTGGTCAAAGTAATATTTTTTATTCAATGTCTTAGGCGTTACCCATATTTGTCTCTGGAGTTACTTTTTGTCCCAAAATTTTAAGCTACATTTTCGAACACAACTTCCTCTTTTTACAAATTAATTAATTTATTGTTACCAGTAATTAATTCAAATACCAGCCAAGTTACTATACTCTATTTATTTCAACCTGTATTTATTGTATAATCCGTTTATTTTGAATATAGCCCTTCATTTTGTACTGAGGTAACGCAAAAGACAAAACTTCTAATATTTTAGTTAGAAAACTAAAGAATGTTTAATGACTGATTATGCCAAATAGTTGATTATGCATGCAAAAGTAAAATAAAACTTATAGTTTAGATTTTTTATGTTTCATTTACCATTTATCTAACACTGAATGCCGGTAACACTGGTGACAGATTTTGAGGGTTCGTGTTTTAATTTTGCCTGTAACTGCTTCAAATATCTTCAAACCACGCTCCCTTTTTTGGAAATTATAGTACAATATAATATATAGAAGGCTCAGATATTATTTTTCAAAAAAATTGATATTTTTTTTTCAAAAAATATCTTTGTATCTCTTTCGTTGTGTAGGTAAAATAGTTGATTGACCCGTATATTCATGAGTTACCATCGACCTACGCACCAGTCGAGGTACCTAAGTAAAGAATGCGCCTTGGCCTCGTTCTATTCAAGTTGGAGCTATTTTATCGAAGATCTGACGCTGATTTGTTCAATAGATCACTAGGAATATCTAACATATTGGATGTAGGTACCTATGTACATTTTAAATTCTTAACCCGCCAGAGATCACTCTACATGTGTGTGATGCTTGACATTTGTGTATGGTTGTGTGTGGTGCCTGACCGATTTAATAATCAAATAAACCTTTTACTAAACCTGACTAGTTTGGGGAAAAGTACATTCATTATAAAGGTAACCTCTTATAGGGTTAAGCTCGCCATTATTAAGCTTCTTTTGACTGTAATCTATTAGTGTACAATAAATAAATAAATATCGCTGGACATTTCACACAACGCTATCTAGCCCCAAATTAAGCAGAGCTTGTACTATGGGAACCAGATAACTGATAGAATATGTATAATAGATACCTATAATATACTTATAATAGAATACTGATAGAATATATATATATATATATACATACACTTTTTTTTGTAAATACATATATATAATATATAGAAAAACATCCAGACCCAGAACAAATATCTGCAGATCATGTAAACATTTGTTCCGCGGCGGCAATCGAACCCGCTACCTCCTGAGTCTCAGCTGGCTATTCGCCCACTGCGCCACTGACACACACTGAGGTCGTCAATTTTCGTCAATAAAGAATTCTAATAATAAAATACCTAGATCCCTAAAAAGCTGCATAATGAATGACCGTGACTCGACCGAATTCCCGAAATTAAACATCAGCTTTGAATCTCTGTGGCTCATTTTCTGTCACGCCACGCCGATTATATCTGAGGGCAATGCAATTCTCAATGTCATGAGCTATCGCAAAGATACCTACAAGTTAATTAATGCAAAGACACAAGCTCAAGCATGTGACTTTAAATAAAAGGAAAAATAAATTGGTTATCGCTTTGCCATCCACTGTCGATTTTCAAAGGGAGTTTGAACTTTGTTTACTGAAAACAGACACTGGATGGCAAAGTGCATAATGTTTGTTTAAACTTTTGCACTAGGTTTACAAGAATAGCTGTTTAGCTGGTGGAAGGTGGAGGGACTCTTGAAGGACCCACTAAATTCACATGACACTCTATTCTTTAAAAACATCCGTCTGAGGGGAAATTAGAGGCAAGAGTTTAATTATCTTGATGTAAACAGGTAATAACATGCCTTCTTTTCAAAAACATCCAAATCAAATTCATTCCAGTTTAAATCCAGGCAGGACATTAACTCATTACATGTAATCCTTCTATATTTGCTTTGAAAAGGTAGGAAAAGTACAACAAATTGGTCTATCTTAAAAATCAATTAAACAAATTCTTATCAGTGACAACTTTAATCAGAATATCAAATAAAGTGTATTTATAGCTGTTTAATGACACCAACGTTACTGATGAATAAAGTACCTATGTATTTACATCTCCCAGACAATCAGATTTACCTAACAGGAAGCTCAGCAACAATAAAGTCTGAACCAACTCCCCTATTATCATCTGAAGACCAGAGGACATTGTAAATGATCTTACCTTTCATGCAAACAATCTATGGTAAACAGTCAATCAAACTGATGATACCTAAACAATCAATAAATTAATTTAAATACATGCCAGCTAAAGTATAGTTCGGAAACATGTAGGTATTACTTTTGTAAATTAATGTCTAAAATAATTACCTTGTTGGCTTGGTTTTCATCCAAACAGGAAGGGAGAATCCATCCTTAATTTCAGGGTCACTTGATGTCATTTTGTTATGAAGGTAGTTTCAAAAGCACAGGCAATTTAACAGAAAAATCAATTCAAAAAATTTTACCGAACAAAACAACTGCCTTGATAAAAATTTCGAGACTGAATGCTGTTTATCTCAAGCAGAAATGATAAGATTGCCTCAGTTGAATGACAACATTTTTAAAAGTAGGCAAGTGTAAGACTTAATACTGATAAGAACTTTAAATATTAAACTAAAATTGTAAGTTTATGTACTCAAGACACCCGAGATTCAGAACTCAGGAATATCATACTTGATATCATCTGAAACAATAGACAACAATTTATTACATAGCTTTACATAAAAATTGTGAGAATGTTATAGATGATATTGTGAATAGAGAGAAGATGAGAAAGAATTGTAGGAAGTCTGACCTGATCAGAATGTGGGATAAATAGTTGGAAAGAGACAATGCAAGGTAATGCAAGGAGGACTTAATGATAAAAGCATTATCCACCAGTCATCGTGGGTGTGTAAAGATTGATTACAACAATTATTTTGTTGTTGAGCACCAACCATACAAGTTTGAGTAGGTACCTACATAAAGTGGGTAATCCGGTTTCAAGGGCAAACAGTCATGCCCAACCATTTAATGAGATAACTAGCTTACTAACTTTCTAAAGATGTTTGCGGGTGTAAAAACAAGAGCATTCCTAGCATCTTCGATGCGTGGTGTAAGATAATATTGCACGCCCTATTTGTTTTTGTCAATAATTCATGTTCACCACGACGTGAACAAATTAAAACGATTGAAGATGATTGTTCACCATCAGAGGTTATTTCTCAACCAGCACATAATGTAGGTAGAAAATCGTAACACAACGCTTGTACGCCTACTATATTCGTAATTCTTTAAACAGAGAAACATTCGAACAAAAAGAAATTAAATAAAACTTACTGTTACAAATGTAGATGACGATAGAGGCACCATTTTGTGTTCACAGGATGAAATTAAAGCTGAATAGAATACAACACCGCAGAGCCAACTGCATAAACCAACAATGAAAATGAATCAATCAATGAAAATAAAAATGGCGGAAAGACGAGAGCGAGACGGACGAAAGGGACGAGTCCAGCCAGACAGGGTTGGATTCAGACAGACCTACATTACATTGTATGTAAATACATGGAAATTAAAATTTATACTTCCTTGTCTAAAATTATACGTTCCGTTTTGTTTTCCGTCGTTTTTGTACTGCCAAGAGGAATTAATTTAACGAATGAGAAAAAAAGGATTACTGTTTTCCATCACGATTTCTTTGATTTTTTCGGTAACATCGGTATAACCACCAACGACTCGTTTCTTCTTGAAAAAGTGTCGAAATATTTGACACTTTTTCAAAGTAAAACGTATCGTTATCGGTTACCAGAGTTTATAGTAACCGACCAATAATGTAAGAAAAATGTAGTAGCTTTGTTAAAATCTTTGGTCAAAATCTCGTACGTGGCTGTACACAACAACCATTAATACAACTCAGTCGACCTAAAGATAAAATTATGATATTTTCGCGTAGTAGTAGGCATTACGATACTACATGACATGAATTACAACATGAATTAATATACAACATGAATAAGTGATACAAATAGTTAATTACTAAAAATTCCAACTCTGAGTTCAGCCAGTCCACCCGACTGAGTGCTGCCAGATTTTTAAAATGAGCGATCGTACGTTATTAAGAGATGTTGCACTATCAATCATATTCGTATAAAAAATCGTATCGTATTCCCGCGGCCACATCGTCTCGTCGAGGAGCGAGGGAAATGGCGACTGTGGCGACTGCCGACTGGTGACGGAAGTAGGTTGAGAGAGAAGTAGTGTGGCTGCTTCACTCTTCATTCCGTACGTCATGCTACTCGTTAAGCCCACCGCTCCAGTTGGTATATTGTGTGCGAGTCAATGTACCGGCAATATGAACGCTAGTGCGCACTGTTGTAATTTACATTATGGACATTACATTATATATTTAATGATGTTGTTTCGTTTTAACACTGATATTTTAATTTGCTATGTATTATTTTAAAAAACATCGTGTGCGTGCACTCTGTCACAAAGTCAAAGTCAAATATTTTTATTCATTAAAATCACAAGGATCACTTTGAAACGTCAATTTTACTGCCTGTTCCTTCGCGACCAAGCCAGGAAAGAAAGGCAAGAAACAAGGCTGGTTGTTTTTTTTTATTGATCCTTTTACAATACATAATACAGAAAATAAATTACGTCTAAATTGTAACATTTTGAACGAGTTGGAGCAATTTCAATCCCAAGCTTCTCTATCATCTAAATAATCCGATATTTTATAGTAGGCTCTTTTATAAAGATTTTGCTAAATTACGTTTTTAAATTTGTTAATTGTCAATTTTTGTACATCCCTTGGGAGTTTGTTATAAAAGCGTACACCTTGCCCTTTAAACGATTTACTAACTTTATGGAGTCTACAAGTGGCAACAGCGAGTTTATCTTTATTTCTAGTATTAAAATTGTGATTATCGCTATTTTTCTTAAACAAATTAATATTTTTGTGAACATACATTAGATTTTCATAGATGTATTGACAAGGGAATGTCATAATATTTATTTCTCTAAACTTATTGCGTAATGATTCTCTGGGGCCCATATTATAAATTGCACGAACAGCCCTCTTCTGCAGCACAAAAACGGTGTTTATATCTGCAGCACTCCCCCACAGCAGTATACCGTATGACATAATGCTGTGGAAGTAGCTGAAGTAAACTAGTCTAGCTGTGTCTACGTCTGTAAAAAGACGGATCTTTTTGACTGCGTATGCCGCAGAACTAAGTCTCCCCCATTGAAGCTTATTATCTAGGTTTATACCTAAGAATACGGTGGTGTCCACAAGAGCCAACTCCTCGTCTTTGATTTTTATATCTGCTTTAACTTGTGTAACATTAGGTGGTATAAATCTAATACATTTTGTTTTCTTTTCATTTAGAAGTAGATTGTTTACATTGAACCATTTTACCACCTTAGAGATTGCATTGTTTACATCGTCAAAATCGATTTGTCGTCGCTTTAATTTAAATAAAAGTGACGTGTCGTCTGCAAACAATACAACCTCATGATCGTCCCTTACAAGATGGGGAAGATCATTAATATAAACCAAAAACAAAAATGGTCCCAGAGTTGATCCCTGTGGTACACCCATTTTAACCAGAGACCCCGGAGAACGCTTCCCATTTACGTCAACTCTTTGCACTCTGCCACTTAAATAAGAAGTGAGAAAGTCTAGAGCAACGCTCCTAATGCCATAATGGTGTAGTTTCCTGATCAATGTGTCGTGGTCTACGCAATCAAATGCCTTGGACAAATCACAAAAAACACCTAAAGCGTCATGAGACTTCTCCCAGGCATCAAATATGTGCGATATTAACTCAATACCAGCATCAGTGGTTGAGCGACCCCTGGTAAATCCGAATTGTTTATGATGCAGTAAATTACATGAAATGTCTAAGCAGTTGATTTAAAATTAGTTTTTCAAATATTTTACTAAATGTCGGAAGTACTGAGATTGGTCTAAAATTACCAGGATCAGAACTAGTGCCTGATTTGAAAAGTGGAGTTATTTTACTGTGTTTCATTAAATCAGGGAATACACCACAGTCAATACACTCATTGAATATTAAAGCTAGTTCAGGAGCAATTATGTCAATCAATGTTTTCCCGACGCTAACAGAGATGCCCCAGAGGTCCGTGGACATTGTTGACATCCACTGCAAAAGGAGGCGAAAGTTTTAAGGCGGAGCATGGCGAATAAGCACGCGAGAAGAACGTTTGAACGGTCAGAATAGAGCACTATGTGGCTGCCTACGGCAATATTTGCAGCAGCGTGAGGAGTATAGGGTGGCCACGGAGTAAGGGAGAAGAGAATAAAAAATCATACATATTTGTTAGTTTTAATTAACCTAACAAACGGTTATTAATTATTAGCTAAATCTTATACAAATTACTATTCATCAAATTAAGCGTTTCACATGCAGGTTTCTAAATTTTATAGTAAATACCCGAAACGTTTAAGTTTAACATGCTGCTTATGACGGCAAACAATTCTTTTATATCCGTACTTTTTGCATTTAACTTTTGACAATTATTGATACACGACATCTTAAATACTGGGGGTATCTTACTTACAATGTACCTTAATCTTACCGATCGTGCATTAGTAAAACGGGCAAAAATCGTATGAATACGATTGAAATCGTGTATCTGGCAGTACTGTCCGTCTGCAACGCAGCCGGATGGTCCACAGTCAGAACAGCTGATGTTGGAATGACTGTCAGGCAGGCACGTCTGTCACATTATTGATTAAAAACGTCCAATTTATTTGTTCCTTGTCTGGGTGTTTTTCTATATAATTATTATAAGTATGTATTTACAAAAAAAAAAGTATATAAGTATTCTATCAGTTATCTGGTTCCCATAGTACAAGCTCTGCTTAGTTTGGGGCTAAATAGCGCCGTGTGAAATGTCCAGCAATATTTATTTATTTATTTTAATTGATGTCATGTCATTTGTCATGTCAAAAGGTACAGTTTTCCGTAATATTTGACATCCAATCGTACTGTATCCGTACCTTAGCTCTGACCGTATTAATCGACTTCAATCTTGTAACTTATCAAATCAAATCAAATTATTTATTGCGAATATGGGTTAGTAACAGGTGGTTAGTGATACAGTTTGAGTTCGTCCATAATCAGCGTTTATCGCATGCAATTTTAGTCAGCCTTAAAAGTATCCACATACCACAAAGTATCAACATAGAAAAAACAAAATTTATGCTTAAAATATTTACAATATTCAACTCTTACCTAAATAGAAAATTAGTAATAAATGTCAGATTTACATAATAAAATTATTCAAGGGATTTGTCACTAAGAAACTCATTTATATTGTAGTATGCTTTTTTTATTAATATTAGCTTTAAGTTTCTCTTGAATATACTCAAGACTGGAAGAACCCAATACAGACTCAGGTAGGTGATTATACATATATACGCGGAGCCATACAAATCACACTCTGATTAAACAAGACTGTCTTATTAGGTGGAAAACAAATTTTATTAATATGCCGTTTACTTTTACGGTTTATAAAGAGGTCCATATTTGTTTTAATGAATGTAGCGATTTCGTAGATATATGTAGGTACAAACATGGGAGAGTCAAATCCTAAGCTCCGTGAAATAGGGCTTACAGCTGTCAGTTTTCTGCAACTTGCATATTGCTCTGAGACACTTCTTCTGAGAGATGAATATATGTTCTTTGCGCATGGTGTTACCCCAAAAAATAATTCCATACCTTAATACTGATTCTACACATCCATAATACGTGGTTATCACAGTAGACACATTGACAATTTTTCGGAGCATGAACATGATTATGAAAATTGATTAAGTCTCTTACATCTATATGTAAGAGACTTATGACATATGTCAACGTGCAATTTGCAATTTAAATTGTAGTCTAAATTTCATCCTAAAATTTAGTGGTAGTGGTAGAAGGTAGATTATTCCTATCAGTAATTCCCTACATAAAAAAGTTTCCTCCTACTATTATCCCTTGTTACTTGTAATCCTTTAAACTCTATCCGATTCATCAGACATGTACGTATATACGTAGGTACATGTCTGACGAATACGTACATGTCTGATGAATCGGATATCGTTCGTTAGGAATAGCCAAAATAGTCTTACGCTAATTGGTTGTTTACAATAGGGTGGATGATTGATTTCTTCAAATCCGCAATCCCGCACAGCATTGGCAATGCGCGCCTTGTGAACAGGCGCGTTGTCGTGCAGAAGCAATACACCTGCGGTCAATTTTCACCGTCTTTTTTCTTTTATTTCCTTCTTTAAATTGCGCAGGGTGTTAGCGTTAGTTGCGGCAGTAATACTCTCACCTTTTTTTGTGTAGGTACTCAATTAATAAGATTCCCTTGGAATCCCAAAACACTGTGGCCTTGAGCTTTCCGGCGGATGGGCTGACTTTGAACTTCTTCGGTGGTGCTGTTCCTTTTTTATGCCACTGCATAGACTCCTGCTTGCTCTCAGGATCATAGTGATGAACCCACGTTTTATCACCAGTAACAATCCGATCATAAATACTTTGCGGATTTTCACCACAGAGCTCCAAAAACTCCTTGCAACAATCAACTCGCACTTGTTTCTGAAGCGCTGTGAGCATTCGTGGCACCCATCTTGCACTGACCTTTGACAAATTCAGATGGTCATGAAGGATAATGTGAATGGTACCCATGGATAGCTTGGTTCTTTCTGCTAATATTTTCAGTCTCATACGGGCATCTTCGAGTACAAGTTTCTCAACAATTTTTACGTTTTCTGAATGGTACCCATGGATAGCTTGGTTCTTTCTGCTAATATTTTCAGTCTCATACGGGCATCTTCGAGTACAAGTTTCTCAACAATTTTTACGTTTTCTTCAGTAGCGGCACTAACCGGCCCACCGGCACGAGGGTCGTCTTCAGTACTCTCTCTACCACGTTTAAATTCACTGTACCACTTCTGAATTGTAGATAATGAAGGGGCAGAATCTTGGTAAACAGCCATCATTTCTTCGTGAGTTACTTTTTGAGTCTTTCCTTGTTTTGTGAGGAATTTTATCACAGCGCGATGCTCGTCTTTTTTCAACATTGTCGTATCAGTCATCGTAATTGCCTTTTTGAAATGATATTTTGAATACTAATGGCGACAATCAAATAAAATTTTGTATTTATACCCTCAATGAGTGTCATAAACTAATGAGATAATTTAATTACCCTCATCATTAGTATATTACCCCGATACCGAGAATACATTGAACGCCCCTCGTCGAAGGGTTAACCAATAAACCAAAGGTTTAAGCCCATGTGTTAATGCGGTCAAGATCAGCGTTTATTTGATTAACTCCCTCCAATATGTCCTCGGCTTAAAAGTGTCGATAAACTCTTATGTCGTCGGCATAAAGGCAAGAGAGCCGCCTCAATCCTGTGCCGTGCCTGCGGCAGCGGTAACACTATCCTACGCGTTTTGTCTGAATTTGACATGTGTTTTTAATTTATTTTATTTTGATTTTAAATTTTATTTGTAATTAGTTTTGATTTAAGTTTATTTGTTGTTTATTGTTATTTATTTTATATTTGTATTACTAACATAGATATAAACAAATGTAGTACTAACCATATATGGATGGACATAATACTTACGTCTGAAATAAATGTTATTAAATTGAATTGAATAAAGATGGCAATGAGAGGAAATAACAAGAGTAATAGAGTTAGTAAAAATTTAAAAGAGTAGAGGGGAAAGAACGCCTCCTTGCGGAATGTCAGCAGCTAAGTCACACCAGTCGGAGCAGGACTCGTTCAAACGCACACACTGCGAGTGTCCGGAAAGATAAGATTTGAACAAAGCACCTTAAAATTACCTTAATTTTTATTACCTAAAATTACCTTAAAATAACCTAAAATTAAAAAATTAAAAATATACAACAAAATACCAGAACAAATTAAAGCACAAGAAAACGACAACATCTTTGAACATAGACGAAAACATATACTAATGGAAAAGAGTTACTACATATTAGACGACTTTTTTAACGACAAGACATGTAAATAATTTTCTACAATAATGATTTCACCAAGCAATCAAATTCAAAACATAAAATCGGTCAATTTTGATTCTACTAGACCTGCCTTAATAATATAAATTAATAGCTTTAATATTGCTACATCCTTACTTGCAGGGTACATATGAAGTGATGGACTCTTGACTAGTCAATAAGATCTGACATGTAAAATTTTAATCCACTTTATATGAACGCAATAAAATACTGAATACCGAACCAAGAGATTACTTGATGAGAAGCATTTATAAAGGATAGGATAGATAGTAGGATATCATAGTCAACTGAATTAAAAGCACTACTGAAATCCAATACACATATTGTCCATACCCAAACGATTGTCGTCAGAGACTTTTGTAAGGGCGCTTACGATGCTGTGGCCAGTTCGAAACCCAGATTGGAATGGACGCAGCTATTTTGAGTAAGAAAGAGGGAAAGTTGCCTATGAACGTTTTTGAGGACTTTGGAAAGAACAGGTAAAATGAAAATTGGTCGAAATTGGGAGACAATGTTAGGATTAGGATTTTAGGCAAAAGAAGGGCAACAGCTTTTCTCCAGGCGGAAGGGAAAGAGCTGGTTGTTAAGGATAAAAGTTGTGACATCTGAATGAGACTGACGTCTGAGCCTACAGCTTTGTTGGAGATGGATTGTAGGAACAAAATGACTTCTTTCTCAGTAACCTCTCTGAAGATAAGAGGAGGGCACTCGGGCATGGGTAAGCGAGAAATTTTGTCTAAAATGGAACGTTTGATGCCCTTATCAAGAAAAAGAGGAGATTTGGAAAAATGAATGTTAATAGTATTTAAGTCAAATGATATGATGGAATAGACAATTTACCCCGCTAAAGAGATTTTAAAACACATTTGAGCGGAACTGCAACTTTTTATAGAATCGTGTATGTGACGTCTTTTGGCATCTCTGCACAACTTAGTACATTACGGAGTTTCTTGTAGATTGCTAAATTCTCCTCGGTAAGAGATTAAGTTGTAGGTCGTTTAGCTTTGTCCCAGTTAGACATTGCCTTGTTAATAGACCGTGTCAAACAGGGAGCAGGTGGGTGTTTGACCATCATAGAGTGTAGTTAAAATATTATTGAAAGCGGCTACTTTGTCATCTATCTCCACAGCATTGATGACCGGGGACCAATCAATGTTAGATGTGTCGGCTCTTAAACGCTCCAGGTCAATGTCCTTAAAACTGCGAAGTAGAAGTGATTTGGGTTTTGGTCGAGGGCAACGAATCTTTTAAGAGAGGGACAAAAGATCATGATAGGAAAAAGGGACAGTGAGTTGAGTAGCTACTCGGTCAATATCAGAGACAATAATGAGGTCAAGAAGAGAAGGAGTGGAGTGGGGGGCATGGTGGGCAGCGGAAAAAGGAAGGATGTGCATGTTTACAGAAGAGACCACGGAGAGAAGCTTTTGGGCAAGCATTACCTTCGTTAAAAGGCATGTGGTAAAATCCCCGAGGATAACAGTGTGGTCATAAAGAGGAGTGAAGGATTCTAATTTAGACTCAAAAAAGGAAAAGTAATCAACGTTATGAGACGGTGGATAATATACACCAAGTAAAATTTTAGAGTGATTAACGGTGATTTCAAGAAACAGGTGTTAAGAAAAAATATTATATTCACCCGGCGATTGGTCAATGTCATTACAGGGAATATCAGCTCGGAGGTAGATGGCTACTCTACCACAGGCTTTGCCGATCCGATCGTTTCTAATTAACCTACAACCAGGTAGAGGGTATTAAGTAGAGGGTAGGTCAGGCTTGAGAAAGGATTCGGAAACAAGTATGGCATCAATAAAGTTGTAATCAAAAGAAGACAGAATATCGGAATAATGGGAGGTATACTTTGAGCATTAATGTGGATAAGATTGAAGTTTTTGTAATGCCCGTAGAACTTATTTTCCAGATGATCACGCAAAAGAGTTGAGTCGTCGTCGAACGCACTAGCATAATCATTATCAGAAGCACATGAGGAAGAGCACTAAAAAACAATCATAGAAGACAATATTAGCCATAAAATAATAATAATATAAAAACAAGATGTCGAATTGGGAACAATCAACAAAAGGTTCTCACTTCATAAACAATGCCCACTAGCCAACTAGGCCGTCGAAAAAACGAGATCTAATGAGAGATCGACTAATACAACCAATTTTCTAGAACAGTTGCAAAAAGGCGAAACACTGGGCTTTTGACAAGTAAGAATGAGCGTTCCGAAAGAAAAACGAGAATAGGAGAATGAAAACTTTTGTGTTATTAATCAAGATGAAATACTGTGAGAAATATTTCAGTCTTCAGCTAGAGTCGCCACAGACTTGACTTTCGATTTTATGTTCTAAAAGTTTGTGACAATGAAACAATGAGTACTTTATTTGTGAAAATCATAAAATTAGGCGATAATGCTGTAAAAACAAAAGAAACTAATACATAGTTTCTTTGGTTTTTACAGCATTTACGGTGAAACCCACCTAACTATCAAATACATAAGAGGTACACCAAAAATAATTGTTCGAGCGAAGCGAGATCTCCAAATCAATTGCGTTGTATGTATGTATGTTTGTTTGTCCGAGGATAACTTTCGAAGCATTTATCCGATCATCGTGAAATTTGGTATATAGGTAGTGATAGCAAAATTTTTGTGTGACTCAATGAGCTAAAAATATTGGGGGGTTATAGAGATTCAAAAGTGGTAAAAAAAAATTAAATGAGACTATAAGGTGGGACATCAAATGAAAGGTCTTCATTAGTACATTTCGACCCCGTTTTTACTTTTAGTAAACTTCTTGTAGTTTTTGAGTTATTAGCCCTAATAAAAACTAAACTTTGACAAAATTCACAGGGTACCACAGTGCTGAAATTTGGTATTCGTGTAGCTTTAGTGACACAAATATAGGTAAAAGTCTGAAATCCAGAATAACTGCATTTTGTACCCCAAAAAAGAGTAACCAATTTACATGAACTCCCGTTACCTGTAATTTGAATCAAACTGTAGGTCAAGTAAATTGGTTAGAATAGCTTTTCGTGGTACTATTTTGATAGTCAAAGATTACGAATATTTTTTTTCTTTTTATTCGAGACTCGCGAGATCTCAGTTCGTGGCGAACTACTAGTTATTATAATACTAATATTGTTTGTGCGACACTTATTTGTGTCATTAAATCAGTGTCCTTTTTTTTGCTCATTCAAGCTATACTCGGCGCGGCGAACCTTGATCCCTATGACACTGACAGCTAATGTCACCATATAACATTGTAGTGGCGTCACCATTAAATTGGGATCATATTGGAGGCGTCTAAAAATGACATTTATAAATTTTACGTAGCTTTATACCATTAGTAATGATATTGCGTGGATATTTTTAACAATTCTTAACATTTACAAGAAGTTATCTCAATCTGAATTTATGTTTACGTCCTGCAAAACTTACGTCGTGTGACGTTTATTAACTAGGGCGGCAAGTATCGATAAAAAAATGTCGGTATTGGAAACGAGTGCACAATTTTTCGCAAATGATCACGCGCGTCGCGTCGTAGTGACCGACCAAATAGTGTGGCTATATCTAAAAATATCCTATAATATTATAACCTACAATAACAAAAAATTTTCAGACAAAATAAATAAATGGGGAACATTCAGTTTCATGATAAAATATACACTTATATAGCAATATAAGTGTATATTTTACCGGGTTAAACATTATTAGAAAATAACAAGGTTGGCACCTTTCGTTTTACTTACCTACTTAATCTATGCGAAAAATCTTAAATTAATACAACAACAACATAATGGACATTAAAAATGCACATTATAATATTTTTTAAAACATGTTTATCAACGTGACTGAATGCAAGCCACGCCTTTGTCTAAAAAAAAAAAATATCGACACGACCAAAGACACGACCCATCACTAACACGAACTGTCATAGGGATCAAGGTTCGCCGCGCCGAGCATAGTAACCGTACCTTCAAGATCAAAACCGTACCTTTTTGGGAATCCTGTCGTACTTTATCGGAATCTTAAGCTGGCAATACTGCACCTTACACCTGACACCTCCATCACTCACGACTTTCTTTGCTCATGCACGACGCACGGCATACATAGAGAAGAGAAATACTGCCTGCACATTCACTAGAGCACACGGCCTCACGCAAACAGAAGTTAGGTGACCGACTTTTTCAATACTAATAAAATTTCCCCTCACAACTAAATACATTCTGCTCAAATAGTGACAAAGTTTCTAGGCATGGCTGAGGATGAACCAACAGATTTGGCCTGGGTGCAATTACGCAAAGATATGGGAAATACGCATCATGTGGAATCAACCAAAGAGAAATTGTTTCGAAAAGTATCCGAAAACCCTTTTGTTCCCATAGGTTTGTAATATTATTCTTCTACATTTTTGTAAATATAGCTCTGACACAACTTTGTCCATTCAAAAATGGATACAAACAAACTTAACAAAAGGTTAGTTGCATTTGCAATGCACTACAGAGTCGGTTTAAATTATTTTTGTTTATTTACACATGGATACAAATCTACTATTTTTATACTAATTCATGATAAAAAATTGTTGTCCAGAAGTTGGTACAAAAAATACCTATTGTATTCTAGTCTAGACCTTGACTTTACATAATGAATTAAGGATACTAAAATAAATACTAAAAAAAAAATTATTCACCTTTTTTTAAATGATTTTTAAATATTTCAGGCTGTTTTGCCACTGCTGGGGCTCTATCCTATGGTCTATGGAGTTTTAGAACAGGAAGAAAGAAGATGTCTCAGAAAATGATGCGATTGAGAATAGTAGCACAAGGATTCACTATAACTGCTCTTGTTTTAGGAGTTATGATGACTGGAAAGACCATCAAATAATGCCGAACAAACCTGAACTTTAATTATAATTTAAAAAGTAGACAATAGAGTACAATGTTTATAAAATTACAAATAACTTCAGAAAATAATTTAATGTAAACTCAGAGTATTTATTTGGTAGGTATAATGCTGTACAAATATAAATTAAAAGGTATGTATGCTTTTTTTCGGTCAAGATCCAACTTCTAAGAGCAAAAATGTGCATCTTAATGATCTACAACTACTACTAAACTGAAAGTGTGGCCACTGAACATCGTGGCCATTGAACAAAGCAACCTAGACCAGAATGATGATGTATCTTACCTATGTAGTTTTTCATAAATTCAATACACTATTAACATAATTCAACCATAATAAATAATCCATTTTTCCACCACGTTTTGAAACTATGTTTCACCAACCTTTAGGTGATGACTAAAGACGTTAGGCGATTACTAAAGACGTTAGGCATTGCCTAAAGTTCACTATTATTTTAATATACAAAGTGTCCCGCTGGCTAGAGGTTCTACTTAGTGACCTATAATTCCGTAATTAGGATGGAACCAAGTTTAGTTATATTACTTATCGATTGACCCAATTTTAAGCTACATTCTTTGAATTAAGATATTCTCCCTAGACAGGCGATCCCGCTGGATAGAGACACACTGAAAGCCCATTGATAGTGTCAAAAAAATTTATACAACTCTTAGTTTAGTATTCAACTAATGAAAATTGATTGGGAAAGCATAAGTTTATGCTAAAGAACTGGCTTAGGTACATTAGGCGTACCTTTGTTCATTGTTAGTGAAAACGGGTGTTAGTATAATAATAACAACTGTTTTACTAATTTATGATATTGTATCGTACATGTAGTATTACAATAATAACTATCATACCTCCCTCACTCCAGTATTACTAAATCTACGCATATTAACTCACACTTGTGAATTCAGTTCAGATTCAGAATATTTTTCATTAGTGTGTTTCATGATTTGATCGAAGCAAAAATAGTAGAGAGCTTCGATCAACAATACACCTAGATAAAGGGTCGGCGCAAAAAATCCGTCTCGGTAAATAACAGCTCACTTGCGGCGTGAGATCTTATTTTGTTTAGTCAGGTTGAAACACAGCCAACGTCAACACGTATCACAATGCCTCAATGCGCATTTAAAAGTTGCAAAAATAATGCCCGGAAAAGCAATTTATCAGCCGGAGTGTCTTACTTTCGGTAAATACATGTGGAATAAGTTATATTTTAAGCTTTAAACTGACGATTAATATCAATTTTTTTTTTTTTTTTTTATATCAATTTAGGCTAGCGTTTGACCACTATCTCGCCTGATGGTAAGCGATGATGCAGTCTACGATGGTACACGCTTGCCTAGAAGAAACCTATTCACTCGTGACTTGAAGATCCCTAGGTTGTAGTTATCAGGAAACACAGTTGTACGTATACAGGAAATTACAACAATATTGTCGATTTTAAACCACCGCTAAGAATACCTACGTCAAACGTGTGATATAACGTTGGGCCAATAGACGCGCATACATTGTATTCATCAGAACAGCAAATTGCATGGAGTAGATTTGTTTTATTCTAGTATAGTTGTTATTCTAAGGTCCGTAAGATCAATAGCAGTTTAAACTAAAATTCTAAGCTTAAACCATCAATTAGGTACAAAGAAAACTTTTAGTTTAAGCTTAGAATTTTAGTTTAAACTGCTATTGATCTTACGGGCCTAAGTACGTATTTAGAAAAAAAGTATGTAGGTAAGTATATATCAGCTATCTGGTTCCCATAGTAGGTAGGTACAAGCTTTGCTTAATTTGGAGCTAGATAGTGTAACTACGTCTTCATTTCTGAGTGACAGGTGTAATTTATTATTTTGTTTGTTTTTGAGATGAATGATCGTAACATTTAAAGGATTTGTGACTTTATTACAAGGTGCTGTGGTTGTGATTAGGTTGAATTTAAATCTTTTGTTTCATTCTGTTGGTAAACGAATGCAGCTGTATAATTTTATTATAAGTTTACGCGGACAGAATTTATCTTTGATTTTGTATAAGACCTGTAATCTAGTTGTATTGTTGATTGAACGTAGAGAGAGACAGTATTAGTTTTCCCAGTTTCGGCCGTTTTACTAATGTACGATCGTAACATCAAAATCATAAGCATTTGTACGATTTCTTTTTATGATTCTGAAAGTCAATTTTTTAACTAAACAAATGCTGTATGTCCATATATGTCTACTCACCGAGTTCTCAGTCAATCTAAAAAACGAAGAGCCGTCATGCACTCAATTTTAAAAGCTTATTATTGTTTATTAATGTCAAAACAGCATATTTAACGTTTCGAGTGCTGTGTAAATTATGACACACTTAATATGATGAAAAATCAAAGATCATTTTATTAAAATAGCAGTATATGACGTACGTACTAATAACCTTTTTTTATTTTAAAGAAACCTGAAAAAAAAAATCATCTCCATACGATATTTTTCCTTACTCGCGTACGATCGCTCGCTTAGTATAATCATCTGGCTGGCTACACTGTCCCAGTCTAAGCTAAATAAAGTACCTATATAGCAGTGCTGCCAACTGCGGGGAATTTCCACGATTTGCGGGGAATCTGTAGCTAGCGCGAGAATGACTAAGGTAATAAATTATGTACGTATATAGCAGTGCTGCCAATGGGGAATTTCCCCGATTTGCGGGGAATCGGTAGCTTGTGCGCGGAGAGCGCGGGCATGTCTAAAATCGGGGAATCGTGGCCGACTGCTGTTTGAACTGTAGAAGCCTCATGTACCATCCATTGTAGCTTTAAAGCATACCAAACAAGGGATGGCCAAAACGTAGTGACTGATAAAATTCGAACCGAATCGGTCTATGCTTAAAGCTGGGTCAAACTGATTGAGGCAAATGTGCCAAATCATGTGGTGAATTTGTTGAGATACTGGTACGGAAACCAAACTCACAATGTTAGGTGGGACAATACGACCTCTAGTGATTATAGACTAGAGTGCGCCAAGGGGGGTTGACCTCTCCTGACCTTTTTAACCTGTATGTTAACAGCTTGATCAGAGAGCTGTGGGGCACCAAGGTGGGCTGCTATCTTAGCGACGTTTGTGTCAATAACCTAAGCTATGCCGATGACATGGTGCTCCTCAGCCCTTCGATTAAGTGTTTGAGAAAGTTGCTTTTAGTCTGTGAGCAATATGCTGTTGCTCATGGGCTAAATTATAAAGTAAAGAAAACCGAACTGATGGTATTCAGGTCAGAACGAGGTCCAGGACGTGTGCCCGAAGTACAAATGAACGGTACAACCATTAAAATGGTAAAACAGTTCAGGTACCTAGGTCACTTACTGACGGAGATGTTGAGAGATGATGACGACATCGAGCGAGGGCGGAAAGCGCTCGCCGTCCGGGGTAACATGCTCGCACGCCGCTTTACAAACTGCAGTCCAGACGTGAAAAACACCCTATTCCGGGCATATTGTCTAAGTATGTACACATGCCAACTTTGGTCTAACTTCACCAGAAAAGCCATCAACATCATAAGGGTCCAGTACAATGATGCCTACCGGGCTCTTATGAGGTTGCCGAGGTACTGCAGTGCGTCGAGTATGTTCTCCGAGGCGGGTGTTCCCGACTTTTTTGCTATAATCCGAACTCACGTAGCGTCCTTTTGGAGTAGGCTGAGTCGCTCCAACAGTAGCGTATTGAGGGCTGTCTCTGACCAGATATATAAAAATGGAATTTATGAATATTGGATTTCCGTCCACTTGGACGGAAATAAAAAATGACTACACCGGAGCATCTGCTCCGTGACATCTTCTGTATTTTTTAACCAACTTCAAAAAAAGGAGGAGGTTCTCAATTCTGTTGTTTTGTATTGTATTTTATTTTTGTTTGTGTGATATGGGTCTTATATTTTGTGCCTGAAATAAAGGTTTTTTTTAAAATTTATGTTATTAAAGCGAAAGAGAGGTAAAAAAATTGTTTCAAGTATATAGAAATTGTAAAAGATTTTTTTTAGATCTTAAGAAATCATTCCAATGTTAATTTTGTTGATGTTGTTGTTGTTGTTGACACATCATTTTATTTGAAACAGTGTTTAATTCTATAATGTCACTGAATTTCGGGGAATCGAGCTCGCTTTTGCGGGGAATCAAGAAATTTACATTGGCAGCACTGCTATTATAGTTTTCTTTCTGATTTTTCTGTAGACGGACAGTGGAATAGAGAGAGAGCTCAGAACAGTCAGAACATAATTAAGAGAGAGAGAGAGAATGCGTGCAAATAAAAATCAAAGAAAAATAATTTTGTTTTCCGTATAGTCGTCATTGGTGGTGACCAGTTTTCTAAAATTGGTACTATTTGGTACAATTGGTACATGGTCGGTACAGCAGACAGAACCAAAATTCGGATGTTCGAAAAGTGCACTGAAATGCAATTTGCCCAATCCAGCAGCATGATGACATTTTAGCTATGAATGGGTTTATTGCTGTGCATTGTGGTAATTATTCTTGAAATTTCTGGCTTGTCATGGTTTACCGTGAAAATAAATACAATACATAGGTACCAAATCATTGTGCTATTCATACAGGTGCTGGCTATCATAGTGACTCTCTGAAGAAGGAATACAAGAAGACTTGCTACCAAGCATGTAGAAAAGCAGCAGAAGCTCTTCGTCAGGGTGGTAATGCTGTTGAAGCTGTTGAGAAGGCTATAGTTGGTAAATAATTACCTAACAAAATTGAAGAAAACAGATCTGATACATGACTTGAACTAAACCACTACTATATTTTCAGAATTGGAGAACAGTCCTTTGACCAATGCAGGCTATGGATCAAACCTTAGTTGGAATGGATCAGTTGAATGTGATGCTTCAATAATGAACGGTCAAACATTGCACTTTGGAGCTTGTGGGGCAGTATCTAATGTCTGGAATCCTATATCACTGGCCAAGCACCTGTGTCTGAAACAATGTGACAATCTTTCTTTAGGCAGAGTTCCTCCATGCATATTGACTGGCCAAGGAGCAAAGTCTTGGGCAGAAAGAATGGGCCTAGAAATAGTAGATGACATAAAAATGGTCTCATCCCGTGCTTTTCGGAACTACAAGCACTGCAAACGGAAATTAAAACGCTACTCAATTCAAAATGAAGTGAAATTCAGTCCACTGGACACAGTTGGTGCCATATGTGTTGATTCAAATGGGGTAGTGGCCTCAGGAGCTAGTTCTGGAGGTGTTTCTTTAAAGCACGAAGGTAGAGTCGGCCAAGCTGCCTCCTTTGGCAGTGGTGTATGGGCCGTGATGAGCAGAGATGGCTCAAAGCCCTCGATAGCTGCATGCACCTCTGGGTGTGGAGAGCACTTGATTCGCACTCAACTAGCCAAATGCACAGCAGAAAGTTTACTTGACCCTACCCCTACATTAGGTCTTGATAAGTGCCTGAAAGAAAACTTTTTGCAATCACCATTTTTGTGGGATGTTCCTGATAGATTGGGAGGGACATTGGCTTTGAGATTTGATGCACAGACTGGTGATGGAGAACTTCTGTGGGGGCATACTACTAAGACAATGTGTATCGGTTACATGTGTACAGAAAGCGAAAGACCAAAGGTAGAACTCCAAAAATATTAGACTTATTCTGCAGACTTCTTGCAGCTGGCTTAGCATGGAGACTCTTTTTTTATATGAGAGTAGACTGACAAGTTTTTGTTACAAAACTGCTTGAACTTTCACTCAAATGTCAGTTTTATCTTCACTACCATCAGCAAAATCTTTGTCTAGAGTGGTCACACTAAGCCAGCTCCTTTCATAAATAGATAATGTGCACCATCATAATAATCTTTGATCAAACCAAGTCAAATCAAAACTAATTAAACGTTTTTTTATTTTCCAGTGTATTATTTCCCATCTCCCGCCAAAAGTGGAACCAGGAAGGAAAGCTGTAGTATCAGGACATCCGTTCAAAGTCCCTATACATCCTTATCCTGTTTTAGAGTGGGAAGTCAAGACTGAACCAAATTGCAATGGATCTCTTTAGTATGCATTTATTGACTTTAATTTGTAAGATAAAATGATTTGTGATTAAAAATTTTGATTCAAATTATAATCTTTCTTGTTGGACTAAAAGTTATTACTAAAATGAAGCACTCATTGAATAATGTGTGCAATTGTTTGTGGATATTTCATGGTAACTGATAGAACACTTAAATACAACTCAGGTATGTATAAATACAGAGAAACACACAGACCAGGATATGAACACGTAACTTCCTACATCTTTCCAGCTTTTTAGCCCACTTGCCCGAAGGTCATCTATAAATTTTAGGGCGCCTTGTAGGTGAATATAATTTTAACACAGCACTGTGCAAGCTGAATTCCACTTTGCGTCGTAGCAAGCGTCGCGCTATATTTATTTAAATGTCTTGAGTACCTTCACTTCCTATTCTGTGCTTATATTTGAGACCGTCAGCGCAAAAGTGGCCTAACCCACAATTTTTCATATTCGTACTAAACTATTGCAATTTATTTAAAACAATAAATATTGAAGTAAAACCGGCCTATCCCTTGTTTCACCCATGGATGGCATCAGATGGCGTTGTAAACATTCTTTTTGCGCGTATTGTTTTTGCGTACGAAGCAGTGCAAAAGTGGCCTAACCGAGCTTAGGCCATTTTTGCATTCTGGCAACTGGACATACTGTCTCGGTATACATAATAGGAAAACAAATGATGTGTATATGTTTATGTGGGATGAAAGCATAGCTACTCGTGGCCCACAGGAAATAGGTTCTTGCATAATGTATTTTCCTTAAAAACATTGTAAAGTGTGAGCATTTGAATATGTACTCAGACCAATGTGGCGGCCAGAACCGCAATATTGAAATGGTTGTTCTATGCCAATACATTGTTTCCAATCCTGAGTTCACTACAAAGGATATTGACCACAAATTTTTAGTAAGTGGTCATTCGTATATGACTTGTGATCAAGATTTCGGTCTTGTAGAAAATCAAAAACGTTTTTTTTTTAAACATGTATGTTCCTCAAGATTGGAACCAAGTGATTTTGGCTGCCCGGAAAACAAGACCATTCATAATCATTACTATGACAAAAGATCATTTTTTTCCACTCAGTCACTTGAAAGAAACATATCTGTAAGCAAGGGTAAAGTTGAGTGGCTGTAAATTCAATGGCTAATGTTTCATGAAATGCATTCATTCGATTTTTTTTAAGTGGTCCAATAATATTGATGTATTCTTTGAAGAAACGCAATTCTGCTTTCATCCAGAACCTAAATATTTTATATCCATGTCATAAGTGATAAGAAATAGAAATATTTAATAGAGTTATTGCATTTTATACCACATTTAAATAATTGTTTTTACAATTAGTTAAAGACATCAGCAGCTGAAATTGATAATATATTTAATAATGAACCTATTGATGACTAGTATAAATTCCATTTAAGTACTCTGATCAAATTAAAATGTAGTTTTCTGTTAATTTGATATAAAAAGGTGATATCAGTAACATATTCATTTTATTTTGGCCTAACCTTCTGGATATTATGGGAAATATACAGTTACTTTAAATGCAAAAGTGGCCTATGCCACAAAAAAATATTCATTTGTGATTATTTTCCAAACCAATCTTCTTCATCACAAAGAATGTACCATAGTACATACATAAAACACACCTGGAAACTAAATTCAAGTTTATTATAATTACTATGTATTCAAATTCATGAAATTTCAAACCTCATTATCTCTATACTATGTTATGCTTAGGCCACTTTTGCGCTGACGGCCTCATTTATAAATGGTGCAGGCTGATACACTTTGGGTGTTTCACTTTAATATTAGCGGCCCTCTGTCCACCTCTTTATTAAAAACTAAATAAATTAAAAAGCAAGTTAAATAATATCAGATTTATTTAAAAACTGTACTGTTATGTATTATTCAAGTTTTACGTGAACTTAATTATAAATTCGGTGAGAGGCTAACTACTAAGAGTGCTTTAACATATAATCATCTAGACACTGCAGTATGTCAAGCCAAGTTAAGAATAATTAAAAACATAATGTATGTAGGCAATTTCCTTATTTAAATATGGTACTTTGTCAATTGACTGAAGTCGATAAAACAATCACACTCAATTCTTCTAAAAATAAAACATTTTTGGATACTGTTTGTAGAGAGAATTCCTGAAGTAAAAAAAATCATGAAAATACATCACATTTATCAAAGCACGTCATTAGTCAAATTAAAAGCACCAGTACACAATCACGAGTCACAGAAATAGACATAAATATTCATAAACAGAAAATATTTTGCCTTTAACTTCATCAATAAAGTTCTATGATTATTGATTGATAATGCTCCACTTTTTCCAAACTGATAAAGAAAAAAATTGTGTGGAAAAAGTACATAAATATAGAGAAGGCGTCTTCGCTTTTGCCTCTTTGGGTACAAGTACCCACATCACAGATTATTCGAAATATAATTGCGGTTACAAAACCAAAGGCACTGCAATACATTATATCAACTTTCTAATATAACATAATAACATTTTCTGTAGCATTTCAGGAATCATTAAAATAATTATTGGAAGGGTCATGGACAGTCAGAGCTATTACATTATCTTGTAATTAAGTTTAATACAAGTTTTAAATAGCTGCCATAACAGTAAATGTATAGCTGATTATAGTAATTTACATTCATTTCATTTCATTTGTACTGGAATATGTTCATAAAACTTATTTTCCTAAGCAAATAGTATTTGTAGTTATGACTAACAAATAACTTGATGTATAAATAAATAGAAGGTACATTTACACTGGTTATTTACCGTAAAATGGTAAGTGTTAAAATAATCATAGGTTTCAAAATTAAAATCTCAAACGAACTAATAAAATTATTAAGTATGTATATTTTGTACGTACGAAAATTATGCTTAAAGATAATGTAAACTTATATTTCGAAATCAAAATTCGTTAAATTAGTTGTCACAGAATCACTGGCAAGGCACAGTATCTTCCTCTCGAAGTGTCCATACACACAAAATCTATATCATCAAAATCAAAACATTACTTTAATATATTTACAAATATGCGTAGCCTCACAAATAATATCAGGGGAGTATTTATAAAATCATTGAAAAATAAGAGAGAAATTCATGGAAATGTAAAATGTATGAAATCCAAAGTTACAAGTTTTAAAGCTCGTTAATCCACGCCGACTCCAGCGGTAACAACGTAAATATAAATGCCAAAGTAATACTGAATTATAACTTTATCACAACATTCATCGCCAATATTGCCAAATGTAACTATAAAATCATTGATATCAAACACACTAACCATTTCGAATATCGTACACACGAAATAAAAGGCAATTTCACATAAACGATTTAGAAAATCGTTCAAACATATCCAAGGCATTTCATCAGTCTATTCACACGCTTTCTTACACTTTACAAGTATCTTAGTCTTTTTCAAATAGCTAGTCCCCTAAGACAGGTCCATAGAACGTAAAATATTACGTAAATACATCATGTGACGTCACACCAACAGTTGATTAAGTTGAATATTTCTATTTAGCAGTGAAAACATGCAAATTTACAAGAAAAATTACTAAAATATACGTGTCACAAACATAAAAATAAAATAAACTGTCACAGGTGACTAGCTATTTGAAAAAGACTGTAGATTAGACACATCCATACTCATACCAGATTGCCGATTCTTTAGGGTTGTCAGTTTTGTCAGGAGCATTGTTGGGTCTCAAGTCATTCCTTGACTCATCTCTTTCCGGTGCGCTCTCGTCGACGTCGCGCGGCGGCTCGCTCCGGTCGCTTGCTGTTCTCTCATTGATGCTCTGACACGCGCCATCTCCGATGACTGTAGAAATTCGATTATAAACCAAGTAGGTGGGGTTTTCTTTGATGGGAGTGCTCTGTGGCTTGGTGTTAAGGTTGTCATTGGGATCGTCATCCGCCACGTAAACTGTGCGCCGAGAGCCGGCCGTGCCGAATACAGGAGTTGGTGTCGATGCTGAAAACACAAGATTTCATTATTTCTTTTAAAAATATTAACCGGCATGATAGTGAGATTTAAAGTACCTAACGTATGACATAGATAAAAAAGATATCAATGGTTATGTGATACTTAAGGGTACCTCAATTCACATCAGTCACAATATTTTTATTTAAAACATTTTATAGTTATCACTAAAAATGAAAACTTTATTGATTGATTTGTATAAATAACTAGTTGACCCACCGAACTTCGTACCGCCTTGACATGCATATGACGCGGGCTGCCAATATACGTCAATCGGCCATCATTAGTTGCATCTATGTATGTGAAAATGATTTTATTTTTGCGTGTATTTTCCGATATTTCAATAGTTATTCTGCTATTCGGGGCGGAAACAAATCCAACAAATCAAAGATCATCAAAATCGGTCCAGCCGTTCTTGAGTTATAAATGGTGTAACTAACCCGACTTTGTTTTATATATAAATAGAATAGATTAGTAGGAAACTGGGTAGTGAAGGCAACATACCTTGTGGTAACCCCGTGTCTTCTTCCAGTCCTTGAAAGCTGTTCCGATGTGACGGTGGTTGCACAGCTTTATGAGGTCGTCTCCGAAGTGAAGCTCTTATAAGAGCATCATCGCCTCCTCCGCTATGTATCGAAGCTGCAGAAAGTCTCCTTACAAAATTGCTTTCAGTCGTTAACCTTGATGAATCCAAACTCGGTATTGATCCACTCACATCAATATTATCAGACTTTTTCAACAGTTTATCATCGAATCTCCTGCTGAAACTGGAATCAGAGCTGTGTCTGGGTGATTCCACGCTAGGATTGGACGAACCTTGGTCTTGGTCGGAGTTTTTAGATAATTTTTCCATGTCTTGACTACCAGGGTCAGATTCTCCAGACTCTGAACCGGCGAGGGTAAGTTGTGATTTAGAACGACTTGCATCTTCTATCCTCTTATTGTTCCTAGTCGGTACTTTGTTTATCAAGTCTGTACCGGCCTTACGGACTCTTTTTACGAAGGATGCGCCAAATCCTCGTCTTTTTGTCGTGCAGTTATCGAGCTTTTTATAGTGTTCCATTATTTTCTCTTCTAACTTTTCTTTTTGACGGCACAACGCATTTACTCTGTCAGCAAACATCTTTTCCTCTTCATGATAATGTTGTTTATCTTTTAAGGAATGTGCAAGTAATTCATGATACTGTGTTAGTAATTGCGACACGTGGTCCATCAAGGACCGCCTATCAGTATCCAAACTTTTATTCATTTGAATCAACATCTCGCAATGCTGATTCGTTTTGTTTATTTCGAGTTCCATGCTGGTGATAACTTCTATTTTTGTGTTGATTTCGCCAGACATCTCAGTATTTCTTAGCTTTAACTGCGCTATTTCACTTCTGTGATTTCTGTATTCTTCTTGCCTATTTCTATATTCATTTTTGAGTCTATCGCTCGCCGTGAAAAGATTCCTAAAGTCATCTTTAAGTTTCGAGTGCTCAGCGCGAAGATTAGTTAAGTTAGTTGACAAGACTTTTACATTCTCTCGTTCTTTTTCAAAGTCTGCTACTTTTTTCTCAAATGTGGCCAAATTATCTTTCAGCTCTCTGTTCTCTATCTTCAAATCTCTCAAAGAAACTTTTATAGGTTCTCTCTCGCTAAGCAACTCTTCATACTCGGTATTTAATTGTTCATGAAGTGTTTTCAAAGCAACTTGATCTCTCATGAGATTATCTTGTTTATCTTTCAAAACTTCCAGTTGTTTCAAAATTTCTTCCTTCTCGGCTGCTAATTGACTGTTAGCTAAATGTAGTGTCATTTGTTGTGACATCAACGAACCGTTTTGTGAGTTTATTGTAGCTAAGTTTACTTGGAGCTTAGCGTTCTCCGCTTGGCTACTCTCTAGCGATGCCTGTAATGCAGCCAAGTCTGCAGTCAGCTGTTCCATTTGTGGATTTACCGAATTAATTTCTTCTTTTAATACTTCATCATGGTTACATTCACAAGGAACCATTTTCAAAAGGTTAGCTTTAGCAGCTATTTCGCTTACTAGTCCTTCGTGATCTGTATTTGTAATAATCTTTTCTAACAAATCTTCCACATTCACATCTCTACCGACGACTTCGAATGCATTAATGCCAAGTTTCTCCATACAGTTTCTAAGCTTATCGAAATTGACTTTCTCTGATATCAAGTCCTTTTGTAATGTTTGTATTGTTTCAGAATCAACTTTCTTCTGTGATTTGAGTTCTTGAGTTTTTTGTTCTAATTCCTTGAATCTGCTGGTTATGCTTTGGTTAATTTCAAGTTCTTTAGATAGTCTTTCCAGTTCTTTCTTTTTGAGTTCGATTTCCGTTGTAAGTTTATCGAGAGAAACGTCTTTTTCTTCGACTGCTTCTCTAAGTTTATTTACTTCTCTTTGAAGATTATGCGTATCTCTCTCACTATAAGTCAATTTAGTTTTTAGTTCTTCGGTTTGAATTATAAGTCCTGTAACTTTGTCAGCCTCTGGTTTTACCAAATTTAGCTCTTTAGTTCTAGAATCTAATGATTTTTCTAGGTCATCTGCCCTCCTTTGAATAGAATCACATAGCATTTGTATCCTTTGCTTATCTTTGGTTAACGATTCTAAATGTTTTTCGAAGTCCTGTAGTTTGTTTTTCTCCGATTCTCTATCTATCGCTTGCCTATCTATGAATGTCTTTTTGCTGTCTAGAGAGTCCTGTAGTTTTCTATTTTCTTCCAAAGCGTTTTTGAATACCTCTTCAAGTTCTGAATTCTGTTGCATAACCCTATTGCAATTTTCGTGCAGCTGTTCGCTTTTTAAAGTTAGTCGTTTCTTTTCTTTTTCTAACTCCAATACTTTGTCGCTGCTTTCTAATACCGATTGTTCTCTCAAACTATCGATTGTGGAAAGAAGTCTTTTGTTTTCTAGCTCTAGTTTCAGTGCCCTTGCCTGGGCGTTACTCGTTAACTGTTCTGATAAGCTGTTTTCTCCTGATTCAAGCGTACTTTCGCATTCGTTGTCTGTATCTAGATTACTATTGTTGCTTTCGCTCAGTACTGATTTTGTGATGTATTGTAAATGGTTATTTTCTTCGATTAGTTCCTGTATCTTTTGTTGGTCCGCGTCTCTTTCCTTGAAAAGGACATAAAATTATTATTGTCTGTTATGTTATCTACAAAAGAAGCAGCAAAATGATTTTAAGCCGCATTACTTTCTACATTATTAGAAGAGTTTACTTACCAATGCAATATCATTAGCTTCCCGTTTCAATTTGATCATAGCAGCTTCCAACGTCAAACATTGTTCAGCCCGCTTCCTCGCCCTCTGCAGTTGTTCCTCCAATGCATCCCGAGTTTCCATCAGCGCTTTGTTATCCTCTCTAAGCTCCGACACTCGCGTTTTGTAATACTCCGCGTCGGCTAGTCGATCGCGGTATCGCTGCATTTCTTGTTCTAATCTAGAAACAAACACATTCACTAGCGTTAAGTTAATTATTATTTTTGTATTCTGTAATATTCGTTGTAATTTGTAATAATATATTTCTTTGTTTATGTTAGATTTAGATCCGTTAATATTTTATCAATGAACTATTAGCGTGCTTGCCACTTTTTATGTTTTATTATTCTTTAATTAATTTATTATCATAGCATTATGAAAGAATCAATTATTTTAGTAGTGTAACAAAATTATAATCAAAGGGACTAACTAGGTACAAGTTGGCAACAACTTAGTTTGGTAGATAGGGCTGTAAGTAGGTGCAAATAGTTTTTGGATTTTAATTTTTGACCCCACATTTCGTTTAAGGGGGTCTTATATGCCAAGTCTTTCAAAGGTTCGAGGACAGATAGATTTTTGGATTTTCACAATTAGTATCATTAAAATAGTCTTATAACTACTGACGGATACGCGGTCGACCGTACTCGGCAGCACTCGGTCGTAGTCGTTTCTTGTTTTGCTCCTCTTGTCATCATGAGTTCTTGTTCGAAAAATATTGAAAGCTAAGTTTACCGATCACATCGTTCAGCCTTTTCCCTGAGTGCATCAACTTCATCTCGATAGCCGGTCGCCTTCCGCGCCTCGTTGAACCACTCTTGGCTGTCAGTGCGTAGTTTGGCGAGAACTAGCTTCGTATGCTCCAACTCTTCACGGCATTCTGATAATTGCTCGGATTTTTCCTCCCTAAAAATATAAACAAATCAAGACCTTCATACTATGTGTTCAGCATACAGCAAATCAGACTCGAATTCATTCAATCTTTGTTACGAGAACAACCACAAAAAATTCTATACAGAACACTTAAGAATTAATTTCTCATTTCATATTGCATTTCGCATTGCTATTAAAATAAGATACATTTTTCTATAAACATTCTAGCCAATTCTAATAATAAACATATCTGAACTCAATTTTATTTTTTCATGCTGTGCCTACTTCTAGAAGGACGTACACCGTCTTTGGTAAACCGTTTTTTTACGTTTCTTGTGCCAACAATTAAAAAAAAAACTCAAAATCAAGATATTGTTGTGGTATATGTTAGGGTTAGCCATCAATGTTCTTTGCAGAATTAAGGTACTTTCGATTCCGAGCGATACTGCCCCTGCAAGTGCCAGCTGCAAATGCCGCGGCTGCACGCAGTCGCCCAGCGGCACTTACAGTAAGCAGTTGCAGTCAGCAGCTGCAACTTAGTCACTCGGAATAGTACCTTTATGGTGCTGGTATTACACTTGATCAATGCCTGCCTAATAATTGCAATGCCAGCTTCACTCGATCCATATTCAAATTGGCAGATATTGCCGATCAGGGGCTTAATCGAGTTAAGTTGGATTAAAATCATCATCATTATATTAGCCAAAGGACGTCCACAGCTGAACCTAGGCCTCCCCCAAAGATTTCCAGAGTGACCGATCTTGTGTGGCCTGAACCCAATGGCTCCAGCAACATCATGTGGTCTTTCCATCTAATGACGGGCCGTCCTACACTGCGCTCT
The DNA here is from genome assembly GCA_963924445.1 of Philereme transversata. Taxonomy (NCBI): domain Eukaryota; kingdom Metazoa; phylum Arthropoda; class Insecta; order Lepidoptera; family Geometridae; genus Philereme; species Philereme transversata. The sequence goes on from OZ004344.1 coordinate 1,748,953, forward strand.
CCAGTGCGTGGTCTCTTCTCGAGCTATGTGCCTTGCCCACTGCCATTAGTTCCCTTAGATGGAGATGCAACAAGTGTATGGCCCACCTCCTACTTCATGTGATGTCCCTAATCCTCTAGACTAAAATACGGTTACATTTTGAATTTGGTGCAGGTATGTGTGTTACTTACAACTCTTGCCTCTGCTTTCTTAACCTCGCCTTCCAATCAGCCAACTCCACAGCTAAATGTTGGCTATCTCCATTGCTCTGGTTCACATTCTGAGTGGACCTACTTTTTGCGGTCTTATTCTCATTGTCATTCTCACATAGCCCTTCGTGAAGCACTAAGGAAGCCCAGTTTTGAAGATAGTGATCCCTTTCTTTGGCGAGACGTCGCATATGGTTGAACATTGTCGGCGATTGGAAGAGGTCTACTGCGTCTGGCGTTAGTACCACGGTCTGCATATCAGTAACCTGAAATGGAATGGACATTGTTGAAACTTTGTTATCATATAATGGAGCAGACATGTTGGCTAACGAATGCTACTGCAGATCGGACGGGTTAGATATGCTCGTAACGTTTTTTTTATACAAGATGTCACGGCTAAAGATAAGTCGCAAAAACGCACGTATTAAGTACAAACTTGTTTTATAAATAGGAACGCAAAGATTAATGCTATAATAAGTCAGATTAAATAAATATTTATGTAATGTGCATGCAATACTGCTAACAGACGTTTTGGCGGAGAATATAGATAGAAGTATAATTCTTTTTATACAACCTGGAGATGGAACAAGCATATGGCTCACCTGATGGTAACCATCGCCTCTTGTAGATCACGTACCTTAGAAACGTGCCCTATACTGCATTGCCCTGCGTCCATCAACTTGAGGCATACAAGTTTAAAGCCTCATTTGATGTGATGTATAGCTCTGTACAGTATATTTGTATGACGTCGTACATTCCTACAGGCGTCCGACTTACTTACTTAGCAGTCCGTACATAGCAATATCGAACCTTAACACGTTGATTGCTGCACGCAGCAGGATATCAGACGGTTGTCGGAATTGACTATATCAAAACGTATGTTATCATATCAGCTATAGAACGCTCACTGCTGCACATAGGCCTCCCCATAGATTTCCAGAGTGGCCTGCACCCAACAGCGCCCAGCAACCTTTATTAGGCAGTTCGTTTTTCTATCTAGTGAAGGGCCGAGTTATCAGTATTTTGCCATTAACTGACCAACATCCAACAACCCAGTCCACGACCAGACCACCCACACAGTTAAACTAAAAATGCAATGCCTACACACAATGCAATACGTACTGCTATACGTACGCTATGTTGTACGTACTGCCACATAGCCCAAACTGGGTCATCTATCGACGCTTTAAAGGTTCTACAAACGGATGGAGTAAAATATACCTACACGTAATAATTTAGGAAAATAAGTACCTAAATTATTCAAGTAGAATAAGCTGCGGAAAGCCGTAAACATTAAGTGGAGACAAGTCAAGGTCGCATTACTTAAAATAGTTGTGAAATTTGTCAACTACTTACTAAGGTTACTTGGACAGCCAAGGACAAGACATTTTAAATAGTATGTACTACTATTTATTCTGTGTCAATTCTATCTGTAATGACATCAGCTTTCCTGTGGTTCTCAGTAAACTAACAATAAACTTGATATAAAGAGTCCTTATAAAAAATAATTATATTCAGACAATGTAGTGCTTAGAATAAATATTATCAGATTATGCTTTAAACAATGAATGATGTTACAGACTGGGCATCTTATTTGAAATAGTTGTGTTCTGTAAGAAATATGAAGAATATGAATTGATTTCAAATATTAACATTTGAGATGCACAGTTTTAAACTGTTTTTGGACCAGGCTGTTTAACCATTTTGTCTGACAAAGACCAGGGTCTGAAATGGCCATTTTTGGTTTAATAACGTGTACATACATTTAAGATGAATTAAAAGCAAAGCATTCAATACCTATAATTATTTGAGACCTTTTATTGCTAGGATAAAAAAAAATAGAACTTATATCAGAACTTAAGTGCAATGTGAAACACACAATACCCCCTTTAGGTCTAGTTTCAAATATTACAATAACTCATTGGTATTACAAAATTGATGAAGTTTCCTACATACTTGCTACTTATCTTCAAAACTCATATAATTTGTAACGCTTGGTTGATTCCTACCTTGCTAACAGGAAGAGGGTGACATGTTTTATGGCATGACTATATTGACATACTTAAAATAACACTATTGCTGTTATTATTAGCTTCTTTGAACTGAGGAAGTGTGTATTTTATAGCTCGTTAGGGCTAACCTACATATTTAACATTATAAAATAAAAAGTTTTTTGAGTTTATTTTCCATTTTCATTAGAAATCATTCAACAGCTAAATTAGAATAATTATAAACTTATCCAATCATAATTATAATCAATCATTAAAAATGCTTTTTGTATTTTGACTTAAGATGGGTTATTTTTGTTGTATTTGTCATTTTAGATTTTTTAATATTTCAAGACATTCAAAAAGAAAAACACATGAAATAAAAAAGCACCTTATGTATTTTAACTTAAGATGGGTTATTTTTGTTGTATTAGTCATTTTAGCTTTTTTAATATTCAAGACATTCAAAAAGAAAAACACATGAAATAAAAAAGCACCCTATATTAACAGATTCCGCCCGCGTTTCTCAATAAAAAAATGTCTCGCACCAAATTTTATCAAAATCGGTTTAGTCATTAAAACTTAACAAACAGACAGGCAAACAGAGAGAGAGAAAGAGAGACAGTTTCTTTCTTATTTTAAATTTTAGTATGGAAATTTTCACTCACTGCAAAAATTATTTTATGAAGAATGAAGAACTGCAGATAAAATAATATGATTAAACTTGTTTTTTGTAACTACTCACTTTAATAACCACTTACTAGGACTAAAACATTGCTGTACAATTACAGGATGTATTTCAAACTCCAATATAGGTATTTAGCACTTAATTTACATAACATATTTTGAACAAAAACCGGTGGATTGACTATTGAGTAAACTAACTCTTAAAATTATTATATTCAGGAAGCTGTAAGTAGCTTAACCAGGTCAAATTGATTATCTATAAGATTAACAACTTGAACAACTAACCTGTTTGATACACTCCACTATATTATGTTGCAACTCCAAGTCCAATTCCTTTATTCTTGTTATAAACAGTTCCTTATTAGGACACTGTACTGCTGCACCGAGGAGTAACAAAATCAGAAGCTTCATAGTCTCAAGCCCTTCCCTTGAATCAGGAGCCTTGCCTAAACATATGCATTCTGGCACCACTAATAATGTCATACCAAGCTCTTCTTCATACAATGCCTTGACATTCTTTACAATAGCATCAAAGTTCTTCACTCTACCCAGGATCAAGGCCTGGTCCTCCAAGCCAGCTAGTTTTGTGATATGAAATGATGGTTCTGGATCTATCTGTAGGTAGACTTGATGCAAAATGTCGCCATTGTATAGGGATGGGTACCCATTTATACTTTCTGGGTTGGCGATGCATGATTTGAGCTGAAACACAGGAAATATTTAAAATATTACAAATTATAAAAAAATTAAATTCCTTATGCCCCACCAATTTTAAAAACTTTCGTTTTTATGAAGCATGCTTGTTTTCTTTCACTCTATTACAAATAAATAATAATCATGCATAAAAATAAGATTATTTAAAATCAAGGGATAGTTTCCTAATGGAATAACTTCATTGATATGATTATAAAACTGAAATAAACCTGCTAATTATAATGAATTGCTATTTGCAGATAATTGGTAAATTGTCTAAGATAAATGAAGAAAGCTGAGTTCACATGAACAGATTACATTTCCCTTTTTACACATAATTTTATTAATGTGTACTCCACATAAGAACAATAGGTGCCATTCTGGGAAGAAGATATGGTTTTAATTGTTGGTTCAATAGCTCTCTCTAACAGCTGCTTCGCCTTCTCAATACATATCTACAAGAATATGAAACAGATGAAACAGTTTGTTTAGATCCCCCATAAACTTGTTTATGAGTTTTAAACATGCAGAAGGACATGATATTTGAATAGAATTCTTCCAATTTAGTTTGTGTCTAGAGTTTCATAGATATGTTTGGTTGCTATGACCACATATAATCAAGAACTGACTGTTAGATCAATGGGTGCAGTATCTCTTTGAAGTCTCATTCACAATTTACTATAGTATGTAAGCAGTATTGATAGAAAAAACACGGAATGTCTTTAATTATTTTTGAATTATATCTATATAAACATTATTAAGCGGCCTCAAGATCTTCATGATAGAAATCAATAGGCATACACAGAAGTATCATTAATAACGCGGGTGCATTCATACGGAACATCTTGATATTTTGTCTCACGGTTCACGCAAGTAATAAAAACAAAGACACGGATGGCTGTGCACTCACCCACGAAACAAGAGGCCCGTTCAAGAAGTCGTCGATTTCAGTACCAGATGCGGCCATTCTTGCTATGCGCTAGGATAAACGCAGTCTATTCCACTGAAACCATTTGGTAAGCATGGCATCGGTATATTGTCCACAACATTCTATAAACCAAACATAAGCTATTTGCACAATGAAAATGAAACCACTACGACTTTTCACTCTTCCTTCACTTCACTTCGTCACAGAGAGAAATACTAAATCTGCTTGCTTCATTCACTTCACATGATTTGACGCAAGAATGACATTTCACTTTAAGCCACAGGCTGTAAATTGAACGAAGGATTTCGTTTAGGGGGGTGGTATTGGAATGACTGAAACACGCTCGCTCGACACCACAGACCACATAGGTGTACCACTACGTACTCGACACTCGTATTTGGGCTGATTTGTTATAATTTCAATCAATCAACCAAAACTAAATTTATTTCCGGTTTGCTCCGAATTAGTTATCTATGGTTTCTCCTGAGAGGGTTCCTCTGTCACTTTTTGACAGTTGTTATCAATAACAAATGCTATCAATCAACTACCTACCTACTTCAATCAAATTCTGTGGTGTGGTGATAGTAGTTATAGGTAATAAATTCTCTTTGGTAATGCTTGGTGATAACAATGCATCGGATCGGATTAGATGGTTATAAAAATTAAAATTTAACATTGTCGCAAGTAACAAATTTTATATAAAAATATCACTCGTGTCTGGTAGCGCTCACAAAAATGGGTGCGGTTAGTTTTTATCAGCTTTTCAGGAGCTGAATTTTAATTATTGAACTTGTCTCTCGCATATAAACATTTTTTCACCATGTTTAACAAATCAGCAACAAACAAAGTAACATTTCAAGATCAACAATTGGATGACTATGTTCTTGAGGTATGATCCAAATTCTGTAAGAATAATGAACTATATATATACTATATAGAACAATGTAGATAACAAAGTCACTGAATGTTACAAAAACTGTTTTTTTTTTTGCAGAATTCTGTTCTCAAGAGCAAGTTGCAGAGTAAACTAGATGCTCTCTCAATAATGAGCAAGGTATTGGACAAGTGTAGTATGGAGCGGGATAGATACAAACTGTTAGTTGAACAGCTCAAGTGCAAGAAGACCAGTCCGCTGAGAAACCATGATATTAGCAGCAACACATACAGGTTTACCCCCACTAACACTATCAGTAATGGGGACATCCTAGCTCATACACGAGACCAAAATAACTTGCTGAAGTTAGAAGTAAGATACACTAAAATACTCTTAGTTTAGGACTGTTTATTGATTTAATTATCTTATAGAAACTTTAATTTTTGTTCCTTGTTCTAATTATTTCAAAGGTGGAAACATTGCAAAGTAAGCTAGATGATGCCACAGGGGACATAGAAGCATTGCGAAAACAGTTGCAAAAGAAAGAAGCTGTAGAAGAAAATGGAGGAAACAAAAAGTATACTACTTTTGTTTGTTCTAATACTGAATATGAACAGCTAGTGCAAGAACTAGAGAAATTCCAAAAGAAAGTAGGTACCTCAGACCTAAGTTACCCTACAATTTTTATTTATGCAACCTTACCTTTTTTTGAGTTATGGCTGTGGATTGAAAATTCAACTTAGCTCAACAATCTAGGATTGTTCCTCCCACACTGGCTGGATACTGCTAAAGAATGCAAGGTATGGAAGGAAATGCTTTGCCTAACAGTGGGACTGTAATTAAGTTATTTATATTATAACAGCTCTTCACTATAATCTTTTTTATAGATCAGATATGATATCCATAGATAAATGTAGATTCAATTTGGTTTAAGTTCAGTGCTATGCTCATGAGTTTTATGTACAGTAATGTACGGTAATTTTCACAGTTATTTATTATTGAATAAAATAAATAATAAAATAGTTATTTAATTGACAACCCACATAGTAAACAATTACAGAATTCATTATGGTATGTACTACAAGCTTAATATTATTTCAAGAACTAATATGTCAGTCAATATAGATTTCATCATAACATTCACTTGATTTCAGTACCAACAGCTGATGCTAGACTACAGAGCAACATTAGATGAAAAGGAGGAATTAGTATCTGACAGAGATTACTATAAGAATAAAGTGCAGCGTTTAAACCAACAGATCAGTTACATCCTTTCAAATAGATCAAAATCACAGTCTACTGAAGAAGTTGATCCACCGAAGCCAATTGTTGATTTTGATGCTCTTATCACTGAGAATAAATACTTGAACGAAAGAATAACTCAGCTGCAAGTTGAAAAAGAGATTATTAAACGAACTTTAAATAAATATAAGGTACTTCTATATACCTCCATGATATATTACCTACTGGAATGGCAGCCAAAAGAGATAATATGCTAACCTTTTTGTTGCAGTCTCTACTTGATAACAGGAGCAAAAACTATTCTGTTAATATCAAAAAAGGATTTGCTGATGTCATGACACAAAAGCAAGGTACCTAATTAGAAAAACTAGTAGTTATCTATAGATGGCACCAGCTAAACAAGTAAACAAATAATTTAAAAAAATTGCAGTAATTATAATTTTGATACTAAAAAGATAAAAGTTAAAATAAAATAAAATAAAACTCACGACACATAAGAAACCTTTAAAATCAAGTATAACTGACAGGCTAAGAACCACCCTAGTCGTATTAGATAAATAATAGTAACTAAGTTAAAGTAATGTGGGTTCAAGTACCTATGTAAGTAAACTTAACTATAAATAATAACTAATACTATAGTGGTTCGCCCCGAACTGAGATCTCGCGAGTCTCCCAAAACCTAAAAAAAAATCTTAACGCGACTCGCGTAACGATGGCCCTATAGTAGCTAAATAAATTAAAAAAAAATCAGGTGCTGTCAAATCATACAAATACGTAAAAATTAAACATGTTTAGTCGCTAAATACGTTAAGGGATCGTTGTGCAAGTCGGCCTTAATCTTTGAATAATAAAATAGTGCCACGAAATAATTTCCAACTGACATGACCTACAGTTTCGTTCAAAATACAGGTAACGGGAGTTCATGTCAATTGGTTACTCTTTTTTGGGGTAGAAATTTCAGTTATTCTGAATTTCAGACTTTTCCTTATATTTGTGTCACTAAAGCTACACGCATACCAAATTTCAGCACTCCGTGAATTTTGTCTAATTTAGTTTTTATTTATTTATCATGGCTAAAACTTAAAAACTTCAAGGTTTGAATTAAAAATATAAACGGGGTCGAAATGTACTCACAAAGACCTTTTATTAGACGTGCCATTTTTACCCCACTTGAACCCCAATATCTCAAGAACAACACCCCCCCCCCCCCCCATTTGTAGCTCATTTAGGCACACCAACATTGTGCCATTACTACCTACCAAATTTCACGATGATCGGATAAACGCTTCGAAAGTTATACTCGGACAAACAAACATACATACAACGCCGATTTGTCCAAGTTGATTTCGAGATCTCGCTTTGCTTGATCAATTAAACGTAGTACGCTGAAAGGACTCAATCCACAGTTTGGTCGATAATGAGTTAAATATAACAAAATGCTGCTAAAGGTCGGCCCTATCACCTCGCAAAAAAGATCCGTAATCGGATAACACTAAGGTGGTTTTTTGAAATGCGAGAACCAAGCCACATGTATGGCAAGTATTTTTTTGCAAAACACTAAACATGTGTGTAAGTATTTAAAGTAATTTAGCAGAATTGACACAAATCACTTGAATCATTTCAGTTAAATTTACTTTCATAGAAACTATCTACTTTTTGTTTAGCGAAAACTACTCAAACTATGTAAGTAATTTCTGACAAACTAATTTTCTAAGAAACAAGACGATGTTGCATTAAGTTAAAAGGAGTTAAACCACGTGGGTAATTTCTGATAAAATAATCGACTGAGAGACAAACCCATTTAGCATTTAGTTATAACAGCTCAAAACTGTGTGCGTCATTTCTGATAAATTAATATTAAAAGAAACTGGACGATATTACTTTCAGCTTTATAATTACCCAAACTATATGAGTCGTTTCAGTTTAAATTTAAAATAATAAAGTTTAAAATGCAGCAAACACTAACGATAATATCAAATCGATTCCGGCTGTGCACTATGAAACACAGGAACTATTTCACTACCCCATCCCTATTTTTTAGTTTTATGTTGGTAGCATAGTTACTGTCATTTTTTCTTTCTTTCACGTTTGGCGCCAAATAGGTTTCCTAGTAGAGTAAACTTTTGTCATAATTCGTTATATAATAATAATTAATAAGTGCCTATTTCACCACCTCTGAGTAACGCTATCCAACGGATAAAAAATATATACGTCTTGTTTTCACATGGATAATTCAACAGATAAAGAGGGAATGATTTTTACGTGGTCGTGAAACAGGCCCTTAGTGTTACATTACAATAAGTGTAACTTGTATTTACCTGGTGGATAATGAAGAGGATTCATCGAATTTTAATAAGTGCTTTGGATAATTCCTATAAGAACGCCTTTGATGAACCACCTTTGACTCCTTTAGTAGCCGCAACTCATTCATAGTTGCGGCTACTAAAGGGGGTCAAAGGTGGTTGAAACTCAAAGTAACTTTTCTACTTCAGGAAGTGAAAACAGTTAATCACCCCTACCTCCAATGTCTCACAAAACTTTCTCTCAAAAACTCTTCAAAAACTTAAGCCAAACATTTCCTTCAGAAAATAAAGAAAAATTCGTTGAGTTTAAAATGCATAACAAAGGTAAAAGAAACAGCGAAAACATCGAGATGTAAGGAACCGATATTAGTTGAGTGACGACTCCGATTATATATATAGCGAGGAAGACTCAGATACTACCTAGAAATAAAAAAAGATTATAATGCTTTATTAGGTTAGAAAAATAAATTAATACCAGATAGTGAACACGGTACTGATCATGAGTCTTCAAGACCTCTGTTACAAGCTCATGCTGCTTTGGCGCAAAGCGTAGAAAATCCAGAAGAAGTTTTAGGAACTGCATACTGTGATGAAGAAACTGTTGATGATCTAGTTTCTAATTCAGAATTTCAAAATCAAGATTCAGTTTATCAAAACTTGGAAGTTGAAACAAACTCGGAACAAAACACCTAACACAGTCAGAAAAGACGTGCTAAAAAAGGTCGTAAAAGAACATAACCTGAACATTTCTTAGAAAAGAACGAAAATATAAAAATTTACCATACAATGCTAAAACCAAACGAGTTGAATCGAAAGTATTTCAAAATTATGCTTGTACTTGTACTAGAGATTGTTTTGTCAAGGTTTCACAAGAACAAAGAAGATTGGAGTTACAAAAATACATAGAACTGGGATCATATGAAGCGCAGTTGTTATTTATAACGAACAATGTCGAAGAAGCTCCATAAAAAAAGCATACACTGTTACAACCCCAAGATATCATACAAGCAGTGTAGAAGTTTGTAAAGACATATTCTTACATAATTTTCAAATATCTTCTAAGAAAGTTGACGTAAGTTTGCAGAAAAAAAGATCACATCGGAGTTTGAAAGACAGCAGAGGATTTCAACAGAGGCTGGAATAAAACGCCAGAAGAAGATGTGGAATTTATTAAAGAGGTAATTAACTCTCTACCTAAGTACGAGTCCCATTATAGAAGAGAGAACAATGGTGATTGCCTGTACTTAAAACTCTGAATGACCGTACAAAAAAATTACCAAATTTACTTGGAAGAATTCGAAGCTATCTTCTTACGGCGCATCTATGAAACCTGTTTCGTTTGAAACCCAAAAAAAATATTCTATAAAATTATTAACTTGCGCTGCAAAACTTAAAATAAAGACACTTTCAATAAGTGAGATACTTTGACACAAAAGATAAAAAACTGCACTTTCATTGATGAGAAACTAGTATTAGAAAAAGAAAAGGAAGATCATCTGAAACGCGCAAATGAGTTACGACAGCAAATGAATGACGATCTATCACGAGCCAAAACGGATAAAACGTTTGAATGCCTCGCATTAGATTTGGAAAAAACACTTCCACTTCCGCGTATCCCACCCAACTAATATCGTGTTTTTCAAGCGCCAGATATGGCTGTATAATAGTGGGATTCATAATGAATCCAAAAACACCGGACATTGTAATGTGTGGTTGGAAGGGGAGGCAGGGCGAGGAGCACAAGAGGTTGGATCGTGTCTAGTACGTTATATAAAAAATAACATCGACACAACCGTTACTGAGCTGGCACTATGGAGCGATTGTTGCGGAGGCCAAAAGCGAAACATCAAAATAGTATTGATGCTGAAAGCTCTATTAAATTCACACTCGACTCTGCAAACAATACGTTTGAAATATTTAGAGTCTGGGCACACATTTCTTCCTAATGACACCGACTTTTCAAAAATCGAGTACCAGCTAAAATATCATGAGAGAATATATACCGCCGAAGAGTATATAAATGTCATAAAATCCTGCGAAAAGAAAAATCCTCTCATACCTTATAGAATGCAGAATGAGGATTTATTCGGAACATACAAAATAGAAAAGAAAATAGTTAATAGAAAAGTAGTTACAAGAAAAGAAAAAGTAAATTGGATAAAAACCAAAGAAATATTAATAAAAAAACAATGTAAATATTCCATATTAAGAAAATAGACGGAGAAGAAAAAGAGATTGACATTAAAAAACCCTTAAGGAAAAATAATATCCGATATTACGGAAAACGATTTCGTTTGTCTTTGGCCTGAAGGCAGAGAAATTGCCCAGGCCAAATTATATGACCTAAAATCAATGATGCACCTGATACCAAAAGACTGCCAGGGTTTTTATAAAAATTTGAAAGGGATGCATTTTGTAAAGGACGTAGACGGTATCGGGTCACAGCTAGATTTTACGGTGGATCAGGGTGAGGACTTTGAGGAAGACATTTAAGAACATACTTTTTTATATTAAAGATATTTTGCGCATTATCTAAACTCTTTTCATTATAAATATCACCTTAATTCATAATTTTCGTCGCTTAAGTCCATTAAGGAAAATATAAAAAAATACTCCGCAATTTAAAAACCAATTTAGCAGAAACGACTCAACCCCATATTTTTCTTAATAACTAAAAAAATACGATAGTCTGTGTTATAAAACTAGGCACATAAAAATAATAGTATTTTTGGTCATCTGTGACAATAATTTCAAAACTTTCCGAATGCAATAACATTGTCAAATCATCGTCTGAAATTGCCATATCTCCAAAGTGACATTTTGTGGATTGAGTCCTTTCAGCTTAACTACGTCCAATTATAATAAGTTAATTTTACTGTTTTACTTGATGTTGGTATAGGTACCTACATAGTAATAAGTGCATAATAATGTTATTGTATTGTACGCACTGCGAACGGGGCGCATGTTTTGGACCAACATTTTTTGTAAAGCATTAAGTATTCCCCCTCATCTATTACTCACTATTGTCATTTGTAGGCGTCGTAAAGTTAGTAAATCGTATGATGGGCAAAGTGTCCACTTTTAATCAAACTTTCAAGATGTTAAAAAAATTTGCCTTTAATTATCCAATTTAAAAATGTAATGCAAATACTTTTTAGCATAACGGTATAAATAAACTTGGAAAAGTTAGTGCTCCAACTGGATCAAAAAATGTAGTAGTTTTTATAACGTAACGTTAATTTTAAAAATGTTAGGTATAAAACGACAGTTCAGATGATCTTCAAGATGTGAATAAAGAACCTTAATAAATAAATTGATATACTTACCGTTATATCAATGATTGTGTACGCAAGTTATTTTTCACAAAAAATAAAACTTACATACTTTTAATACTTAAATTTTTGTTACAGCTCGAGAATTTCTCGAAAGAAGTATGAAATCAGGCGCAAAGCAAAACTCTGCGGCAGAGTTGAAATCACTTTGTCTAGGACTGTTTGAATCCATGAACGATAAGTCAATAGCTTTGCAACACCAGAGAAAAACTAACCAGTAAGTTTTATGACAAAAGGGACATACAAAAACTTTGGTGGCAACACTAGCACCACAGATCTATATTGAATTGATGATTCATAAAGCAAGTGCGTCAATTTGTATGACAACAAACCATGGCAAATTTTTGTACAGACACGACGTCCCGAGAGCAATTTAGTATTGGGACCGCCCACACACTGCGATTAGCCAATTCATCAGTTAAAAATTTGTTTTTCTACAAAAAGCTATTAAAATTCATAATAGGCACCACACACAGATTGAAATGAGCCCAAACACTAGTAGCCTACCTTCTGTATATTCATTTAGAAGTTCCGTTGTTTAGCATCCGCCTCCTTAATGAGACCACCTCCATGTTGGAGCATGAGCTGAAATTTGGAATACATATGTAACTTCGATGACAATGCAATAATAAGGTACCATGGAGGTATTGGAGGTGGTCTCATGATGGAGACAGATGCTAGACAACGGAACTTCTGAATGGATTATAGTAAGTAGGCTACGAGTGTTTGGCTCATTTGAATTTGCTTGCGGTTCCGATTATGAATTTTATGAAAGCTTGTTTTGAAAAAGTTGCTTTTAACAAAAAACTTATGTTTGTTAATTACGTGAATACCGTTTAGGACATTTGACTTAACGAGACTTGATCAATACTAGAATTTTACTATCTTAAGTAATGCCCGTAGCATTGCTCCCCTGGAGGTTCTCAATTAGTCATGTCAAACATTATCATGAGGCATCTAAAACCCTGGCGACACCAACATTTTTGTTCTTCCAATTGTTTCTAATAATATATTTTTTACAGAATCCTTGCAAACAGGATAACAGAGCTCGAGAAGACATTAGAAAGTTGGTGTAATGGACAAAAGTACATACCAATATTCCCTTCACAACTGCTACTAGACGAATGCTTCCCTGATTCAGTCTCAGCGAACGAATCCAATGACAAAAACTCCAAAGAATCTGTAGATAGCGACGAAGAAGTTAAAAATAGCAGTGATGAGTCCTCAGGTGACTCTAGAAAAGAATATAGTAATGATAGTCAATTTAATACAGATAGAAGTTTGACCAAAACTGTTTTGCCGGATGATTTGCAGGAACTAGTTAAAGAAGCACTTGCTGAGCTGAAACCGGATTTAAATGTCGAGTAGTATTATTTAATAGTAGTACTTATCATTTAATTTTCAAATAGGATAGGACAAATTACAATTAGATCAGAATTTAGAAAGAAACAAAAATATGTAGTAGGTAAGTGCTTAGATATTTGAATACATACATGTACAAATACTCTGGATGGACCCCATATTCTTTATTGAAGCTTACGTCGATCGATGTGTGTGTGATCTGAAAAAACGGCAGAAGCGCTGATGGGCGCGAGTGCAAATGTGCCTGTGAAGTTACGTATTTACGAGCGAATCGGCGCATTCGTGTTATTTGCTAGTTAGTTGTACTCCGTCCAGAGTTTTTGCAAGTTCCTGGATATTTATAAAACATAGGGTTTTGTATTATAATTGTTATGTAATTGATTCATCAATGAAACATTCCTTATCACGTTCTAGTCAATGAAGATCTATTTAACTAGTCAATCAGATTTTACTATTATTATACCTAAATTAATGCTTTTAATAAACATGCTTTAAGAATTAAACTTGATATTTTTGCCTCTACTATTTTACCTTAACTTATCTAACCTTTAAATAAAAACAAATATTTTGGTATAGAAAATAATTTATTACATTAACAATACAACTTAAATTTACAGAAATTCTAACATTTTTATACTTTGTAATAATTCATCTATACGACATGATAATCTCTATGTATCTTATTATAATATTTGTATAAAGATTTTTAAATAATGCAAATCAAAATGACAAAGTCACTGATTAGCGGTATGGTATAAATATATTTATAAATAGTAGATGCAAGCATAATAATATAACACAGGATATGAAGTGATACTCCCTGGCAGAACCACTAGTCAAATGATGTCAAAATTACAGAATAAAATGCACAAAGATTATGCAACACATACATATTATCTACGTTTTATCCTGTTATTTTGACATCATTTGGTCATAGTGGTTCTGCCAGGGAGTACCATTAAAGGATACGAACTTACAGAACTAATAATTAAGATTTGCATACATACAACTTATAATGGGCCTTGCCATATTGTCATAAATGCATTTAATATTTCCAATTAGGATCTCAGTCTTCTCCAAAAAGAAAATTTATACAAAATAGACTTTAAACGTATGCTAAGCCTGATATGTATCTAGGTAACTACCTTACCTACACATAAAATAAATATTTTATAGGACACCTGAATTTTAAAGAAGCACAGCTTTCATTTATGAATTCGTCCACTTACCGGTACCTAACGCTTGGTAATGTACGTACTTACGTAATTATTAACAAACCTACTCATAAATACTAAATGCGCTGATAGATAGTACATTTTTTACACTTAACATCCTAAAAAAAACAGAATGCATTTGGTCAAATGGAGTCTGATTAAAAAACAAATAAATACTTAAGTTGGCAACACTGAATTAGCTTTGGATGTAGAATATAACATACAAACATTTGGCTTCTAAAATACAGTGTTCTAAGAATAAGTGTCCATTAGAATACTTTTTAATCAGGCCCACATCAAAAATATAGTTTCACTTGCCTGTATAGATGGCACTGAACCTTATTTTCTTCAACTTGCATTTATTTTAAGAAAAAGGTATACGCCAAGACTCGTGGCAGACAGGGTCAACGATTATACATGTTTGTTTCCTTTACAATACAATGACTGGTAATTAATGTTATCGATAGGTACTCGACGCATCACTAATGGCTCCTGTGAGGGCTGCAAGAGCGAGCGAGATAGCAATATCATAGTCGCTTGTCCCACGTTTTGTGACCCCGTCTACAATGAGCGTTGGCGCCTAGTATAGTAAAGTAAGATTACATTTTCTAACCCTTATCTCTTAACCCTTTCACTTCTAATCGACACTAGTTCTTAGAACCCTCTGGCAATAGATACTCTCACCTAGTCCAGTCAAATAAGCAAAAAAAAGAGGTAACCTCGGAATGAGAGATAACAAGCTGGAAACTCGTATACACCTTCATTTTGGCGTTCTAAAACTTGTCTCAAAAGTCTCATAAAATCTCGTGTCTGCGTCTTAAGTTATTCAAAGTCAAAGTTCACTAAAATCAGTCTGAATAACTTTCTTTTTTTTTTAATTTTATTATTATAGCCAAGCGCTTGACCACTACCTCACCTGATGGTAACTGATGGTGTGACCGTAGATGGAGCACGCTTGCCTAGAAAGAACCTATTCACTCTGGAAGACTCCCGAGATTATACTGGTTCGGAAAAACATACGCCGGAAGAGAGTTCACTCCTTACTTGTGCTAACAAGAAAAGTTGGAAGTAAATCGTTTGGCACGGCAAGGTGATATGCCGACCAGGTATGGGTGGTACTTCTTGATACGTCTGCTTGTCCGGTGGTGGACCCTTCCACCACCGGAAGGAGGGATAAGGTCATGAAGATCTTACACACATTTACCAAAATGAATCTTGTAAAAAAACTTACAATACAACACAGGACAAGAGATTTTATGAGACTTTTGAGACTTCCTTAGAACGCCAAAATAAAGGTGTATACGAGATTCCAGCTTATTATCTCTCATTGCGAGGTGAAACCCCTATTGACTGGACTAACCCTGATTCCTCACGTACTAACGATTAAATTACATTTGAATGAATAATTAGTTGAAACACTTACTCGTATGATATGGTGGTATAATGGTGCAACGCGGCTTGCGTGTGGTCGTGCAAGGACGTGGCGTCGCTGCGCTGCCTCGCTGCGAGTACGAGTCGGGACAGCAGCGGCCGGTGCTCCTTCTCAGAGTACCTGTCGTACGCCTCGAGACCTTCTTGTAGCTTCAGAATTAGACTGTCGTAGTTCTTGCGTACTACCTCTAGGATCTGAAACAAGTAATTTTATTGTAAGAATGTGTCAAAAATTATGAACTTACCGTAAAAACGGTATTTTTTATAAAAACAATAACAGTTCTACTACGAAGAGATAGGATAAGATCTTGCGCACATTCATTAAAATGGATTTTGTAGAAAACAACAATGAGGGGGTTTCACGGCCATGTTTTTAGAACTGCTAACAGATGGCGCTGCTCTGACTGTGCTAATTATCAAAAGAAAATGTATTGCTGTGTCAACATTATTTTCTGAGATAAGAAATAAAAATCATTTGTTTGTTTACAAACTAACGAAGTGAGATTATTTTAGACAAATTTTGATATTGTGTCTTGACTTTGACAAATTGACATATAAACCATCTTTTTGGTAGCTTACCTCCAGCGCAATCTATTAATTTAGTTGGAACTAGTTTTTTTTAATAAATCGTAGATTATAAGCCTTCATTACAAACCTGATCCTCTGTAGGTGTGGAAAGGCTTTGTAAAGCGAGCCAGGACTCGATCTTTGGTGAGAAGTGTTGTATGATAGCGCGCACGTTTACGAGACAATTGGCGAGGCGTAGGGCTTCTGCTTTGTACTCGCCGTCGCCGGTGGAGTACCTCAATGCTGAAATTTACATTTATTTTAAACTAATTTTGTAAGTAATTAATATGAATCGTAAAGCTCATGGTCGATCTACCTGCAGAGTAGATACGCAAAAAAAGATAGATAGATAATAATAGATAAATAATTAAATAATAATAATTTTATTTTTAAAGTTAACTAGAACTTACCCATATAGAATAGGTTATCAAATACTTGGTGCATCCTAATAAGCTCGTAATACAATTGATCGTACGACGCAGGCGTGGGTAGGAACGTATCCCCGAACGTTATGAACAGATTGAATATGTTAACGATCTGAAACAAGAAAAAATCATAATTTTCAAAATTAATAATGCTGGAAATTGCACAGTGCACACTACGCTATCACGCCCCGAACTAAGCAAAGCTTGAACTGTGGGAGCCAGATAACTGATAGAATACTTATATATTTATGAATGAAAGTGTGCAATTTTACTGATTTTGCGTATAATAAGACTAATACATATGCGTATCGAATTATATAATTCGATACGCATATGTTTCTGCTGTGCATATGTTCAGTTGTGTTGTCTAGTGAATCGGCAGATCGTCACTGACGCGTTTGTATAGGAATCGAACCACGTTAAATAGCCTAAAGCTGGCCATATACGGGGACGCCGTATATAAGCTTTGTCTAAAATGTTCAGAACTATAAACAAAAAGTCAAACTCAAAATGCTCAACACGCCCATTTGGATTCGCGGCATTCCTAGGCTCCGCTTGAGATTTCGCACGCGCAATGTTGTGTGAATAGAGATACCTGTTGCGCCATAACAAAGATGTTATGCCTCCTCAGCAGCGTGGTCTCATTGGTCACGAGGAACTTGAGCGCGGCGATGAGCGCCGCCCACAGCGGCCGCCAGTCGCGCGTCAGACGCACGCGGCAGCGTTTCTGGTAGCTCAACAGACGCAGCAACACGCCGATGCACAGCTGGTACAGCGAGCCGGGGAACTTCTTCAGGAGGTGGCACATTATGAACTCGACTAGAAGATCTGAACAAATACAACCACTCCACTTTACTGGTTGCAGTGAAACAGGTGTAAAACATTTAAAACGGTCCTTTTGAAAATCAGTTCATAAATAAAAGCCACAACTGAAAGACAAAGATCTTTGGACAGATTTTCATTTATTAGATTACTAGTGGTTCGCCCCGAACTGAGATCTCGCGAGTCTCCCATAAAAACAAAAAATATGATTTGTAATCTTTAACTACCAAAATAGTGCCACGAAATGCATAACATACTTACTTGACCTACAGTTTCATTCAAATTACAGGTAACAGGAGTTCATGCTAATTGGTTAGCTTTTTTGAGGTAGAAATTGCAGTTATCCTGGATTTCCGACTTTTCCCTATATCTGTGTCACCAAAGCTACACGCATACCAAATTACAGCACTGTGGGGTCACTGGTGTACCCTGTGAATTTTGTCAAAGTTCAGTTTTTATTATGGCTTATAACTTCAAAACTAAAAGGTTTAAACTATAAATAAAAACGGGGTCGGAATGTACTCACAAAGAACTTTTATTAAACCCCAATATCCCTAATATCTCATCAACCCCCCCACATTTTTAGCTCATTTAGTCACACCAAAATTGTGCCATCACTACCTACCTATAAATCAAATTTTACGATGATCGGATAAATGCTTCGAAAGTTATCCTCGGACAAACAAAACATATTTACATACAACGCTGATTTGCCCAAGTTGATTTGGAGATTTAGTCATTAATGTCATTATAGTAGTTAACGACGAGAATAATATATCTGTTCTTTTCACTAAAAATGATATTAACCATGCTGAGTTTTTTTAGTGTCTCTAAATGTAATGTGTAAATAACTATGATAGTTTCAAAAGTTAAATGTATGTAATTACTGATTTAAACGGGTATTTATTGCGTACGTACCTTTTTAATTTGTTGTAAAAACAAAAAGTACATAGGCGATAAATACCCGTTTGAATCAGTGATTATGTACAATGATAGAGAAAATATAAAATGTATATGTTTCTTTCTCCTACACAATAAATAACTCACCTATTAACGTAGATGCTAGTGGCTGGGAAGTGGGTTCTTCTAAAACTATTTTCCTATGTCGCATTGGCAACCTATACAATTGAACCTGAAAAAATCCATGAATGACTATCTTCTTCTTTACACAGCATAAAATGAAGTCGCTTCCGCTGTCTGTTCGCTTAGATCTTTTAAACTACTCAACGGATTTTAATTCAGTTTTCAGCAATAGATAGAGTCATTCAAGAGCAAGATTTATATGTATAATACATACATAACTCTGTTTGTTTGTTAGTTTGTTTGCTACCTTTACACGACTAAACGGCTGAACGGATCGTAATGAAATTTTGCAAGGAGGTAGATTATGCCCTTTACATAGGCAATTTTTTAGCCAACTGCGTAAAATGAGGGTAATGTTTTATTGACAAACCACCCGTGCGAAGCCGCTGGCGGTACAGCTAGTATATTTATATTTCTCTAGTGACCAACGAGACACAGAGTTTAAGGCCACATACAAGGCTGCCGGTGTATGGCCTCTCATGGAAGCACTCCATTGTAATACCTGTCATCCATCCGAAATTCGACAATGTTGAATGTATTAATAGACATTGCTTGGTCATACAAATAAATAATGCTGGACATTTTACACAGCGCTATCTATCCCTAAACTAAGCAAAGCTTGTATGGGAACCATATAATTGATAAAATACTAATTTACTTTATAAATATGCATACTTATAATATATGAAAAATTACCCAGACCTTGAACAAATGTTTGTATTACATGCAAACATCTGTTCCCCGACGTAAATCGAACCCGTAACCTCCTGCGTCTCAGCCGGCTATTCGGCCACTGCGCCAAGGAGGTCGCCTAATTACTTTACTATAATGATTGTTAGGAACTTACCTTGAACGATAGATTTTGGTCATGCATTATGGAATTGGCAAACTGCTCTTCCACAATACACGTAAGCGTTATAAAACATAGACTGCATTTATTAACACTCGCTTCACTTTTTATATCCGCCATTACAATTGAACTGAAAAAAACCAGATTTTAAATTAAGAAATTTTGGTGCCAAGATCATTATGCCGAAAACTTCAAACAATCAAAAGGGGATCGAACCTTTGTTGCCACACTATCATGCCGCCATTTTGTTTTTTTTTCTTCAAATCGGCGTCGCACAATAAAACTTCTATATTGGATAGATGGTAGACACTTAGGCCCGCTTGCACAACTATCCCATAACGTATTCAGCGACTAAACATGTTTAAATTTGACGTATTTGTATGATTTGACAACTCCTTAAATCATATTTAGCCACTAAATTAGGCATCGTTGCGTAAGCCACCCTATACTAACGATATTCTACATTACCATGTCCTAAAACGTCACGTTACTGACACAGCGCCTTATAGTGGCCTAGATTTTCCTAAAGTACTATTGCACCAGCCCCGGATCTAGGGGAGGCAAACCAGGGCGACAATTTTAGGGGGCGCCAAATTCTTCAATAAAAAATGGTTGAAAACAAAACTTCCAACGTTTCAAAAAGCGCTTGGCATCCAGCGCACGTCATACTATCGATTATTTCACTCCCAGCCCGTGGTCCACCTACAAAGTTCGCCTGGCTGTTCATTTGATTTGGAACGCTTCAAACTTTAATACCCCCCCCCCCCCCCAAACGCTAGACAGAGGGGACGCCACATCAAGTTTCTGCCTGGGTTAGGAAAAATTCTAGATCCGGGTCTGTATTGTATTGCACTATTAGTAGTAGGTACTAATTTTTATTTATTTATTTAGTTCAGATGTCAAAGATCCATATTTGTTAGTAAAAATAAAAACTTAATTAAACATGTCAAATGGGTTAGTACAAGTGTGCTTAGTTAAAAAAAAAACAAAGAAAACAAAATAATCATGAGTCAAATAATAATTAAAGTCAGGTACTCTCACTCGCAAATACTCATAATGCTCTTTGGAAGGGCTTGTGTGGCACATGGAGGTTACAGCAGTGGTTTAGATACGGACAGTCGAGGCGGTCTGCAATCACGCTGAGGAGGACGTTGGTACTCGCCCGGACCCGCCGCACCAGGGATGCACAGCGCAGGCGCATTGTCGCATAGAAACAATTGATGCTCGCCCCCGCGAACATTCCCGACGCGCTGCAGAAGCGGGGAAGCCCCAACATCATCCTCAGCGCGTTATTGTACTGAACTCTGAGGGCTGTGTACGATCTCTGAGTATAGTTTCTCCACAGACTGCACGTGTAGAATGAAGTACAAAATGCTAATAAGTGTTACGAACCAATATTGGAAGAATGTGACTAATAAGTTTGTTGGTTGCTCGTTATCAAGTGCTTGGATCTGCGCTAGGTTAGGCGGAGTCTGGAACAAAATTAAACGCGTATTAAATTATTTTTATCACTAATTATTAATACTTAAATTAAGTGTTAACAGACTGTAACTAGTCAGGTATTGATTACATGTTTCACACATAATAGCAAGTAGGTAGGTACAGCATAAACAATAAGCACACAAAAAACATTGAATATGTGTAAAATTAAACAATTTAAATAAATAAAACAAAGTCGGGTAAGTTACACCATTTATAACTTAAGAACGGCTGGACCGATTTCTTTGAAATTTGGTATATAGATAGATTATGATCAGGATTGAGACATATTATACTTTTTACCCGACTGCGCAGAAGAAGAGTAATGTTTGACAAACCACGCGTGCAAAACCGCGGGCGGGTTATGTATGTAGGTAGTTATGTAATAAAATTTAGGATATTCCACTGTATAGGGGCGTGTATAATAAATTAATTAATTGCTAAAAACATAATAGAAAAAAAGGTACGTATTATATTATTGTTAGTACCTGATGATGTGGTAAAGTGGCGGGTGGTGACGGCGGCGCCGAGGACGCGGCGGCAGAGGACGAATGTGCTAATGTCGTCATGAAGTTGCGGTTAAGATGAGCCGCCTCGTACAGCGCCAGCAACATGCCTTCTTCACCACCACTGTAATACTAAATACTTCACGGAAACTGACAGAA
This sequence comes from Philereme transversata, assembly GCA_963924445.1. Classification (NCBI taxonomy): domain Eukaryota; kingdom Metazoa; phylum Arthropoda; class Insecta; order Lepidoptera; family Geometridae; genus Philereme; species Philereme transversata. The sequence continues at coordinate 1,771,086 of OZ004344.1, forward strand.
TTGTGACTACTCTAGTCACGGACATACATTTACAACTAAAGTCAAAGTGAATAGTTTTATTTAGTTAGCGCCATATAGTTTGTTCAACCCCGAATCTAGGGGGGGGCAAACCGGGGTACTTGCCAACTTGGGGGCCAAATTCATCAATAGAAAATATGTTTAAAAAAATTGGTTTTAAAAGCGCTTGGCATCTAGCGCACGTCGTACTATCGATTATTCCACGTCCGTGGTTTACCTACATAATTCACCTGGCTGTTCATTTGATTTGGAATGCTTCAAACTTTAACAACCCCCCTCTCAAACGCTGGAAGAGAGGAGGCACCACATCAAGTTTCTGCCCCGGTTAGGAAAAATCTGTTTTTAAAGGAGAAACATATAAACTCAACATGAAATATTTTAGCCCTAAAGAACGTATAGTCAACGACACTACCTTCAAATGGGTGTCCTCATTAAAACGATCGCAAATTATTACGCTTATTTGTTAGGGTCCCGAATAAAATGGTAACAACTGAATCTTATGGTGCGACTTTGTCCCTCCGTCTGTCACAGCTGATTCAGTTGATCTCAGCAACTATTGGACCTATTGGTTTGAAATTTGGAATAGTTATAAATAATACTGACCTTCCTAAATTACAAGTAAAAATAATTTATTTTCATGGTCATAAGAAGCAAAATGGTGGAGGTCAAAATTTCAAAATAGGGTTACTAGGTCAAGTGACATATTTACACATTCGAAACCCATTTTTTTTTGTATAGTTTTTGAGTGTCGAAAAAAATACCGATCCCCCCTTATCTCCGGAGTTGCAAAGTAAAAACACTGAAATGAATATGATTGATAGATATATTCGCAAAGATTACAAGAAACTTGTAATGAAGTCTCTATTTAGAACAGTTTTTTAGGTCTGCCTTAAAAGCTTTCTTAGTTTACCGGTATATAACTAGATGGCGCTGCTTAATTGACATAAATTAATCTACCTCGGTTCGAAACCCTCAGTGCGCGAGTCCTACTCGTACTTATTTATTAACAAATAAGAATGCCAACAGCATACATACTTTCACACACACTGAAATTTTAACATTGAGTTCTAAGGACTGATGACACAAAGGTTACCTGGAAGAGATCGCTTTTAGCGATAAGACCGCCCATGGTACTAAATCTATTTGTAAAAATTATTTTAGTATTTTATTTCGGCGTATAATAAAGAGTTATCTTAACACTGAATTAAGTTAGACAACATATTTAAGCAACTTAAGATCTATGATTTCACGAACTTAATAAAACTGGCTATACTTGACCGGTCTTGTTTTGTTCCATACGGTTATCGTACCTTATTCTCTGTCCTCTAACAACGGGCTGCGTTTCATCGCTAGTGAGGAATATTCCGCCCACCATACTAGTTAAGGAAGAAAGCCAGCCAGTCCCACCGCCGTTGCCTTGCATCCCGCCGAAAGTTGACATTACATAGTCATTAAGAGATGCTGTTATCACTTGCCCATATCTAAAAGGAAAATATACATTAAAGAATCAATCATGAATCTATCAAATCCATACTTCTTCTATCGTGTCACTGGTAAGCTAAACTATTTTAGAGTAGTACTTTGCCACTTCTATAGCGTTGGGCGTGGCTTTGTTAGGGTCATCCCTTATGCAGGTGGTAAGGCACAAAGGACAGGAGAGCAGAGGAGACATGGAGAAAAAAAAATCCATACTAATGTCTGTTTGTTACGTTTTCACGACTAAAAGGCTGGACTGACTTTGATGATATTTGGTATACCTATAGACAGTTATGACCGGGATTGAGACAGGCTTCTTTTACACTACTGCGAAGAAGAAGGGTCATGAGTTTTGCCAAATCACGCGTGCGAAGTCGCGTGCGGGTCAGTTAATAGGACATAAGTAAAAAAGTTGAACTATCAAGAACATTGTTTCAAGAAATAAATCTTATCTACTTAAAAAATGTCTATAAAATTCTATGTGTATTATCTGTTGAATAGGCAGTATAAATCATTATTATTTGTGCTGCCGGACAATCAAATTATGCCCAGATGATTATTTAGAGATCATAACTAAAATATTATTTAGTAGCTTCCACCCGCGGCTTCGACGCGTAATTTATCAATAAAAAGCCTATATGTAGTCAGGTCTTTCTAAATGCCAAATTTCATTAAAATCGGTTCAGCCGCTACGGCGTGGTTGAGTAACCAACGAAAATACAAACTTTGCTTATAAAAATATTAGTGTGATTCAGTAAAATAAAATAGGTAAAATAGTTAAAAGCTTACCCATTTAAAGCCAACTCATCATCCAGTATGGACAGTTTAACAACATAAGGATTGGCTGATTCTTGTTTCTTGTAGTTGACCAAAAACATTAGTAGCATTACCACATCATATCCTAAAAATTATAGAATCAAACGAATATAAACGAATATCAAAAAAAAGACGGCATGGCATGGCAAAGAATTTTGTACCCTCATCATCATCATCCCTTCTCATCTTACTGCTGGGCATAGGCCTCTCTTCGTTGTCGCCATTCGCTTCTGTCCTGCGCTGTTCTAGCCCACATACGACCTGTGATTTTTATAATGTCGTCGACCCACCTTGCCGGTGGACGACCTGCGTTCCTGGTTCCATCTCGGGGCCACCACTCAGTCAGCGCCCTGCTCCACCTGTCATCACCGCGCCTGGCCACATGTCCTGCCCAACTTTGAGTCCCAATATACGCTTGCTAACGTCTTGAACTTTAGTCCGCTTGCGAATTTCGGTATTGGGGAGTCGATCTAGCAGTGTGATGCCGAGCATGGCACGCTCCATGGTTCTCTGTGCGACTCTAATCCTGTGGACAGTCTCCTTCGTGAGCGTCCATGTCTCAGCACCGTAGGGTAATGTTGGCAGGACACATTGGTTGTAGAGGCGGGTCTTCAGACATTGTGGAACGGTGGAAGATTTTAAAATATCGTCCAGCTTGCTGAACGCCGCCCATGCCAACCAAATTCTCCTAGATATCTCCTTGGCCTGTAATACTTTTCCGAAAGATAAAACATGACCAAGGTACACATAAGATTCGACCATCTCCAAGTACTCGTTTCCAATAGAAATGTTTGGAATCAAATCCCTGGAGACGCTCGACATCACTTTTGCTTTAGTCATGTTCATCTTCAAACCAACTTTTAGTGATGCTTCGTGAAGATCTGTTAGCATCAGTTGGAGATCATCTAGTTCCTCAGCGAAAATAACTAGGTCATCTACAAATCTCAGAATTTTGTACGCGGAAATAAAATTTATCTTATTTTAACATCCTTAGTAGCATGAAGCACTCATATTTCGGAATGCCACGGTAAGTCACAGCCTGGCGCAGCATACCGCAGTCTATTTGTGATATCAACGAAATGTAAGTGCTAAAGGTGTTAAAATAACATTCAAAATCATAAAGTCCTTTGCCATGCCATGCCGTCATCGCAAGTTAGCGCCCCGGCCCTTAGGTGCCAAATATGTATTTTAATTGGCCAATTGAAACATCCATTTATTTTAGTTAACATAAACCTATAACAGAACTCAACTGAAACATAGGCTTTTGAGTTTTTTTATTAGAAGCTGCCTAGAAATCCATCCTCGAGTCTTAAAAAAAACAAAAGTACTACCTGTGCCGTGCGTGTACATCAGAGAAATCTGTATTTTTGTAAAACAATTTCCTAACTATTTTGCCAGACATGAAGCAGTGTTAGCCAAAGTGTAAACCAAAGCACAACTCGACATTTTTTAACAGTAACGCTCATTGCATGGCAGTAAAATATTTAATAAATTACCAGACGAATTAAAAGATTTACCCATGACTTTATTTAAACGCCGAATTAATAAATGGTTAACATCCAAATGTTTTTACACCACAAAAAAAAGTCAAATATTTTTATTCATTAAAATCACAAGGATCACTTTGAAACGTCAATTTTACTGCCTGTTCCTTCGCAACCAAGCTAGGAAAGAAAGGCTGGTTGCTTTTTTTAATAATCCTTTTAGAATACATAACAATACAGAAAACAAATTACGTCTAAATTGTAACATTTTGAACGAGTTGGAGCAATTTTAATCCCAAGCCTCTCTATCGTCTAAATAATCCGATATTTTATAGTAGGCTCTTTTATAAAGATTTTGTTTAATTACGTTTTTAAATTTGTTAATTGTCAATTTTTGTACATCCCTTGGGAGTTTGTTATAAAAGCGTACACCTTGCCCTTTAAACGATTTACTAACTTTATGGAGTCTACAAGTGGCAACAGCGAGTTTATCTTTATTTCTAGTATTAAAATTATGATTATCGCTATTTTTCTTAAACAAATTAATATTTTGTGAATATACATTAGATTTTCATAGATGTATTGACAAGGGAATGTCATAATATTTATTTCTTTAAACTTATGGCGTAACGATTCTTTGGGGCCCATATTATAAATTGCACGAACAGCCCTCTTCTGCAGCACAAAAACAGTGTTTATATCTGCAGCACTCCCCCACAGCAGTATACCGTATGACATAATGCTGTGGAAGTACCATTGCAGAATATTTTAATTATAAGTGCTTATGTATATACGTATATATGCTATTAGACATTACATTATTTTATTTCATTGTCATTTTTATATTGCGTAAGAATAGTAAATTCAAATTTTAAATTAATGTTATGTAATATTTGCACACCAGGACATTATCTGGTAGAATGTTAATTGAGCTTAAATTGTATACATTAAGACCAGTGTAAAATTGTACTAACTTTCTGCGAATAAATGATCTTTATATTTAATTTATGCTTAAATACAGTTGTAGAATCTATATTTTATATTCTATTTTTGCTGTCAAGCAGCATTGCTGTGTTTCGGTTTGAAGCGTATGGTTGCCTGCAATTACTGCCTTGAAATTACGGGCACATGAGGCATAACATCTGTACGCCTCAAGTTGATGGACGCAGGGCAGTGCATCGTAGGGCACGTTCCTACGAGGCAAATCTCTGTTATAGGCGATGGTTACCACTTAATATCAGGTGGGCTATAATGCTTGTTCCATGATCAGGAGATATAAAACAAAAACAGCCAACTAACAAAATATGTCACACAAAACATGATTTACGCCTGGCCAAAGTACGGCACTCGCGTTTAGCGTTCGAGGAGGGGTGAATGCATATTTATGCTAAAAATAATAATATTGCGGTCGAATTTCGACCACTGAGCACTGGCAACTAATATTAATAATTAAATAGGTTAGGGTAGTATAGACATATTTACCATGATGTTGTCTTTCTGTAGATGTGCACAATAGTTGGACCATTGGCTCAAACAATGAGTTCTGCATAAAGTATTCCACTAAAGGATTTTCATCAATACTGTCTAACCCGGTTATTATAACTAGTAGCAGCTTCAGAACCATGGATTTCAGACTGTCTGGAACATCACCTGAAACATAGTTATAAAAAACTATACATTGAAAATGACTTGCTATTTCTTTCCTATACCCTACTATTTGGAACCTATTTGGGGTAAGAAAGAGTAGGGTAGCAAGATCAAACATATAGACCAATAAAACAACCATATGGATAGTTTAGCAGGATAATTAATCTGTGAAATGTCACATTATAGCTTGCTCATTTAGTGGACTAATTAAGTCCATGTTTTTAATTTTTTTTACACGTTTTCTGACATGATTATTGTATTTTCACTGATCTAAATTCATTATTGATCGAGCGAAGCGAAATCTCTAAATCAACTTGGGCAAATAAGCGTTGTATGTTTGTTTTTCTGAGGATAACTTTAGAAGCGTTGATCTGATCATCGTGAAATTTGATACATAGGTAGGTAGTGATGGCACAATTTTGGTGTGACTAAATGAGCTAAAAATGTTGGGGGTTGTTGAGATATTGTGTTTCAAGAGGGTAAAAAAAATGAGACTATTAGGTCAGCCAAAGGCTAATAAAGGTTAGAACATGCTCAGCATCAATGTATTGTTAGAAATACATCAAGGGGTGTATGTCCCAGGCCAGTGTACAGCTGACAATACACCCAACCAAAGTTTTTTTGTAGGTTGGTGTGCTGTTAGTACACTATTTCATACATTTAAATATGTGTTTCGATAGGGTTGGCCCTGGAGAATATAGAGCATATATTTTCAATCAGTAGAAGCCATATTTGCAATAAAAAACACAAAGTCCACACTTATGGATCAAAATCTGTTGGTGCTGAGCATGTTAAGACAGTATTGATCTACTGTATAGCCAGTTTTTTTGTATTACACAAACAATAATTAAAAAGATTATGATTGCCTTGATAAAGAGTTATACTTACCAGATAATATAGTAGTACAGTGGTCAAATAGTTTCTGCATTTTAGCATCTGCACTGCATCCAATCAAGATAGTTTTGATGTTCAGATTTGAGTCTTGGCTCGCTCTCTGATACATTGTCATAAGTAATGCACTTAATGTTTGAAGACCATACACTAATCTGGAAAAATATAATTGGTTATTTATATAGCAGTAAGTTACTGAAGCATTTAAACCTTTAAATTTGAAGATGATTTATACAGCATCTGACAGCTTTAGCTGAGTAAAGGATGCACTTCTGTAGTGCCTAGGGCAGAATTTTAAATGGACTAAGTTCAGAGGATGGTACAGGTGTTGGGCAAGGCTATTCTATCCAACAATAACTAACAATATCAATAAGTAGGTACTTAAAAGTATGATTACAGTGTAAAAGTAATTTTTCTTACCTGATATGATGTTCTTGACCTAGCATTTCAATGCACTGAGCAACAAATAAATTGATACTTTCTTTCATATTCATCAGCTGTTCCACAGATAGCTTCTGTATCTCAGCTTCGAGTTGTGGAATCTTGGGTTTAAGAAGAAAAAACTCATCCCAGAAAGTAGGATTATCAATCGTAAGATCTTCACCTCGAAAGAACGACTCGTATATTTGCACAACCTTTTCTTTTAGGTGTCTTTTCGACCCAGAACCACTTCTCTTACGTGTAGCCATCGTTTAGTCAGTAGAAGTTCTGATTTAGCTTAGAAATTCAATGAATTTTCTTCTACACAGGAAAGATTAGAAAGGCTAGTGAAAACAGCTCCTTTCAAAAATACTAAAGAGGAAAGGAAGCCGGAATTCCTTCCTACAATTTTACAAAATATGCAAACCAATCAGGCCAAAATAGTCCAAATCAGGCAAATTGAAAGATTTGGATGAAAATTATGGAAACAGAAGTCTGACAATGACAATTCCTTTTATTGACTTTTGACAACGACAACGCATTTTGGAAATGGTTGACCATCCGGTCCACGCTTTGAAACTTGAATGAAAAGAAAGAAGGTAAGGTGGTATCCAGTGTTGCCAGATGCATGATTTAAATCGTATTCATGCGATTTTTCCCGGTCTAGTAATGTACGATCGTACATAGAATCCGCGCCACGAGTGAAGTCTACGGCAAAAGCGGGAACTAAATCTCGAATAACTTCTCGATTTTTGCGATAGCAGCTCCGCGTCTATCGGACTTCATTGGTGGCGCGGACTCTACACCGAAATCGTACGCGATTGTAAACTGAAAGTCCGAACTTCAACGAACCAAAAACTGCTAAACAAATGTTTTTGCCCACCACTTTCATCGAGTTCTCACAGCTCAGTTAATCTAATAAAAAAAGGATTGTGTGGTTTTAAAGGTATTAAAAATGTTAAAATAGAATGTTAAACGTTTTGGAAGCTGTGAAAGTTATAAACCAGCACCCACAACGCATAATTTGATGAAGAGTAAAAAAAAAATAAAAAAAAACGTATGCTAGTAACCTTTCTATAGTTTGAATTAAACTAAAAAAATATGTACGGTTTTTTGATCCTATGGAATACGATTTTTTCCTTACTCGCGTACTCATTCATGCGCTGAGTCGCGCATTGTATTCAAGTGTTCTGTGATTGTACTATAAATATCTGGCAACACTGGTGGTGCTGTGTGAATTCTGTGAATTTGTGTGCATTTTGTAAATTTCACCAAATTGTAATTGATTACCTACCACTATGAAGACCAAAAAGCGTCACCAATCTTCATCAGAAGATTCGGAAGAATCAGAAGATCATAAATCAAGCAGCAGTGACAGCGAAAGCGAAGATTCATCTGCTTCAGAGCACCGACACAAGAAGAAGAAAAAGCGAGAGCGTGCGGCATCATCAGATTCCGATAGCGATTCGAATGACGGGCGACGCACTAAAAAACGAAAGCACAAGAAGAAAAAGAAGAAGCACGGGAAAAGGAAGAGGCGTTCGGAATCTCCTGCAGATAGCGGCTCGGAAGTTGAAGACCCGGCCTCCGAAAGCGATGATGAAGCTTCTCCAAAGAAAAAATACAAGAAACAGCACAAGCACAAGCGGTCACATAGCTCATCTCCAAGCGAAAAAGGTATATGTGCTGTACATCAACCTATTTCATATTAGTTTGTGTGATGATTTTATTACAAACGAAGAACATGTATTTACAGAGGAAGAGCGTATAGAACGACGTCTGCACAGTGTCGTGAAGGAGCTCAGGTCGTCTGAAGACAGAGAACGCGCACCAGCTTCATATTATCAGTAAGATGTTATTCACTGTATTTATTTTTTCACCTATATTTGCTTGGCTATATCTTTATTAAGCAATACATATTTCTATCAAGGTATCAACGCCCAGCATCACCGGCTGAGAACTTTGGTGCAGACAGGGAGCGTGAGGTGATGCGTTTCTACCGAGGTTCCAGCAAAGAGAGGCGTTACCAAGAGCAGTACCCTTATGAGCAGGAGCGTAACAATGGAAGGTATTACTGATACAGTTTGTGACTTACTTAAGTTCTCTATTATTAGAACGCACACATGTGTCTTCAAAAGAGGTCATTCAAAATACAATTTATATTTTAATAACTTGATGACACTAAATTCCTGAAAGCTGAAACAATGCCAAAATAAATAAACTAATTATCCATGCTTTAGTTTTAAGACCCTGCATTACATTACCAAGTTACCAAGCATTACACATAAGACATTACCAAGTAGCTTAGGTAATCTGTGTCTGTCTAAGGCTCAATTCATACCAAGATGACAGGGGCCAGCAGTGAAACAGCAATCAGTTTCATATACACCACATTTTTAATCTTATCTTCATTGTTAAAATTCATAGTATCCCTTAAGACAACAACAATTAAAAACATACAAATCAATCAGGATAAGGAGGCTGTAATATAGAAATACAAAAGCAATAAGATTAATTTGAAAAATAATTATGCTAAACCTAGTCCTTATGCCTGTTCAATCCTTTCAGTGGTGATCAAAGGGTACAAACCAATGATGACAATAGACAACATGACCACAGGGATTACAATAGTGGGCAAAGAGATCAACAAAGGTACTTATCAAGTACCAGACTTTGTTGTGAATTATTGTTTACTTTTGTAGCCCTAAAATGATTATTTGCATTACTAGCAGCTTACTTTTGTTTCTAGAAGTTTCCAGCTTTTTTAGCTATGCTCATGAAAATGTATGGTTCCTTGTTTAGGAGTTCTTAACCCTACAGTGGTCGCGTACTAAAACCTGACCTGATTGGTCGCGTGGAGTACTATTGTATACCATTTATAAATTCAAATAAAAATAGATTTGAGCTTCAACTATGTTTAATTCTTATTGTAATAGTGTTATTAAGTAATGTTGTATTAAAAGCAATCAATAAAAACGAATCACAACCTCTGAATATAAAAAAAATCAACAAAACAAAAAAAACCTCTAAAATAGCACAAAAAATCAAAAATACTAATTAATGTTTTCTAAACAAGACAGACAAACAACCTTCGAATGATCGCCACAAATAAACTTTTTGCACGTGTTGCATAGTTTTCGAGTGCTTTTATTGCGGCTTCTTCCGCAGTCGTGGCAGCGATCTATGGATCGAGTTGGTGTCTGTGCTGACGTTGTCGCTGGGGTTTCTGGATAATTACAAGAAAATCTCGCGCGCAGCACTGAGTGCGTTTGTCAATTATTTAACTTAAAGTACCTAGAAGCGCTCGTAATTTACGTTAGCAGTTTTTGAGAATTTTACAATTCCGTAAGTGTGGATTACATAGGTAATCCACGCGACCACTCTAGGGTTAATGTATTGTAGCTACTTTACTAACAGATATAATATTGTTTTGCATAAATATACAAATTATCATAAGCTTACCCTGAATCAATAGTATGTCATGTTGATGTATTTTGTTGTTGTATAATGTAGCAAAAAAAAGTTGTTACTTATTGGTAATTGAGTGTAATTTCAGAAACCCCAGATATCAAGGAAGTCACAAGACACCGGGAGAGTATCTGAGAAGACCAAGAGAGGAATTCCAGCCCAGAGAAGACAACAGAGGTATATTTCACCACCACCATCATCATTTTAGCTTTAGTTTAAAGTTTATTAGCCTTATTTGTGGTTATTAGTGGACTAACAATCGCTTCGAAATATACACCAGTGGATTTGCAGAGTGAGAAAAAATGACTGTATTACTCAGAACAATTTGTTCTAAATCCTGTCGCGTTTCTGTACAGATTAAACAACAGGACACGTCAGAAGGAAAGAACATTATTGGATGGACCACTATTAAGAGCCATTAGGTAGGATGCACTAGAGAAAACCCTCTCTTGACTCCAAATCTATGTTCAGCATGGGTATACTCATCTATATCTTATCTACTTAGCCCACACTTACCCGACGCTGGGAATACGTCCTAGTTATCACGCCACTCTCGTTATCACAATATTAAAAATAACCAAATTCTTTACATTGGCTAAATTTTATAGTTATTATTATAAGTTGAAAGGATGTTAATTTCCTTTATTACAGTTTTAGACAGAATTATTATTGGCAGGTGTTTCTGTTATCTGATTATGATTACAGTTGTTCTCATTGTTTGCTTTAGTGTTGTTATGGAAGCCCATTTGGACTATGTTGCTCAAATTAAGCAGAATTTACAAAACCGTGTGTTGGGTCAATTACCTAATAATTACTTTCATTTAATTAGAACGGCGTATAATAGCCAATTATAATAATTAACGAGCAGATAGTGGTACATTTCACATGAGCACATAATCATCATGATATAAGCCATAGGATATCCACTGCTGAACTTTGTCCTTCCCATTCGTCAAATTACTTTGTCATAGAACTCAGGAATATGATTTAAAAGAAACCTGGTTCAAATTTAAAATAAAGTTTAATACATAGTATTTGAGTATTTAACTGTATTTTCAGGTTACAATCGCAACTACAATCAGTATGATGGACCAAAGAGGCGTGAATTTGATGATGGCAGAGATTATCGTGAGAGGTAACCTAACTGTTCTAAACAAAGCACTTTTTTACAATAATAAATGTCATTATATTCTCACAGACAGGGATTATTTTTCACTGATCTTGATGTAGGCTCAATTCACACCGAGATGGGAACGAAGCGAGGAGCAGTTTAGGTATCAAAATTGTCACAGCATTCTAAACTCATTACTTTAATACTATGTATCGCTTGAGAGGCTTCATCATGCTGAGGTGGACGCTTGTGACTGCTGGCTGCCATCTCGCGTTGAATTAAACCTAAGAAAGGGTCAGATTATAGCTATTGTGCATTATTTTTTAAATGTGTGTATTAATTTGTAGGCGCGGGCCACCAGAGTTCCAACGGGAGTATCAAGAGCGAAGAGATAGGTTCAGAGAGGAGCCCTTCCATTCCGACCGGTATGTTCCTTACTACTACAATCCACTAACTTACTTGTAACTTAAGAGTGTTCTTTTCGACAGAATGACCAATTATGAATGTAGTACATTTAAAAACCGTAATAATATAAAAAGCTAAATCTCTGCGTTTCTTAAAGTTGGCGTGCAACTTTGTAGTGGTAACTTTGGGTGGTCATATGAAAATAATTTACAAAACATACATACATACAAAATTTGAATACCTCAATGTTTTGTGTGAAGACTTAATTTTGGTTCTCTATTAAAATTGCGTTATGATACAAAACACTACTCTGCATAGTCAAATCTGATGGTGGACTGGGCATATTGGTTCGTGTCCGCGTCAAATAATAATTTTTTTTACAAGAATCTTTTGAAATTATTTATCAATACAATTTATATTGCATAATGATCAAGTGTCATAAAATGAAAAGCCATGTTGCATGCGTGTACTAACATCACAATTGGTCGTCGAAATCTGCGCCGTTAAACAAGTATATTTATTTTTACAGTGACCACTCTACAGAAAATAATAACAGTCAGAAAATGTTGGTGTTGCAAAGATATTTGTCTAATTACGCTATAGCCGATACCCGGTCTAGGCACGTGTGAAAGTCTGGTAAAGACTAGTTGAAGTACTCACATAAATTGACCATTTAGTACTTCTTTGATCATATTATTGGAACCGAGATTGTGTTTGCTGTACTTTACATACTCATCTCACCACTTATCACAAATAAGGAGACTGCATCCAACTGTGTTTCTTATATCTACTCTACTTAATGCTTAAAACTAGCATTTTAAACAGAAAGTTATACACTAGGTTCATGAAAGTCATAATTATCAGTACTAACTATGATACTATGGAACTAGACAACAAATTCGGATCAAAATAAATGGACCTGACCACGAGAGAGAACATAACCATCCTATGGTATATAATATATCAATATAGATCCAATTTTCAGGACGAAAAACTCAACTTATTTGGAGGATGACTACAATATGAATATAGAGTTTCTTCTATCTGAATGTAAATTGATATCGGTACAATATAGAAATGGTACACCTATCGTTGATACGCCAAAATAAATACTAATAAGAAGAAAACAAGGTAACACGGAAATTCTCGTTTTTACCTAATAAAAGTAAAAAAAGTAATTTCTTCTTACTAGGAAATGATACAACATAATATTATAAACTGACAAGAACTCTGCAACATGCATAAGGATTGCACCTTGAAAAAAGAAGCAGACTGGAAACCAACATTAAAAGAAAAAATATGCAGAACCACATAGATATATGTATAATCAACAAACAAAGTATTAAACTGGGAATAAAACACGAAAAAATATGCTCTTGATGGAACTGTGAAAATTTTTGAGAAACTGAAAAATTAAATTATATTAGGAATGATTGAAAAACAGGATTTCAGCAAAACAAAAAGTAAGGAAATTTTCACCGAAGTTCAAGAAAATTAATGTTTTATTGGTGTCTAAAGACATCCCAAAAAAAAAAGGAAACCAGCTCTTCATGCTCCAATGCCAAAAGACACTAACAAATACTAAGAAAATTACACAACAAAACATTCTAGACAAATGAATGCAACTAAACTTCCGCACAGGAATGGAATTTTTGAATTTCAACACATATTTCAATTCAAAGAGTAGTCAAAAATCTCTATAAATTAATGAAAAACTGAAATGAGAATGAAATAAGAAAACTGAGAGGTGCAGAAATAACATCAAATGAAAAGTACTACAGAACCCCAAAAACAGAAGTCATCTAAAACTTCACAAAAACATCAACATGCATTTTTCTTATGCAAATCGAGATATCCACGATTGGATGAGCCTTTATTTAGGTAACACAACAAATCAGCGTTTAATTCCGAAGCTACGGTAAGTCTTGTTTTTAGGAGTGTCAAGTAATAATTGGTACACAAGGAAATAATTTTATATTTTAATTAATTATGCTAATTTAGTGTTTACAAGCAAAATTGTTATAAATATTATCTAAAACCTGTCAAATCAATTTTGATAATGATCACGGCTGACATTTTTGTAATGCAGGTTGTCCCAGAAAGGGTACATTACGTTGTCTTAAATAGTTTATAGTATGTAATTTTAGTTATTCGAATAATTATAAAACTTAAATATAAATGAAATGGAATTTTTTACTTCTAGCACTGAACACCCAGAAGTTAAAAATTATAGACGGATCACCCTATATATTTTTTTTTCTAAGCATTTTTGCAGTCCTTGTCTTGGAATAACTACACATAAATTAGTACACGCGCAAAAAATGGCCATTAAATTGGAGCCATATATGGCGCCAAACTACGTCCGCGCTTTGAGTTTTATTAGTCAGGTGGTAAGAGTGGCTTTCGGAAAAAGTAAAAAAAAATACGGTTTGTGCGTTGAAAAGTTCCATTCTTTTGCTGCATTGCTCGTGTGCTTGTGTGCGTGTCGGCAAAAGTAAAACATGGTACTCACGCACAAAATCGTTTTTTTGTGGCCTACGTTTCAATCGTATATTTGTTCGAAACTTATGTTCTATGTGTAGTTATTCTAAGCTTGATGTTTTATTTTGTATGAGGCAAAAATAACGTGATTTTTCCCTTACTACCCTTTCTCAGATAGCACAAGCTTAAGCTCAATCAACTAAACACCCACACGAAAAAAGCTTGTAAAATAGCAACTGTGTGAAACATTTATATTGTATTGTGTTTAAGTAAACTTGTATGTATGTATTGTTTTTGATAGTGGCTATTATCGGTTTCAGGTCCCGGGACGTTCGGCGCGAGAAGCCGCCGCCGCCGCCGCCGAGCCGCCCGGACAGGCCTCCGCCCGCGCACCATCCTAGGTTTGTTACCAAGTGCTCTCAATGTATCAACATATCATAGCTACAGCCGCCACAGCTAAACCTTGTTCCCAAACCACTAAATTATCATCGTACAAGCCGAAGGATGTCCACTGCTGAACATTATAATATGGTTTGCCCCATAGATATACAAAGCGATCCTGTGCGGCTTGCACCTTTTTAACTGACATCAAAAAATGAGAGGTACTCTATTTATCGTTATATTTTTTTATGTGTGTTCTGCGATAATTCTTTACCTATTATCCGATTTCAATGATTATTTATTTTTTTGTTAGAAAAGGGGTACCTCAGGGGTGGTCCCATGTAAATTTGGTCAAGATCTAATGATCAAACTCTTCAATTTGCAAACGCATTAACACATTTTTTTAGATTTTCTGTATTTTGAAGTCTATTATATTTTTGTTAATTGTTATTGTACCTATCACATTCAGCACTAAACCTAAAATCAAATCTGATTTGATCCCGTAGAGATTTCACAAATGGTCAAAACGATGAATTGATGACTGAACACTGCTTACTTACTTACCAAGCTAATCTGTCAAGAATGACCAAGCTACGCCTTAGCGTTTCAAAATATATGGAGATCGCGATAGTAATCGATTGCAAATAGATATCGTAGTAACTATAAATTAAACTGTAGAAGCACTGCGCTTGAAACCGCCGCGTAGGACGGCCCCCCCCACTAGACGGAAAGACGGCCTGATAAAGGATGCTGGGAGCCGTTGGGACCAGGCCGCACAAGATCGGTCGCTCAGTAAATTTATGGGGGAGGCCTATGTACAGCAGTAGATATCCTGCCTGTGACTGATATAATGATGAGACTATAGAAGAAAGAGAAAAGAAAGAAAATCCATTTATTTCTCATATACATTTTCATAGATATTATTTCAAGTCTTCGAAACCACACTATAAGAGAGTTATTTGAATACCACAGCTCGGAGGACCGCTACCGTGAAAGAATCAAGTTGCAACAGCGCCCCGACCGGGAGGAGAGGAGCGACCGGTTCAGGGACGGACGCGACGACCGCCGAGAGCGGCTCCGTGACGACAAACGCTCTAATGAAGACAGGAGACCAATTGACGACCGAAGACCTACTGAAGACAGTCGTCCAACTGATGACAGACAGCCAAACGATACCAGACGACCAAATGAAGACCGTCGCCCTTCAGCTGACCGGCGGCCTAGTGCTGACCGGCGGCCTAGTGCTGACCGCCGGCCTAATGCTGACCGGCGGCCCAGTGCTGACTGCCGGCCCAGTGCTGACCGGCGCCCTGAGCGCGCTCGTCCAGAGGTTAAGTCGGAACCGCGAGGCAGAGAAAGGAAGAGCAGGTAACTAGAAAGAAAGAAAATACATTTATTTGAACCCACATGACATCACACACAATAACAACAAAGGAAAAGACATAAAAACAGGCTTCACACAGACAGAAAATGATGGTGATGCGTGGGGACAAAATGGTCCCTGTCTCAGCATAAGCTGTTTCGTACCACGGTGCATACGATGCAGCGCTGGTTTTCAGGTTAACTAATATGTAAACATACATAAGTATATTTTGACACAGTCAACTAACACACATACTGTACAAATACAACACATTATAATGCACATGTATAAGCAAGAACTATATAGTCTGTGAGGTTTGGCTCAGCATCTGCTTAATACATTTTGTTCAGCGCTGGTTATCTGCCAAAAAAAAAGTTTTGTTGATGTCACGAATGTGAGTTTAGAATGCCTAACACGATTGACTGACTTGGTAAAGGACTGTTTACATGAAAATTAACCTGTTAATCATTGTTTGTTCAGAAGAACCTAAGTTAGTTCAACTAAGCTTTGCATAGGACGGCATTTCAAATATCTAGTTATTTTGCAGGTTTGGCGATGTAAACGACAAAGAGTACGATTGGGGCAAAGACGGCGATAAGAAAGACGGAGCGAAACCTGCCGTTGATAAGGAGAAGCCTAACTTCGGCCTCTCAGGCAAACTGACGGCCGACGCCAATACTGTCAATGGAGTGGTTATAAAATACACTGAACCCGAGGATGCTAAGCAGCCAAAGAGGAGGTGGAGGTGAGGATTTATTCCTAGTATTCCAGAGTTCATGTGTTTTCTAAAAGCACTTGTCGTGAGTTCTCTGTGCGGGCCCGGGAAAATACGGATCGCGAAACTTCATACAAGAATACAACTCCAATCTCCTATGCTTTTCCTAAAACACTTGTTTAAGTACATTTATACTTCGAATGTGAAATTTTGTATTATTTCGACCCACTGGTGGGATGAATGGGAATATACTGATGGTTTGTATTTGGATCTGAAGCAATACACGTGCATTCTTTTTCTTAGAGAAATGTTTTTTTTAGCTATTGTAGAACTTATGACGGATGGACGTTGACTCAAACACTATTTTCAGGTTCTATCCATTCAAAGGCGACAAAGCGTTGCCCATATTGTACATCCACCGGCAATCTGCGTTCCTGATGGGACGCGACAAGCTCGTGTGCGACATCACTCTGGACCATCCTTCCATCAGCAAGCAGCACGCCGCGCTGCAGTACCGCGCCACGCCCTTCACGAGGGAAGACGGCACGCAGGGCCGCCGTGTACGACCATATGTTATTGACCTTGGTTAGTTAGTCATAGTGTACATCCTTGGCGAGTTAATCGTTCACCGTTTCTTGATCTAGTTCGGTTATTAATCTGACTAAGGTATAGTTGCCCTGAAATATTATCCCAAAGGCTATCTTAGGCTGAGCTCGGTTACAAAATAGTTGATGGTACCAATTGCACAAAATCTGGCAAAAGTATATCATTATGTAGCAAAAGTATATACACGTTATGAGCCGCGGGCCGAGTAGTGCCAACCCGCCCAGGTGTATAGCACGCTTAACTCAGGAAGTTCCACTGTACCTGATTGTTTATCCTTGGGTCATGACAAAATGTACGTAAAGGTGTATACACACCTGCGCACGTCTAGCTTTATTGTACGAAAGAACTAGTCATAAGGAACTGATTTTCTCACAAAGTTTGAGAGATTTTTATTGAGTCACTTGAGAATTTTTTATTCTGATAATTTTGCCTACGACATGAGAAAACTTTGTGCTGATAATCTGAATGAATTTGTCAGATTCTGCCAACGGTACATTCGTGAACAACAAGAAGATCGAGCCGCGTCGCTACGTGGAGCTGCTCGAGCGCGATGTCGTCAAGTTCGGTTTCTCGGAGCGCGACTACGTGCTGCTCCACGAGAACAGCAAGGACGAGGCGCAGGATGATGACAACGAACCGGCAGCACTCGGCGCGGCCGTCACCACCACGGCTCAGATCAAGGCAGAAAAACGCGTCCACACGGAGATCACTGAGGACGGAGAATAGACGGGACCATGAAGCACACGAGCCACACGTCACAGCCTCATGTATCGGATGCGCGTGATTCCTTCACTTTCGTTCGGTGGTGGCGTCACGTGGGGTGTAGCAATCACTGGCATCTACCGTGTACGGCGAGCTTATATAAAAAGTACGAAATATGCGGTCAGCAGCTCTGCGTTTTATGGCTATGGCGCGTGGCTCGTGTGCGGTGACGCTTACGTGCAGTACTATTGAATGATTTTAATATGAAAGAATCTTAGGTAACTAAAAAAGTTAAAGTAAAGTAAAAGTAAGTTTGTTCAAACTTCATCTTATGTCTCAATTTAAATTAGAGTTCATGTTTCTTTCTACTGTGCAATGAAAGCTATCAATACATTATTAGGATAGTGTTACGGGATAAATCAATTTTATATTGAATTGTCCTTGTACTAGATATAGTATTTTTTATTTAAGTTTGGTTGAAATGGACATATGTGTACTGCGTAATGATTTATCTACATAAGCAGGAAATTTCAATCTGAATGTGTAGTGAATTGACATTGTAATATACTAATAACAGTAAAATAAACTATGCATACATACTTCATATAATTTACTTTTTTTCATGTAACGTAGAAATTAAATTTAAATCTAATAATAGAGGGAAATCTTTTATTGAAGGGAAAAAAAATATTATGCCTAATTCAGACAAATTCATTTTAGAACTAACAAACTACTTCAAAGTCCTTAAACACAGATGAGTCAGATAACGCAGAAGTACAATATGAAAACATTGTTAATGCAGTACATACATACTTGCAGTAATAAAATAAAACCTACAAAGAAAAGCAAACTTAAGTTAACATGATGATGATACATGATTACAGCTTATTGAGAAGAGGCTCGTTACAGAAATTGGTTTATCGGATTATACATAGAAAACTTGATGAGGAGGAACGTTGTATCAGACGTGATTCAAAAACTTATAACACATTTAGGGTTAAGCTGCACTAGAAAATAGCACATCCTTATGAACAGCCAAACAAGGAATATCGAAAGGTAAAACCTGGATAAATAGTTTGTACGGTTATGTACATCCATATAGTTGCGAATTCCTAAGATCAGCGTTTTCATTATTATACAATGAGTGACGAGTAATCCGCCGCGCGACTAAGACGCTGGCGCTAAGCGTGTATGATTGAATAAACAGTTTACGTTAATTATTACTGTTTTCTTGTGGTACTCCAGAACATTATCAAATAATACTTATGTACGGTGCTATACTGGGATCGTACATAATGGTCCTTCGAAAAATACACTAGTGTATTTTGTGATTTGACGTTACGAATGCGAATCGGCGGCCTGGCCTCCCACAAGCGGGTCTCACCAGGCTGATTGAGAAGGCGCACACTTTCGTAGCGGAGAGTTACAGATGCATTAAGTGCCAAGAACACTAAAAAAAAAAAGGCTAGCACTAACAACAAGCATAGCGACAGACAAAAAAATTTGGAAATTTACACTAAATTTTATAGAAATTTGTATTCGGATTCAACAAAAACAAACGTACAATTTAATTACTCCCGTTTTGACAACATCCCCTTTATAACGAGTCGCGAAGTACATGAAACCCTTAAAACAATGCGTTATCAAAGGAGCCCTGGAGAGGATGGCATCATGACGGAAGTTTTAAAAGTCTGAGCCCACGTTTTCTTACCCCACATAACAAATCTTTTTAATATCATTCTGGAGACCCGTGAGCTGCCTGTAAAGATGTGTCACTCAATCATAATTCTTCTCCACAAAAAAGGAGACAAGAGTGACATCAGTAATTATCGACCCATCAGTTTAGTGTCACATCTTTACAAAGCATTCATCAAAGTAGTTCAGAAACGCATTAGTGGTATACTGGATGAGGATACCACCAACCTCCAGAACAAGCAGGCTTTAGACCAGGTTTCTCTACTACCGACCATATCCACACACACACACACACACACGCAAATTATAGAGAAGTATAACGAGTACCACAAACCACTGTATTTGGCTTTTGTGGATTGTACAAAAGCCTTTGACAGTGTCAAACATTCAGCAATGTTTTCAGCTTTAGAACAATAACAGATAGACAAAACAAACATCGATTTAGTTAAAATAATTTACCTACAGAAATAGTCAGGCCAGTATAAAATCAGAGTCCTCCGGTCCATAGTTTCTAATCAAAAAAGGCGTCAAGCAGGGCGACCCACTCTCACCCAAACTAGGTACAAGTATGTTAGAAGAAGTTTTCAAACCATTGGCAGTCCCATGGGACACAAGGGGTATTGAAGTCGACGCCCAGAGGCTTATAAACTTTCGGTTCGCCAATGACATAAGTGTCTATTTGCCCCAAATGCATCCGAGTTACAAGAAATGCTCCAAGAACTAAGCACAAGTCTCGGGGTTTGCCAAAGAGCGATGGAGCGCAGTATTTTAGGTGTCAAGAGAATTTACAGGATTCGCAACACCTCGCTGCGCTCAAAGACCGGCATCGCTGACGTCGGTATCAAGGCTGCAAAGTTTAAATGGGATTGGACGGGTCATGTCTCCCCCATGCAAGCAGATAGCTGGGCTAATGTCGTAACTGGATGGATCCCTGTGGGGGGAAAGCGACACCGTGAAAGGCCTAAGAACCGTTGGCGCGATGATTTGGACGTTTTTTATAGGGACTGGCGGGATTTGGTACAGGATCGAGATAAGTGGAGAGATGAGGGGGAGGCCTTTGCCCAGCAGGGGGACAGCATAAGCTAGATAAAAAAAAATAGAGGGAAATAATACAGCAAATGTACAGTAAATGCAATATATTTTGACCTCGAGCGTAGTTTCGCATAAACCCTCTAATATAAACAACATGCCCTATTTACGCTAGTATATACAAAGTGACTCATTTTATTTACATCTAATAACTAATATAAAATGGTAAATAAATAATTTTAAATAGTATAAAATAGAAACTCGATCGGTGGAAAGAAATGTACACATTTTAAAGAGATTCCTAATATCACAGTTCAAAATGGAGTCTTGAATAGATGGTTGTCGAAGTGGAATCGAACGCGCGGCGGCGTGCACGGAGCCGAGTCCCGCAGTCCCTCGCAGAGCGACGCGCGCTTCGCTATTCCATTCCGCAGAGGAATTATCGTGGCGTTGGGAGGCCGCGAGTTCGCGCGCAGAGAATGCGTCCTGTGCAAGGGTTTAATCAGTCTATCAGGTGCGACGCCGACTATACTGTGCCTAGAAAAAGGCTTGTAAGTGATGGGAGTTCTCGGTATCTCGTAGCCGTCGCCGATAGTTCCCGGCGCGGAATCGCTGTCGTACATCAGTTCTAGGTATTTCGTCGTCCGTTCGGGAAGCAGCCGCGACGGCTCCATCTGTTGTTCCGGATAATCTTCATCTGCGGAGACAAGTCAATGTTATGTTGTGTTACTGCACTGATTATTGATTATGTGAGGTGATACATGAAGTACGAACCTAAGCAGGCGTTGGCATTCTCGTCCAGAAGATACGTGCGGTTGTCGACGGCAACTGCGTCTGAACATGCGGCCCATGCAATAATATGAGTGGTTAGTGTTATGACATGGTAGATGTTACTTATCATGCTAATAATTGTTCTTTTCATACAAATGTTTAAAAAAACAGGCCAGTTTATTAAAAAGTCATGCAGACGTTAAAATCGTAAGACAGAAACGTTAACATGTAACTTAATTTATGTTCACACAGCTGAACATATAACAAGTCTGTAGGATTTTAACTGCAATTAATTTCTCACGCTATTATATGGTTTACTAGCTTCCGCCGGTAGCTGGTAAGTAATGCTGGGGGCCAATTCACGTAACGTAAAATAGTAAAATTCGAATATCGATTTAGTCTCGTTATGTTAAATGTCCTAAACGGTATTCACGTAACTGACAATATAATGGTGTTAGTTGACTGACATGCGATTATACACTTTATTTATGTTAAGCTATTATTGTAATATTAGTGGAACAGAATGCCAAAATATTCTATTCATAATCCAATCATATTTGGGTCAACTGTCGTTATGTTTTTAAAATGTTATTACGTGAATAGGCCCCCAGGTCATAATCTATCTTTATACCAAATTTCTTCAAAATTGGTTCAGCTATTTGGACGAGAAATAAAAATATTATAAACATACTAGTTTCCAAAAAGGCTCGAGAAAAGTAGACTACATTTATACGTTGCTGCGGAATACAGAATACCGAGGAATATAATCTGCCTTTATGTCTAGCGTTCGTGGACTACGAAAAAGCCTTCGATTCAGTCGAAACCTGGCCAGTGCTGCAGTCTCTTCAGCGGTGCTGTATTTCAAACTTATAATATTCAGTATGATTTAGCTAAGCGATTTGATTCCCTCAAAAAAGTTTCAAAATATATCATAAGTACAAAATGCAACATTGGCAGGTTGTGAAGTGAATGGTATTAAAATGAATGAATATCAGTGAAGTATTCTCACCATCGCCTAAAAGCGTGAGGTAATGCGCGGGCGCGGGGGCCGGCGCGGCTGCGAGGGGGAGGGCGGGCGAGGTCTCGTCCCGCAGCGCCGCGACTACCTCCAGGCAATGCTCGAACGAGGGCCGCGCGTCCGGCTGGTAGCTCCAGCATTTCTGCAGGAGCTCATAGCTGGGAAAATAACGTCATTGAGTTAACTTCGTAAGTACCCAAAGTCGACAACATTTGAAGGGCACCGCTATCTTTGATCGAGCGAAGCGAGATCTCCAAATCAACTTGGACAAATCGGCGTTGTATGTATGTTTGTTTGTCCGAGGATAACTTTCGTAGCGTTTATCCGATCATCATGAAATTTGGATAATAGGTAGGTAGTGATGGCACAATTTTGGTGTGACTCAATGAGCTAAAAATATGGGGGGGGTTGTTGAGATATTGGGGTTCAAGAGGGGTAAAAAAAATGAAAATGAGACTAATAGGTCAAGTGGGACATCAAATGAAAGGTCTTAATTAGTACATTTGAACCCCGTTTTTATTTTTAGTTTAATTTTTGTAGTTTTTGAGTTATTAGCCATCATAAAAACAAATCTTTGACAAAATTCACAGGGTACACCAGTGACCCCACAATGCTGAAATTTGGTATTCGTGCAGCTTTAGTGACACGAATATAGGCACAAGTCTGAAATCCAGAATAACTGCCATTTGTATCCCAAAAAAATATAACCAATTAACAAGAACCCCCGTTACATCTAATTTGAATGAAACTGTAGGTCAAGTAGGTTGATTATGCATTTCGTGGCACCAATTTATCAGTCAAAGATTCAAGCCAGCAGGCACAAAGATGACTAAACTACAACATTATATATATATATATAATACCACTAGTATATTTTGACAGCATTTTATGCCCATTGTACTATACTTTTTTTTTTATTTTTTATAAATTATAGGCTAGCGTTTGACCACTATCTCGCCTGATGGTAAGCGATGATGCAGTCTACGATGGTACACGCTTGCCTAGAAGAAACCTATTCACTTGTGACTTGAACATCCCTAGGTTGTAGTTATCAGGAAACACAGACTCAGGCAAGGCGTTCCACTCCTTGGCGGTGCGAATAATAAAGGTGGAAGAGTACCGCTTTGTGCGTATGGGAGGTACATATGTCTACCATACTTAGCATCAACTAGTTTTTAAAGTATTCCTTGGTGCACAATAAATCATTACATATTCTATTCTATCCCTTTCGACCGCCATGGGAATCGAGTTTCAGAAGCAGTTGCGATCGAGGATTTTATACTCTTTGTCGCCAACTAGTTGCCATGGGGGAATATTTATTCAGCACACATCCCACAGTTGGGTATCTCTCATGGATGGCATCTCTGGTCCTGTGCCAGTATTTTATATAGAAAAATAATAGTTTCATAGTAAACTTTTCAGTTAAGTTTTACCAATAAAAAGCCTAGGGAAGTGACTGACGATGGTTAAAAGTGTTAATGTCTCTAAACGATTACTGATGGCGGAAGATTTTTTACACAGGTCTGTGTAAGTAAATCCTATATTACGATAGATTTAGTATGTTCTACGTAGACCACAAGTGTAACTTACAAGGCTGAAGGGCAATTCGCTGGTCGACCAGGCTTCCCTCCCGATATCACATACGCCATTACTTCACGGTTGCTTTTTGCCGGATATGGTTGTTGGCCCAGCGACAATACCTACATATAAAAATAATATTTGTAGTGACCGTCATTAATAAGATATTGGTTGGAGGGTCGACGTATGGAAAATAATGTTTCCAGAATCATGCGTACTCAAAATCAGACTTTCATTCAGAACTTATAAATCGGACGACGAACACACTATGCTCTGCTCACTGTTCTCAATGAGATCAACATTTATAAAGGGGGACAGCGCGTACGCAGTCCCCACTACCAAAAATAACGCACCCGAGTTATCCACATTAGGGATAATCGCAGAGGTCAACCATTCCGCAGTGCAATGGAAAAGCCTCGCTCTGGGGGAACCGCCTTTCTGATCACGGTGTCCCCTGTGCCAGGTAAGTATGAATTCTCTACGCAACCGAGGGGACGTCATTCAGAGCCGCGCGTTTTCGTCAGCGCGATTCAGAAAACGGAATTTTTTAGCAGCGACATCTAGTTTTATTTGAGGTAAACTTGGCTGTACTAGCTCTGACGTCATCTGACAACTGATTGTCTTTTTGACGTTTAGATAGTGATATTGTCAGTCAACTCATGTTCATTCTTTGCTGGCGAATTACAACCAGAGTTCGGTAATAATAATAATTGAAGGTTCATTACCTCCCAACAAAGAACGCCCCAGGCCCAAACATCAGATTGGCAAGAAAATACGCCGTCTACCAAACATTCAACTGCCATCCAACGCACCGGCATCAATCCTGCAAAAAAAAGCTCATTTCATACTCAATAGTTTGGCAGTAAATGGCAAAGCTTCACATAACTTGAATAATAGGTACTTATTGGATGGTTTTCTATAATATTTATTTAAATAAATATCAATGTACGCTTTTACACTTTGATAATTAATGATGTAATTTGAGCTTGTATGTGATTCAACTTTTATTTGTTCGTTCATAGAAACTGTTTATGTTCATGGCATAAAGAGTGTTTTTATCATGATAAAAAACTTAGTTGATTGATTACTAACCTTCCCCTTCCTTCCTATAGTAGTCGTTCTTATAAATATCTCTAGCCAGTCCGAAGTCGCCAATCTTCACGACCCTGCCGTTAGCGCGGGTGGCGACCAGGCAGTTCCGGCAGGCGAGGTCGCGGTGCACGAAATGCATCTTTTCTAAGTATTGGCAGCCGTTGGTGACGTCCACACACATGTTGAATAAATCCAGCAGTGTGAGGGATTCTGAGGTGTACTGAAGAAACATAAATATTTAAGTAATAGAATAAGATTATAATAGATGAAATTAAGCAATCGGTTTATTGGGAACAATTTGTCATCCATGCCACCAACCATCTGGGTGAAGTAAATAAGCGTTGGGTGCAAGCCAAGTAAGACTGCTCGCTCTGGAGATCTATGGGGCGGGTAATGACGTCACAGTAGGATTCCTTTTGTCTATTTATGAATGGAATGTATGGAGTCAAATTTAGTTTTACATAACTATTTGTGTATAGAGAGGAACACGGCGAAAAATCAATCGCTTATGTGAACTTATGTTCATCTATTCAAGAAGGGTTTGTTCTCATTACTCAATATGTAGGTACTCCGATATTTTTGACACGGAAGTCAGAATATACCTACTATTCAGACAAGTCTCTACAGTGGGAACATTATAGCATAGATATAATACCTAACTATATTCGGTAGATTGCTGACAAGTATAAATTCGTTACCAAATCAGCTCGCTTAGCTCTCAGATAGCTAAGCAAATCTCCTCCTTCCATCAGCTCCATGATTATATAGTTGGGGTCGTTGTCCAGACAAACGCCGAGTAGCCTCAAGATATGATCATGCTTGAAGTTTGCCATCAGGGCAGCCTCATTCAGGAACTCCGTCTTTTCCTGTTCCGAAGCCCCTTTGCGTAATGTCTAGAAATCAACAAAGTAAATTTTCAAATCCATTTATAATCCTGTTGGACCAATGACATTGTGAATATCCCTGGGCTCGTAAAAATATATGGAGAAATATTTTTTTTCTCATACAACATTTGGACATGGAGTCCGAACAAGTAAATGGCTCACCTGATGTTAAGTGGTAGGTAATCATCACCTGCGTATAGCAAAGTATTGCCTCGTAGGTCACGCATCTTAGACAAGTGCCCTGCGATGCGATGCCCTGCGTCCATTAACTTGAGGCATATATGTGTAGAGCCTCATGTGCCTGTAATATCACCGGCACCCTTACCCTTCAAACCGAAACACAAATAGAGAGTAAATACTGTGCTATAGGCGACCACTTACTAATAGGTTACCACTTAACATCAGGTGTGCCATATGCAAAGTTCCAACATCAGGAGGTATAAAAAAAAAATCGAAATACAGCACCTCAAAGAATAAAAAATATACATATCCGCCAAAATATTTAAATATATATAAAAATCAATTGCTATTCGTTAGTCTTGCTAAAACTCAAAAACGACTTGACTGATTTTGATCAAATATTTTGTGTGTGGTTAAATGGGTCTCTGGATGGTTTAGAATGACGATTGGGCCCAATAGGTGGCGCTGTTGTCGAGACCCCGAAAATTGCAGACGTAGTCGCGGGTATACAACTAGTATTTAAAAAAGTATCCCAACTCTTTGGTCATTGTGAAGGGCTCGCTCACCTTCACAGCTACTTTGGTGTCAGCAACGGCGCCGTTGATCTGGTGCGCGATGCCCTCGAACACCTCCCCGAACGCGCCCGAACCCAGGAAATTAGTCAGCTTTATTTGTTCGCGCCGAATGTGCGGCAAGGTCGCTATTTCCACACCCTGGAAAATACTTCACAATAATAATATATCTTATCATACCACCTGCTCGACAATGTCAAATTATGTCATGTAAACTTCACCGAAAGCAGGTGATTAAATCCCTACGGCTGAGCCGGGAGTAAAGTTGTACTGAATGTCATTATGCCCTCGCGGGCTTATTGTGATTTGAATTTGGAACCACCCATCTATATTAAAATTTTAATCAAATATACAATAGGAACTTATTCGTAAATAGAATTAACCTCTGCACAGAATGTACCGAATGGTTTTTATTCTCTCGTAGAAAGTGTGAAAAGTAGAGTATTCACCTCGTGGATAAAGCTGTCTGCATCTTGGGCGTGCTTATATCCCTCTCTACATTTAGGATTCTAGTAACTCCCTCGCTCCGCTCGTGATTTAACTCTATAGAGTTATTATAATAGAATCCTACATTACTTTCGGGATTCAATATAGCGCCCGTGACGCAAGACACTGCTTTATCCCCTCGTTTAATAATCTACTATTATTTCAGGCAACAATAGAAAAGTACAAGACGATAAAACTAAATTCTACGGCCCATATACATATGCACCTTAGTGACCAACATACATATAATACTTAAAACTATTTTCTGCCACGTAAAGTCTGCGACGTGTGATGCACTTGCGCTGTGTCATATATGTAGTTGCCCGCGAGGACGACGAAAAAACACTTTTCAGCCAAAACTCTTCCTTTGTCGAAAGATCTCAAATCTGCAGT
Source organism: Philereme transversata (assembly GCA_963924445.1). Taxonomy (NCBI): domain Eukaryota; kingdom Metazoa; phylum Arthropoda; class Insecta; order Lepidoptera; family Geometridae; genus Philereme; species Philereme transversata. The sequence continues at coordinate 1,798,768 of OZ004344.1, forward strand.
TGTTAAAATATACAGGAGATACAAGTTACAAGCAGATGCAACGGTCCATATTAAGGTGGCTTCCTTCACTAGGTCTGTGATTTTACGGATACCACGCACAGCCGACGGCCACAAATTCGAAGCCATTTTGACTTTTTTATCATTCCAAAATGCCAAGTGAAAGAGAAAGTAGAACGAGCATCGCACGATCTCGTCCACACCTTTGAAGCTACCGAATCGCGGCGGATCTGACAAACCGCTACAGACGTGTCTGCGATACCACGGACGCGACCATTCCTATGGTGCGTCGGTGCGGACTTGTCTGCATCCGCCTGCAATATCACAGACCGTGGGAAGCCACCTTTATAGCTTAAAAGTATAAGTTCAATTGATAGATACAAAGCCCTCTGTAGTATGCCACTGAAACTTGTTTAGTCATAATAAAATAGACAAGTAGTCAAATAAATGATCCAATATAAGTTGTAACCTCATTGTAGATAATATTAGTGGAGAGTCGTCGAGTGGGTATCTTCCTCAACTTGGCGAGTTCATCGTCTTGAGTCATTCGCGGTATGTTGTTCATCTCTTGGTTCTCGACCGCGGTCTTCTTTTTAGTGCGGTTCTTGTAAGCTGTGAACAAAATCAGTTTTAAATCCATACCAATATTATAAATACGAAAGTCTGAAACATACAATAACTGCAATTTATACCCCAAAAAAGAACAACCAACTTACATGAACTCCCATTACTGGTAATTTGAACGAAACTGTAGATCAAGTTAATAAATAAATAAATATTGCTAGACATTTCACACAGCGCTATCTAGCCCCAAACTAAGCAGAGCTTGTACTATGGGAACCAGATAACTGATAGAATACTTATATACTTTTTTTTGTAAATACATACTTATAATACATAGAAAAACAACTAGACCCGGAACAAATATCTGTAGATCATGCAAACATTGGTTCCGCGGCGGGAATCGAACCCACTACCTCCTACGACTCAGCCGGCTTTTCGCCCACTGCGCCACGGAGGTCGTCAAGTTAGTTGATTGTGCATTTTGTGGCACTATTTTATTAGTCAAAGGTTACAAATAATATTATTTTTTTGTTTGTATGGGAGACTCGCAAGATCTCAATTCGGGGCGAACCACTAGTACAGTTACCGTAGGTAGATGATCGCGGCGGCCGCCAGTGGCGCGAGTGTGACGGCGAGTGCGACTAGGGGCGCGCGCGTCGCCGGCTGCAGCGCTGCCGGCCGCAGCTCCGCGCGCTCGGACAGCGGGCTCCAGCTAACTATTGTACGTGCATAGTTACCGTAGATGAACGCGGCAGCCGCCAGTAGCGCGAGTGTGGCGGCGAGTGCGAGCGCGAGTGCGACCGGGGGCTCGCGCGCCGCCGGCCGCAGCGCTGCCGGCTGCAGCTCCGCGCGCTCGGACAGCGGGCTCCAGCTAACTATTGTACGTGCATAGTTACCGTAGATGAACGCGGCAGCCGCCAGTAGCGCGAGTGTGGCGTCGAGTGCGAGCGCGAGTGCAACCGGGGGCTCGCGCGCCGCCGGCCGCAGCGCTGCCGGCTGCAGCTCCGCGCGCTCGGACAGCGGGCTCCAGCTATTGTACGTGCATAGTTACCGTAGATGAACGCGGCAGCCGCCAGTAGCGCGAGTGTGGCGGCGAGTGCGAGCGCGAGTGCGACCGGGGGCTCGCGCGCCGCCGGCCGCAGCGCTGCCGGCTGCAGCTCCGCGCGCTCGGACAGCGGGCTCCAGCTAACTATTGTACGTGCATAGTTACCGCAGATGAACGCGGCAGCCGCCAGTAGCGCGAGTGTGGCGGCGAGTGCGAGCGCGAGTGCGACCGGGGGCTCGCGCGCCGCCGGCCGCAGCGCTGCCGGCTGCAGCTCCGCGCGCTCGGACAGCGGGCTCCAGCTAACTATTGTATGTGCATAGTTACCGTAGATGAACGCGGCAGCCGCCAGTAGCGCGAGTGTGGCGGCGAGTGCGAGCGCGAGTGCGACCGGGGGCTCGCGCGCCGCCGGCCGCAGCGCTGCCGGCTGCAGCTCCGCGCGCTCGGACAGCGGGCTCCAGCTAACTATTGTACGTGCATAGTTACCGTAGATGAACGCGGCAGCCGCCAGTAGCGCGAGTGTGGCGTCGAGTGCGAGCGCGAGTGCAACCGGGGGCTCGCGCGCCGCCGGCCGCAGCGCTGCCGGCTGCAGCTCCGCGCGCTCGGACAGCGGGCTCCAGCTAACTATTGTACGTGCATAGTTACCGTAGATGAACGCGGCAGCCGCCAGTAGCGCGAGTGTGGCGGCGAGTGCGAGCGCGAGTGCGACCGGGGGCTCGCGCGCCGCCGGCCGCAGCGCTGCCGGCTGCAGCTCCGCGCGCTCGGACAGCGGGCTCCAGCTAACTATTGTACGTGCATAGTTACCGCAGATGAACGCGGCAGCCGCCAGTAGCGCGAGTGTGGCGGCGAGTGCGAGCGCGAGTGCGACCGGGGGCTCGCGCGCCGCCGGCCGCAGCGCTGCCGGCTGCAGCTCCGCGCGCTCGGACAGCGGGCTCCAGCTAACTATTGTACGTGCATAGTTACCGTAGATGAACGCGGCAGCCGCCAGTAGCGCGAGTGTGGCGGCGAGTGCGAGCGCGAGTGCGACCGGGGGCTCGCGCGCCGCCGGCCGCAGCGCTGCCGGCTGCAGCTCCGCGCGCTCGGACAGCGGGCTCCAGCTAACTATTGTACGTGCATAGTTACCGTAGATGAACGCGGCAGCCGCCAGTAGCGCGAGTGTGGCGGCGAGTGCGAGCGCGAGTGCGACCGGGGGCTCGCGCGCCGCCGGCCGCAGCGCTGCCGGCTGCAGCTCCGCGCGCTCGGACAGCGGGCTCCAGCTAACTATTGTACGTGCATAGTTACCGTAGATGAACGCGGCAGCCGCCAGTAGCGCGAGTGTGGCGGCGAGTGCGAGCGCGAGTGCGACCGGGGGCTCGCGCGCCGCCGGCCGCAGCGCTGCCGGCTGCAGCTCCGCGCGCTCGGACAGCGGGCTCCAGCTAACTATTGTACGTGCATAGTTACCGTAGATGAACGCGGCAGCCGCCAGTAGCGCGAGTGTGGCGGCGAGTGCGAGCGCGAGTGCGACCGGGGGCTCGCGCGCCGCCGGCCGCAGCGCTGCCGGCTGCAGCTCCGCGCGCGCGGACAGCGGGCCCCAGCCGTAGCTGTTCCGCGCTTGCACGTGCACTATGTACCCCGCCGGTAGCTCCTCGCCGCCGATCAGCCAGTATGTTTCTGAAACCAAACAACCCATTATAAAACTCTGAACACAAAGGTTTAGTATTTATTTATTTCAATCCAACTGGATGTACTATCCTCGGATGGTTTGCAGCAATACGCTGAGACGGGGCCTGTTTGACCCACACAGCACGGAAGACCATATTATTTGTAATTACCTACCTATATACAGGGTGTAAAGTGTAAAGTCAAAAAATTACATTCGGTGAATTATAACTTAAACTTTCAACTTTAAATTAAAAATCTTAACAAGTGATTTCATGGTTCTTAAATAAGTCTTAAGAATTCTCCAGACTCTCAGCTTTCATAATCATTAAAAAAATGTAGTACTTAATGGGCTACTTTGGCTAAAATCGGTCTTCAAAGACGGCGAGGTGGAATATTTTTAAAATTATTCTTAATTCGGAATAAAATTCATAACTCGAAATTATAAAAAATCGCAGAACATACATGGGGGTGATTCGGGTACCCCAAGGGGTGTTCTATCTCTGGACTTTCGCTTGACACTATTTTTTGGGACACCCTGTATATGTACTTAATTTTTATCTTGTGTTTTTCCTGTTTCTTTATATAATTTTGCTTCGTTAATAAAATCCGAATATAAGTAGGTATGTTTGTTCTGTATTTGTTCTGTTTTGAATAGTCTGTCCTGTGTGTGTGTCAAATAAATGTATTTTCTTTCTTCTTTTCTTTCTTTCTATGTAGTGCAGGAAAAGGAAATTTATTGCAGTTTGTGGTGTCAGCATTAAAATAATTTTATTCAAATAGATTTAAAACAAGACCTGCAAAAAAATGCATATTATTAGCGCCATCTAGTTTGGGAATTGGTACTAAAACATAATTGCAGCAATTCGAATGCGAAACGAAATAAACAAATAAAAAACGGAGTAGAACTTTGAATACGGACATAAGTCGTTTATATGTTACAGTCAAAATTCAAAACCAATTTTGACTGCGAAGATCAGTGAAAACTGATTTGACTAAAGATGTCGGTTAAAACTTACTTGACGAAATCCCCTTTGAGTGCCAGGAGGGGATTATTGGACGATAAAATCCAGAAATACGCTTAAGCATTTATAATTAAAAAAAAATACCTAACGAACGACCTGCTGCCAAAGCATGTTTTAACTGAGACATATGCATCTCAAGAATGTGTCCACTTACCAGTTCCATTATGCAATAGTTCGAGTCCTTCTCGTACGATCCTCATCTTCATATCATCGTCGACGTCGGCTGGTAGGTTGGAGGGCAGAATATCGCTCATATTTTTCGTCGCGTTCTCATTATTATAGCCATTTCTGAGGGAAAAACATCATTATCAAACATCATATTAATTTAGTGATGACAGTTTACTCCACTAAACGCCAACGCTCCTGGCAGACGGAATCATAAAACGTAATCATATAACGACAAGCGACATTGCTATCTCGCTCACTCTTGCAGCCCTTACGGGAGCCGTTAGTGATGCGCCGAATAACTATCGATAACACTAAATTCCAGTATTGAAAAGGAAACAAGCGTGTTTATTGGTCGGCCCCTGGAACTCCACTGGCTTGGAACCGTTGGGTACAGACCACTGAACTCTCCTACCGAGTGACCGAATGTATACGGCCTTCACCAACGGCCCAAGACTGATCTTGATTGTTTAAAGTTACATGTATTTTATGTATGATGTACCTGTGATGATGCCGTCCCCACACGCGATAGTGGTCGACGGGAGCGCCGTTGTGCTCCGGCTCGGCCCACCACGCTCTCACCACTCGCTCGCCAACGCTGGCCGCGCGCACCGGCCCGGGGGCTCCCGGCACATCGCCTAAACAATACAAACATTAGGGCACATTCATTCTACTCAAACAATTACACCTAACATACTCCGTAGTGGTGGAATATGTGGTGTACAGTTAAGGGTCGAACACATCGAATCGCGCCACTATCATTTCAAATCTTTTGTATTGCGTGCTCCTAATGCAGATCTTTCGACCTTTACAAAGGAAGAGTTATGGCCGAAAAGTGTGTTATTTTGTCATTTTCGCGGGCGACTATACGACACAGCGCAAGTGCGTCACACGTCGCAGACTTTATGTGTCAGCATTGTATTTCAAATTGTAATTCAGCAATATGTGTGTTAGTCACTAAGGTATAGTATACATATACGAGTACATATTCCTTACCCCTACACCAGGATAGGAGGATAGCTTACCAAGAGTTTCAAATATGAACCGTTCGTCCGGCGGCCAATGATAGACGGGCGCAGACTCTACGTACTGCAAGTGAAGCCGGAAGCGGTACCTAGTCTTGGGCTTCAGATCCTTCGCCACCCATTCTCCTTTGAATCCATCGAGTGCAGTACAAACGTTCCACGTACCGACCGGTCCTGTCGCTTCAGTGTACTCCACTTTGTATCTACAATGAAATATCTGATTGTAGAAACCTTCGTTGAGCAAAATGAGCAGGTGAAGTCAAGGTTCGTAATGTATAGATATTGTTGATAAGCAAAGCGAGTCACTTACATTAGTTGAGCAGAAGTTTAAAGGTTAGTGAATATCGTGACTAACCAAAGCATGATTCTTTCATGATTTGGTCGCGGAGGAGTTAACGTTAGATATTATCCTTGTGATTTTAGTTCATAAGTAGTATATAATATTTATTTTGTTGGTACACAAAATATGACACATGAAACAGTTACGAAGAACAGTGGGTACAATTGAATACCTATATCTAACTAAACAGTTCGATACTCAACGCTGAATATTGAATTTTTTTTTATTTTTTTTTATTGATGATAGACAAGCACTTGACCGCTACCTAACCTGATGGTATTTGATAGTGTGATCAAAGATGGAACACGCTTGCCTAAAAATAACCTGTTCACTGATATATTTTGTAAGGTGTAACGCGTTATATCCAAGAAGAGCATACGCTGCAAGTACTAACTGGTGCAAGTCGTGATGCTGGGGTGGAGGCCAGTGCACCGCGAGCTGGCGGGGTGCGCGGCGGCGCAGCGCGAGCGGCGCGGGCGGCGGCCGCATGCGCAGGCGCAGCGCCGCGCTGTCGGCCGGCACGGCGCTGTACGGCGACTGCGCGCGCACCCACACACGGTAGGTTGTGTTTGCTGATAACTTAGTCAGGTTCACGCTACCACCTTCTGATACTACGTATGTGTTATGCTCTGAGAAAAGTAAATAGAATTGATTTAGAATCCATGGACACATTTTGAATTCAAAAATTATGAATCATTTTGTCGAATTTAAACGTCAATTTATCGATCGACAAGTTGCTATTAGCATAACTTAAGTTTTCGGTGTCTGTCGGTCACTATAAAATAATAATAATTTAAGATTATAAATTAAATTATAATCCAAAAAATCTATTCTAACGGGAGTCGAACCTCTCGGCTAAGGATCGAGCTAATAATAACAATAATTAATGGATATTCTATCAGGTCGAATAAGCATAGATGGATGCCAATTTTAAATCGGCACTATTCCCGCTCAATGCCTAAAATTAGTTCAAACGATTAATAAGCGACGGCGCTTCTATTTTTGCAAGATTTTACATCGAGTAGTACCTTACACAAAAAGCTTTGTCTATTCTTGAAATAGAAGATAAATATTCGACTGCTCGACGACGGCAAAAATAACAGTGTCGGCATTGCCATAACTATTTTATCAAATTACTGACTGACCCGTCGAACTTCGTACCGAACCCGACGCGGGCTGCCATACGTTGTCGGTAGAATTGTCAATCGGCCATCATTATCATTATCTATGTATAAGAAAATGAATTTTCTGTATAATTTTTTTTGCGTGAATTTTTCCGATATTTTAATAGCTATTCGGTGTGGAGACATTATCCAACAAAATCAAAGATCATCAAAATCGGTCGTTTTTGAGTTATAAATGGTGTAACTAACGCGACTTTGTTTTATATACATAGATATAGATTTACACGTTATACATGTTTTATAACGTCAGAATCAATACCCAGTTATACATCAAGATAATACAATATAATATTATTTTAAATTATAGTGCATATCACTCCCACTCTTAGAGCCAGAAGTCAAGATTCGTCATTACTTGAATGTCACCATCTTCTTTTGTGTTATATTTTGTAGTGTGTCGTGTCAAATAAATGTTTTCATTTTCATTTTCATTTTTTTCATTTTCATATTATCATCGCGAAAGCGTTAGCGCGATGACATCAGTGGACTTGAGAGGGAATGGTGGGATCTGCCAAGGATCGCGATAGGTGGAAGGAATTGGGGGAGGGCTTTGCCCAGCAGATGAAAAATGTAGGCTAGTTAAAAAAAGTCTATCAGTGGTAGACAACGGTTTTGAAGAGCACAAATGAGTAGAGATTTGATTACAATTTACTAACCTTTCAACTGTGTGAGGGTAGACGAGTCGTCAGTCCGCCAGTTGACTTCGTATCGTAGTCCAGGTATGGCTGTCCATTCCACGCGAGCCAACTCTGGGCTCAGAACTATCGCTTTCACGTTCTTAGGAGCTGTTGGAGCTACAAATTAATAAAACGTAATTGTAAACACAAATGGGGTTTGGGTGGTATGTCATAATTTTCCAAGAAAATGGGATCCAAAATCTTAAAAAAAATGTGATAAATAAATGTCTGCTGAACAAAGGCCATGGATTTTCAGAGCGATGATTATCAATTAGGCTTATGTGAGCCCAATTTTCAACTGAGTGGGAAAATTCAAGCACAGTCTTTGAATTTTACTCACATTAAATTAATATTACGCGTCAACTTTTCCCTATGAAGTTTAAATTATAAAATTACCTTCAGCAGCAGTTTGCAATACCAAAGACACTCCAACAATCGGCTTAACCTCATGCAGTTTAGCGTAGTAGTTCGTAGCTTCCAACATTACGGTATAATTAGTGAATGGCTTTAAATCAGTAAGCACTACTTCTGAGATCGTACTCGTCACGTATGGACACGATTCCTTATCACATAGAGAAGTATCATTTTTCATATATATCCGGTAGAAAATTGTGTATTCAGGTATAGACATTTCGTACTTGAAATCGCGACATTGACTTGGTTTTTCAACAGTAGGCATTTCTAAAGTAATACTATCAGCAGAGTGCGCCAACACTTTTGGAATTAATTTTTGCACTTTTGGAAATAGGCATTGCCGCGGCGGGTATTTTTGATTGGCAGGGTCTAGAGCCATGATTTTGTACCCGTGGGTAGTCTTTGCATGTTCGACTTTAGCGTTTTTGTATTTATTCGTGTAGTATATTTCTCTTCCAGTAGAATTGAACCAGTAAACGTATTTGCTGTCGACGGTGAGAGACATTGGCGTGAATCCGAATTTCTTCTTTTCTGTAGCGTCGAATACTGTTCTGCATTGGCACCCATACATATCTGTAGCTATTATTTTATGGATCCAAGGGTCAACCCAGAATAATTCATAGTTGTCTCCCTTTGTCATATCGATTATGAAGGTTTTAGCCACTTGTGGATTTTCAGGGCAGTTACAGTCAGTGTGGTCAGAGTTGTTGAAAAAGCTCCTCACGTTTGTTCCATTTAAATTGGATATTATTAAACTGCCAAGTCCTGGATGTTTACTTTCTTCGTACCAAAACAATGTTCTGAAAATAACAGCTATTTATAGTATCGGAACTAACATAAGTCCTTGTGTAACTTTACCCACATAAGCATTCTTTCAAGTTTAAATACAAAAAATAGCCATGATGTGTAATGAGAAATCAAAAGAAATATAATTATAATGACGTATCTGCACTGGCATTCTTATATTTGTAGTTATTTTGTAATACTAAGCATAAATAACAGTGTTAAATGCATTATAAAAAACTATACAATGATCGACCCGCTGTTTCTACTAGAACCAAAATCCAAAACAGTATATTTTACTACAGGACTTCTGAAAATAACACCAAGTGAATACTTACTCATGCAAAGGCGCAATTTGCAAGCTATGTACTGGCTTGGCTCTTGTAAAGACTCGAGATATCTGTGGACGCGCGGCCGCCGCGGCGAGCGAAGCGCGGTAAGTCACGTAAGATTCCGTTTCCACTTGAGTAAAGTACACCGAGCGACTGACCCAATCCACGCAAATGCTGCTTGCAGTACCGTTGATTGATAAAAACTGTGGAATCGTAAAATTTAACCACAATCATTTCCCTGAGTCACACAAAAGAACTAGACTCTAACGAGAAGAAGTGGACTATTCATAAACAAGACAATGACAAGTGGAAAGAGGGCTTCCTGTCTTCCAATAAGACAAATAATATCCAAAATATCAATTAACCCACCTTGTAATGCCCGCTTCCATTAATCCTCGAAGAGAAAATTTCCTCCAAATTATTGACCCAGTAAACAATATTTTCTTCAACCGAAACTGCGAAGTCAATCGGAGTGCCCGTACTCTTAGGAATCGTCTCACTTTCACCAGAGTCCAAGTCTACAATCTTGATGAAGTCTTGCGAAGAAAGCATTACTCTAGGAATAGGATTCACTTCATCTGATGATGCCGACACAACTTCTGAATATTCACCGTCACCGGCGCTGGTGTATGCTCGTACCTGAAAATAAAATATCAAGTTTTATAACTATATTTTTCGTTAGCCTAACGTAACGGTCATGATAACTAGAAGTAGGGTCTAATTGGTGTTTGAATCAGAGCCTCGCCTTATGATGTTGTTATAAAATGCGATTGAACTAGTCATATCATGCCAGATCAAGTCATATCAGTGGCATCCTGGAGACCTGAGATTGAGCCTGAACCACTTAACATCGGGTGGGTCATAAGCTTGTTCCATCTCCAGGTAGTATAAAAAAACAGGGTTCAAATAACTGTGATAGTAAAATTAGTGAGATTGCTAAATTACTCTACAAATATTTGCTATGTTTCATTTCGTACTTACTTATTCTTTCTCGTCTTGTGTGGTACTTGTGATTTTACTATTTCCTTTCTTTCTGTCAAGTATACTTAACTAAGATTTTTAACGGCGCTTTAGTCTTAATTTGAATCATCTCACTAATTTATTGACGTAGATGTTATTCTGACGTGACATGGCCTGGTAGCACAGTTGGATAGTGCATCCTCGTATCAAGAGGTAGGTTGCGGGTTCAAGTTCCGTCTAGGCTTGAAATTTTTGAGATGGTTTTAAATACCTTGGAATTTTCCGTATGTGTTCGGATAACACTATAAAAAATATAAATACTATAATTAACTACTTATCCTTCAGTAATTTCATCAAGTCAATTATAACAAAGAGACATGACCTTCGCCAATTGATTAAAACAAGCCGTTTATTTGGTAGGTACAGCCGGATCGGTGGCGGCATAAGATCCGCCCAGCGCTGCACCAAGTAGAAGATGACGTCTATCTGGCGCAGGCGGGAGGATACAGTTGACTCACCCGAAAGTAGTATGTAGTGGTCGGCGCCAGGTCGCGTAGCACCAGCTGCGTGTGTGAGGACGGGAGGCGCGCGTTGGCACACGCAGAGCGGCGCGGCAGGGCGAGCGGTATGCGCTCCGCCCAGCACTGCACTAAGTACAGGATGACGTCTATCTGGCGCAGGCGGGAGGATACAGTTGACTCACCCGAAAGTAGTATGTAGTGGTCGGCGCCAGGTCGCGTAGCACCAGCTGCGTGTGTGAGGACGGGAGACGCGCGTTGGCACACGCGGAGCGGCGTGGCAGGGCGAGCGGCATGCGCTCCGCCCAGCACTGCACTAAGTACAGGATGACGTCTATCTGGCGCAGGCGAGAGGATACAGTTGACTCACCCGAAAGTAGTATGTAGTGGTCGGCGCCAGGTCGCGTAGCACCAGCTGCGTGTGTGAGGACGAGAGGCGCGCGTTGGCACACGCGGAGCGGCGCAGCAGGGCGAGCGGCATGCGCTCCGCCCAGCACTGCACTAAGTAGAGGATGACGTCTTTCTGGCGCAGGCGGGAGGATACAGTTGACTCACCCGAAAGTAGTATGTAGTGGTCGGCGCCAGGTCGCGTAGCACCAGCTGCGTGTGTGAGGACGGGAGGCGCGCGTTAGCACACGCGGAGCGGCGCGGCAGGGCGAGCGGCATGCGCTCCGCCCAGCACTGCACTAAGTACAGGATGACGTCTATCTGGCGCAGGCGGGAGGCTACAGTTGACTCACCCGAAAGTAGTATGTAGTGGTCGGCGCCAGGTCGCGTAGCACCAGCTGCGTGTGTGAGGACGAGAGGCGCGCGTTGGCACACGCGGAGCGGCGCAGCAGGGCGAGCGGCATGCGCTCCGCCCAGCACTGCACTAAGTAGAGGATGACGTCTTTCTGGCGCAGGCGGGAGGATACAGTTGACTCACCCGAAAGTAGTATGTAGTGGTCGGCGCCAGGTCGCGTAGCACCAGCTGCGTGTGTGAGGACGGGAGGCGCGCGTTGGCACACGCGGAGCGGCACGGCAAGGCGAGTGGCATGCGCTCCGCCCAGCACTGCACTAAGTACAGGATGACGTCTATCTGGCGCAGGCGGGAGGATACAGTTGACTCACCCGAAAGTAGTATGTAGTGGTCGGCGCCAGGTCGCGTAGCACCAGCTGCGTGTGTGAGGACGAGAGGCGCGCGTTGGCACACGCGGAGCGGCGCAGCAGGGCGAGCGGCATGCGCTCCGCCCAGCACTGCACTAAGTAGAGGATGACGTCTTTCTGGCGCAGGCGGGAGGATACAGTTGACTCACCCGAAAGTAGTATGTAGTGGTCGGCGCCAGGTCGCGTAGCACCAGCTGCGTGTGTGAGGACGGGAGGCGCGCGTTGGCACACGCGGAGCGGCACGGCAAGGCGAGTGGCATGCGCTCCGCCCAGCACTGCACTAAGTACAGGATGACGTCTATCTGGCGCAGGCGAGAGGATACAGTTGACTCACCCGAAAGTAGTATGTAGTGGTCGGCGCCAGGTCGCGTAGCACCAGCTGCGTGTGTGAGGACGGGAGGCGTGCGTCGGCGCAGGCGGAGCGGCGCGGCGGGGCGGGTGGCATGCGCTCCGCCCAACATTGCACCAAGTAGCCAAGAATAACGCCATTGTCGCGACTCGGAGCTGCCCACCGGAATGTAGCTGTTAGCGGTCCCCCACTGTACGAAATACATAGATAGTATGAATAAAGTAAACCGTGGTTTATTTGTTTGTTTGTTGTATACGCGTTTTTCACGTTATTTATGTGGCGTTCTATTGGTTGATTTCACTTATCTGGTGGAAACTACTGGAAACCCGGCCCTAATACTGAGTCGAGTGCTTTTTCATTCCCACATACCTAGAGCTTTTAAAAATCTATATATGTATAGTGTATATAATGTACATAATATGAGATTCTCTCTTTATCTAATTGTGTGGTTGATAAATAAGATATTTTCCGTCTTTCTAACCTGAGTGCAGGACGCAGGAAGAGTCTCGGGCGAGTGGGCGCGGCAGGCGGTGCCTCTGGGGAGTGCAGCGAAGCCCTAGCGGCGGCGCCTCCGCCCCAGTGCGTATGCGCGCGCACTCTCGCCTCCATTCTACTGTACGGACTCACTGACACACCGGTCACTTCTACCCAGGATACGTCTACGGTTTTCTAAAACAAAATAAAGTGGGAATTACCGAACAGAAGCGAATAAGAAATTTGAATCAATGAGACAACCTCTGTTTCTCAAGCTATAGCGTGATACAAAAAATGAACGATAATCAATAAAAGCTCTTACCTCAATTTTACTCTGGTCCGGGAACTGCAGGCTGACATCGTAATACACTTTGCTGTTGTTCACGTTGACACGGTTTGCTGGTGCCCACGTGACGTTGAATGAATCCCACTGGCCTACCACAGTTATTGATGATGCGTTGATCGTTTCGGGTATGGCTATCAGTGATTCTGTAAACACATAAGATTTTATCCTTATCAGGTGAGTTTCGTTGTATGGAATGATTCATCTGTACGAGTATAGTATTCCTTGGCCACGTGGAAATCTCTCAAGCTCAACATCAGAACACAAGTGAGTTGCTGTAGGCTAAATATGAGTAAATGGGGCAACATTGGAGTCGGTGACTAGTTGTTCATGCGGCACAGACCCTCACCCTGCGACACACTTACTAAGCTGACCATCGTGCTCTAATTCTCGTACTCTGACTCGGAGGGATACTTGTGCCACCACAGAAAACGCTGTTGTAGTGGCCAAGTATTGGCAATACAAAATTTTATATTTAGTTATGAACCATCGCGACACGATGAAGAAGAAAAAGTAGATATATTATTTTCATATTTCAGTCAGTCGTGAGCAATAGTCTGGTTGACACGTATCGTGGAATATTCTTACTTCATAGGTCGTAAACCTTTGGAACACAAGATGAAGTGCGCAGCGTGTGGTTCAAATTTTAACGATGGAGTGCAGTGCGGTTCTTGCCGGAAACACCTTGATTTCGGCTGTGCTCAAATTTCGGAAACTGGATGGAGGAAGTTGGGTGCGGACAGAAGAACCGCTTGGAAATGCTCCTCGTGCAGGGGCGCATCTCCTAAGCCAACCGCCTCACCGGAGCCAGCTCCCTTAGACGAAATACTCAAGGAAGTCCGAGACCTCAAACGTCAGCTTATAGGTCTGCCGACGCTCTTCGATGATGTTAAAGCCATAAAGAATGAGCTGACTGAGCTGAAGATGAGCTGCGACTTCATGGGGACTCGCCTGGACAATTTCTCTGCGAAGATCGCTGATGTTGAAACTAGGGTTTCCAAAATTGAAAATATGCAGATGACCATTGACTTCCTAGAGAAGGACGTTGCTGAGCTGAAAACACAGTTGTCGGCCGCAGACCAGAGATCGCGTCTAAACAATGTTGAGATTAAAGGAGTCCCCGTGAGGAAAGATGAAAACCTATTCTCGATTATTGAAGCTATAAGTAAAGAAACCAACTTCAGTTTCCCGAGAACCCAGGTCAACTACGTGTATAGAGTCCCGGTGCATGGCTCCAGGGACAAGTCAATAATTGTGAGCTTCACAAACCGGTACGTCAAGGAGGAGTTCGTGGCGGCCGCGAGAGCTCGCAAGGCGTTGGCAGCCCCTGACATCGGGTTTCGTGACTCCGTACGTCGTATTTTCGTCAACGACCACCTTAGCACAGAATCCAAGATCCTGCTCAACAAGGCGAAGTCCGTCGTGAAAGAGAAAGGTCTCAAATATATCTGGGTAAAATATGGTAAAATTCACATCCGCAAGAATGACACCTCTCCAGTGCTTATTATAAGTCAGGAAACTGATTTAAACAAATTAGCTTAAGCCGTCTCTATGCTAGCCCATTTTTCTTCTCTTACTCTATGATAAATCGTTGTAAAATAATCGTAACTGTTACTGTGTCTTACTTTATCGTCCTTTTTGTAGGAAGTTTAGCAATTTTATTACCCAAATCCATTACATACGCTTGTATTAATAAAATGTTTGTAATCACTGCCTTCACCGCTGTCCGGCTTGCTCGCTTTTATTCATGCGCGCAGGTAGTTAATTTTAACTACCGGTTCTTGTATCACGCTGGCGCTCTCCAACAGAGCGCGTGCGCTTCACTCGCTTATTATTATGTTGTAACCTTTGATTTCGCTTCGAAATACTACTTGCTTAGTCGCTCGCTATGCAGATTAAATGTTAATTTAGTTATATTGTTAAAGTATATGAAGTCGTGTAGGAATAGTGTTTCTAGTTTAGGTATTATGAAGTTTATACTGTTGTTATGTGCCTGGGCCGAATATGGGTAGCCCATTCTGTAATAGCTTAAATATTTACTATCAGAATGTCAGAGGGCTGCGCTCAAAAACATCTACTTTTTATCGTAACGTCTGTTTGTGCGCGTATGATATTATAGTTCTAACTGAGACGTGGCTCGTGGATAGTTTAGTTAACTCCGAGCTATTCGATGATAAATACGTGGTGTGGCGCAGAGACCGGGATTATGACTTCACATGCCAGACGAGGGGTGGGGGGGTTCTAATAGCAGTTCGAAAGGATATCCACGCTATCCCGCAGTCAGATTTTCAATCTTCTGCTGAAGACCTGTGGGTAACCATTTCAATTAAACATAAAAATAATAAGCCACTTACTAACGTTCACCTCTGTTGTTTATATCTTTGCAAGCAAAACTTGGGCCTATCTTTTTCAGAGCAGTTGGAAAATTATTTAAGTAAACTTAGCGACATAATCGTATCTTATCCATCAGATAAATTTATTTTGATCGGCGACTTTAATCTAGGTAATATTCACTGGCTACCTATCACAGATTCGCATTTGATGCCGTCTAACTATCTTAGCGCCAATGAAACTTTGCTAATTGACGAAATTAATACTCACGATCTACGTCAATTCAATAGTGTCAAGAACATTCAAGGAAGGATCCTAGACCTGGTTTTGGCAAACGACGACGTCTCTGTCACTGAATGCCATGACCCCTTGGTTCCACTTGATCCTCTTCACAAAGCTTTATTAGTTAATGTCGATTTTCTTGATATAAAGTTTTTGAAAACCCAGCCTTTCAAAAAGTTTATTTATAACAAGGGCAATTACGACTCCATTAACCAAGATATGTCTGATGTTGATTGGCGTACTGAGTTTTCATCTAGATCTCTCGAGGAAGCCGTTGAATACTTTTACTCCGTTCTCGAACAATTAAAAAATCAATATATCCCTACTAAAAAACTATCAAACAATTCCTTTCCTAAGTGGTATTCTCCTGCTCTAATAAAGCTTGTGAAAGAAAAATTTAAATACCTTAAAAAATTCAAAACGTACAGTATGAAATCAGATTTGGAAACCTTTAAACTACTGAGAGACAGGGTTCACCGGATAGAGAATCAATGCTACCAATCTCACATGGAATCTATAGAAAGCTGTATAGAAAAGCAACCGAAACACTTCTGGTCTTATATTAAAAATCGCTCCAAATCAAACGGCACTCCTACTTCCCTTAAATACCTTAATTCAACGGTAACCACTGGGGACTCAATTTGTGAGGTTTTCTCTAAATATTTCTTTTCCACCTTCCTAGAACCTGAATCACGGGCTACTGATGCTGACCCGCCTAACCTATGTAGTGATCCCCAAACCCACGACATTTGTAATATAGAGATTTGTGTTCATGAGATTGAAAAACTGTTACTACAATTGGATACATCTAAATCGGCAGGGCCTGATAATATAAGTTCATTATTCCTGATCGGCTGCGCCAAAACTGTTTCTGTCCCAATATCTTTTTTGTTTCAAAGATCCATATCGGAATGTACATTTCCTAATATTTGGAAATCCGCTTTTGTTTCGCCTATTCATAAAAAAGGCTCCAAGAGTGAAGTTACTAATTATAGACCCATATCAAAATTATGTATCATTGCTAAAATATTCGAGCGAATAGTATATAATCAAGTATATGCTGCTTTGCAGAACTCCCTCAACCCAACTCAACATGGTTTTCTCAAAGGCCGCTCGACGGTGTCCAATTTGATCCTCTTTAATGACTTCTTGACTGAAGCTATGGACAACGGCCACCAAGTCGACGTAGTCTATACCGACTACAGCAAAGCTTTTGACAGGATCGATCACAAGCTGCTTATTTCCAAACTTTGCTTTATTGGCATTCGAGGTGACTTGCTGAGATGGTTCTCATCTTACATCAATAACCGATCTCAAGCTATCGTCGTCAGCAATTACATTTCTAGCTGGGTCTCAATCCCTAGCGGTGTTCCGCAGGGCTCCTTGCTTGGACCACTGCTCTTCTTGATTTTTATTAACGATATTTATACCTGTTTTCGCTACAGTCACTTATTATGCTTTGCGGACGACATGAAGATTTTCAAAATTATTGATTGTCTAGATGATGCCTCTAAATTGCAAGATGACCTATCACGGTTGGACACTTACTGCCTTAACAACAAACTGGATCTCAATCCAACCAAATGCTCGGTTGTCACCTTTACCCGTAAAAAGATAATAACATCATCCTTCTATCAACTGAAAAACCAGATCTTGCAAAAACGGAGCTCAATCAAGGATCTCGGAGTGTTGCATGACTCGAAGCTTCGATTCGAAGGTCACGTTGAATCCATAGTTTCTAAAGCCTCCAAAGCCTTGGGCTTTATCATGAGGAGTGCAGCTGGTTTCCATCGTGCTAAAACATATAAGATCCTCTATTGCACCTTTGTCAGAAGTATCCTCGAATACGCTTCACAAATTTGGAACCCGCGTTATGATAAATATATTGACAGAATTGAACGCATCCAAATTAAATTCGTCAAATACCTCTGTTTTCGTCTGCGCATTCCCTATAGATCTTCTAATTACATAAATTTATGCAAAAAATTCCATTTTCTTCCCCTTGTTAAACGGCGTGAAGTCGCCGATCTGTCATTGCTACTAAAAATAGCTTCAAACAATATAAATTGCGCCGATTTATTATCAAAAATTAAAATTAGTGTACCATTTAAGCCTAAGAGATTTAATCCTCCTATCCATATACCTGTAGTTGGTACCAACTACGGGCAAAATTCATTTCTGTGGCGAGCAAGCGACAACTTTAATAAGCTGAGTAAGCGATTAGATCTAGATCTATTCTGTACGAGTGTCAGTTCAGCCAGACTGCGGCTGAACAGAGAATTTTTTGGCGATACAAGTATACTTTAAGTACTATTTAAGTAGCTTTTACGTTAACTTCCTTATGTATCTATTTATAACCACTTTGTTTAGACTTTTTATTGTTCACTTCACATTTTGTTTTTATTATGTTGTTTAGTCGTGAAAACCTTTTATTGGCTTTCTTTTATTTATTTTGTTTCATATTGTGTTTCATTAGCTGTTGGTTTTCCAAATAAATAAATAAATAAATAAATAAATAAATATCTGTGCTTCTACGTACCACTATTAGCATGAAGAGTAGGATCCCTCACAGCGATAACATGAACTCTTGGCATAAGATCCGCGGTGTATTTGCCCGTCAGGTCAGAGACGACAGCTCGAGACGAGTCTTGGACCCACACCAGGCGTCCGCTGAAGTAACATAGCGGTCCTAACGTGGCTGTGCCTGCGAGACGAGTTACTAGGGTACCGCGAACCTACAAAATAAAAATATGTTATTCATACTTGTAAGTAACTAGTGGTTCGCCCCGAACTGAGATCTCGCGAGTCTAACATAAAAACAAAAAAAATATATTATTCGGAATCTTTGACCATCAAAATAGTGCCACAAAATAAAAACCAACCAACTTGATCTGCAGTTTCATTCAAATTACAGGTAACGGGAGTTCATGTTACTTGTTTACCCTTTTTTGGGGTACAAATTGCAGTTATTCTAGATTTCAGATTTTTGCCTACATTTGTGATACATAATCTACACGCATACGAAATTACAGTACTGTGGGATCACTGGTGTACCCTGTGAATTTTCTCAAACTTTAGTTTTTATCATGGCTAATAACTCAAAAACTACAAAAACTTTACTAAAAGTAAAAACGGGGTCCAAATGTACTAATGAAGACCTTTCATTTGACGTTTCACTTGACCTAATAGTCTCATTTTCATTTGTTTTACCCCTCTTGAACCCCAATATCTTAACAACCCCCCAAAATTTTTAGCTCATTGAGTCACACCAAAATTGTGCCATTATTACCTACCTTAAATAGGTAAATTAACCTTATATAGGCCAAATTTCACGATGATCGGATAAACGTTTCGAAAGTTATCCTAGGAGAAACAAACATACTTACATACATACATACAACGCCGATTTGCCCAAGTTGATTTGGAGATCTCGCTTCGCTCGATCGTAGTTTTTAACAAACGAAAAATTATTTCAATGAATGAATGAAAATTATTTATTACCTTACAAGCTAGACACAACATTTATCAAAATAAAAAGAAAACAAATAAATGTAAGCATAATGGACGGTCTTATCGCCCGTTATCAATCTTAATAATTGGTTACGGTAATGGCATTTATACGAAGAGCGCCCTATAAACTCTGATAGAGATGGACTACCTAATACGAATTTACAAAAACAGAACGGATAATATAATTGAACACACTTTTAAACGAATTTACGGAATGCTTTTATACAGAAGCATAACTGATTCATAGGGTGCTTTATTATTATCATATCACCCGTAGAACGTCCACAATAGATTTCAAGAGATCTTGTGCGGCCTGCATCGAATGGCTTCATCTATACTAATTATTAAAACGAGATTTTGATTATTGTTTATAAGTTGGTATGTTTGAAGAGTGTAATCTCAGAAATAGTTGAACCGGTTATCATAATTATTCCACTGATTGAAAGCTACTGTGTGAAATGTCTAGCAATAAACTAAAATAAATAAATAATGAGGGTATCACACGATCTTCGCGTTGGTTGTTCGGACCGGTGGTGGCTGCGTTAACTCCGCTCACTGCTAGATGGCGTGAGAGGTCCTTTTGACCAATAATTTTAGTAATACTGACCCCATTATATCCAGGCGATATAATATCGGCGGTGGGAGCCCGATGCAACTCCGAACCATCGTAACTTCTCACTAACCAGTACAGCCTTTTCTTCTCCAAGTCCACCGTCAAGCCCATTACTGCAATATAAGAACATTTATTTATTTTTCAACTAAAACTATGTACAAGTTATCGTTATTAAACCTTCCCATATTACCTTACCTTATTAAGTACTAGCTTCCGCCAGCGGCTTCGCATGCGTTGTTTGTCACCAAAAAGTAGCCTATGTTTAAATCCAGGACATAATCTATCAACACATCAAATTTCATAGAAATCGGTTCAGCCATTGCGACGTGATTGAGTAACAAACAAATATCCAAAGTTTCCCCTTTACATTATAAGTGTGAAAAGGAAGTCTCATCCGATGTAGATGGGTTTTTAAACAAACCTTGTTTCCCACTAAACAGCTGCGCGGGATAATAAACCATCTTGTTCTCGCCGTTCAACCGCGCGGCTTCGACGGCGTGTCCCGTGTTCCAGTAGATGTACGCGCCCAACGAGTCTATCGTCAGTTCCTTGGCGACCGTCACTATTGGTACCGGCTCACGATTACTGCCATCTAAGTTTCCTCGCGTTATCTGCAATGTAATTATACCTACTGTTCACCATTTCTAACCTGATTAAAACGATTTAGAGTCCAAAATTAATTCAGTTGTGCCATTATCTTGAAAAATGTTAACTGGTTATTTATCAAATCTTAATATTTAAAAACACTTGATAAATAGGAGTAAGTAATGTGACATCTCATTAAGTTTTCTCTTTTTGTGGAGCTATCGACACTTTAAGGCGTGAATAAGATCCCAATAATTCCTAATAATGTTAGTGGGTATCACATCCTAGTACCAAAACGAAAATCGTTAGTTCAAATACCGTCCGCTCCCCTATTCTGAATGTAGAAAATCATCGAAAATATTCACACAAAGGTTATCTGGAAGCAAATGCTCTTTAGCATTAAGTTCGCCTTTGTAATATTTTTATAAGTGCAATAAAGTATTTTCAATCATCAATCAAAATGACTTTCAGCAACTGTCAAATGCTATCAAGACTTGTCAAATCAATCATAGACCAACTTTTACTGGATGATTTAAAGAGAATATCCCCTATATTTTATTTTTCTGTATTTTTGTAATGATTTTAAATCTCAAGGCAATCTAAATTTTGACTTACCAACTGCTGTTTTGGATTAGACCAATAGATCTTCTTCCCAACCCAGTCCACGGCCAAACTACCCACATTATCCATATTATGCATCAGCCCTTTAGTGTTCGTCGTAGTATTATACCACATAACAGCAGACGTGTTCGTGACCAAGAACAGCTTATCTCGATACCAAGCTATGTCAGTTATGTGGAAGTTTATCATATGAGATCGATCGATCAGTGTGTGTAAGTTATCGCCTGTTAGATCTGTTTGGAGTAGTCCGTCCGGCCCTGACCATAGTAATGTGCTGTGTAGTGTTGTAGGGGATAATGCGAGGGTTTTACCCACGAATTCTGTCGACCAAGGACCTGAAACATGTATTATTCATTAAAGTAATGCCTGGCAAAGATCTGGAACAGTTGAACTGGCAATATAATTATTGGCATATTATCATTCTTGCTATTATCATTGTTGATCGTTTGCAACGGATCTTAGATGGCTCAATTTATCTTGTACAGTGGAGTCATCTAAGGACTTCAGGAAATAAATCTTTACTATTTTTATATTCTTGACATAGTTTTATTTGCTTTATAATGTCTACATTTTACTGAAAAATAAATGTATAAAATACGATTAGTTAAGAGAGGAGAAACATACCTGAGCCGGATTTGGTAACTGCTGCAACCCTTATCACGTATTCGGCATCTTGAGTCAGATTTTCCACTAAGTAGAAGAAATCGTTAATATGTTTTCTGTAAAAAACAGAACCATTACGAAGTGCATAAAGTTACATTTCTAATATGTAGGTAGACGCCTTTCAAATATATTTAAGTATTGTTAAAGAGAATGATTATTTTCCGTCACATGGTCTTTAGATTCCAGTAATACAACATTTAAATAAATCTACACAACAATGCAGGTTATTAATAAAAGCGATATGCTACAGTAATGTTAACGCTTTTGTAGGGCTGGTGTTCTGTGACGCCTGAGCACGAGTTATTAAAATTTACCCATCTTAACAGATGCAGAATTAGTGTGGACTTACATTGAAATAAAAATAACTTAATAAAGTATACACCAAGAGTCGCGGCAGACGAGGCCAATCAATAAACATGTTTGTTTCCTTTATAATACAATTATTGGTAATAAGTGTTATCGCTTGTCCCACGTTTTCCCGTCTCAAGGAGATCAGTACTCACATATCAGTAACATCACCAGATTGAATATGCGTGAGTTGTAAATGGAAGGTCCACTGCTGCCACGCCCCGCTGCCTTGATGCCCCAACAGATGCGGCGGCGACCACGACACCTTCGCCCGGTTGATGCCCATCACGCTTTGCACTCCTAGTGGGGGGTTCACCGGTACCGGGATGGGTTGGCAACTCCTGTAAAAGATTCAAATGTATATTTCTGTCCAAATCATTCCATTTGTACCTTTGGCGGTTTTGGTTTAATATACTGATGCAATTATTATTACCGAACAAAAAAACATAAATATGTATCGTGGAAAATAATACATTTTGTCTGCGACAAATTCGACGTAAGAAGTAGAAAGTTAAATTCGGGATCTGAAAATATTGGTATCGGTGCGGTACAACGGTACGGGTGCGGATACAGGAAATGTGGAGTCAGGCAGGACTATTATATTACATGTGAGGACTTTATAGTTAGCCAACAAACAGACGTTCAGTCACCGACCCGACTTGTTCTGTAAACATTTAGTTATTTGGCTGTTTTGGATTCAGAATACAAAAGTTTTATCCACTTACCTCAAAGCGACTAACACCTGTCTGGTTTCAATATTGTAAGCTAGAGGGTATTCAATGTGGAAGTAGCTGTCGCTCTGTTTGTGATATTCCTCTGTTAGCATTTTCTTGCCATTCGTCCAGTACAAGAGGCCGTTAGCGTACGCGATGTAGCGGGTTGATAGGAACATAGGTGTTTGGGTGTTGCTGCGGAAATCTGATACTTCTCGCCTGTGAACATAATTCATAAAAAATCACCGCAAAAAGCATAGGACGACTGAAGAACGCTGATCTAAGCGTTACAAGTCTTATTCGATCAATGAATGAAGGAATTTCTTTGGAATCTAATACAATTATGGCCGGTTTATATTTGAATGAATGAATGAATGAAATACTCTTTATTACACCCCAAACAAAAATAGAGTAACAAAGGAAATAAACTAAATTATTTATTAATAACGGTACAATGGGCGGTTTTATCGCTAAAAGCGATCTCTTCCAGAAAACCTTTGGATGGACAGGATAAACAAAAATCAAAAGACGGCGGTTTAAGCGTTCATAAAACATACTTAAACAGAACCCATAAAATAATATATATCTATTGATTATGTATAATAATAAATATAAACTTAAATACCCACATACAAATTTTTTTTTAATAACCTATACTGTCCCACTGCTGGGCAAAGGTCTCCCCCATTTCCTTCCATTCCTTGCGCTCTCCAGAAATCTCCTGCCAGTCAGAATGGAACCCATCCAGATCATCGCGCCAACGTTTTCGCGGCCTGCCTCGTTGCCGTCGTCCTGTAGGTTGCCAGTCGGTGGAGATCTTAGTCCACCTTTCAGGGTGCATTCGAGTGACATGACCCGCCCAGTCCCATTTGAGTCTTGCAGCCTTGTACCCCACGTCGATGATTCCGGTCATAGAGCGTAAACTAGTGTTGCGGATTCTATCGGTTCGCTTAACACCTAAAATGCTACGCTCCATCGCTCGTTGGCATACCCCGAGTTTGAACTTTTGTGAGTCCGTCAATGACCAAGTCTGAGCACCGTAGGTTAGGATAGGTAAGATACACATGTCGATGAGCTTTCGCTTAAGTGACAGTGGAAGGTCGCCCTTCATTAGCTCTTTCATGGACCAGTAGCTCTTCCAAGCGTTATCGACACGACGGTCTACTTCTCGATCTTGTCTGTTCTTGAAAGAAACTATCTGGCCCAGATAAATATACTCATCGACATAGTGTATCTCTTGCCCATCTACCTTGACCCTACGTTTCTTGCTATTGGTCATAACTTGGGTCTTTGACTGGTTCATCATCAGTCCAACCTCGAGGCTTGCCTTGCTCAGGTCTTGGAGCATTTGTTCTAATTGGGGGGCACTGGTGGCAAAGAGAACTATGTCGTCAGCGAACCTAAGGTTGGTAAGTATTTGGTCGCCGATTTCAATGCCTCCATTTGTCCATGAGTCTGGCAATTGTCTAAAAACCTCTTCTAGAGTACTCGTAAACAATTTGGGAGAGAGCGGGTCACCCTGTTTGACTCCCTTTTCTATTAAAAACTTTGCTCCTGATGTATTTAATTGCTATATGCGTAGCTATTGCTGTAAATGCTTTTAATTAGGTCTATATAGGTTTTTTCAACATTTTGTTTCTCTAAAGCTAAGAAGATTGCTGAGTGGTTGATGCTATCGAAAGCTTTTGTGTAATCCACAAAAGCCAGATATAGTGGATTGTGGAATTCATTGAATTTTTCTATAACCTGATTTAGCGTATGGAGATGGTCTGTGGTGGAAAAATGAGGACGGAATCCGGCTTGTTCCGGTGGTTGGTGCTGGTCCAGTATACCTTCTATGCGCTTCTGAATAACTTTAATAAAGGCTTTGTAGAGATGTGACACTAAACTGATAGGACGGTAATTATTCATGTTACTTTTGTCTCCTTTCTTGTGAAGAAGAATTATGTTTGAGTGGCACATCTCCACTGGTCATACAAATAATACAAATAATAACATACAAATAATAAAATATAAATAAACTACACTACATAATATGGAGGATAAATAACATAAACACTAACTAGCAGTTACGAGACAACGAAAAGAAATGGTTGTAGACCTTGACTTTGAAAATAGGAAGAGATTTGGACGACCTTATGGACGTTGGTTAGGCGTTCCACAGGCGCACAGCTTGTATTGTGAAGGAGTCACCATAAAATTGTAAATTATATTTATCCGTCGGTAACCGACTACGACTCGTTATTCCTTGAAAATGTGTCAAACCGGCTGTTAGCCAGCAGAGATATAATTATTATAAACTTGTGTAAACGGATCAATCAGGTAGAAGCATTTATTGCATCTCGTGAGAATCATTGTATGCGCAACAACTTATCGTTGATTTTATAAGCGTTTTTTTAGTCTGTATTAGTTTTTAAACGCCAATAGAAATTTCAGTCAAATGACTAACTATTTTGTTTCTGAACTGAGCTTTAAAGCTGAAATATTTGGAGTACCTAGATCTTTTT
Source organism: Philereme transversata (assembly GCA_963924445.1). NCBI lineage: Eukaryota > Metazoa > Arthropoda > Insecta > Lepidoptera > Geometridae > Philereme > Philereme transversata. Next base: position 1,823,917 of record OZ004344.1, read on the forward strand.
TTTATCATGAATAGATCTTCGTTTGACCACAATCTCGCTTGATGGTAAACGATGATGTAGTCTAAAATGAAGCACAAAGATCTTGAATACACCTATTTACCTTAAAGAGGTTCGGATTTTAGTCTTTAGGGAAAACAGACGAGAGTAAAGTGTTCCATACGTTAGCTGTACGCATTAAAAACGTAAGAGCCAGAACGGTGAGTGCGAATGGCCGTGCGTCTACTCGTCCTTTCATGGAAAGGAGATGGTGGGATTAGATCATGAAGTGCCTGGCCAGATCGATTGTATTTTCATGATTTTAAATAACTAAAGCACATAAATACCCCTGAATATTGAATTGAAATAAGCACATATTATGGTTCTGGATCACGAGCAGATAAAAAACCGGGAATTTTCAAATTTAACCTGTATTAACGTACCCATCAAGGGAGACAGCCAGCACAGTATTCCTCCTGAGATGCGCCACCAATATCCTAAAGTCTGCGTGGTCTACCGTGAACGCGCCAAGGTGCGCGTCTTTCACTATCATCTCAGGCTGAGTGTCGTGGCGAACGCCGTTTGAAGAAATATTCGCCAAGTCCAGGCGGTACAGCCCGCCTTTTTCCACTCCTCGTAGAGCATAGAATAGATACCTGGAAAATATTAACGTCGTTGTAACAAATATTAAATTGTTTGATATGGCATGATAAAAATGCAAACATGATTGAAGAATTTGAACTAGATTTATACAAACTGTATTGTTCTTTAGTGCTATGAATCTGGCCATCTTTACATAGTATAAAATGAAGTTGCTTCCGCTGTTTGTTCGCTTAAATCTTTTAAACTACTCAACGAGAACTATTCAACGATAGGATTTTAATGCAGTTTTCAGCAATAGATAGAGTGATTCAAGAGGAAGGTTATAAAATAAAATAAATAAATAAATATTGCTAGACATTTCACACAGCGCTATCTAGCCCCAAACTAAGCAGAGCTTGTACTATGGGAACCAGATAACTGATAGAATACTTATATACATTTTTTTTGTAAATACATACTTATAATATATAGAGGTTTAATGTATAATACATACATAACTCTGTTTGTTTGTTAGTTTGTTTGTTACTACACGACTAAACAGCTGAACAGATCGTAATGAAATTTTGCAAGGAGATAGATTATATCCTGGAAAGGACGTAGGCTACTTTTTAGCCAACTGCACAAAATGAGGATAATGTTTTATTAAAAAACAACCCGTGCGAAGCCACGGGCGGGCAGCTAGTAATAACTAAAGCAGTATAAACTTAGATTTTATACGATACAAACATAAATAACTAATTGGCAAACAAGTGACCTAGAACTCATTATCAAACTCATCATTACTTTAAAGAAGTCAGTAACTGGAGATAGGCCACTTCTCAGTGGCAGATTTACACATTTCCCATGTACCTATAGGCTGTTAAATGATTGCCGTCCTTCAATGCAACAATTTAGTTGAAATTGCATAAGAAATCGTTTTTATGTATATTTCTGAGTTAATCAAAGCTCAATCATGTACGATAAGGCGGGGTAATGTAATGTAGGTATGCTACTGGTTGAGGGTGTTTTACCATAGATTATAAAAGTTTGCGGTACCGTTGCTTGAATGTACAATGAGAGGGAAGAGGGAACAATCATAGGAAAGATGGCTTGTAGACTTCTTTCTGCAAAACATATGAAAAACAACCTTACAGAAAAAAACGTACCCCTAATTTGCCGCCCTATAGACTCAAGCCTACTCAGGCTGCTGGTAAATCTGCCGCTGCCACTTCTTAAAGCTACAGCAGAACCTGCCCATTACCAATTCAACTTCTCAGTCGGAGAACTATCTTAGTGGCCTTAGTTTATAAGGATTTTATCATGTGAAAGAAACTACGAAATCTTTCCGTAGCTTGTTATATGATTTTGTGATTATGTATAAGGCCAATTTCGAAATTGTTTAAGCCCTTTGTTTCGCTACCAGTTACCCATAGATCAAGAACACAACAATATAAACACAAATAAACAAATTGACGCACTCACCCATTATAGGCATCAACTTCAAAGTGAATCGGCCTCGAGTTGAAGCCTGGCACAGCAACGATCGGATTTTTCCCATCAAAATCGCAGCGAGTTATCTCCCAATTCGGATACAGCGTCATATTTGACCAATTGGCCGCTTCTTTAGTATAATAAACTTCGCCGAGAACGTATAAGTGGTGGTTTAACCAATCGACGGACAGATCTAAAGGTTTGTATGAGATGTTTTTGGGCGTGAGAATGGGTTCTGACGAGCTCTTTTTGGATAAAGTGCTTCGGTAAACGAAACCGTTTGAGACCGATATGAAGAGAGAATCACTCGAGATGTCGAGCCCGACTCCTGAAACATTAATACACGTTTACCAAACAAATATCTAACTACACACGCGGCGTTACACAAGTGGCGGTCTTATCACTTAAAGCGATCTTTTTCAGACAACCATATAAATAGCTTGCAAATTCTTGATATATTTTGATGCATTTATGCTTGCTCTTTTCGATTGTATAAGGTCAACCAGCGACGTGAAGTGTTAGTGCTAGAGGCTTTTGAATCCATACTAGGTAATATTATAAATTCGAAAGTATCTAACTCTGTCTATCTATTTGTTTGTTACGTTTTCACGACGGCTGGAACGATTACGATGAAATTTGGAATAAGTATATTTATACAATATATTATATAACTAGCTGGCCCGCCCGCGGCTTCACACGCGTGGTTTTTTCAATAAAAACACTAGGTACCCTCCTTTTGCGCAGTCGGGTAAAAAGTAGCGTATGTTCCAATCCTGGTCTATCTGTATACCAAATTTTATCGAAATCAGCCAGCTGTTTCATCATGAAAACGTAACAAATAGACAGAGAGACAGATAGACGGAGTCAATTTCGAATTTATAATATGGATTATGACTTGAATTGATACATAGGTAGACTATTTTTTAATGACAAACTACCCGTGCGAAGCCGCGAGCAAGCAAGAAGCTTGCTTGTTGCCTATAAATATACTTCAGGTTGGACTTTATTTGGCCAAAAATATACTGTAGTTAATAAGTAGATAGACAAATCGATACCAATATTTTTTTTGTACGTATTGTTTCAACTAGACAACGAAATAGGTATTTTAAGTCTCGTACCAGTTATAATGTGTTCAGTGCTGTAAAGTTCAACAGGGTCTGATAACATGTCGTTGGCTAGTGCGGCCAAAATATTGTGTTCTCCGCCCAGAATTAGAATAGGCTGTTGGCTAGGTATGGCTGAAATAAAACACACATCATTAACCACTAAAAATATTTAAGCAAGAATAATAAAGTAATCTTTGGTAGGCAAAGCAATTAGTACAAGAAAAGCATTTTGCTTAAGACTTTTATCGCCTCATGGACAATTGGACATTATCAAATTTTAAATTCCTTATTGGACAGTCAGAGACAAGATTAACCTTTCTATTAGAAAAAACTTACCTTTCGCATAGTATTGAGCATTATGACGAGTTGCAAGTTCGAATAAAATCAATAAACAAATATTCTGGACTTTTCTAACTTTAAAAACTAAGCAAAGCTAGTATCATGGGAACCAGATAACTGATGTAGTACTTTTATACAACTTTATTTTGTAAATATACATTTTTTATGTTATTTATCGAAAAATATCCAGACCCGGAACGAATATCTGTATATAATGCAAACATTTGTTCCGCGGCGGGACTCGAACCCGCAACCTCCTGCGTCTCAGCCGGCTATTCGCCCACTGCGCCAGCGGTCAAATAATATTATACATATTAGTCAATATAATATTCGTCTAGAAGTTCCACTTACATGTAGGTAAAGGTGGTGTTGAAACTCTCACAAAAGCCCTGGGCCCTTCGCCGACTGAATTCCTCATAGTCACAGAAACTTCGTATTCCCGAGCTGGTGCCAGGTTTTGGAACATGTAGAAAAGCGTGTTGTTTGATGCTGGCATATCCTGTAAATTATGATTGATTGCTAACTTCTGCTAACAAGGGTTTGCTTTGGCCGGTAGGACAAAGTAAATAAAAAAAAATCTGCCAAAGTATGTGCCAACGCTCGCGTGGTACTTACTAGAATAAAAAGTAGCGTATATGCTGATTTAGATTATAGACTATATCTATTATACATTTTATACTAATCTTATGTCGTTACGTACTTATAACGTGTGTAAAAACGTACAATAGACGTACAAACTTTCGCACGATAATACCTATCTTATAACCATGGTATCTTAATACTTGCCTATAGTTGCGTGTTCAAAAAGGTAAGTGAGGCTTGTATGGCTTTGTCTTGAAACACACGTCGAGTCTTATTTGGCTCTGAACTATACTCGTTTGAACCATGAGAGTATGGAAAGAGAGTGAACGTAAAGATGGTGGGACTACTTCTCGTTTAGTTTACTTTACTTTGTCACAATTTCATCTAAAAACCTGCCCGAGGCAATGTTCCGTCAAAGCTGGAGCTGCCAATTTCTTCGTGAATAGATAAGATTCCTTCGATGAAACTCACCTCAAGGGCGTCAGTAGTATTAGGCTGTGTGTCCGTAAGCCTCAGCACGTAGGATATCAAGGGTCCGTTCGGGAAAGGCCCCTGTGCCCAAGATATAGCCACCCTACTAGGATCCGGGGCTGCGGCTCGAAGGGCGGATGGTGGTGAACTTGGTTTACCGCTCTCGAGGGTAGAGATCACGACTGATGGTTCAGAGTAGACCGGCTCGCCTGTTCCCACGCGGCCAGATAGGAAGATTGCTACGCGGAACTTGAATGAAAAAAGAATTTCTGTAAATATCTAGAATAAGAAGAATGCCTTGAATGAGGAATAATCTAGAGCGCTACGAAGATTGATACTAAACTTCAGATTTTTATGATCTATTTCATGCTTCATTGTGGTCCTTAGATCCACTAATATCTCCAGGTAATGGATGTTCGGTTCGTAGATCGTCTACGGATCATGCATAAGGTATGAGTAGGTAAGTTTTACACAGTAAAAACGAACCTTTTTTTTTTGCATGTGTACACAAATTTCTACACATCATCAAAAGAGAAAGACTCCACCCGTGGTGCTTTCTGGAAGCTAGGCAAGTGTAGCGAGTGACCTAGCCAAACTTAAGGTGGTACAATTCCTATACAATCGTTCAGTGGCGATTCACTAGATAACTGAACAGCAGAAATATCTAGTCAAAAACACAATGACTATAGTTCAAAATAATACATAGAGATACAGAAAATATTAATTCACTTACCCGATACTTCGTATAAGGTCGCAAATTCTCTACATGTATGATAGACCGATCAGAATGACTGGTGTTGGAATAGTACTGCCAAGTGCCAAGTAATTCCTCATACCGCCATTGCACCAGGTAGCTCATATTGCCTAGATTTCTGGGTTCCCATGTAAGGGATAAGGATGTTGCTGTGAGACTATCGGCAACGAGGGCTGGGGCAGTCGGTGTTCCTATTAACTCTGGAAAACAAAATAAACTCAGAAGACCATATTTTTTTATTTATTTAATACTTTCACACAAAACAGAATAGTGCTAGGAGGACTTAATGCTAATACCAATCAGTCTAGTCTAGATAACCGTTACAAAACAGCTAGCCTGCATTTTATGAAGTAAGAATTAAAGTAAATTCAAATATATTGAATAATATTTCAGGTAAATATTTCATTTGGACATGATTTTCCGAAGAAGCACAGATAAAAACAATGAAGTAAACTTACCTCTGAGTTTTTGAAAATAGGTGTTCAAAGCTTCATTGCATCCCATAACGCAGTACAACTCTCTTGAGAAAACGGTGTCCGAAGAAACATTCTGAAAATAAATATTAAAGATTTATCATGTGTCGCTTTTGTTACAAGGTGTATTTATAAAAATATCTTAAAAACTCACGCAAACTATAGGACAGGAATTCTCCAATCCCTTTTGCCAAAGACTGCATCCCAATTTGCACTGCGAAAAATACATAAAATAAATACAATTGCAGAAATAAATACGAGTATTTACTATTCCTGTTATTTATAGCTTATTTATTTTATGTAGGTATCATTAAACAAGTGCGTAATTTTTTTAAAGAGATAACTAATTAAATAAACAACTAGCAATAGAGCAATTTTTCTATTAGGATAATTTATGTAGAGTCCACTAGATAAAAACTACAAATATTAAATTAGAACTGCACCCTCAATTAGCAGCTAATGGTGCGGGCTGAGATCCAATTAAACAACCCCACAATTCTTTGTTCTGTCAAATTATACTGTAGGCAATTGAGGTGTAATTTCAACTGTCACGCATAAACACATAAGTCACAAAATGCAAATTTAAACTACGTTAAACAAGTCTGTGCGTAAATGTAGGTAAGCCCATGGTAGTTATTTCATGCTGAAATGAGAACACAAGAAGAAGCTAACAAAGCAAATAAAACAATTCATTTCGAGATGAGTCAAACAAACTCATATAATGATGTAAATATACAGTGTGTTTTTTTATTGGAACAGTATGGAGAAATCCAAATCCATAGCAGATACAGAGAAACTGTCATTAGTATTAGTACCCAAAGACACGATTCATTAAACAATTTTTTTGTATTGATTCTTATAAACAAGCTATATGAGTTTAAAAACTGAAACCCGACTACATAATACTTATGGCGCTGGTAGCCTATGTCACCCGGACCATAAAAACGAATCGATTGATACCTCATTCATCAAAATCGGATGAATAGGAATCGGCTTTACGATCGTGGAACATACATACATAGACTGCTAAAAACATAACCCTTTCTTTTGGCTTTTTAGAAGTCGGGTAAAAATGTAGCCTATGTCACCCGGACCATAATAACGAATCGATTGACACCTCATTCATCAAAATCGTATGAGTAGTTTAGGCCTATGGTGGAATGGAACACACTGTTACGCCGAGGCTGTTAAACAATGAGTAATAATCGAACCGTCTCGAACGCTTTTGTCTTGCTGTGTTATTGTTGCTATTGTTTGTGGTTTCGCAGAATGGGGAGTGGCCATTGTGTCGACGGACTGACCCTTTCCTGGAAGGATCGACATCGTTCTCGAACAATCGAAATGTGTGCGATATAAATAGGCCGGAGAGACGGCCGGACGGTCAGTCTCGAGTCTAAGTCAGTGAGTGAGTCTCAGCGAGGCCCTGGAGGACTGACGTGAGAAGGGTCTCGCGTGAACAGTAGTTGCTCGCGAGTCAGTCTGGATTAAGCTATACGTGCGAACATTTTGGTGACTTTAGTGGTGCAACAGTGCTGTGAATTAGTGTGTTGTGATTACGTGTGACCAAGTTCGTGTATTCATCGTTTAGTGCTGAATAAAAGTGTTATTTTGGTTGGATCGATTCCCATTATTTTATCCCGAACCCTCAGCTCGTAACAATTTGGTGTCAGAAGTGGGATAAAATAATGCCGGTTCTGCCAAAGGATAACGTGGACGGTGTCAGGACGAGAGGTCAACGACAACAGGAAATGGATGAAAGGCGGTTTGGGGAGTCTCCGGTTCAAGAAGCTCGGCAGAGTCGTCAGCCGATGGAAATGGAATCAGCCGCCACCGAATCATTTGGAGCATCATCATCATCATCATCCGTGGGGCAAGCTCCTGTGACAGGCGATCTTGCTGCTATTATGGGCATGGTTTGTCGTCAACAAGAAGAGCAGCGACGTTGGCAGGAAGAACAGCGACGTCAGGATAAGGAAGAGCAGCGTAGTCAGCAAGAAGAGCAGGCTCGGTTACAGGTAGAACAGTGACGTCAGGATAAGGAAGAGCAGCTTCGTCAGCAAGAAGAGCAGGCTTGGTTGCAGGAGGAAGAACGCCGTCAGCATAAAGAAGAGAAGCGTCGTCAGCAGGAAGAGCAGGCTCGGTTGCAGAAGGAACAGCGACGTGAACAGGTGGAGCAGACTCGGTTGCAAGAGGAACAGCGACGTCAGGATAAAGAAGAGCAGCGTCGTCAACAGGAAGATCAGCGACGTTGGCCATAAGAGCGTGCTCGACTGATGAGGGAATCGTTCGGTTCATCTGGAAAGGAATTCCAGGAAGTGAAAGAACAGATAGAAATCATGAGAGCCGTGTTTTGGAGGCTGGAATTGGGATCGCTGATGAGAAAGGGACTCTGGGTGTCCTGAAGTACTGGAGACGGCAATGTGGCTCCTCTAGTTGCTACATCTTCAGCGCGAGGTGCGCCTAAAATTGTTCGTGTTGATCGGCTGCCGCGATATGGGCCTAAGAATGCTCGGGACGAGCATGTTTTAGGAGGGGCCAGTGTTACGCCGAGGCTGTTAAACAATGAGTAATAATCGAACCTTCTCGAACGCTTTTGTCTTGCTGTGTTATTGTTGCTATTGTTTGTGGTTTCGCAGAATGGGGAGTGGCCATTGTGTCGAGGGACCGACCCTTTCCTGGAAGGATCGACATCGTTCTCGAACAATCGAAATGTGTGCGATATAAATAGGCCGGAGAGACGGCCGGACGGTCAGTCTCGAGTCTAAGTCAGTGAGTGAGTCTCAGCGAGGCCCTGGAGGACTGACGTGAGAAGGGTCTCGCGTGAACAGTAGTTGCTCGCGAGTCAGTCTGGATTAAGCTATACGTGCGAACATTTTGGTGACTTTAGTGGTGCAACAGTGCTGTGAATTAGTGTGTTGTGATTACGTGTGACCAAGTTCGTGTATTCATCGTCATCGTGTTGAATAAAAGTGTTATTTTGGTTGGATCGATTCCCATTATTTTATCCCGAACCCTCAGCTCGTAACAATACGTTAATTCAAACATACATACATACAAACATAGACAGCTAATTCCTTAAAACAAGAACTAATGGTACCCAAGACAGTTTCTTTGTATCTGCTATGGTTTATGATTTCCCCATACAGTCACAGTTAAAAAAATACACACTGTAGAGCAACAAATCTTTATAGGCTTTTTCATGTGTTCACGTGAATGAATGGATTTGCGTGTTTATATCTCACAAGCTCAACAGCACATGTTCCAAACAGTATGCAAGCTCTCTTTGTAATAGTAAACAACAAATCTGACACAACAAAACATTCTTGAATAATTTAACTGTCCTTCTTGACTCAAAACTTATAATTGAATCATCGTGGGTTACCTACGATGAAATTACCTTCAACGGAATTCATTCTAAAAGGAACAAGTGTTTTACGGGTCTATGATTTCGTAAAAGTGGCTATTTTTTGTAACGGATTTCTCCGGTTGGGTGGCGTCTTCAAGTAGTTGACTTGTGACCACCGGAAGGGGCAGGTGCGTGTCCTTGCCTTGCTAATACAAGTCATTTCGATGCCACCCTTCGTCTTTACGACCCACGATGTTCTTGGAAAAGTTAGGTAAGTATGATTTTACAGTGTACATTAACGTACGGCTGCGCCTAGATAAGAAGTTGCGTTATCCGCATAACATTAGAAGCAAGTTTATCACTATCACCAATTACGCACGACACATTAACAACTATCATCCCACATGGGCAGAACACCCAACAGTCACACCTTTACGTCATCCATCACCACCCGACATCCATTCACGCATTTTGATATAATTAGCAGCATAACCATTACAATAGTAACGTTTTAATTGTGCTGTGTAGATAGATAAAATTCAATTACAATTTCCGTGTGTTCTCCTAATCTTGTTAATTATCTGACAGCGGGCAATTATTCAATATCCTTCTACTATGATCTGAGAAGTAAATGGAAATCAGAGAGTACATTCAAGTAGAAGTTCATTAGCAATTTAGCATTTTATCCAAACACTATTTTTTTTATTGATGATACTCAAGCGCTTGACCACTACCTCACCTGATGGTAAGTGATCGTGTGATCGAAGATGGAGCACGCTTGCCTAGAAAGAACCTATTCACTCTGGAATTGACGACTTCGAGATTATACTGGTTCGGAAAAACATACGTCGGAAGTGAATTCCACTCCTTACTTGTGCTAACAACAAAAGTTGAAGCAAATCGTTTGGTACGGCAAGGTGGTATGCCGACCAGGTATGGGTGGTACTTCTATAAAACAAGTTAATAATAGTAGAGTGCATTGCAATAATCACAGTAGTTATTGTACGGCAAAAGGAGAAGACCTTTAAGGATGATACGAATTAAAACATCAAGGTAAATCACGAAATTTTAGAATCTCTATCTAGGGGTATGGAGTTGTGTGATGAACACCCATCAATTTATGTAGCGTAGGTATAAAGCGAATAATTTTACACCGTTTGAGTCACCAGACGCCCATTGAGAGTGGACAATGCGCAGAACAATTAAAATGATGCACAGGATCTCATTGCGAGATCAGTGCTGTTTGTTTCGGGTGTGTAATTACAGGTCGCGGCCTCTCGCGCACTCTCATTGACGATTCTTAGTCAGTGGAATCACATAACTGTATGACTGATGAAATAATGAAATATTCACGTTTTTTGTATGGCCCTTGCTGGGACTAGGTCCATAATTTATGTTAGTTTCCAGCTTGCCAACCTTTCTTATTTCGAATCACAGCACGCCTGAAGTTTTTGATGTAGGTTACCTCGAATTTGCGACGCCTTTGAAGGGTTTCTAAGTATCAACCTATCAATGCTGTTACTGACCTGAATGTAAGACTCACGTTTAAAAACTTTACCATTCAAGAAATATAAATCTCTGTCATTTTGACCAATCATTACGGGATATTTAACGCTTATGGATCATTAAATTTGATGTCCCGCCCGTATTAAAGTTCTGTAAATAATTGGCTAGGATGGGTTTTTGTTCCGAAAGGCTTGCTCTATTTTATTTATTTAATACCAACCGTTAGTAGTTACGGTATGGCTCATTTAGATTACCCAAGATCACTGTGGATGGAGTCTGTACTAGATGCCCTTGTTAACATGGCTCTTCCGCCGTTGGCTGTCACAACACCACGCCCAGAATCACCCTCCTCAATTTATTTATGTTAGAGACTGACGGACGAATTAATTTTAGGTTTTATGAATGATAGACGCAACCTGTCAATCCTTATTGGTACAGCAAACATTATAACTGGGGTCCGTTTGATGGAAAAGTATGCTTACGTCAGAGCTCTTAAAGTAGTCTTCCAAGACCCTTACTGCAGATATTGAAAAACCTCTACTTACAAAAACAGGGAGCTACGGGGTAAATATTGCTGTATCTGATTATACGAGGAAATATATTCAGAGACTGGACTTGGGTATATTAATGAAATGTACTTCTAATTAAGAACAGTTCAAAATGGGTCAATATAGTCAACTATGAATTATCAAGAAAATCGATTATCATAATCGTAAAACTATGAAACAAAACAACGATAAAATAAAAGTAAATATTATAATGTAAGTAAATTAACAGCTAATTAAACAGCATCCTGTCTCGTGCCGTAGACAAAACAATAAGTCCCTTTTGGAGTTATTAAAATCGTAGCTTTGCTCATATTTTAGGGCTACCAACAAGGACTTATTTTAATATTTTTCTCTGATTCCAGATTATCAAACATTTTCATTAATTTTATTGAAATTCTTCCCTTACCACAGTGACTAATAGATTAAAACAAAATGAAGTTAGACTAAATCGAAAAGATGTTGTTACCTTTCTAAATTCAGTATATACGCCGAGAAGTTTATTTTACCTAACCACAGGTTCAGCTTATGCAAATCCAATTTCCTCCTTAATTTCAGGCCAAAAGCTCCAAGCTGGTAGCCCTGCCATATTTCGGAAATGGCTTAGGAAGTCCAATTGGGGGCGCATGCGCGGCCGGATGCAGGGCGCTGTGAAAGCACTCATGGACAATTTATTTGTTAATTGCATGTACCAAGTCCTTAATTCTGCTATTATTTGTATGTGTTTAATTACTACTGCAATTATGCTGTTAGAATGCAAATTCTTAATGTTTGTCTGTCTGGTCTGGTATCCTTTTTAAAGACAGGATAATGATTGAATTGCGTTAGGTTTTTAAATTTTTTACTTCTCAGAGTAGTCTGATAGACTATACAAAAATGCCTTCATTCTTTTATCTCGTTATCTCTTAGAGGTCAAGACATCTTCGTAAAAGCCTAAAGCGTTCAGTGTTATCAAAAGCAGGCATACAAATATTGGTTCTAGTACAGAAAAAACCATTTTGGAAATTCTGTTGTTTATTTAACCCTGTATCTACCTAAAATCAATTTAGATAAGAATATTTTTAAACCAAGATCACCTACAGCAATCTATTACTAGGTAACCACGTCTGACCCAAGGCGATAGCGTATGAAAGATTATGGCAACGTGTCAAAACAACAGTGCAACTTTTATTTAAATTAATTATTGACAATAGTTTTATCTCTGTCGAGAGGCGCCAGTAAGAAACTAAAACGCGATGATAGCTGTTTTTTCTAAATCAGCAGAAGATACGTTACTGACCCTGATAAACTCTATGATTGTTTATAGGTACCACAGAATATTTGTAGGTATGGTTAGAACACACGAGTTCATCAGTTGCCTATGGAGTGATATTCGCGTAAATTACCAACTAGAAATGACCTAAGAGAAATGTCTACGTAGGTTGAAAATTCTCCTTCATAATGTCCTAGGCAAAATCTAGTAAGGAACTCTAAAGATAAATAATTTCATGGGCGCTATAACTTTCAGTACAGTCAAAAGATAAAAAGAGAAATAAAGCAAATATGATAGTCCGCAGGTTTGCACGCTGTTCAAGAGACGTTAAAATAACTCTCTTTAGAGCATTTTGTACTTCATTCTACACGTGCAGTCTGTGGAGAAACTATACTCAGAGATCGTACACAGCCCTCAGAGTTCAGTACAATAACGCACTGAGGATGATGTTGGGGCTTCCCCGCTTCTGCAGCGCGTCGGGAATGTTCGCGGAGGCGCGCATCAATTGTTTCTATGCGACAATGCGCCTGCGCTGTGCATCCCTGGTGCGGCGGGTCCGGGCGAGTACCAATGTCCTCCTCAGTGTGATTGCAGACCGCCTCGACTGTCCGTATCTGAACCACTGCTGTAAGCTCCATGTGCCACACAAGCCCTTCCAAAGAGCATTATGAGTATTTGCGAGTGAGAGTACCTGACTATAATTATTATTTGACTCATGATTATTTAGTTTTCTTTGTTTTTTTTTTTAACTAAGCACACTTGCACTAACCCATTTGACATGTTTAATTAAGTTTCTATTTTTACTAACAAATATGGATCTTTGACATCTGAAGTAAATAAATGAATAAATGAATGAATTACATACTAGGCATTCACCTGTTATCAGAGCCTTACAGTATTTCATTGACTGTAACTGAAAATTATAATAACAAAATCAATCAATATTGTATTAAACTTTCATACGTCATCTTTGGCTTTGGCAGTTTTCGTAAATTGTCTCAGTAGTCCAGTCAATAAAGGAGGTGTAGAGTGCGCGAGCAGGGACCTAAGAATTTATTTCAGAAACTTGTTTAGGGTGCTTAGAAAGTGAACTTACTAAAAGTCCTAGATGTCTAGGAGGTGAGCCTTCGTCCTCCAGCGCAGAACGCTAAAACGAGCGCTAAAAATGAGATGTCCTGCAAACGCCTGCCGGCCGGCCGCTCAGTTAACCCGAGATAGCATAAAAACTCCTTGTACAAATAACAAACAAGACAAATCGAATTCATGAAAAAACTAGTAAAAAAACACTCTAGAAAAAAGAATTAAATGAACCGACTGCGGCTTCGCACGCGCGGTTTGTCAATAAAACATTACCCTCCCTTCTGCGCAGTCGGGTAAAAATTAGCCTATGTCCCAATCCCGATCAAAAATGGTCCAGCCAGTTGCGTCGTGAAAACGTAACAAATAGACCGAGCGACATAGAGACATAGTTACTTTCGAATTTATAATATTAGTATAGAAGTTTGAATGAAAGTTGTACAGAATTTTATGAGCTTTCATTAGGTGTAAGTTTTTTCCCCTACGACGCACCGATTTCGAGATATAAATGAAATACCTAAAAATGGAAATTTCTTCGTGCCCATCCCGCTCCGGCTTACCTCCTAGACATCAGGACGTTTAATATGTTTAATCTCTGAGCATCCTAAACGAGTTTCTGAAGGAATCGCTTAGGTCCCTGATTTCGTGATCAGGGATTGCGTATTCTGCACCTATAGCCATTCGTTGACTGGACTAATGAGGTTATCGGAATCTCAATCATTACCACCGGTTAGGTTCATCCTAAGTTTTAAACCCCACGTGGTCCACTTACACGAATCAAGGGCATAACGCCTCATAACAATGACATTTCGTGACGGGAACTAATTTCAACAACAATGCCCGAAGGTCATGCGTCTCATCACCAAGCATCCTATGATGTTTTAAGGCTGTCGCCTTGAGTCAAGTGAGCAAGTAAGCATTTAATTAGATAGACCGCATAATGTGTCTACCCTCAGTTTAGACATACCTTAAAACGTTACGTAACATGAGGTAGCATATTTCTCGTGGAATTATAAGCTTTATAACGATAATATATGTTAGTTAAAGATAGCCTTGATCATAATTTTGCAATTGAGGTTCAAGCTGATTACCCTCGTTCATTGAAATAAATCAGATTATAATAACATATGGATCCGAAATATGTGAGCAGGTCACGCGTTAGCCCACGCCAACCACTTGATTCTGGCAATTGGATAATGCTAAGGCAAATTGGGGCCCACCGGAGTGCTTCCCGCTCTCGCATCTCTCGAGGGCTCTCTAGTCTCTACTTCACTGCTGGCCTTTTATTCGGTAACTGAAGTGATACTTACGAATGTGTTGCTATTTTTGTGTCACCTTTTTAAAGGACTCATTAAAACCCACAGGAGTGTTTGGATACTAGTGATTCTAATTCGGTTATTTGAGGGCTCTTTAATTGTTTTGTGCTTGTCACATTTTTACACAATTGCTGAGAGTATCATCGTTCACCGTGTTTTTAACACAGAGTTAAAATTGATGGCATATTTTGAGAAGGCTCTAAGCCTTTAAGATTCAGTCCTAAATACCTAATAAAAGGTCCATAAACTGAACATCAGTAGGTGATGGCATTTGCTATTTAAGGGAGCCGTTACATCTAACTGGCCTTAACGAGATCATTGCTACACATCCGAGAATTGTCTGTTTTTATTCGACTGCACAGCCGTTGAGTGTCCAATAAATGGACAATAAATCAAAACACTTCGCGGTGACTGAGTGCACTCCCGGCAATTTCGCTCGTCGTGCTTCAACGAACGAAGGATTGTTCAGGAGCTCGGGGGTAACGGTCAGGGGGAAGAGAGGCAAGTTGAATGGGCGCAGTATACAGACTACATGTTAGTTTGTAAGCAACGCAACTGCGAGGCGGGGAACGCGGTCCACCTAATGAGGAAATAGAAATTAGTGGCCGACCAAGCAGAGTGCAGTTCTTCATGATAACTAGCAGTCTTTGTGATTTATTTTTATGCCATCGATGCCAATGGAATGATGGCGAGTGCCCAGATAAAAAGTAACTTCTATGTTTTTTCGAAGTCAAGCAATCAATACAAAATAATGGTAAAAAAGCATGTGTGCAATTCACACGTGGTAGAAGTTCGTTCGTTATGTTCTCTTTTTTTGAAGGTTTCACTTCAAAAAAAGAGAACCACGAACATAAGAAACACCGTATCTCATTTTCTCCCACGTTAAATCTTATGAATTTATGTCTGTCTCTTTTTACTGTAGCTTTTCGTTTCATCGACTTTCAAATCACAACGATGCTAAAGAAGTTTTCACTTCAAAATATCTACACTGAAAATAAACAGGTCATTCACCAGGACTAGGACATTCAGGATAAGAATGTAGTTCATTTTAATAAGGGTAATAAAAACTAGTCTGTGTCTCAATCTCGGTCATAATCTATCTATATACAAAATTTTTATAGAAATCGGTCAAGCCGTTAGTCGTGAAAACTTAACAAACAGATAGACAGAGAGAGATAGTTACTTTTGAATTTATGTGGAAAGTACCTTTTCACAGTTCACAAACTAAAAAAGACCTATTGTTAACTTAACTGGGATAAATAAGTATGACAACATTCCACCGCCCATGGATGTTAGCAAGAAGCGCGTATGAAATTACACCGTCTGGATTTAAATTGACGCCAGACACTGGTTAGAGATTAGCGCTTAGAAGGTTGAGTAACGAAATAGAAACAATTAGATTACAGGCCAGAATTACTGCGGCTATATTTAGCCTGTGTTAATTAGGCCGCTTAAACTCCTTTGTCAAGTCTGAGACAAAGATGTCCTTGAAGAAGCTTCCGCAAGCTCGGGCATGATTGTATGTTTACTATATCTTTACAATTTTTAACTATTAAAAATTTTGAAAATATTTTTCTTTATTTACAATAATTAAAAGTTACCACAACAATATCTGTTTTTACATGTCTGATCAAGGGGCAAACAAAAACAATTCAGATTTTTAAGTGCTTTAAAAAAAATGCAGAAATATAAATCTAAGTACGAATGTTTGTAACGAAAAAGAAACAAACATCAGGCACAGCGTTGATTGCCCAATTGAAGGGTCCAGTTGGCTTCATATCGCACAATTAGATGACCAACTGATGGTTCTGAGACAAGTATGTTATTTATAAACTGACAAGAGAAAGTTCTCGTGAGAGTTTTATGACAAGAAAACAAGAAAATTTCCTAGGTTGATACATTTTATCGAACCTGTAAATCTAGTTTAGGGTTTACATACACACGTATATAAACTATTATATACTTACTTTACTTTATCAAACATAATAAATAAATAAATAGTTGTGCTAAGACTGTCAAGCATCTTTAAAATATAAGTTTTCCGATTCAAAAGGCTGGGTCATCATCAACATAATTCCAGTCATAAGACATCCACTACCGAACGTAGGCCATCCTTATAGATTTCCAGAGCGATTGGTCTTGCACCTAAAGAACTGACCCAGCAAACTTTATTGGGTCTTCTAAAGACTGGGTACCCGGAACAATAAACTGCAAGAGCAAGAGCTTAGTGCATCTGTGGTTTGAGATTAAGAAGGTTAGTAGGAGTGCGAGGCGAGACGTTATTCGGAGCGGATCGCACTCACCCATTCACGAATTGAACCGAAACATTGCCGGTCGAAACACCGATAAAACGCTACGTGATAAATCCCGTTTTTATAATAATAGTTGAAATCAATCTCGAAAGTTTTGTAAGTAAAATTAAGTAGATTATTTGGTTATTTATTTAGTATTTTAAAAAGGAATATTCATGAGTGCACCTGACGTCAATGGGCGCTTTATTTCAGTTCCGCGCCAGTTGAAAACATTGTTTTGATGTTTTTGCTCTACTGACTCCATGAATTACTTATTCAAATATCCCTGAATTATTCAACGTTGAGTAACTGATTTCCCACGGTCTTATTATAACCGTTACTCGTAGTACAAGGATTTGTAAGTTTACTACGCTTAGTACAAGTAAATTAATCTGTAGAACAAGTTTGGAAATATCAAATGATAGAGCCCCCAGTAGTGTACCTTGTAGTACACTTAACATTAAGACTATTTTGAGTACGGGTACACTTTATTTTAAAAATACTAAGTTTTGCTCAACATTTTTTTGATACGAGAGCCCGTTTCAGATGCATAATTTTTTAAAATGGCTATTTTACCAGCCAAACCTCTTGTATGGGTATCTAAAATATCCCCACAATTGTAGAACTTATACTGTAGTTGTAAGAATAATTATCAAAGCTCTACTAGACTCTACTATACTCTTCTAGTTTACCAGGAGTAGTCTACCAACTTATGTCTGTAGTTGGGTTTATAAACGGTATATATAATGCATTTTTATGTTTGCAAATTTTATAATAATTGGTTATGAGCTTGTCGACGCACTTTTTTATTTTTCCTAAAGATTCCTGACTAAATATTATATATGAAATTTCAAAATGAAAGTAAGTCCTTTTGTTGGTGGGCGTACCTTGTCGCACTTTGTATATAAATACACTATATAAAGAATAATTGAGGAACGGGTGTTTACGATCAAATTCTTTTACCCTCTTCTAAAACTATTGTTTCCCGGACGCGGTACAATACCATTGCAAACGCCTTTAGTTCCGATACGTAATTGTCAACTTCCGAATCTAAACCGGCAGACCGTACATACGGAATTCCACATTCCACTACATAAAGGTACCATACCCAGGAACAAAGGTGCAATAACCATATCGGACACGGTAGAGTAACTTAATCGTTTATAGATTCCGTTTAATTGTGCCCTTTTCAACTTTAAGGTTTTTGAATATTCATTTGAAATAATCACTGTGAGAGTAAATAATATCGAGTAATTTTATACTATGAATAATTTAAGTTTTACCCGTAAGTTGTTCTCGTAGTAACACGGTTATACCATACACAAAACTAACGTACATTTTTACCTACGAGTATAGGTACCAAAATTTGTACAAGAATGCGTACAAAAATTGCTGATACAGGTTACCTAATTTCAAAACTGAAGTGTTTGATTGGTCAATAATCCCGTGCACTGCCCATTTGTTCAGATCCCGATCAAAACTCTATGGCAGTTTCAAGAGCGCAGTACGATCGCTAGAACAAAACGAACCAACTCTAAAATAGAGTCGAGGGGGCCTGGCAACTAGCAGCTTCCTTCCTGCGTCCATCCGGCGTGGAGTCTCACGCGACGCGACCCCTGCGCTGTATGGTGGATGACCACCACGACATTATTTATGCTGAGAACTACATATTGACGTATTCTACAACTTGACTGGAACTAATACCGAAGATGGAATATGATCTCCAGATTTTTCAAATTCACAATTTGCTTAATTGTAAGAATACCGTCGATAATATCACGTTTTCTATGTTATTAACAGCGTCACGTCTTTACAAACCAGCGACTTCTTTGCGGAAGATAATAACCGGTTGAAACAAAAGGATTTGTAACGAAACTATTCTATCTTCATCTCCATTACGGAAGTTACTTTCATGAAGGTGTGTTCTTCTTTTTCGTCTTACATGTGTTACTTTTCTATTGTGACTCCAGCTAGCCATACGCACACTTATCTCTGTGGAAGTTTTTCAAGATAACTCCACAACTAAATGGATTTAAATAAGAATGAGCCTGAAGCGAAAATGCATCTTTAAACCTATTACATTTCTCTATATTTTTGTAAAATAAAAAATGTTAAAATAAGTACAAGAGAGCTTTACTGGAACTGTGTGAATATAAACAAGTTAAGGTGGATGGTGAAAGGAGGACTGCAGTTCAGGCGGCAACCGGGCAAGTGCGTTCTGTCTGCCGCACCTTTGCACTGCGATGACAGACGTGAACCGGTGACTGGTCTGTGCCTTTTAATAAATTGAAGAACATTTACAAACTTTACATAAATAGAGGTTTCTAATTATAAACTATGAGTTCCGTTTCCACACCAATGTCACATAAATATGTGTAGGCTCAGCAAGATGCTTACATTTCAGATGCTTGGTGATTTTACTCATAATTAAAATAATTAAGATACTTATAATTTTGAGTGTGTTAGAATTTGTGTTTCGTTGATCAATGCGTAGGTATAGATTGAAACTAATATTATATAATAGAGCGAAGCGAGATCTCTAAATCAACTTGGGCAAATCGGCGTCGTATGTATGTATGTATGTTTGTTTGTTCGAGGATAACTTTCGAAGCGTTTATCCGATCATCGTGAAATTTGGTACATACGTAGATAGTGATGGCACAATTTTGGTGTGACTAAATGAGCTAAAAATGTGGGGGGGTTGTTGAGATATCGGGGTTCAAGAGGGGTAAACAAAAAATGTAAATGGGACTATCCGGTCAAGTCGCACGTCTAATAAAAGGTCTTTGTGAGTACATTTCGACCCCGTTTTTATTTTTAGTTTAATCCTTGTAGAGTTATTAGCCATAACAAAAACTGAACTTTGAAAAAATTCACAGCACCAGTGCCACCACAGCGCTGTAATTTGGTATACGTGTAGCTTCAGTGACA
Organism: Philereme transversata; assembly: GCA_963924445.1. Lineage (NCBI taxonomy): Eukaryota > Metazoa > Arthropoda > Insecta > Lepidoptera > Geometridae > Philereme > Philereme transversata. The sequence goes on from OZ004344.1 coordinate 1,843,955, forward strand.
CAAATATAGGCAAAAGTCTGAAATCTAGATTAACTGCAATTTGTACCCCAAAAAAGTGTAACCAAATTACATGAACTCCCGTTACCTGTAATTTGAATGAAACTATAGGTCAAATTAGTTGGTTATATATTTCGTGGCACTATTTTGATAGTCAAATATTACAAATAATATTTTTTTGTTTTAATCGGAGACTCGTGGTATCTCACAGTTCGGGGCAACCACTAGTTAAAATTAAATCAATCTATGACTTGAGAAATGGAACTAACTATCTCTATGGAACTCGGTTATACGCTCCCGAACACAGGTGGCCGACGTCGCTCAAAAAGCTGGTAGACTCAAGTGGGACTGGGCAGGACACGTTTGCCGTATGCCGGACACAATGTGGGCGAAGACCACCACTGAATGGCTCCCATACTATGGACGACGCCCGCGTGGAAGGCCCAGGCGAAGGTGGCGGGATGAGCTAAACTCCTACCTCAAGGATTGGCCCCTACTTGCAATCAATTATGACTTGAGAATATACATATTAACAAGAGCAACATTTGGTTTCCTAATAATTTTACAAATTATGACCATAAACAATATTACATAGCAACAAAGCCGACGGGGTCGTCAAATAATAATAAATGGAAACAAGTCAATTGAGTTCGTTTACCGCACACCAAGCTAAGGCAGGCTCAGCGAGGGTGCTACCGCCCTGTCTCGCCACTTCAACTTTTTTGCGATGCGAAGGGACATAAATTGGTACAAACTGATTATTTTGACGTAAACCAGTAGTAACTGTCAAGCTATGGGAATGGAGCATTCCGTTTTATGTCAATTTCGGTGTAAAATTGTGATGGATAACGTATTTTACGACAAGCCCACTTAACTTTGGGAGAGTACATATTGCCGACTCTACCAATGCTTCATATTTAGTTGTGACAATGTTCTTTGATTTTATAATTTAGTTACAATAGCATTTTGTTTTTCAGTAAACTAACATGACTACCCTCCTTTTAAGTTAAATCTTGTAGAGCTTTTATCTTGGTAATATTGGCTTAACAAAATTGAGTTAAGCGTTTCAAACATTACAAATAAACTTCATGAGTATTCATAGCATTAGACAAATGTTTTTGTTTGTGAAGTTTGAAAGACTGCGGTCCGAATAGTTTGAGAACGGTCCACGTCGCCCTCATTTCTACACATTGTAAGAAACTGTGTCAAATGAGTACCTAAGTGTATCGTTAATCTTAATGTTTAAGTTATCGATTGTTTTCGAAACAGTATTCATTAAATACTTTTATCAAATAGGTCGCAGGTTGAAATGGTGTGATTGGGTCCGATTTGTTTATCTCTACGTAAACAAAAACCAAAACTAATGTATTTTTATAAAAAAAACCGTTTTTATACGCGCGTAAACTGCAGGAGCTCATAAGTTTATCTCACTAATATCTCAGTACACATAAAAATCTCATAATAAGTAATCGAATAACTGGCAATGAAATAAGACTAGTGAACCTTGATTTACAGTTTCCGTTACAGGATAATAAAAGGTTGCCCAATAATCCGAAAATATAAATAAACAATAACTTCTTATCAATTTTACTACCAACGAAAAGTTCTGATATGGTTACGATCTGTGAGAACTAGATTGTTTAAAACTATTTTCACAAATGTTAACTTGTCGATGGTTATACAATGTTACTATTCGTTTAATGCATTATTACATATATTACACCATATATTAGTCTTTAAGTTTTCTAGATAAAGATATTGTAATTTAGTGTAACAATAAAGAATTATCTCTCTCTCTCTCTCTCTCTCTATTCGGACTCGAAATAGTAAACAGATTATCGATACACTTAATAGGCAATTAAAATGATTAAATGCAGTAAATAACAACATCTTATTACCTAAGTCTGTTCGATATCAGCTTATGTAACTGCTTCATTAGGATTGCATCGAATTATGTTGATTAGTATAAATCTATCTGGTTGCGATTATGATAGGCCCTATGTATAGCCTTTTTATTCTAGCTTAGTACTTATGTTTGTATGATTTCCGTTTGTGTGGTAATTCAATGAAAAGTAATATATCTATAGATTACACCTATACATAGGCATTATGCAGGTTGCCTATGCAGGTCGTACCTAAGTAAGTCGTACAGTACTTCATTTAAATCTTATACCTACTAATTTCCCAGTTCGAATATATTAAGATCTCATTCCTATAGTTAATCTGCTACCGTAGCTGACTGCACCTAGTGTAAGATGTGGATTTGGGAAAATACAAAACTTACTTGCTGCAAACTGCATTCAGATCCACAATTGACATCAAAGTGGCCATCTCCAGTTCGATTCTGAAAACAAAAACAGCATACTTTGAGCAGAAGGTACGAATTCAATCAGATCATGATTATGCTTATATTTTATAAGACCGTAGGATTTGACTTTGTTTGAGAGAAAAAACAGCTCTTCTGTTTTTTTATTTTAATGGTTGACCACAGTCGGGCTATAGTTTTTATACTATTATAAAAATATTTTAATTGGTCAGGTTTCACTCGAGGGATGCGCGGTGACGACACGCTGTTGTGATGACTTCCGCCGCGGCGCAAGCGCAGCCAACCGTGCATAACTAACCGACACTGGGCCCTACCTGTTGTAATTGGGGCCTGATTGATTTGTACCATCAATGTTGGCAGGTTTATTCATCTCAATGAATTAAGCACCGCAGTCATTTAATCTAATTGTAACGATAAATATGTTCTTAGCGAAGCAGCTTGTATATTTTTCTTGTTAGAGATGATTCTAGTCGGTACATATCTTTTTATCAATGACTAGCTGACCCGCCCGCGGCTTCGCACTGGTGGTTTTTCAATAAAAAAATTACCCTCATTTTACGCAGTTGGCTAAAAAGGAGCCTATGCCCTTTCCCAGGATATAATCTATGTATCTCCTTGCAAAATTTCACTACGATCCGTTCAGCCGTTTAATCGGGTAAAGATAACAAACAAACAGAGTTATGTATGTATTATACATATAAAACTTCCTCTTGAACCACTCTATCTATTGCTGAAAACTGCATTAAAATCCGTTGAGTAGTTTAAAAGATCTAAGCGAACAGACAGCGGAAGCGACTCCATTTTATACTATGTAAAGATGATATGATGAACCGAGACTGGGAACGTGGAGCTGACTGCAAGCTAACAAAGGCAATGTTCCTTACATTGCCTTTGTTAGCTTGCAATATTCCCTGCAAAGAACCGAAAAACAAACCATCGGGTAAATATGAACCGCGAAGATCTAAGGATGATGGTGGGAATCATCACAGGACGCTGCGAACTTAACAATCACCTCTTGAAGACCGGGGCCACGGACAGTGGGTTTTGTCGCAGATTCTTCTAAAAGAGACGGCGGAGCACGTTATACTTCGCTGTACGGCCACAAGCGATGTCAGACTGAGACCGGGGCTCATCGAATCCTCATCCACCAAAACCACAACCACACCCAAGGTGATCCTGGATGGCTATGGAAAGGAGTAATACACAATAACACATCTTATTCTCTCTCCCCCCCTAGAATTTGATCATAATAGTGCCACGAAATGCACAACCAACTAACTGGACCTACCTACTGTTTCATTCAAATTACAGGTAACGGGAGTTCATGTGAATTGGTTATACTTTTTTGGGGTAGAAATTGCAGTTATTCTGGATTTCAGACTTTTTCCTATAGCTACACGCATTTCCTGTTAATTTCGACAACTCACAAAGTGAATGTGAATGACTGTGAACTCACAAAGACCTTTTATTAGACGTGCCACTTGACACCGGATAGTCCCATTTGGTTTTTTTTACCCCTCTTGAACCCAAATATCTCAACAACTCCCCACATTTTTAGTTAATTTAGTCACATCAAAATTGTGCCATAACTATCTACCTATAGGTATACCAAATTTCACGATGATTGGATAAACGCTTCAAAAGTTATCTTCGGACATACATAGATAACGACGACTTGCATATATTGATTTAGAGATCTCGCTTCGCTCGATCAATTAAATGCCCCCGAATATCTGGACTGTCGGCGCCGTCAGCACCGCTAACAACAATTTCCATTAAAACTGCTAACAACTATCTCGTAGATACTTACCATCATTCAAATAAAAAAACCCATTAAAAACAGACCAACCGTTTCTGAGATACGATATCATCAAAATAAAACATAAACAGACAAGCACACAGGAGAGAAAATTCAAAAACAAGTTCAATCGCAAATATTATAATCTACCTATACGTGGCATTTTCAGTGTTTTCGCCTTTTTATAATTTATGACTATCTCTCGTCTTTGAGTTCATATTTTGTGTGAATTCTGCAAGCGTGCGACCGGAACCAGTCCGGTCCCACTTTGTAGGCTTCGTGAACGTGATACCTGCGGTTTTGGCTTTTGGGATTTTTTTTCTCGACCACGTGATGCATTGTCCCAGGATAATAAAGGTAACCAGATACTTTAGAAGTAACTCTTTACAGTGCACAGGGGAACTGGTGTTTCTGTGCCTGTGACGTAGCATACCGACGGGGTCCTTCCTAACAGATCAACTTGGTTGAGCGTGGCGACCTCAAATGGTATTAATAACTAAACGATTTCTGTAAGACAGGTAAATGTCCTATATTCATATCTACTATAGAATATCCCCAGTAGTCATCTGACCCCCGATTACTACAGGATATGATATTGTGCGAGACATACCTACGGCTTGTGTCTAGTTCAACCCTTGCTATATTTAGCAAGCTCATTATAAAGTACCGCTAGAGATTTTTATATATGACCTAGACGGACTAGCAAATGTATAATTTGCATGATATAATTATATTTTTAGCTGGGGTATAATCTCGGAGTCTTCAACCCCAGAGTGAATAGGTTCTTTCTAGGCAAGCGTGCTCCATCTTCGATCTTACCGTCACTTACCATCAGGTGAAGTAATGAGTGGTCAAACGCTTACTATACACAATAAAAAAACAAGTATATTTAAATGCTAACATATTCCGAAGCAAGTTTTCGTTGATTACGATGGTTCGCTAATTGCTAACAATTGTTAGATGTGCGTTGAACCTTAGCAAGAGTCGCCGCAAATAAACTAACTATTAAGACAGATTATATACATCGTTGTTTGCGACTGATGCACTGTTTATTACCCTTTATCAATGAAAATATGATCGTTATTATGAATAATGCACTATTAATTAATCAGTTACTCCCATTCTCAATTCTATTACCTCATATTTTAAACAATGTGAAGTAAACTGATTGATAAAATATTATTAGTAAATACAGACTTTGCGTGCCACTGTTGATTACTAAATAGAGATAAAACTCTGTGGCCTTGTTGTTGTTTCTGAGTATAAAAATCATTGCTATTTAGAAAGGCATGTCTAACTCGTAAGTTTAAATGTAACCGACACTCTCTCTTAGTCCTAGCCCACCGTGGGTAGTCAAATGTTTCTTTAACGACAATATTAAGACAGGAAGAGCTCATTACAATACAAAACAAACTGAATTAATTAACAAACCTGGAATGGGCATTTTTCATTGCATCGAGCAACGGCTTCCGCTCCAAATTTCTCGGTGATGGAACTGTAATCGCAGCCAATTGAGCGAGCGGACAAAGCCAATCCGAGCAACGACAACACTAGCCATTTGTGCCAATTCTGCGCAGCGTTCATTGTGCTCAACTCCGAGCCGTCGCCGACACTCATCACTCTCACGCACACATTCCATACAATTAAAAACAAAATATAAGGTCCTATGTAAACGTCACCATGTATTGAGGGAAATGGAAAAGCGCGCGCGAATCGTCATGTTTATTCGAAAGCGCGTGTACGTTGCGCGCACGCAGCGAAAGCTAGTGATGGACTGATGTATCTCCGTGCGCTGTAGGCACGCGCTACGAGGCCGCTACGATGGGTGCTACGCCCATTATGTCCTTTATCCCTCGAGTTACACCTGAATTGTTGCACTTGTTGCGACGTTTTATAAATATTGTACACTGTACGTTACGTGCAAGTTTGTGGATGAAATAATAGGTTTTGGGATTACATTCATGTCAGTGTGGCTGAGAATGATGTTTAATTGGTTAAGCCTTGATTCTAGATAAACTAGTAAAAATTCCGATCTCGATTTAGAAAAAACTAATTCATAAACAACGGTTACTTATCAGCATCTAACAAAACATATCTTTAGCAAAACTCTACAATATGTATCGTTAAAAGCAGTTATAATTAAATTACCATAGAACAGTACTTTAGATTGCTCTAAAGTACTGTTCTGTTCAAAAAAACCTAAAATAAATAATAGTATAAAAAAAATAAAAAACACGCCTTTGTAAATAACCGAACTAAAAAGTAGAAAATAATTATCAATTAATTTAAATTAAGAATAGTGTGATTAACAAAAAAATTTAAATTATTGTAAAAAAGCCTGCGGTCAATTGTTATAAATATTTTCTCGACAGATATTGGTAAAAGTCATTCTGAAAACATCTTAAAAAGCACCCCACGTTTTTTTTTACAATAAAAAACCTTTTTTTGTTTCCCTACCTATTTCATTCACCTACATATTCATAATTTAAATTAATAGAAAATTATTTTCTACTTTTTAGTTCGGTTATTTACAAAAGCGTGTTTTTAGTTTTTTTTAACTGTTTTTAGTAGGTTTAAACTATTATTTATTTTATTTTTTTAGTTTGGCTAACTACAAAAGCGATTTTTTATTATTGAATTATGCTATTGTCTTCGGTCCTTGATAAGCGTGCAAAATTTCATTTTAATTCGACGTTTTGAAGTAGTTGAAAATCAAGTTCAAAGATTCCGTTACATACATTACATACCAAGCTAATAAAAGCGTGTTAAAAAGTGTCCTTTCTGGATTTTAAACATTCATATCCTAGTTTCCCAAGTCTGTTAAATCGCATTACTGCTAAAAATAGATACCGCTCGATCATTACATTAGTCATCATCACCATTTCTCCAACGCTTTCACATATATATGACCTTGTTGATCCTAATTCGTCGAGTTTGTTTTATAGGCCGTTAGTATATCAGTCACAAGGATACCGAGAGATTCCAACCGCTTTAAACTGAGTTTAATTAATATAACTAGTACATATATCACTTCCCACGCTGTGTTTTATTTCTACGAATGGTATCTTCGAGGAAAGGGTTTTAAATATATTTTACTAAGTTTTAGGCTTTAAAACATTTGTATTTAAAGATGATAGATTTGAATTAATGCCTGTGTGTCAACTAGAAATCAAAATATTACTCTTAATAAATAAAATACATCAGAAATCTTATGTAGTGTTTCTCATGTTTTTAGTGTATTCTTTACCTCTCGTAACCAGTACGAGAACCAGCTCCTTTAAAAGAACTCCAGTCGTCCAAACAAGTCATACTTAGTTGTAGATAATATAATTATAAGTATATAAATTTGACTCTGATTAGAGGAAACCGATTCCTGGCTTAGAACTTTTACAGCACTATTACAGATTGCCTAGGGCACCCACTAAAGTCTATTAGAATATCCTGCATGACATCAGCATCACCCATATAAAATCAATTGGGTACGAGTATGCATTATTAAACTAAAAATCGCGATAAATTGAGATAAGAGAAACTGAACCACTGTTTCATTTTCCCAAAAGTTAACCGATTTCGAACACTCTTTTAGATAAACACACAAACCAACTAGCCAAAGAAAAATCCATGGCATAATCAATGAATGTGTAGCAGGGAAAACGGTCAGTTAACTCGTAACACAATTACTTACTTAACTACTTATTAATTACTTAACTAGGTACATAATAAGTAGAACACCTAAGGTAGAGGCTTTTAGAATATCATTGGGTAGAGGTAATTTTTTATGCATAATGTGCGCCATCTTTTCGATAAGCACAAAACCAATTCTTAGGCTAAGCTTACTACGCTCTCCACTAGTCCGCTACACTAAAGCGACTAATTTTATTGTTCTGTAGTGTCACCAGTTTCACTAGAGGGAGCTACTGCATATAACCATTGCGATACATCTACAGATGGCGCTACTTGTATACTTTTTTTATTTAAACACGCAAGGCCCTTCTGATATGATCCTCTTAATTTATAAAGTCCAATTCAAATTGTTTATGTGAATCTATGTATGTGTCTACACTTAGTAAGTATGTTAAGTACCTTTAGTTTATTCATTTTGTAAATAAATCTAAGACATAATTAAGATTTACAGAACTTAAGATAACATAAGTCTATCAACTACTTACAAAAGGCTTACTCACGTATAAATAAGGTGATACAATTCCATCCAAGTAAAGTCCCGGCGAAGTACTCGTAGGTAGCTCTAACTGAAGTATATAATCAAAGCTCTAACTATAGTGATTTATTCTGAGACGAGATAGAATTACTTAATGATTATTTACTAACATTTAAGTGCGGTTTTGCTTGCCCAGAATATAAAAAAGCCGTGTGTCATTGTTAAGGGTTAATTAAACGTATCTTCTAGTCTTAAGACTCTTATGTGGCGCGTATTATGTCAAAGCATTATAATTTTTATTTATTATAATCATAAGGTGTACCTATTGCCTTACCGTGAGTAAATTGCAAGTAAATGGTGTGTGTAACTATTGTTACGCCGAGGCTGTTAAACAATGAGTAATAATCGTACCTTCTCGAACGCTTTTGTCTTGCTGCGTTATTGTTGTTATTGTCTGCGGTTGCGCACAATGGAGTGGCCATTGTGTCGAGGGACCGACCCTTTTCCTGGAACGATCGAGATCCTTCTCGAACAATCGAAATGTGTGGATATAAATAGGCCGGAGAGATGGCCGGACAGTCAGTCTGAGTGAGTGAGTCTCAGCGAGGCCCTGGAGGACTGACGTGGAGCAGGGTCTCGCGTGAACAGTAGTTGCTCGCGAGTCAGTCTGGATTTAGCTATACGTGCGAACATTTCGGTGACTTTAAGTGGTGCAACTGTGGTGTGAATTAGTGTGTTGTGATTACGTGTGACCAAGTTCGTGTATTCATCGTTTAGTGCTGAATAAAAGTGTTATTTTGGTTGGATCGATTCCCATTATTTTATCCCGAACCCTCAGTTCGTAACAATTTGGTGTCAGAAGTGGGATAAAATAATGCCGGTTCTGCCAAAAGATAACGTGGACGGTGTAAGGACGAGAGGTCAACGACAACAGGAAATGGATGAAAGGCGGTTTGGAGATTCTCCGGTTCAAGAAGCTCGGCAGAGTCGTCAGCCGAAGGAGATGGAATCAGCCGCCACCGAACCATTTGGAGCTTCATCATCATCATCCGTGGGCCAAGCTCCTGTGACAGGCGATCTTGCTGCTATTATGGCCATGCTTTGTCGTCAACAAGAAGAGCAGCGACGTTTGCAGGCAGAACAGCGACGTCAGGATAAGGAAGAGCAGCGTGGTCAGCAAGAAGAGCAGGCTCGGTTGCAGGAGGAAGAACGCCGTCAGCATAAAGAAGAGAAGCGTCGTCAACAGGAAGAGCCGGCTCGGTTGCAGGAGGAACAACGCCGTCAGCATTAAGAAGAGAAGCGTCGTCAGCAGGAAGAGCAGGCTCGGTTGCAGAAGGAACAGCGACATGAACAGGTGGAGCAGACTCGGTTGCAAGAGGAACAGCGACGTCAGGATAAAGAAGAGCAGCGTCGTCAACAGGAAGATCAGCGACGTTGGCCATAAGAGCGTGCTCGATTGATGAGGGAATCGTTCGGTTCATCTGGAAAGGAATTCCAGGAAGTGAAAGAACAGATAGAAATCAAGAGAGCCGTGTTTTGGAGGCTGGAATTGGGCTCGACTGATGAGGGAATCGTTCGGTTTATCTGGAAAGTAATTCCAGGAAGTGAAAGAACAGATAGAAATCATGAGAGCCGTGTTTTGGAGGCTGGAATTGGGATCGCTGATGAGAAAGGGACTCTGGGTGTCCTGAAGTACTGGAGACGGCAATGTGGCTCCTCTAGTTGCTACATCTTCAGCGCGAGGTGCGCCTAAAATTGTTCGTGTTGATCGGCGGCCGCGATATGGGGCTAAGAATGCTCGGGACGAGCATGTTTTAGGAGGGGGCAGTGTTACGCCGAGGCTGTTAAACAATGAGTAATAATCGTACCTTCTCGAACGCTTTTGTCTTGCTGCGTTATTGTTGTTATTGTCTGCGGTTGCGCACAATGGAGTGGCCATTGTGTCGAGGGACCGACCCTTTTCCTGGAACGATCGAGATCCTTCTCGAACAATCGAAATGTGTGGATATAAATAGGCCGGAGAGATGGCCGGACAGTCAGTTGTGAGTTAGTCGGAGTTAGTCTGAGTGAGTGAGTCTCAGCGAGGCCCTGGAGGACTGACGTGGAGCAGGGTCTCGCGTGAACAGTAGTTGCTCGCGAGTCAGTCTGGATTTAGCTATACGTGCGAACATTTCGGTGACTTTAAGTGGTGCAACTGTGGTGTGAATTAGTGTGTTGTGATTACGTGTGACCAAGTTCGTGTATTCATCGTTTAGTGCTGAATAAAAGTGTTATTTTGGTTGGATCGATTCCCATTATTTTATCCCGAACCCTCAGCTCGTAACACTATTTTTACTTACACTCTCTACCTTCATCGCACTTAAGTAATCGATTTAACTTACTAGGAACGTGTAGGCATGGAAATTTGACTTTTAAATAATTTTCGTATGATTATTATTTATCACTGCTATTTCACATGTGAAAAATCACGGGCAACGAAAACTCCCGATGAATTCAAAAGAAATACTGTGATTTGTAGCAGCCCCGAATGACTTTGACCGATATATTCGTACGATTAAAGTCGAAAGTGATTTAATTTGAATGGTTTTAAGCAGGTTATGCGAAGGAAAAGTAACAGGTGTGTTGATATATGGTTTTCAAAATATATGATGTTTCACCTACTCGTGAAACGTTCCATTCCTAGGTACATGGCGCGATCGAGTAACAAACAAACACCTAAACATACAACTATTATGTTTATAACATGAGTAGGTTTTGATTATGCTATGTAACTCAAGTTAATCACCGACTTAATGTACCTAATGTGTATGTTGATTCACTACGACACATGTAGAAACTTATATTTTGTGTTCATTTGAATAGGGTACTTATCTTACATAAGTAAAAATATTTCTAATAAAAGATATTGCCAACTTAGTTTTTAGTTCTGCAGTTCTGCATGATACCTTTATTAGATTTAGTATGGTATGACTGTTACAAAAGACTGCTACAACCGAGTGTGGTCGAATGCAGCAATGACGGGTCCTATCTAACAGTGCCTCTTGCATGAGTTATTTAATTCGAAAAGTAATAGGGAAATCCTAATGTGTTTCTTTTTCTGATCGGTGGTTGGGAACAATTTTTTTTAAGAACTTTCTTCCAGAGCAAACTAAAATTTCGTTGGTGAATATCCTCCTCATACCCATTATTGATTATTCTGATGTGGCCTACCTCGATCTCTCTGCCGACCATCTCAATAAGTTGGATCGCTTGCTAAACTCTTGCATATATACGTTTTGTGTATGGTCTTCGTAAATATGACCACGTCTCGGAGTTCCGTTGTAAGCTGAAATGGCTCCCAATTAGGGCAAGGGGAAATTTAAGAATACTGTGTCTCCCGTTCTCCATTTTGAAAGACCCAGACTCAACTCATTACCTAAAATCAAGATTCACTTTTTTAGCCGACACTCACGATCGTAATCTTAGGTCAACTGATTCTCTCTTCCGCCACTCCTAAGCACTCCTACTCCTCCTCTCACGGTAGGCACCGTGTCAACTCTTTTGAAGTGAAGGCAGTGGGCTTATGGAACTCTCTTCCCCTCAGTATTACAAAAATTTCATCACAACCGACTTTTAACCGTTCTGTTCATACTCACTATTTAAATTCTAATTCTTCATAAGCTTTCCGTATGTACATATATCGTTATCTATTATTTGTTATTAGATTTATTTATCTTTATATATATATATATATATGTTATCTATTTATGTGTTAATATTTGTGTATTTTAATATTTTTATAATTATATTGTATTTGTGAGTATTATTATATTTATGTAGGCAATTAGGTAGTTAGTAGTTTTTTTTATTTCTATTTTTTTATGTTAGTAGGTACCTAGTTAAGCACGCCAACCTAAGTTTTTTTACCTGTCACGGTTGACTGGTAGAAAATGCTTTTAGCATTAAGTCCTCCATTTGTACATTTTTCTTTTTGTGCAATAAAAAATTAAAACAAACAAACTATAATAGATGTTATACATAATTACTAATATTAAGCTGGAAAGCACAGCATAGGATGGCCCCCATAAGATGGAAAGACAGGTGCAGTGCAGGCCGCACAAGATCGGTTGCTCTGGAAATGTATGGGGGAGGCCTATGTTAAGCAGTGGACGTCCTGTGGCTAATATTAAACATATATTTATCGCGTTTGTACCTTTCAGGACACCTGGTAAGGCGAGGTGACGACAGGTGGTGTAAGCATTAACGAAACTTTGGTCGTCCAACAGCGACATAGGCAGATGATGCAGCAAGCATCGCGGATCGAACCTGGAACTGCATATGCTTTCAGTGGAGACAATGTCCTTGAAACCGCATGGTCGTCCTACTGCTCATCTGTACCGGTGCTCGGAAGTCCTGAGAGTCAGCCAGCTAGGTATCTATTCTTCACACTACTCTGCGAACTCATGTTAATCTCATGAACAATTCTAAATGTAAACCGCCTAGCTTAAAGTTAGACTGGTCTTAATATTCAATAATTTCAGAATTGATAATTTCATGATTCTTTGTAAGTGTATTAATGTTTGCTTATGTACCATACGTTCACCTGTAGTTAGATGGAGGGCGCTGGGAGCCGAGAAACATAATATTCTCGTTCGATCCCCAGTGCACAATTAATGCATGATGTTAGGTATCATTGACTAGTCAGTACTGATTCCATAAAACTAATCTAATTGGAAAACTACCAGTATAAAAGAATTTATTATATTAAGTTATTTGCTTTATCAGCCAGTTATAAAATTTTATTAGAAGCCATTTTATCGGTAAAACTAGCTAGTGACCCCGGCTTCGCACGAATTTTTATCAAAATAAAATATAGCCTCCTATTAGTGAAAGAATTTTCAGAACCGAATCAGTAGTTCGGAGATTACCCCTACATCAAAACAAATATACCTACTCACAAAATTTACCGCTTTATAATATTACTTAGTATAGAAGTATATGTAATAAACTTTGTAAGTATTAACCTAATCATCAATGGTATGGTATGGTAGATAATACTAATGCCACCCACAAGTGCCTGTCTCATATTCAATGGGCATGCAAAATTAATATAATAGGCGCTATTTTTAAAACAAGGCAGGGGACTGTCTCCTTAGCCATTATTTACTTATTATGAACATGATGATCAGATTCAGGTATCACTGATACACGGTTAATCTATTTTTGTTTCTTTTCTTTAATTTCCAAGGCTTGTTGTTCTAATTAAGACTTTCCATTCACTGACTTGCCAAGTATAGGTTTTATTATGTGGCATTGATCTTGTTTGTATTGTAACATTTGTTGTTTATCTACGAATAGACTTTGGATTACACATGTCAATAAACCCAAAGTATGTTTGTCTTTAGCGAGTGTAATACCGTACCAGTGATGGATATAGCCCATATGAGTACTTGGTAGAGATCCAAGTCTCCCCGTGCCAAGGCAAGATCGGGATGGCTTGTTACCTAATTCATATTTTAGTTCCAAAGACCACCACAATCGAACTGTACAATTATCTCGCGACACCAGTGAATTGATATAATTCCTTTGAAGTATATAACAATACATGCCGAATAAAAGCCAATTGTTAATTTTACAATAAGTAATATAATTGTCATAGTCGCAATTAAGATAAAAATTATACCTAGTGGTAAACTTGAAGAGATAAAGCATTTTATTGTGGGGTTCCATAGAAAAGGCGTGTGGAGGAAAATAACGGTTCAGTTGAATACTGTCTGTGGTGGTAGCTTGTTCAGAACCGTTTACAGTTATTTGTGAATCATGGCCCAGAATGATTACTATAAGGTGCGTACAATAATATTTATACCACTGCCGTACATTGGAGTTATATAATTGCAGCCATTTGCATTGGCCTTTAGATTTAACGCTAATTATAATTTGCATTCAGGTATTACGTAACAAAAATAACAAATGATAGATGAAGCGTACCTACTCAAAACGCATACTTAAGAGTATGTATTTAAGAAACTATATAGGGTACTGTTGATTAGTAGACATATTTTATAGAAATGGCAACCGGTTTTTATCGGTCCACAGTTTTCAAAATTATCATTAGTATTAATTAACTAATTATTAATTAATTAGAAAAACGGATCCAATCGTGCTGCGTAGGTCTATTTACAACCCGTCTGGCACTTACCTACCTATTTTTTAAATGAATCTTAAAGCAAAATTCTTATTTTTCAAGTTGCAAACTACCATACTGAAATGCTTTTCCGAGAGCAAGTTAAACGTTAAATGAGAACTCAAATAACAATGGTAGAATATAAATCCGGATGACTTAATGCATGTCTTGATGGAGTGTGCCCTTAACGAGGCATATCGATCTAATAATTGTAAACAATTTCTGAAAGAATCTGCTGATTGCAACATTATATTGTCAAATCCACTTTCAGATAAAATTAAATATTTAGTTATGCTTTATGAGTTGAAGTTCAACTCAGATCATTGATGGTCTCAGTTGAGCTTTAATTCAATAGATTATCTACCTATTTGTTTCGTTAGTAATGTATTTTTGTTGTAACAACTGAGCGACATAATTGCCATTGTGATTAAGCTCATTAATAAAGAAAAAAAAATAAAAAAAAAATTACCTAATAGAAATGAGCTGATAAATAATAAGGTTTTAATAAATTACTGTGTTCTAGATATAAACCTACACTATACCTAGTAGAAATAAAGTATTAATTATTTGTATATTATATCATACTTAATCTATAATAACGAACAAGAGTACTTAATCTAACTGAGGTAGGTACTGGGAATCCCAAAACAAGTTGAGGAAAACCATTGTAGTTTGCAATTTATAGCAAGATAAATAAATAAATAAATATTGAGGGATATTTCAAAAAGTGCTATCTACCCCCAAACTAAGCAGAACTTGTACTATAGGAACCAGATATCTGATAGAATACTTATACTATACATTTTTTTTTTGTAAATGCATTATTATAATATATAGAGAAACAACCAATACAAATAACAATAATATATAAAGAAAGAGAAGATGTATAGGTAGTTGTACATTATCAAATAAAAGAAATAAGATAAGAATAAATAATAATAAAAAATAAGAAAGTTATTGAGTAAAAATATGAGCAATTCGGGCTACATTAGAGAGTCGGTGACTAGTTTGCCCATGCTGTGCAGACCCTCAGACTAAGGCACACTTACTAAGCTGCTTATTGTGCCCTTATTCTTGCACCAAGTATTGGCAAAACAACATTTGTTGTGACTAAAAATAAAGCTAAACTCGCTGTTGCAACTTGACCTGACACTCCATTTTTATAACATGGGAACTGACTTAAGGGATAAAAGGTAGCCTATGTAGTAATCCAGGTTATAATCTACGTATATACCAAATTTCATCGAAATCGGTTCAGCCGTTACGACGTGATTGAGTAACAAACAAACAAATAAATAAACAAACATCCAAACTTTCACATTTGTAATATTAGTGTGATTTGCAATCTTCTATATAAATAAAAATTATTTGTTTTTAATGTTCGTAGTATAAGCATAAGGGTTTTAGGGAAAAAATAATTTAAATAGTTGCCCGGAAATCGTTTTGGGAAGTTAGTTGGGAAAACTGAAAGTGCTTTTCTCTATGGGATTTTTGAATGAATTCAATTTATTTTGAAATCCGTGCGGGTCAACTAGTTATTAATAAATACGGAAGGTATTTTTGAAGAATTTTACGCGAAAACCTGTAACTGCCCATATCTGCTGTATCACCACTGTTTGTACGTATTCACTTATAATATAATAACGCTATTGCAGGAAATAAATAAATGAACTTTACCAAATTTTGTAACAAACCCTTCTTCCGTTAGTTTCGTTGAAGTGTATCTAGTGATTAAAAACAAAACTTTAATACAATTACGTTAGTTCAAAAATCAGGGAAGTTAAAAATGACATTTAGTAAAGATGTTCACGGTGTTCAAGAATTTAGTATTTGATGCTGTCCACGGTGTTCACTGTATTTAACCGGTGTTCCATTATACATTTTTAAAATGCTAAATAGGTAAATTTTAGTAAAGATTCGAAATGGTCATCTACTTTTTGTCGCAGTACTGTACTATGAAACAAAGAGTTCATTATTACATCAATAAAATGTATGCACGTAGAATATTGTCATATACCTGCCCATAGAAATAAACTCGGAACACTTTTTTAACAATGGTTACGCTGGAATGTAGCTACGCTTTATAAAAGTACTTGTTTTATTGATCGAGTGAAGCTAGATCTCTAAATCCACTTGGGCAAATCGGCGATGTTTGTATGTATGTTTGTTTGGCCGAGGATATCTTCGAAGCAATTATCCGACCATCGTGAAATTTGGTATATGTATAGTGATGGCACAATTTTGGTGTGGCTAAATGAGCGAATAATGTAGGGGGGTTGTTGAGATATCGGGGTTCAAGAGGGGTAAAAAAAATGGGACTAACCGGTCAAGTGGAACGTCTAATAAAAGGTCTATGTGAGTACATTTCGACCCCATTTTTATTTTTAGTTTAAACCTTGTAGTTTTTAATTTATTAGCTTAATTGTAAGCATAATAAAAACTAAACTTTGACAAAATTCACAGGGTACACCAGTGACCCCACAGTGCTCAAATTTGGTATGCGTGTAGCTTTAGTGACACAAATATAGGGAAAAGTCTGAAATCCAGAATAACTGCAATTTTTACCACAAAAAAGAACAATCAATTTACATGAACTCCCGTTAACTGTAATTTGAATGAAACTGTAGGTCAAGTTAGTTGGTCATTTCATTTCGTGGCACTATTTTGATCGTCAAAGATTACAAATAATATTTTTTTGTTTTTATGGGAGACTCGCGAGATCTCAGTTCGGGGCGAACCACTAGTTAAAATGCTAATGTATAGGTAAATTTCAGAGAAGATTCGAAATGGTCATCTACTCTTTGTCGCAGACTGTACCTACTATGAAACAAAGGGTTCAATAATACATCAATAAAATATTGTGGTAAGTTGAATATTGTCATATACCTATTGTTGAATAGGTACCTATAAAAATAAACTCGGAACACTTTTTTTACAATGGTAACGTTGGAATGTACCTACCTTTCCTACACTTTATAAAAGCACTTGTTTTAATAATATCAAACAAGTTTCTATACACTGTCTCCAAAAGGACAACAATCAATGCCATAAATCACCTGCTCTTAAAAAACACTTAAGAAGCCAACAGGAATTTAAGAAAACCAGTTTAAGTGAATGTGTGCGACTGCAAACTGAAAAAAACATAAAACAACAAAAAGTAAATAAATTTCTAATGAATGTTGAGATCATTGAATAATAAAACAAGAAGAAAACTGTTATTTCATCATGCAAAGCGTGCGCGTGCGTTGACTACGGATGCAGAATACACTTTGTAGAACAGATTCGTGCTTGGAGGCACGTCAAGCCGTCGAAGCCACACCCCAGTATCCTTTCCTTATAAGCAGCGATGATTCAAGCAAGTGTAATATGGTTTTTCTTTGGGTAATCCATTCTTAGGGTTCCATTAGCTGATTGGTTTGTAAGTTTTCAAGTCACTCATAAGTATCTTAATTATACATAAAACCTGACCTTGATGTTAAAAAAATGATAAAAAATGCAGAACCTGTTAAACAATTTACTACCAACAAAACAGAAACCACAAAATGTACAGAAAAAAACAAAATCGCTTTAATCGCAACAAGGATCGAATGAGGAAGTAATGGATTATAATTTGTAATGGAGTTTAGGGTTTTAGAGATCCGTGTACCTACAAGAATAACGTTGATTTAGAAAACTGGCTTTTGATAAAGGTACTTAGTAGGGTCTAGAAAAGTAACTATGATACTTTTAAATATTAAGTTAGAAACATAGGATACCTTTAGTGATGAAATAAGTCTCACAAATGTGTTAATAGATAGATACTATCTATATACCTACTTAGGTAGGTATTTGTATAAAGATGATGATTATTTTATTATTACACTTCAGATATTGTATCATGATGATGCTAAGCCAGTGGCACGGTGATATGCGCACTTGAGCTGATCAAACATTCTGTCACGCTTATTTTAATAGGAAATAGGCAGTACAGTACTGATGAAACAGAATTTCAGAAACATGAAATGGAAGAGAAACAAACAAATAAATAATTGTTTTGTTAGGTAAAAACTTTTAATTGAACAAACAGGCTCCTGGTACAAAAAATAACTCTTAATCAAGCATGAACGAAAAACAGTATTAAATCGGGAAATATCAATGTAAAATTTGTTAGTAGCTAAACATCAGATGGTGTTAGTTAATCAATATAGACGGTTGGTGAAGTAAATAATAAAATATTACCTACATTTATTGACTCTATAACCTAGACTTTTGCAAGTATCCCCGAAAGAAATACAAGTGTAAATACATATTTCATTTATACATTAAAATAATGCGCTGACGCGAGCGAGATTGCGTGAAGGGCATCACGTGCGAAGACGGCAAGCGGCGCGGGTAGAGGGGCCGGTCGTGAGTCGTGACGTCACCGCGCGCGCGGGCCGCCGGTAGCAGCGGGCGGGAAGCGGTGGGGGCCGGGGCAGGGCACGGGGGAGCGGCGAGGACGAGGGTGTGGTGCACATGCGCTGCTGACCGCGTCGCCTCAAGGTGACCCTTGACTAGCTGAACGAGTGTTATCCGACGGCGACGTTCGCGGCACCGTACTCTGTTCCTTTCACTTCAACGTGTAAACAGTCACCGATACCGGTATTCGCCTAGACGCGGATATCAATCATTTTGTGCCCTGTGGAATTTATGCCAGCACCCTGTGGACCCCAACGCTTCTCGTTCATCACCTACTATCTCAGTCGGCGAAACTGACAAGACAAATCGATATGCGTCAAGCACGAGATGTCGTGAGTACCTACCTACCTATAAATATTTGGACTGATCAGCATATTTCCCACGCCGAGGCTAGGGCATTTCCAAAAATATTTGTTGATAATAAGTGATTACTTAAAGATGGGATTTTATTTCATCAGCATTGCGAAAAATGACAAATATGGCCACCACCGGCTTCGAAGAAACGGATTCTCATTGACAAGTTCATGTAAATATGCGCACTACTACATTAAGGAAGTAAAAATGTTCCGTACAGTCTTTTAATTCTTCTAATTAGAGTCATCTTGCTCTACAGCATGGGATAATACTCAGCAAGGTTGTCGTGACTCAAGGTCACTCATAGAGTAGAGCTATTAGGCCGGCACACACCCTTCAATTGACGAGAAGCCGCACCATTTGTTAATGTCTTATTGATTATTGCTTCACTTGTCACGTGTTCTAAGCAATACCGAGAACCAATGCTAGATTATTTACAAAAGAATCAAAAAAATAATGAGGTATGATACTGGAATTTTAAGTGCCAATAAGCTTACTA
The DNA here is from genome assembly GCA_963924445.1 of Philereme transversata. Classification (NCBI taxonomy): domain Eukaryota; kingdom Metazoa; phylum Arthropoda; class Insecta; order Lepidoptera; family Geometridae; genus Philereme; species Philereme transversata. The sequence continues at coordinate 1,863,688 of OZ004344.1, forward strand.
GAAAGCAATAAGATAGACATTAAACTAAAGACTGCTTAAAAATTATGTGAATTCCCATGCGATAAAAATATTTTAGTAAAGGTTACTTGGCTTAGCATACTTATAATCTGAAAGGTCATTTAACTCAATAACAATTATCTTGCTAAACAAAATATTCGTGGAGCGTTCGGTTTTAACAAATTCCGGTAGGTACTTATCTTATAAGTACCTATGTATATAGTCTTTCGTTCAAAACTTTAAAATCTTTGTATTGCTGTATAATGAGATGATCAAGCAACAAAGTTTGATATTTCGTGAGCCACTCATAATTATATTTGAAGTAAACGTTAACATCCTCCTCTTAGCAGATATACCTATGTAGATAAAACTGGTTAGGCAAGAGTTAGTTTAAGCGACAATACTATGTATAAGCTTATCTGCAGTTCAAGTTAAAACTATTCAAATTTAATAGTTACGTTTTAAAATATACCTACTTTTACTTTTACAGTCTTATTTCACGACATTTTTAACAGAGCACCATTTTAGCCAAAACCAGGTCAGTCTGTTATCTCCCGTAATAATAATTAAATCTCAAATTCGAATTTTATGTGATCTAAATTCTTGTCGCAATGTTTAACGTGACTGAAAGATGAAGATAGTATTTTGACTGAAAGTAGACAGATTTTGAGCACTGCTTATTGACCTAAAGAATGATCAGAAGAAAAGAAAGGATGGTGAACCATAATGCTGCGATTAGCAATCGAATCGAACGATTGTAATAGCTAATAGTAATAAGCTATTACTATTAGGCAATAGCTAAGAACCCGTTATTGGGTTAGTGATCTGGGACTTTAATTGGGTAATAAATAAATACAATGTATAATATTATGAATTACCAATTGTACTAACATAGTTTTAGAATTTTATTTTTTACTATAAAACTATGGATTTTTTTATATCTAGCCTATGCTGTCCCACTGCTGGGCAAAGGCCTCTCTCTCATCTCTCCACTATGTATATAATATCTGAAAATAAATAAATTGAACTGAATCGAATAACTTATAAACATAATACCAACACGGTTAGTTTTTGATAAGAAATCAAATACAAATCAATAAATCTAATTTCACGGTTAAATTTTATTAACGATTTACTTACTAAGAAATAAGACAACAAGAAATCTCATTTTTGCTTTTTCACATAAGTATCTAACTAAGTCACAATCGAACGATAATAAACCATTGTAAATCGCTATCTCAAAAGCGATACGGTCGATCTTATCAAACTTCAGGCTGAAGTAGCATGATAATGCTGTCTGGCACACCCAGATTTTTGCAAAAATCTAGCGCAATACACGATTAATAAAACTGCAAATATTCATGTAGGTATATCCATACAGCTAGTAAATCACTGGCGTTTTCATAAACCGTCACGAGACTTATCTTCTTTACATGTGTCAAAAATAAACAGACGTATCACTTTGCCAAGAAAATGTTAGCTTGGGTTTGTCCTGAAGCTAACACTCACGAAACAAACAAAGATTGAAATAGATTTACTCACCTACAACTAAATGTGCAAGTTATTTCCAAAATATCATAGAAGCAATTTTAATGTAATGATATTATGTACCATCCAAATCAATTGAATTCTATTACGCACTAAGGCTACCCATAATTCAAGACGAAAGTACGAAAGTTGCAAAGCTACCTCGTAAGGTCGACTCATTGATTTTTGTGTACCACTTTTACGTACGCAAAAAATCATGAATAGTACAACAATAATACGTCAGACGTAAGTAAAGGCAGCTAAGCAACAAAAACTTGAATCAATTGCAAATCCAAGTTTTAAATACTAAAGCGTTTTTGTGGTTTTATTCCGGCGATGAACAGCATTGTACGCACAAGCCGCACAAACTAGTTTATGGAACCAGATACAACCGGATTATGTATAATCCTTATCAACACTTTCATTAGCGAGCTGTGACGTTTTTATTGTTTTATGCATCATACCTAGGTAGGTACATAACATTCAATATTTTATGTTGATGGTAATAATATTTTCCAAAATCAATGACTTTTCCATAGGTTTTCCATCACTATGAGTGACCTATGTAAAAGTCATTGTTTATTGTGTTTATTGACAAATTACGCGAGCGTAGCCGCGGGCGGTTCAGCAAGTTCATCCATAAAATAAATTGTAATCGTAGATGAAATTCAAAATCATTCATTTTCATCAGTTCAATCAGTTATTTCGTTTAAAAATTGCATGTGCGCAAGAATACTAACGGGCGCACACATGTTAAAATTTTTAAAATCACACAGACAAGCGCAATAGTAAATATAGACATCGAGGAATGTGTGTGCTTGACGTCACAAGCGAGCCCACGCGTTAGCCAATCAGATCTAAACACCAAGAGGCACGACCAGGGATATTGATAAACACACTACTGGGTCCTCGTAACGATTCTAGCGAGTTTTTAACACTACTTTTATACTGTTGATGGTTTTTATCCCTTTAGATTGAGTTATTATAATTTTGTTTTAAATTTATATTAATACATCTGCACTGTATTTACATGCCCAGTTTCGCCTTACAAGAGCGAGACAACAACTATTATCATGAATGAAAAATGTACGGCTGTGTGCGAAGGAACGCGTTTGAGCGCTCTGACCGATGTTCGTTAGCCGTGGCGTGTGCTATGCTAGATTGCTAGTCGTATTCCTCATTTTCTCGCGGGTTTGGCAAGACGTGCCGTAACAAATATCGAAATAGCTCGTGTGTTGTATAATTATTTCCAATTAAAATTGTAACAAATACAGTGTACAAAATGGGTATCGTGGTTAATAATCTTCCTTTGGTAAGTTTTAACCGACTTATATTTCACGCAAAAATATGGATTACCGGCGCCGTCGAATTGGAAAGTAACGAATAGCAGTGTTGTAATGACCGCTTTGACCTTGTGAAACTTGCTCGCGATACTGAATTATAATATAAGCTAGCTGTTTGTCTGTTTGGATTGCATTTTACGATTACGATAAGCTCAGACATTGAAACTTACTCAACGACTGATAATGTTTAGTAATATTACACGAGACGAAGCCTTGATAAAAATCGTAGTAAAATTTAAAAAAATGAGGTAGATTTTAAGTGGTCTCCGACAGTTTAACTTAGTAATACCTACATTGTTTGTCTGATTTTGACTTTACCGTTCCATTATGGCTTCATCAACAGCAACACACAGTAGGAAGGATTATAGGTATTAAGTTTTCAAGTGGTGTAAACACAAGTTATAAATAGTCACGGCTACGTTATTCGCAATGTTAAAGTTACGATGTACTTACATAGGTTGAACTTGCATTTTCAATAGGTAGGTACCTAATCTTTTTTTCGTTTGTTTCAGATTCGCGAAGAATGCGAAATTTTACACATAGGTGACAAACAAATCAGAGAAATAATGAGCAGATTACACAATGATCTGCTTAAAGGACTTGGAAAAGACACTCATGCTGATGCCATTGTCAAGTGCTGGGTCACGTACATCCAGGATTTGCCCAATGGAAAAGGTAATGAATTAAATCGAGTTATACATTTACACAGGCTGGAGTTTTGAGGGAAAGTCCTCTTACGGTATAGCACAAAAATTCCATCTGTATAAGTTAAATCCAAACGAGAATTTAAAAAATGATCTATTGACTTACACTAATTTCAATGATATAATGTGTTTGACGTGAACATCACCACGATATTTTGGATCGATATTGAGGTTTTAATTTTTGTTCCAGAGCGTGGTAAATTTTTGGCGTTAGATTTAGGAGGAACTAACTTCCGAGTTCTAATTATAAATTTAGGAGAGAACCATTTCGACATGCAGTCCAAAATCTATGCGATACCAAAACATATTATGACAGGAACAGGTATCACGTTATTTGATCACATAGCTGAATGTTTAGCTAACTTTATGAAGGTAACTAATTATTTTAAATTATTCAAATATTGCGGTACCATTTTTTTCTCGAATGATGCTAACTTTTGATTCTTCTTTTATCAAGGAACATAATGTATATGAAGAACGTTTGGCGTTGGGCTTTACATTTAGCTTCCCACTTAAGCAGTTGGGCCTTACGAAAGGAATTCTACAACGTTGGACTAAAGGATTCTCGTGTTCTGGAGTTGTCGGTGAAGATGTCGTCCAGGGACTTAAAGATGCTATCGCGAGACGCGGGGTACGTTTATCTTTTTAAAAATAATTATATTAATACACAGTGACGTTTTTTATGTGCATTATTTCTGAGGAAGCCGGTATGAAATCCTAAATTTAGTTTTTCTAAAACCCAAATTCTGAAAAAGTCATAATTTTCCAGGATATTTCCGTGTCTGTGATGGGCATCCTTAATGATGCAACGGGTACCCTTATGTCATGTGCACATAAGGAACCTGATTGCAGTGTAGGTGTAATTATTGGTGAGTTGACGATGATACCAGCTCTCTCTAGCGATGTAAGGCATGATTTATGAAGCCAAACGAGAGCCAAGTAGGGGCTTTCATTTTAAGTTGCATATAAACGTTTGAAAGCAACAGTGGATCAGTGCAAAGCATCCTGAAGATTGACCCTCAGTAAAAACTTTGAAATATAATTTATTGATTTGTACAACATTTCTTCAAGTTCAAAGTCATTACTTACTTAGATATAACTATTGAATTATCAAAAGATTATCTCATTATTATAGGTGAATCATACTGGGTAAGTAATGCAATCTTATTTTAATTCATAATGATTCACTGTGTTTGTGAAAGGTATATAACTTCGAAGAGAGATATATTTTTGTTTATTTTTACCAGGGAAACGATATGTATTAATTTTCATATTTACAGACGTACCTATTAAGTAAAACAGATATATAAATTGACTTTTAAAACGATGAAGATCGAACAGATCATATTTAATCTAAGTGTGACGAGTAGACTTAAAATTTGGCCTTTTTTGCCGGTCATGCATGTTTGTGACCTAGATATCATTTATTGTATTATTTTAATCTCTCTGCTTTATTCAATTTATGGATATTTTTTTCTAACGTAAGATCAGATTTTATTTGTAGAATCTAAAACAACATGCATAAATGTGTATTATATTTAATATTAAATAGTACCTAACCTACACAGTTACAGTAAAAGTAGTCTTTTCTAATTAAGTCTCAATTATTCAATTTTACTTTTGTACCATTACCCACAAGATAATACATATAATATTTTAAGCGCTGACCACTGTTTCACGGAAACGTTGACTATGTCGTAATAATTCGTATAGTTACTATTGAAAGCCTCTACAATCGATCATCTTCAACACTATCTTAGGTTAATCTTAAAACTTCCATTGGAATACTGGAATGTCTTCTATCTCTAAACTAAAGTGCATGTTTTCTCACTCTTGTAGGACGTACAGATTGACATATGTGCTATTCTGAACGATACAACGGGTACATTAATGTCCTGCGCGTGGAAAAACCACAACTGCAAAATAGGACTCATCGTTGGTAGGTTTTACCTTATTTTATGTGGTGGTGTGTGGGTGTGGGTACCCTTTGCTTTAGTTGTTTGTTCACATGGTTTAAAAAAGGTTTGTTGTTGCTCATGGTAAATCACGCATGCGTCAGTAAATAGAAAACAAATTATGGTCTATTACAGACACAAACATGATGTGATATCATGTTTAGCCTAAGCTTCTAAGTTAATTCTGTCATATCTAGTTTGTTCTCACAGCATGGCATGATTTTAAACCAAAGCTTATTTTTATATTCATATTGCCTAATTTATTTTCAGTAGTTTACCCATTTTTAATTTGATAAAATATTTATGAAATACAATTTTAACTTATATCCAATATATGTCCTGTTTTTTATCGGTATTAAGATAACTTAGTTTTTAGCTTTTTCTTGAAAATTATAAAACGGAACCCCAAATAAATATCAATCTGATCATAATAAGTAATAAATTAGAACAATAATATACTTAGTCCCGTCATCATACTCGTAGATGTTGTTGTAACAGCTCATTAGAATGTCAATGTAAAAAGTACTAGCTAACGTATTTCCGTTATAATTAGAGTAACCGTGAGTCTTTCGATGAAGGCCAGCAATACTTTTGCATTTAACTAATACGAACATAATCGAATACTGCCACCAATAAACAAGAAAGAAAATAAAGATTGACAGTTGCAGTGTAGCGTGCCGATGATTCAAGGCTCGCTGACCAATGGCATGCCACGGTTCTCATGACCTTTCTTGATTATTGGCGTAGTGTGCACTATCAGAAGGGAAAATAAGAAAAAGTGACTTACCATCTTCGTTATTCAGGTACCGGTAGCAACGCTTGCTACGTAGAGAAAACAGAGAAGTGTGAGTTGTTTGATGGTGAGCCCGGGAAACAGGACCTTCTTATAAACACCGAATGGGGCGCGTTCGGAGATGATGGCGCCTTGGACCTCATCCGCACCGAGTTCGACCGTGAAGTCGACACCAGCTCTATCAACCCTGGGAAACAGATGTGAGTATTGTGATTCGAATTTAATTTAAGGGAACGATCACTTTCATAATTGCAGTCATAAGTTCATAACTAACAAAAAGTAGGTGCCTTATAGTACCTATGACTGCGACCGTATGCTTAGTATCGTTTCTGAGCAGCATTCGCTCAATGTCATCTCTGGAATTAATCAGCCTTGTTTTCATTCTGAAATAATAAGTACCGTGATACTGCTGCACAGAATCACTGACCTATGACTGATTCAAGTCACAATGATTACCTTTATAGGCAGGAACATCAAATAATATCATTACCTAGGTACTATTGATCTTGGGTGAGTCAATGTTGTTGGGATAACATTATCCACCTACATTGATTCTATCTATTGTAAGGACGGAGGGATGAATTAATTTTATCTACTACAAATCAATGCTATATCTACTACTGACTTTATCAAGCTTTAGCATGTATACGCAATAGACCATTAGGCTATATTTATGTTTGAAATCCATGCGAATATATGCGAAGAGACGAATCTCTTTCATGTTACAAAACTTATTCCAGTAGTAGAGTAAAACAGTAGAACTTTGAAATTTAAATGGGATGGGGAGATGTAAACGAAGTGCGTGACACTTCATTTAGTTTGAATTTGCCGCGTAATAACTTTGATGTATACTTTATCTATGAACTCATTTGAATCTATGGTGCTGTCTGTCATATTGACTGAATGACACAGCAGGATAAATATGGAGGTTATGTACAAGAAATGATATTGTAATTTGAATAATTAAAATAATAGGAACTGGTGAAGCAATAGCTTTAAATGTTGTTCCTCTTTTCAGAGCAACTCAATTTTGGTTATAGTTTTACTGTTCATCATACTATCCAGGGATAATTATAAAACACATTATATATTAGGTTGGGGAAAAGTTTCTTCGCATTTTTTTAGAAAATTCAAAACATTTTTTAATATAGTTTATTTACATTTAACTAAAGTATGTAGGTACCATTTTGTTCGATAACTTTTTGCCATCTTGTAGGTAGGAACATGATCCCATTGCTATAGAAATTTTGGGGCTTCTGATCAAAATACCGCGACAAGTGGTTTTGGCAGTCCTCTCGTGATGTTAACCTGACACTGCCTAAAGATTTCTGAAGAGACCGAAACAGGTGGAAATCTGAAGGTGCAAGGTCAGGACTATACGGCGGATGCATTAACACCTCCCAGCCAAACTCTTAATTTTTGCTGACTGGCTAAAGATGTGTGAAGTCTAGCGTTATCATGATGAAAAACCACACCCCTTCTGTTGATTAATTCCGGCCGCTTTCTCTCAACTTCTTGCTTTAATCTCATCAGTTGTTCACAGTAGAGTTCAGAATCGATGGTCCTTCCTGGTGGTAACAGCTCATAATGAATAATGCCCTTCCAATCCCACCACACACACAGCATCACCTTGTTGCGAGTTAACCCGGGTTTCGCCACAGTCTGTGAAGCCTGACCGGCCTTTGACCACGACCTTTTTCGCATGTTCTTGTCGTACGTGATCCACTTTTCATCACCAGTTATCAGCTTCTTCAAAAATGGTTCGGTTTCATTACGTCGTAATAAAGAATCACAAATGAGTACACGGTTCATTAGGTTTCTTTCAGTGAGCTCGTGGGGTACCCAAATATCGAGCTTTTTTGTGTACCCAGTTTTTCAAATGCGCCAAAACTGTTTTGTGGTCAATTCCCAGTTCTTCAGCTACGTCGTAACTACTGATATGCCGATCTTGCTCCACTTTTTCAAAAATGGCATCAATTTTATCCGTAATAGGGCGACCAGAGCGACGTGCATCTTTGACATCAAAATTTCCGGATTGAAAACGCTTAAACCAAATTTGTGCTACTCTCACAGACACTGCACTAGGTCCATAAACATCGCAAATTTTATTCGCGGCTTGCGTTGCATTTTCACCTTTTTTGTAGTAAAATTTTAAAATGTATCGAATTTTTTCATTAGATTCACTTATCTTTACAGTACGAAAAACAAATAAAAAACACACATTTTCCTAATTTGAATTAGGAATTATCTTCTTCAAAATTTAAACTTTGAATGCTAAAAACCAGCCAGATACAAATAGTATAGCCAAAGAGATTTTATTACAAATTCATACATACTATAATGCGAAAAGACTTTTTCCCCAACCTATTATATATATAAAAGAAAGAAAAAGCGTTTTCTTTTATTGCCGTACTTCCTTCTACCTGGCCAAATTGTTGCATTATGGCAAAACCTAACACGGAAATGGAATTCCCAGTAAACAATTGGCAAAACTTGTTTTTATTGCAAGGGAATCCCGCGCCACCTTACTTTTCCCCTGAGCTTGCAACATATCAATTTTTAAAGTTGCAAGATTGTTTTGTAGTTTGTCTCGGAAATGTTCTTGTTATCTAGTGAGGAAAACGAGGAAAGCTGATAAGAGTTTATGGTCAGGTTTGTTCAAGCGCAACTTGGCTAATCAGTTTTAACGATGATAAACATTAAACACGTTTGTAAACACGGCTCTAGTTACTTGTCTAGTAATGGCTTGCTTTCTAGGCAACCTTCTATGCAAATATCCTCATCATCTTTATAATAGCGAACGTAATAAAATTATAATACCAACAGAATAGGATGTGAACACAAAACTTAATGTTCTTTACAAACTAGTTTTTTTTAATAAATGACTTGTTATAACCATTCGTTTTCCTTATTTTGTACCTACGTATAAGTTGGTACGCGTAGGTAGGTAACTACTAAATTATATTTTTTATTAAATTTTTTTTAAATTATATTATATTCTACTAGAATGTGGTTTTCACTGTTTAGACAAAACATAGTGTACTATAAGATATATAAGAAACAGTTGAATCGTCTAAAGACTGTTGCAAACGATCTATAGATAGCTTAGAGCAGTGCTCTAGATCACTACCAGGCGGAAGTGTCCTCAAGACACTGGCTGTATTGCCCCGCTGAATTGTAATGTTTATGCGTTGACTCAGATAAGCGCCTGCTCTCGGATCACACGTCGCTTACTTAAGTTCAATATATTTTACAGCCAAGAGAAGATGATATCCGGAATGTACTTGGGAGAATTGGTCAGACTGGCGCTAGTTAAGTTCACAAAAATGGGGCTTCTTTTCGGAGGAAGCGGATCCGACCTACTGTTCCAGCGAGGCAGCTTCTACACCAAATATGTGTCTGAGATCGAGTCGGACAAGCGGGGAGACTACACTAGCTGTATGGAAGTTCTTGAAGAACTTGGTAAGTGTGCCTACTACTTTATTTAACCTATATCGTCCCACTGCTGGGCAAAGTTCTCCCCCAAATCCTTCTAATCATCTCTGATCTTAGCTATCCTCCACCATCCTCGCTCAGAGGCATCTAGATCGTCTCGCCAACGCTTTCTCTCGGCCGACCACGACACGTCGCGTTCCCACAGGCTGCCAAGGTGTTGTGGCATTAACCAATTTCGCTGGGTCCATCCGACTAACGTGGCCCGCCCAGCACCACTACTTATTACAATACAAACACAAAAAACTAAAATATTGTATGACTCTCTCGGAATTGAACCTAAACGTCTAACCCCGACAAATCAAGTTAGTTATCGTTCAAGTTCAAGTGCCTCGTGTAGGTAGAGGCACTTACTGTATAAGGAAGGACTAAATAACTCGATAAATTATCTAAGTGGAAACCTATTAAAAAACGAATGCTATTGAGATATTTATCTAATCAGTTTAATTAAATAATACATTAATATATTTGCGTAGGTGTTCATTCAGATAATCAAGAACCAATTTTTTTTATTTAAGTTCCCTTCCTAAGTTTGTCCTGAAGTTAGCGACAATTTACAACGCTACAAAAAGATAAATAAATGACAACTAATGAGTAACACGAAATTATGCCTTGGCTAATAAAATAACTCAATCTGTAATAACCTAGTGAAGCAAATGCGGAAACAGATTTTGGTCTGAATGAATTGTCAGGTCTTATTGCAAAAGGAACCAGTAAGGTTATTTATCAACCATTTCCTTGGTACCGATAAAACAGTACCTAAGTAATGTATAACATATATGTATATTATGATAAATAGTTCTTACAATATACAGTCCAGTAAGACAGCGAACGGTGAAAATATTAAATTCTCGTGTTAAACCACTGATCAGACACATCCATACTTAATTATTAATTCGAAAGAAATTCTGTCTGTCTGTTTGTAACATTTTCACGACTAAACGTCTGGACCGATCTTGATGAAATTTGGCATAAAGATAGATGCACCACTCGGATTGAGAGTTGAGACACGCTATTTTTTTTCTTATAAATGTAGATTATGTCTTGGAATGAGACATAGGTTATTTTATATTGATAAACCACGCGTGCGAAGCTGCGAGCGGAATCTTGTTACTAATAATTTTATAATAAAATAGTACATACATAATATACTTAATAATTTAGCTTAGGGAAAATCACACTTAATTATAAAACAACACATTGTAACCGTAAGTAATGATGGCAAACAAACAGTACGTACAATAAACAAATACAGACATAATAAAAATAACAGGCAATAAAATAAACAAATATACTATCTAGGTTGGTTGTTGCATATTGTCCGCCACATAAACAATAATAGCACCTACATACTATTACATAAGATGTGCTTTAACTACATGTGTATGCAACAGTAACCACAAGTACATTATTATGAAACCGTATACGATAAGCAAAGTTTTCTTAACATCAATCATGTTGTAACGATATTTGATTTAAAAAAAAAGTCACTGTTTACTTACGTAGTTACGCAACTCTGAAGGCATTCTGGTAATGTTATATTGAAAGCAAAACCGATCCTATCAAATTCATGGTTATTCTTTCACACCATGCGCCACCTGTGTAAATCAAACAAAATAAAGCGAAATATTAGGTTGGGGAAAAAGTTTCTTCGCATTTTTTAAGAAAATTCAAAACATTTTTTAATATAGTTTATTTACATTTAACTAAAGTATGTAGGTACCATTTTGTTCGATAACTTTTTGCCATCTTGTAGGTAGGGACATGATCCCATTGCTATAGAAATTTTGGGGCTTCTGATCAAAATACCGCGACAAGTGGTTTTGGCAGTCCTCTCGTGATGTCAACCTGACACTGCCTAAAGAATTCTGAAGAGACCGAAACAGGTGGAAATCTGAAGGTGCAAGGTCAGGACTATACGGCGGATGCATTAACACCTCTAGAGTGGCTAAAGATGTGTGAGGTCTAGCGTTATCATGATGAAAAACCACACCCCTTCTGTTGATTAATTCCGGCCGCTTTCTCTCAACTTCTTGCTTTAATCTCATCAGTTGTTCGCAGTAGAGTTGAGAATCGATGGTCCTGCCTGGTGGTAACAGCTCATAATGAATAATGCCCTTCCAATCCCACCTCACACACAGCATCACATTGTTGCGAGTTAACCCGGGTTTCACCACAGTCTGTGAAGCCTGACCGGCCTTTGACCACGACCTTTTTCGCACGTTCTTATCGTACGTGATCCACTTTTCATTACCAGTTATCAGCTTCTTCAAAAATGGTTCGGTTTCATTACGTCGTAATAAAGAATCACAAATGAGTACACGATTCATTAGGTTACTTTCAGTGAGCTCGTGGGGTACCCAAATATCGAGCTTTTTTGTGTACCCAGTTTTTTCAAATGCGCCAAAACTGTTTTGTAGTCAATTCCCAGTTCTTCAGCTACGTCGTAACTACTGATATGCCGATCTTGCTCCACCTTTTAAAAAATGGCATCAATTTTATCTGTAATAGGGCGACCAGAGCGACGTGCATCTTTGACATCAAAATTTCCGGATTGAAAACGCTTAAACCAAATTTGTGCTACTCTCACAGTCACTGCACTAGGTCCATAAACATCGCAAATTTTTTTCGCGGCTTGCGTTGCATATTTACCTTTTTTGTAGAAAAATTTAAAATGTATCGAATTTCTTCATTAGATTCACTCATCTTTACAGTACGAAAAACAAATAAAAATCACACATTTTCCTAATTTTAATTTGGAATTATCTTCTTTAAAATTTAAACTTTGAATGATACCAAAACCAGCCAGATACAAATAGTATAGCTAAAGAGATTTTATCACAAGTTCATACATACTATAATGCGAAAAGACATTTTCCCCAACCTATTATATTCAAAAGTTAACTTGTCAGAAATCATCATCAAACTACTAAGTTCCCGAGGCATAGTTGGTTTCTGGAAGAAATGCTATGTTTATTAACTAACATAAAACTTTCCAGGTCTATCACACGCCACAGAAGTGGACATGGCTGCAGTGCGACATGTTTGCGAGTGCGTCTCGAGACGTGCCGCGCACTTGGTGTCAGCCGGCATTGCATGCCTCATCAACAAGATGAACGAGCCCCATGTCACGGTTGGCATTGATGGCTCTGTCTACCGCTTCCACCCACACTTCCACACGCTTATGTGCGAAAAGATCGCGCAGCTAGTCCGGCCCGGATTAACGGTAAGATACCGAGATGGATGATAATACTGCACTGATCAGAAAAATACTTGTTTATTCGTCGCCAGTTTTACTTCCATTGACACCGGATCAGAGCCTTGAAGCGCCATTATGCAGGAAGTTACGTCTTAGTCTGTCAACTTTTAAAAAGATCAGTGTAGTTGGACCTGTCACAGTATGATATTAGGAACAACATACTCTCTGCCCTGTTCTTGATGCAAAGGACTTCCTGTGTTACCTCGAGGTGACCGGTAATAGTACCAAATCCCAATCACATTACATAATACATGTTATAGGTATGACATTTGTTCACATAGGGTATTGTACGATGTTGTGTTAGCTTTATATTTTTTATTGTGTGCCATGTGCCATGCCAAGATATATGTGTACTTGTATATTTTGTACGCAGCATTTTGCGACAGTTGTAGGCATTGTCAACTTGGCATTGTACTAAATTGACCTTTTGATATAATGTGGCGATTTTTACTTACATCATGTCATGAGGCTTTTGCCCTGCAGTGGGAACACACAGGCTAGATTAGATCAGATCATGTTCTGCTAAAATTCCGAAACGTTATTGCATCATACTTCTATTTATTATTGAAGTACCTACTTAGGTAGATATTGCTCTGATAGTCTATAAGATAGTCTCTGAGTTTAGATTATTTTAATCTATATGAATGACTTTGACCATTTATTAGACTTGCCACTTTGATAAACAGTTTTAAATAAAAAGTAAGAATCCTATAAACTACGCGTCTTAAATATATGAGATCCATAATACCTTGACACCTTATCAAAGCTTGCCGGTCGTTTATCTTAGAAAAGTACACAAACAAAGACAGTATTGATTGATGCCCGAGTACCACCGAATTGATGCAAGATGTGACGTTTACCACAATGTTGCCAAAAAAAGTAGATTAAGATAATTATGTATTATCTGGATATCGTATCGAGTTTGTGGAATATTACCAGCCGATAGTGAATTCTTTGAAGTAGCGTGCTATCGTCTGGCTTTCTATAGATTTCGAGTTGTTTGTTTAAGAATTATCATTTATTTTCAAAAAATATTAATATATAACTAACCTATTAATTACATGCATTTAAAGTATTTACTAGTATGTATTTGGACTTTGATCTGATTAATATAAGGTCAGTCCAGAAGCTGATAGTGATTAATTTAAACGTCGTAAATATAACGTTCTCTGGATGAATTGAAGAACCATCATACCTACCTATTTAATCAGAACGAATTTGTAATACAATAACAAGAATAGACAAATAACTGAATAGGTAATAATAATTGTGTTTATCATTGCCTCATTAAATAGTTGATGCCGAGCCCCTCTACGTATTGGTTTTTGTACGTATGGTTGATAAGACGTGTTTAATTTGTAATAAATAAGCGTATCGAAAAAGTTGTATTAAAATTGAATGCCAGTACAACCTTATCAAGAGAATGTGGAATACAACATACTTACTTACATTGCCGTCTGTTAAACATGACACACCCATTTATGATAACTAGTGGCGAAATTAAACCGGAATTTATTTTATTTTAAGCTTTATGCCCTCCTCCATATAAACTTTAACTTTGTCAAATCACACACTCCTGCGTGCGCGCAATATGCTTAAAAAAGGATACGTTTTTTCTTCACGTACTAGCATTATATTTATTTATTATTTAGCACAATCAGTTCGAGTAGACCTGTACCTACCCAAAAATATCCAGAGAAACATTAAATATGCTCAAGCAAGAGACATTGCGAATTTATGAATGCGCAGCATACGCCTACGCGCCTGAGAGTTTTCTAAGCCGAAAGACAAAATTTAACCCAAAATTACCTTCCAAATGTATTTTGATTGATGATAAGAGTATGGAATATTTTTTAAAACCACATCTGTTAGACACGTCGCTGAATAATCGGTATCTTAATAATATGACATTGAGACAGACTTAGCCTTACCGATTGAAACAACAGACGTTTTTAATTATATTAGGATTATCCAGTAATATCTAATAGATAGTCTGCTGATTAATATCTTTAAATCACAAAATTCTTTGACACCTGTTGTTTGAATAGATACCTTACTTATCCTCATACAGTACTAACAGTGCCAATATTTAATGACTAACTGACCCACTAGAGTTAGACCAAATCAGAGCCGTTATAAAGCGTTTTGTGCTGACCACAGGCAGAAAAACACATCAGTTGTTAGTTTATGGAATATACCTAGTTGTCTTATCACGATGACAATGCAATTACATCATGCCGTAACGTGATCGTACGTGCGCTGTATTATTTTTAAAATATTTTGAATTGTATTTATGACAAGGTATTGTTTTATTTTTCAGTTTGACCTGATGCTTTCCGAGGACGGCAGCGGTCGCGGCGCAGCGCTGGTAGCCGCAGTAGCATGCCGGCAGAGCCTCCTGGGTGCGTAGGTAACCATCTAATAGATATTCTAGCGATCTCTCCGCCCCGCGGCGATACAGCCTTTAGCCACAGACTATCTATAACATAACAAGTATGGCCTCGCACTATGGACTTCGCCTCGTATTCTACAACATTCGCTTCTCATTACAATCATTATTATCATCATTGTACCTATAATTCATTTGAATTCTAGTTAAATTATTTAGATGAATTTACGAGTAGCTAGAGAAATTGGTAAAAATATGAAAAATGTGACTGCAAGTCCAATAAAAATACTTAAGGCGTAAGTACATAAAGGGTTTAGGCTGTTTTAGTTTAGATAAACTTGTTGTTTTAGTCTTGTGCCGCTGTGTGTTAGCTCTGGCTGCATAAGCTTTCTTGGAAATCTTACTACCAAATATTTTTTTTCAGTATATAATACTTAAGAAGAAAAATATTACGCACTAAGATTCATAGTTATACCCAGTATGTAATTTATTGAGGATTTTTTGTACTAATTTATTTAAAAGTCTAGTCACACATCAAGGTTTTAAAAGAATCAATACAACATGTTTGATATTATCTTTGTTGTACATTTGTAACATTAACATGATTGTGTTCAAAGCAAAACGGAAGACTGATATATTGTCAATGAGTTTTGTGCTGTTTTGTAAAAATAATTTGAAATGGATCTTAGTGTCGCGTGTAGCATTTCGTTTCAGTGCCGGCCATTGCTAGCACACAGCAAAACGGCCCGAAAAATAAAGTTCAGTGACTAATATTTAGCAATAAGTAGATTTATGGTTAACTATATACATTTATATCGGAGAGAAAGCTCTTTTAATTATAAGTACATATGTATTAACAGCTGCTACAGAAATGTTACTGTGAAAAAATGAAATAAGTATAATAGAATTTATCAAATTAGACCTAATTCCACAGAAACCCTTTCATATTTTATAAAACCGTACAAAAATATGATCATAATATTACATCAAATAAAAAAGAATATATTATTATTTTGTATTTTACGAACTGAATTGCATGATATTTTATCTCCCTATAAGAAATATGTTTGTGTATGTGTAGATTTCTACGTGGGAATAATACAATTTATAATTATGTCTGTACTCTGTGCCCAAACAGAAAGTAAAAATCCTACCAATATTATTTCACTAAAAAATATTCTGATCATTCCATTACTTTGATCATCGCATCACGTTTATAACCATTTTTTATACATTTTACTAGTAAATTCCGTTAAATTGGAATAATATCTTGAATGTTACACTTAGAATCGGTTATAACAATGTTTTAATAAATAATGGAGACGACAGATAATTATATAATATGGTATGTGTATTTGTGAGTTGTTTGGCCAAGCCAAAGTTTATCAAATTGTAACTGATGGTATCAGCTAACAGCCTGTTTATATGTTGGTGATCTTGGGTCTATATGTTTGATAATTTACTGTGATAGATTAGGACTACACTGAAAAAATATTAATATTTTATTGTATATGTACCTGTCTAGACCTGAGCGTTTAAATAATTGTAGTAATAAACTGAGAAGTACCGCGGCGAGCAAATCGGCTTGCTGTTCCGACTACTATAAAGCTTATTAGGTTCGTAATGATACAATATAATTAAGTCAATGTGCAAAAAGGGCACCTATGTAAACCACAAAATACTAGATATTATTGCGGCAAAATTAGTATTTGAATTAACATAATCATCATCACATGCCTATAGTTCCTTCCTAGTTATAAATTTTAGGTGCATTTCAGTTTAAGATAGGTACATAAACTGTGTGTGCGTCAATGTTATGTTGCATGATTTGTGACTCACGTCACGTTTTAGAGTAAGCGTAATTATTATTATTATTATATTAATTTTATTTAAAATCTATTATAACGCCAAAGTAAATTTTGCTCTTAACGTAATAAAAATATAATTTTGCCCCTTAAGATAAATAAAAAATATGCAGCGTTAAAAGCAAAATATTACTGACTGAGCGTTGTAGTTCAATGTTATATATTTTTATAATACCTAGTTATATCATGTATAATCATGTACACGCCTAGTGAAATAATTTCGGTCTTTTTACTTACCTAAAGTAAAGTACAAATTTGCCGAACTATTGAGACCAAGTACTTAGTAACAGTCCATTTATACTTAACAAACATCTAAGAAAATTATGATTTTAAATATATTTCGTTAATTTGCTCAAATACAAAATTTTGCACAACGATGGATTTTACAAGAACGCTCCTAGATATTACAATAAAAATTTAATATTTCAATGATATTTTACACTAAATTTAAGATATTCTCGACCATTTGAAATACAAATCATGTCACCTTAAACGGCTTATCGGATAAATTTGAAAGAGATACATTATAGTTTAAAGAACAGAATATTTTTTGATCTTTTTAGCATTCATAAAAATATAGTCAAAAAGAAACTTGTATCAAACCTGTTTTTAATATATTTGGATAGCCTACTAGGGAGTTCAACATTCCATGTATGATGATCAACATCATTAACCCCTAGATTTAATTTAACTCAATTGTGTCTGGTTGCAAGTGAATATCAAAAAAACGTCAGTGAGGAAAGACATCATATTTATATTTACTTAATTGGTTATTTAAATTAATAAATAGTATGCTAAGGCCCCGTTTGTTTTGACGTTTCTCGATTCCAAATATTTGTTATTTAATCATTGTGCTTAAGACATATTTCACATCTTAAAACATTTAACAAATGTATTGTATTTACGAATAACTTATAGAAATGACTAAAATTATATCGAACATCATAAAAACCAACAGAAAAATCGTCAAAGCAAAGCCGAGGACCTCATAAAATAAGTTTAATTTATGTACATATAATTTTATATTTTGTTGCGCCTAATGGCGAAATCAACAATGAAACATATTCTAGTGGGTCTATCGTACCTATAGCAGAGTTATGCGAAAAAGGAATAAATTCATTAATATAATTACTTTGTTTTATTTTAAACAATCTTCTGCCTGCGGCTTCGCGGTTTGTACTAAACCGTACTTGTTGTTTGTGGTTTGTTAATAAAAAGTAGCTGATGTCTCAACCCAGATCATTATCAATCTATATACCGAATTTAATTGAAAGCGGTCCAACCGTTTAGGCGTGAAAACGTAACAAACAGAAAGAGATCTTTTATTTTCCATAACTTAATTGTCTTTTTACAATACTGACAAGGCCCTTTTACAGCCGCAATTTTTAACTTTTAATTCAGCGAACTCATTTTAATTTGATTATTTTCTTTTCATTATATATTTTTGGCATTTTGCAATTATCGTAATGACAAGGCTCCTTCCTTTACAGCCGCAATTTGTTAGATATTTTTATTTGACATCAAAACATTATCGATTTAGTATTGACATTGATTGATTGATTGACTTATTTGACATTCTTTCGTTCTGTTTTTTATTGATTTGTTTATGCATTGTTTTAATTTAATTATTTTAACAATATATTTGTTATATTTTAAATTTGACGTAACTTACGTGTTCTATAATGTATCTACAGAGGAAAATAAATTAAATATGTAGGTACCCCCTAAATATACAATTCAGAGGAAGGAAAAAAAAATACTTACAAGGGTGGTTCTTCCGCAGGGAACGCATGGATTTATTTCACATATTTAACTTGAAACTGTTGATTCAATCGGTACACGAACAGCGTTAACTTGAATAGCTGGAAACAATGCACCATTATCGGTATTTTAGGTACTTGTTATAAATACTGCGAAGCTGGCACCAATACCACTAAGTTACTTATTCAAAAGAGAAGGAAGTCTGCTTGAAGTAGAATTTAATTCAATTTTATTTTTTTAGAGATAGTCACGCATAGTAAGCTTTTCTTCTCTGAAACTATTATTCCCTCGCAATCACACAACTGAAATAAATTACTAATGGTTCGAAAATTGTTGCTATTCTACTAAACGTATATTTATCAATCATACATTATGTTGAAGTAATGAATTAGTAAGAAACTATCTTTTAAAGTACTTTCTGTGCTTACATGCGCTTTACCGGAGTAATCTTCAGTAATTTGTGACTTAACTATAAGTAGGTAGGCCTTACTTTAAGATGAAATAAATGAATTCAAATTTTAAATTAATTATAGTCATATTTTAATAAAATAAGTTTTACGTCTTCATTCTTATAATTATGTTTATGCTAATAATAAGTAACTTAGAGATAGTGTCAACAAATAGCTATCATAAAGAATAATTCACAACATAACTAGAAAATCATATTTCACAACTAAAAAGACTGGATTGGTTAATTTTACCGAGGAACCTAAAACTAAAGATAGATACATTTTATTAAATAAATTCGTAATTCAATTACATTATAATAAAAGCACTAAAATACACCTGTTTTTTTGTTTCTATTTGGAAGTACTTAAGATAATGTACCCAATAAATTGCGCGAAACTAATACATAATAAGGTGGTAATAGTAACTTAGCGAGTAGGTATTAGACATTCGACAGGTGATTTCGAACAATCTTAATAATAGTGCCAGCTACTAATCAAACATAAAACTACATCGGAGATTCATTACAAAATAACTTGCAAAAATACATTAACAGGTGAAACACAAATTATGCCACCAAAGTGCACTTCATCAATTTACGTTCGAAATAGGATACGATTTCATTATTTTTTTCAATAACTCTTATGTTGCTACGAGAATCATAAAATACATCACATTTAAGACGAATCGTTGACATAGAACAGCTCTGTGCCTTGCACGCTTAAACCCTACACGCACACTCGGAGGGAGCTCGAGTAGGCTTCTTAGGTGCGCTGAGGCGCTTAGAAGTACCAGTGCCGTATTGTATCCCAGACCCGATTCTCTCTGGATCTAGCTCACCGGTCTCTATTTTAGCAAGAATCGTTTTAGAACATTTCAAAAAGGCTTCCTCCACATTCTCTCCCGTTTTAGCACTGGTCTCTAGAAACATTAGTTCTGAAACAAATTAATTATGTACTTTATTTCATTGTAATATGTATGAATAGCTAGTTTAAATTTTCAAGTCTTAAGCTTACCGTTTTCCTGGGCAAATAGGCTGGCTTCAGTGAATGTGACTTCTCGTGATTCTTCCATGTCTTTCTTGTTTCCGACTAGTAAAATGACAATATTTGGGCTGGAGAGTGTTCGAGCATCTCTCAACCAATTCGCGAGGGCGTTGAATGAGTCGCGGGACGTGATGTCGTATACTAGGAGGGCTCCAGCCGCGCCTCTATAATACGATCTGGTAACAGATCGGAACCTCTCCTGGCCTGCAGTGTCCCATATCTGCAGCTTTGTAGATTTCCCTCCTATATTGACTATTTTGGAACCAAATTCTACACCAATAGTGTGGCATCTATCTTCTTTGACTATAAAAAAACAAAATATGTGTTACATACCTTATGCTTCTATTTTGTAGATCATAAACACAAACCACGCACAAAGCAGAAATTAAAATTAATTTGAAAATAACCATGGTTATAAAAGCCTACAAGTGAAACGTAAGAAGGTACCAATAATGATATCAAATGCTTACCGCTATAAATAAGAATCGTGCACCATACTTTGTTAGTCATAAAATATTTATGAAACACAACTCCACCTCTCATACTTACACCTATACATATACAGGTAGTTTCAAACTGCTTTTAAATAAAAATTGGTGGCACTGCGCATACGTAGTACTTTTTATTGCTGACGCTGGAAACCATGGTTTCCGTGTTCAATAACAGCAAGCAACCGAACGCAGTCGCTGGTGCTGGTTGCTACTTCTGGACACTTGTACAGTACAGTGCTTGTTTTCAGTTTCATCATGGATGTCGATGAAGAAACATTAATTTTGCCCGTTCATTATACGTACTGACATCGTCGCCGTCAATTTATAGATTTTTTTTACTATTGTTAGGATATTTATTAATGTTGCTGGTGTCTTCAACTGACAACATTTAGTTTGTAGTTGCAAACCAAATCAAAATTATTAATTTATTAAAATCACAAGGATCACTGAAACGTCAATTGCGTCTTCGCGACCAAGCCAGGAAAGAAGCGCAAGAAACAAGCTGGTTTTTCTTTATCCTTTTAGTATAATAACAATAAAGAAAATAAATTACGTCTAAATTTTAACATCAATGACCGATTTGGAGCAATTTCAATCCCAAATTGGTGTTGCTTACACTAAACACTTTTTGATTGGTAATCCTTGTGCCAAGTGGAAGCAAATACACACAAACAGTGTCTACGTCTACATAGGGTAGCGGTTGAATTCATATTCATTATATGAAAATAAAATATTCACTGGTATTCTGGTCATACAACAGAAAACACAAACGTCTACGTTTGCGCAGCACCTAAGAATGACCACGTGCCAAAACATTGCAAAAAAAATGTATTCTTGGACAGATGTATTATAATGATCTACAGATGTTTAGCTATATGCATGCGTGCAATCATTTTAACTGCAGATATTAATATGACTATACTGCAAACAAATCACTATGATGGTTTATTCTTAAATGTGTCTCCAAGCATAATACATTACATTTGTTTCCAATGAAATTGTTGAGGAGACTAGATTTTCCAGTTCCTGCACTTCCAATTACCAGGAATTTAAACAGGTACTCTGTAATAAAAATACATTATTTACAGAGTTTATTATAAAATTACATAAGTACAAGTGAATATATACAAAAGATCTTGTAAGGAACTTGTTCAAGATCATCACCATAGTCAGCCTGTATCCACCCACTGCTGGGTAGGTAGGCCTCCTCCAATTTTTGCCATTTGTTCCGGTTATAGGTTGATTGCATTCAAGTCTTGTAATTCAAAATATTAGTTAAGAACCTAGTTAGAGTAGTCTAAACTAGTGGTTTGCCCTGAACGGAGATCTTACGAGTCTCACATAAAAACTAAAAAAAAAATATCAGTAACCTTTGACTATTATTTGACTATATTTGAAACCTTAGGATGCACAAATTTCAGATTTGGAGCACTCCAAATCCTGAAAATCCAAAAAGTTTTGATGGAGTTGAACACATGAATAGGTACCTAAGTACCTGCTGTTACCAATTGTGTTTATATTTGTATGTTGCATGTACGGTGTACATTATATTTTATACCTATTTACAAACATTTCTAGAGCAGTTGAATGTTTAGTGTAACATAGCTGGTAGTACCTTACATAGCTAAGTAGTTCATTGCATTCTTCAAAAAGAATACAAGTGCGCAATCAACAATATTAGTTTCAATGGTCTATTTTACCTAGAAAATAGTCACTAAGGACCAAAATGGTTTAGTAATGATACGTACCGTAAGTCTCAGACATCCTGCTTCTTCATAGGACTGATGCTAAAATGAATGTGTTTTGTTTTGACTGGAAATTTAGAAAATTCCGAATATATTCGCGAAAACCTGTGACAAAAAACCTAAACCAAAACAATCCAATCCAACCTACATTTTTTTTTATTCTTTGGACGGACTAATCTGAAAGATTAAAAATTAAATGACTTGCTACTGGCTTGTCTATGACAAAAGAAGTGACACTATCAATACATACTGAATCGCGTATCTCGGCAGTATTGATGGCAGGTAGGGTTGCCAGGCGTCTGGATAAAGCCGGACACAGTCAGCCTTTTTGGTTGCGTGCCTGGCCAAATCAGACGGTGTCCGGCCTGTAAGGCTTTTGTTAGGCTTTTTAAATTCCGCCCGCGATTGTCATCAGTGGGTGCTGCGGGTGCGCCGCACCATTTATTGTTGTTTTATTAAAATTTAAGAAGATTTTACAGTAAATGATAAAAAAACATTCTTTTACTTTAAAAAAATTGTCGAATTATTACTGAGACCAGAGACCAGTAATATAAATAGACTGCCAGTCTCGAACAAATTAATGTAACTCCATATTTGATTACCTGTTAGGACGCGAGATGTCGCTAGGAGTTCCAAATCATTATATTTATGTGACCTCTAGCCAACATCTAGTTTACTACCGCTCACGAAAAAAACGATAAAAAATAGATGGCGCTATTTCCAATTTAACGTGCGCGATAGTATTAATGCGACGTTGTCAGTTTGCACGGTATGCGATGTTGCCGGTCTTCAGTTTCGTTAAAACTTCAGTCTTTAGTATTTTTTGAGACTTGCGCACAATTTTATCGGAATTGCCAGAACATGAAAGTTTCCGTCAAAATAGGGTTTTTTTAGGAAAGGAAAGCCTTGCTGGTGCAATAATAAATAGATATATTTAATTCATTACTTAGGTCTATGATCGTACCATTATCCCCTAAATGCGGAAATACCTATTTGTAAAATACGTATTTGTAGTGATATGTACAGATATGTAGAATACTTTTTGAAACAAAATAAAATTCATTTGTAAGTACCCGGCAAATGCATACTACAAGATAATACGTTATTTACTAAAATAATAAACTTAATTACATAAGTACACTACATATAATAAGTGCAACAAAATTTCTTAGACTTGCTAGTCGTGACTTTTGAGAAGTGAGAAGTGACTGGCTGTCATTCAATGTCAGTCAGTTCATGGTTCCCACTCGTTCCCGCTCATTTTCTTGTGGCTAATTGTTTTGTTTTCGGCTTTCGGGTGAATTTCTTTGCGTTTGGATTTCTCAGTACAATAATTCTGCTTGCCTGCTAAAATTACGATTTTTTTTGTTTTTATTGGACACTCGCGAGATCTCAGTTCGGGGCGAACCACTAGTTATTGATCGAGAGAAGCGAGATCTCCAAATCAACAAATCGGCGTTGTATGTATGTTTGTTTGTCCGAGGATAACTTTCGAAGCGTTTATCCGATCATCGTGAAATTTGGTATATAGGTAGGTAATGATAGCACAATTTTGGTGTGACCAATGAGTTAAAAATTTTGGAGGGTTGTTGAGATATTGGGGTTCAAGAGGGGTAAAAAAAATAAAAATGAGACTATTAGGTCAAATGAGACGTCAAATGAAAGGTCTTCATTAGTATATTTAAACCCCTTTTTTATTTTTAGTAAAGTTTTTGTAGTTTTTGAGTTATTAGCCATAATAAAAACTAAACTTTGACAAAATTCACAGGGTACACCAGTGACCCCACAGTGCTGTAATTTGGTATGCGTGTAGCTTATGTATCACAAATATAGGCAAAAGTCTGAAATCCAGAATAACTGCAATTTGTACCCCAAAAAATGGTAACCAATTTCCATGAACTCCCGTTACCTGTAATTTGAATGGAACTATAGGTCAAGTTAATAGGTTTTTATTTCGTGGCACTATTTTGATAGTCAAAGATTACGAACAATATTTTTTGGTTTTATGCTAGACTCGTGAATCTCAGTTCGGGGCGAACCACTAGTTATGTATTCTAAATTAATTAAAAGCTTACATATCCACTTGTAAGCAAGTAATTTGATAAAAAGAAGGAAAGGGAAGGTTTCACTAACGATTTGGTAAGGTGATGTTTTGATTTGAATGACATGGTGTTATTTATTTAAATAAAAATACACAATACTATAACAATATGAGTTTTTATTGCAAATTAAATCAAACTTAAATCTTCTTCTTAACTCAAAGTCAAGCTTTAATAATATTCTTTGCCTATAATCAAAAATAAACTTAAATCTTTTTGATTATTTAATAATAAAAAGTTTGATTATTTTATATTATTTATTGAATATTGTTTAATTTTTAAATCGAGCACTAGGAAATCCGCATCATTAGGTTTAGAATCGTATTGGCTTGGTCCGTAGAGCTCTGATGGTGAAAGAAAGCATAGTAATTAAAACCGTTATGCTCTAAACTAGAACAAAACAGTTTGAATTAATGTGTCTCCAATAAATAGGTAGGTACCTATATATAGCGATAGACTCGCCAACTTAAAAATCCTGCAGCGTAGGATTTTTGCTGTAGTGAGTATATAGTGGCTAAGTACCTACATTGCATTGTTTTTTTAGGCGACGATACCCTTAGAAGTAAAAAAATCTGCCATTTAATTTTGTGTTAAGCGCCATCTAGGTAAAAAACAATGCGTTTTTTTGTATGCTACCTTTCATCCTATTCCTACGCCATCTGTGATTAAGCATACGAAAGTGGTAAATAATCAATATGAAATAAAATCGGTAAATCTTGTTGTATGGACAATATTACTTATTCTAAAAAAACCAGAAAAATTTTGGTGTTTTGTAGTGAAAATTTACTTTAATTTGTTTGGTTGCAATGGCCGCTATGAAAGTTTCCAGGCTATGAGACAGCGCCATCTAGAAATAATACGGGATTTTGAGCTTTTTGCGGATTACGTTTTTTTCAATGGACTTGACAGTCTATTTATATTACTGGTCTCTGCTGAGACTAAGATTCATTTATTCAAATAAGAGTAACATTTCAGACAAATCCAAGTCATTACCCTAATACACAAGAATTAATAAAAATAAACTTAAAAACTAACACAGATACAAAACAATTAAACATTAGACAAACCACCACCAAAACGAACAAAAAGTACACCACAATTAATAACACTCTAACAACTCAAAATATACAAAAAACATATCCACTTGTACCTACTTATATTCTAATTGTTCACAGTATAGCAAGCAAAATCTTTATATAACTGACCATCTATCTGTAAAAATATCGAGTTGTGTGTGCGAAGCGGTTAGGGCATTAAGTTGACGTTGGGCACGATAGATTGGAATTAAGGTTATCCGGGTTATCTGGCTGGTCTGTCCGGGTTTTCGGTTTTAAGACCTGGCGACCCTAATGACAGGGTATATCCATCCGTATTTATCGATACCTATCGGTACTGTGATGAATTTGTGGAGGAAAGTTGCACAGACCACTATCAACTACACATATACCTACTTACACAATAGGTAAGTATCTATAGGTGTACACTTTTATATTTTATAAAATAAAAGGAAGTAGTAATAATCAATTACGCAAGGACCTCTGACCTTAGCGAAATTCGCCACGAACTGTGTGCCTAAAAAATCAAAACATAAACATTGCAATAAACCACCGCTAGCCGGTGTCTAGTGTATTGCAACGCAACTGTCTCTTTCAAGCACACAAAAATTAAGTACCCTTTTTCTTTAATCGATAGGATAATTTTAATAAATGCTTAACTCACTATAACTATTTATTCAAATATGAACGCTACCTACGTAACTTTAAAGTTCAAATTTATTTTATCGTCGCGTCGAGCCAGCTATCTACCGTTCCCGTATCATACGACTATGTTTACGCGTCGAGCCGTCGCGCTCTAGTTGAAACAAACGTCTCAACATTTTATTCAACCGTCTACGAATAAACGATAGACCGTTGAAGCGTCGAATGTTAATCAACGGTTGATTCGACTAGTCCGTTGAATAAACGCCCATGCCTAACTTTGAGTATCCATCTTGGTAACTTTTACAACTGCACAACGGCAACTGGTACAATTTGCCTGCTTGGTCTGTCTGTGGCTTGTTTATGCTTGATTTGTTTGTTTACACTTACACTGTAAACATAGTTCCGTTCATCATCGGCTAAGATAGTCATTGCTAGAATCAACCACAAAAAAAAAACCATACCTACCTACTATTCGTTCTTGCTTGCCTGCCATAAAACAAAGATGTTAAAGATTGTCAGTCATGTACGTATAAGTTTCTATTAATAGTTTTTTCTTTTTGTAAAAGTATCATTCCCTGTGTATCGGTCAGGCACCACAACCCTTAGAAGAATTATACGTTATTCTTCTAAGCCACAATCATACAAAAATATGTTGGCGTGATCCTTGACGGGTCTAATACTAAATTGCAGATAAATCACCAAAGGCTCTTCATACCAGCAACTAGTCAGAGGAGAACATTTTGGAACTTTGTCAATATGATGTTCAATAAGCCTGATCCAGATAGAATCAAGAAACTGGGACCTGATCGTGCCTGCGCTGAGTGGGTGCTCAGGAATGGAGGCAAAATAGTCTGGGTTGGTGGCAGAAAGACAGCTGATTATAATTTATTGCCACCAGAACAACAAACTGTTCCAAAGATTTCAGAAATTGATGCCACAGACTCTGGGATTTCACATTACGGCTTTCCACATCTAGGTGATGTAGTTAAACGTGATGAAAGCATTTTTGATCTTGTTTTAGTTGGTTGTTCAATAAAAACATTTTTGATCTTGTTTCAGCTGGTTGTTCAATGTTGCACAAAATAATTCTACACAACAACAGCTACATAGATGATAAAGCACTTAAAGGTCTTATGTATGGTAGTGACACACTATCACATGTCCAAGTCTCCAAGTGCTTCAATGTCACAGACACTGGCCTGAAAGAACTAAAGTCACTCAATAAACTGAAGACTTTAGTTCTGTATGACCTAAGTGATGTCAATAATTTGGAAGAGTGTAAGCAGTTTCTGCAAACACATCTGCCTAGCTGCAAAATTGAAGGTAATTATGACTTTCAAATAAAAGTACATTGTTATACAAGGGCTGTAAGCAATCTATTCTACACCTAAGATATTTTGGCGTACGAGCGAGGACCGAGAGGGTGTTATAATCACTGACATCAGAGTATAACATAAACTTTTTGTTACAAATGCAAGGAAATTATCAAACTCTTTATAAATTTTTAGCTAACAAGAAAATTTGCATTCCTGGTACCTATTGTTGTTGCTTTTAACACTAGACCAAGGGCCTCTTTAATGTTTAAATAAAAATAAGGGTTTGTTGTAAAAGTTGTATTTCATTATAGCATAGTAAGAATGTGGCATATTATCATTTATGAATGTGGGTTCTTTAATTTTTAATTAGAAATAAGGATTTGTCATGGAGAATGAATTTCATTTTAGCTATTATGGGCCTCATTTCAAATCAACTTAGTGCCCTAGGGCCTTAATCACATTTATGGAGCCATTATCGACCAACTTTCAGAGCATGAGTGGTGAAAAAATAATGTTTGGATCCTATAAAAATTTATCATCATTTTCAGGTGCAGTGCAACAAGTTAATGAGAAACTACCTTAATAATAATCAATACTATACTCTTTATTTACTATTCACAAAAATGTTATATAACTACACAAAATGTTAACAGATTTTAATAAATGCATGTGGAATTAAGATTTCATTTGACTCCTTTACCAATAGCGTCATTGACACAACTGTATCCATCCTTTTGGAGCAACTCAGCTAACTCCATCTTTATTTTGTTGACTACTGGAGGCCCGTGGTATATGAGGGCTGTGTATATTTGCACTACATTAGCTCCTGCTAATATTTTATCATAAGCATCTTGACCCGTGAATATGCCACCAACACCAATAATAGGTATTTTTCCTGAAATTCAATAATTATATTATTCAGTCACTACTTAAAAACATCCTGTTTTTCTAGAATTATGGAATACTAACTTCCGCCCGCGGCTTTACACGCGTGGTTTGTCAGTAAAACCAGGTCATAATCTATCTCTTTACCAGTTTCATCAAAATCAGTTCAGTCATTTTGATGTGATTAAATAAATAAATAAATATTGCGGGACATTTCACACAGCGCTATCTAGCCCTAAACTAAGCAGAGCTTGTACTATGGGAACCAGATAACTGATAGAATACAAACTTATATACTTTTTTTTTTTGTAAATACATACTTGTAATATATAGAAAATCACCCAGACACGGAACAAATATCTGTAGATCATGCAAACATTTGTTCCGTGGCGGGAATCGAACCCGCTACCTCCTGCGTCTCAGCCGGCTATACACCCACTGGGCCACGATTGAACAAACAAACTTCCAAACTTTCACATTTATAATAATTGTGTGCTTTTATTTTATTTATTAGGTCTAACAACAATTGTTACAATATTTGCTTAACTTAAGATTAATGTAAGTACTAATTGCACAACCAATAAGTAAACACAGCATGCTATGAATACATATACCTTTAGTTTGTTTGTACATTTCTTTGATCATCTCTGTAGATTTGTTTGCCAATGGTTTCCCACTAAGCCCTCCTGTCTCATTATTAAACTCCTTATTGGTCAGTTGAGACCTATCAATAGTTGTATTTGAAATTATCAATCCTTCAACTTTACATTCTTTTCTTGAAATCACTGAAACAACATCCTTTATTTCTTCTTTGTTTAGATCAGGAGCCAGTTTCAGAAAGAGGGGAGGTGTTTTTGTATTTTGTATTGAACTTCTAGCTTTGTTGACGTCTGACAGAAGCTGCTGAAGTTCATCCTTCTTCTGTAGTGACCTCAGGCCTGGCGTGTTTGGACTAGAAAAGACGAGCAATGAAGGCAGTTACTTTTTAATTTATAATATTAATAAATATGGATTTAATAATAAAATATATTATTTCAAAACATGCTAATGCTTTGATTGTATAGCTCTAATGGTGCTGTTAGTGTTTGATTGATATGATTAGAAGAATAATTTAAAATTATATTATGTATGTACCTGCTTATGTTTATAACAAAATAATCAGCTACATCAGTAAATTTCTCAATTCCTAAAACATAATCTTGTACAGCATTTTCAGACAACTTGTTTTTGCCTAAATTGATTCCCAATAAACCCTTGTCTAGCAATCCTTTCTCTATGCTGTTTACTTTTTGGTAGACCTTTTCATGACCTTCACTATTGAAACCATATCTGTTGATAACCGCCTCATCTTCAGGTAATCTGAATACTCTGGGTTTAGGGTTGCCAGGCTGGGGTTCTGGTGTCACAGATCCAATTTCCACTATTGCAAAACCTAATTTCCTCAGACCTATGACTGCATCGCCATGTTTATCAAAACCTGCAGCTATGCCAATTGGGTTATTCAGATCGAAATTTAGAAGATTTGTGCTCTGTAACAAAATAATATTGGACTTGGGCACTGGTGTTTAGCTTTATAGGTAGAATCAAATTACAAATACCTAGTACAAACTTACCAATACTTTGGGATCTTCACCATGATCTGGAGGAAATATGCCATATTTTATTGCAGCTACTCCAGCCCTATGCGCCAACTCTGGGCTCAAAAACTGACTGAAAGGCTTCAAGTATTGGTCATAATAACCTTTAAAATCTTTTTTGTAATAAATAAAATGGTAAGCCAAAGCGCCTCCTAACGTAATATTGAATAGGGATTTCAGTTTTTTCTGAAAACAAATAAAAAACTAAGTTGTCTGAACTCAATAGCATGCACACCCTAGAGAAGTTTCTCTTACTGAGAATAAAGTAAAATGACATACAATTTAAAATCTTCAGTAGAGAGAAACCTTTAAGATAATGCTAGCTTAGGAGATAAGTATCACATATTTTTCTTGTAATTAAAACTGTTATGACTTACCGCTGCGTTGTTTTTCATGATTGATGGATTATTCATAGTGTTAAATTCTCTTTGTGCCTATTTTTCTTCGCTAATTGTCTATAATATGTTTTTGCCTTGATGTACATATGGATTTTAAAGTTTTAAGTCTCTTTGGCCACAACCGCAAGCAAGGTAAGGATATATTCTAACCAACCAAATTGCTAATTTTTGTTCGTCCAAAATAGCAACAAAACAAGCCTAACCTTTGTAACAAACTTATCCCACTATTCACTATTGGTTGAATGGCCTCTGTGGCTATATAGCTGTTGCCACAATTATGTCAATGTCAAGTCGACAGGTATAAAACGGTAAAACGATGAGCGAGTAGGTATTGAAAGTAAACTTTGACATTGACAAATGGAATTATCAATTTCAATTCAATTTATTTAGAAGTAGGCGGTAACATAGTAAAACGGGGTGGATAGAATTCAAGGGGTGAATGGAAATGAAACCAAAAAAGTTTTATTCTGGCAATTATTAATGTATTATTATATACAACACACACATACATTACATATTAGTATGTATGTAGAATTTGGTGTTTTTATTTGAAAATGTTTGTTAATAATTGCCAGAATAAAACTTTTTTGGTCTCATTTCCATTCACCCCTTGAATTCTATCCACCCCGTTTTACTGTAGTGTTACATCATCATCGTTTACAACACATGTCAACAAACCTGTGAAACTATCAGTAGTGTCAATGTCACCAGTGTTTTCAACTTTAGAGATTTTGCCATTTTTTAGGGCGAAACGACACACGTAGGTAGAAGATATTTATTTGCATAAACATGTCGTGTACAATAAGGTTTTAAGAACTGAACTAATGGCGCTTTATACTTTTTGTTTGCCCTTTACGAGCATCTCAAACTACTAATTACTGAGGGCGCTATTTACAATAAAAAAAAATTACACAACAAAACAATCAATTAACATTTCAACATTTATGCACCTACGTTTACATATTTACATAGAGTATTTATAACAAAGTACTAGTTCATCTTATTATTCATATAAAATTTAAATGTTTTATTAACATATATTTTTACTATGTAACGTTCAGGCTTCAGGGCAAACAGTTTTTGACGGGGATTTACTGTTATTTGATTTATTGTTTTTATTAAAATCAAACTTCAGGTACCCACTAGACAAAGTAGGGATGACTCAAACAATTACCTTGTTCAAAATCATATTAGCATAGGAATTTCTCCGTAGACCTCGAAGGATTCATAGGAATTAAAACTACATGAGTCATTTAATATCAAAGGCGGGAATATCCACTTTAGGTTAAAATTAAACCATAAATGACATTTTATTAATCTGTGGACTTAGTTTGTATCGAGAAATTAATTGGACATCAGATATGGCAATATCACGGAAATAGCAGTACAATAGATATGAAGTTTATGACAAACTCGGCATAATGCAATATTACAAATGCGAAAAATTGGATGTTTGTATAATTATTTATTTGTTTGTTACTCAATCACGTCGTATCGGCTAAGCCGATTTCGATGAAATTTAGTATGTACGTATATTATAATCTGGATTAACACATGGGCTACTTTATAACCCCTATATCAGGCTCCATGAGATGGGGTGTCAAGTCAAGTTGCAACCACGAGTTACGGTTTATTTCTAGGTTAGCAACACATTTACACATACCTACGCCATATCAATATCATTATCAATTTAGTAGTACGACCGTACTAAGTCGCGGGCAACAGCTATTTCCTTGAATTGTAATTTTGATGAAAAATTGAAGAAAATGCTTTTAATTTTACAAACAATTAAAATTGTAGGTATTTTATGATATTAAATTCGTGAAATGATATGTACGCCGCCGTTTTATATTCAAATTATGCGCCCTTAATCGAGGAACTCCGAAGATTTGTTGAGTTACGGTATTTATTGATATTTTCATAACATTATAAAACTAGGGTAAAACAAAATCGTAAGTGGAAACATTGATACATTTATTCAACAAACAAATCATCGATTTTATTTTTCACGTTTCTTTCTTTTTTTATTCAGATTCCGAAGAAATACATAGGTACTGGCTTTTGTCCGTAAATTGCAATTTCACTGACTAATCATGAAGGCAATTTTAGTATTTGACAGTGTAAACGATTTGCTATTTTATAAATGGGACGAAACATTCATAAGACGTATGAAATCCTTCAATGATCAGGTGAGCTTAGCACAGGCACACATCACACATCTATGTAATAATTTATGCAAACACTGCTTCACATTCATTGTAATTTCAGGATAATGAAAACAATTTAAGCGACAGCAACAGTGTGTCACAGCATCTAGCACCAATAATTACTTCTCAGCGAGTAATGGCAGCGCAGTTTGGCAATACATACTCGTCGATGCAGTGCAAGGATAGCACTACTATAGTTTTTGATGAGGTATCTAATTTTTAAAACAATTTTCCTTCTTTATTAGAAATTCCTAGTAAGGCTTCCACTTGTCTTAAGATATTTCTTGGTTGAATCTGAGTTGTTACTAAAAATAAACTACTTGGTAGCATTAAACAATTTTATTAGAACAATAATAATTGGGATTTGGTGACTTAGAACTGTGGGAGTGTAATTTTGTATGTTCTGTTTGTAGATTATCTAAATATATTGTATACATTTTTTTTTGTTGATCAATCGAAGCAATATTTCTAATTTAACTTGGATGAATCGGTGTTGTATGTATGTATGCATGTATGTTTGCTTTGACCGAGAATAATGTTCGAAGCATTGATCTGATCATTGTGAAATTTGACATATAGGTAGGTTTTGATGGCACAATCCTGGTGTGATTAAATGGGCTAAAAATGTGTTTTTTTTTTAAATTATATTATAGTCTTGCGTTTGACCACTATCTCGCCTGATGGTAAGCGATGATGCAGTCTACGATGGTACATGCTTGCCTAGAAGAAAGCTATTCACTCGCGACTTAAAAATATCCAGGTTGTAGCTATCAGGAAACACTGACTCTGGCAAGGCGTTCCACTCTTTGGCGGTGCGCATAATAAAGGTCGAAGAGAACCGCTTTGTGCAAATGGGAAGTACTTCTACCATCTAGCGGTGGCGCACTGCAGAGCGTCTGGTTGTCCGATGATAGAATGGAGATGGTGGGATAAGGTTGAAAAGTTCCGCCGCACACTCTCCGAAATGTACTTGATAAAAAACCGAGAGGCTAGCAACCTTTTGTCTATGCTCCAGGCTGAGGAGCCTCGCATCACTAGCTCATCGTTGCCTATGAGCTTCCTGGCTCTTCTCTCAATCGATTCCAGAGCTTCAAGTTGGTACTTCAGTGATCCATCCCAGAGGTGAGAACAGTACTCCAAACACAATCGGACTTATGCTTGGTACAAATTGAGCAACCGTCCCAGTGTGAAGTAGTACCTCACCTTTGCGAGTGTTGGGGGTGTTGTTGAGATATTGGGGTTCAAGAGGGGTAAAAAAATCAATATGAGACTATTAGGTGAAATGGGACAACTAATGAAAGGTCTTCATCAGTACATTTCGATGCCATTTTTATTTTTAGTTTAATCCTTGTCGTTTTTGAGTTATTAGCCATAATAAAAAATTAACTTTGACAAAATTCACAGGGTACACCAGTGACCCCGCAGTGCTGATGAATTTGGTATTCATGTAGCTTTAGTGACACTAATAAAGAGAAAAGTCAAAAATCCAGAATAACTGCAATTTCTACCCCTAAAAAGAGTAAACAATTAACATGAACTCCCGTTACTTGTAACTTGAATGAAACTGTAGGTCAAGTCATTGGTTGGGTATTTATGTCACTATTTTATTAGTCAAAGATTATTGAATGATATTTTTTTGTTTATTTTGGGACTCGCGAGATCTCAGTTCGGGGTGAACCACTAGTTTAATCTAAATGAATGTGTTTTAGTTATTGCAAAAATAAAAGTATGCAATCAATGGAAAGACAACATATTAATAGTTTCTGGGAACAGTTTAGTGCTTACAGTTGGTTGGTCTGGAAATCTATAGGGGAATCCTTAGTAGGTCTATTGCTTATTTGAAAATGGGGGATGCATTCCCCGGCTTTTTACCTTAGTCACCTCGCACAACACCCATGGCACTACCCATAGATTTACAGTTCCTAGTACCTACCTACTATTCTTATCCATACTAGCATCATAAATTCAAATGTAATTCTCTCTGTCTGTCTGTTTGTAACGTTTTCATGGTTAAACGGCTTGACCATTATCGATGAAATTTGGTGTATGGATAGATTACGACTGACTGCGCAGGAGAAGGGTAATGTTTTTTATTGACAAACCACGAGAGCGAAGCTAGTACGTAGGTACATAACGTATAGAATAGACATGAATATTAATTGAATTCTTTCAGTGGCTGGACCATGTGTTTGTAATCATCACTGAGGATAATGTTGATGATGCTCATAGGGAACTGCTGGACTGCAAGACTCTGGTACAGCATATTTGTGGACAAAACATTAATCTGTAAGTTCATATTGTTATTATTTGCTTACTGGAACCATAAACACGAAATAATTGGTATGGGAACCAGATAACTAAATAATTGTATAACCTATACTATATTAGATAGAATACTAATTATACAACCTGTTTTGTTATATACGACATTAATTTAAAACATAGATCCGGAATCATATTAACTGATTTAAAAGCTGGGTTTAATACCGGTAGCTTGAATTTTTATTCAGTAATCAATACATTTACAGTAACAATTTTTAACGTAAATATAGGTACATGTGGTAGGTATAATTCTTTTTGAAACTAAATTCTTAAAACTAGTGGTTCACCCTCTACTACAGTTTAATTCAATTACAAGTAACTGGAGTGTTAATTGTTAATTGGTTACACTTTTTTTAAATTGAAATTCAGAAATTGCAGTTATTCTGGACTTCATACTTTTCCCTACATTTGTGTCACTAAAGCTACACGAATACCAAATTTCAGCATTGTGGGATCACTGGTGTATCGTGTGAATTTTGTCAAAGTTCAGTTTTTAGTATGGCTAATAACTTAAAACATATAGTATATTTATTTTTATAGTGTTATCCGAACACATACGGAAAATTCCAAGATTTTTGAGATGGTTTTTTAAAATCTTTAAACATAATATGGTATTTAAACTTAAAATTA
This sequence comes from Philereme transversata, assembly GCA_963924445.1. Lineage (NCBI taxonomy): Eukaryota > Metazoa > Arthropoda > Insecta > Lepidoptera > Geometridae > Philereme > Philereme transversata. The sequence goes on from OZ004344.1 coordinate 1,899,696, forward strand.
AAAAAGGGTCAAAATGAAATCATGAAGACCTTTCATTAGACGTGCAATTTGACCGGATAGTCCCATTTTGGTTTATTTTTTACCCCTCTTGAACCCTAATATCTCAACAACACCCCCCACATTTTTAGCACATTTAGTTACACCAGAATTGTGCCACCACAACCTACCTATATACTAAATTTCACGATGATCGGATGAACGCTTCGAAAGTTATCCTCGTAGAAACAAACAAACATACATACATACAACGCCGATTTGCCCAAGTTGATTTGAAGATCTCGTTTTGCTCGATCAATCATCACGATCTCTTCTACAGTTTTTTATTTATATTCTCTTTTATATTATATTTTTAGCCATTAGTGCCCCACTGCTGGACGAAGGCTTCCGCCCATTCCCTCCAAACGTTAACTATCAGAAACTTATCCAATCCAACCCGCCATTTCTGTTTTGGTGTTTCGCTTCACCTTCTCGCAGGCTGTTATAATTAAGCCAAAAAATAACATAAATAACTTAGTAGTGGGTTAGACAAATGACTTGAAAGACAAATGTTTCAATAAAATGAACGCTATGTTTTTGAAAAATTACTAGTTTTATCTGAGATAAAAAACGGCTGATATCAGGGTCTATGATTAATGGGTCAAAAGACGTTAAAGACCTCTACTAAGTTTTTTGTTAATTTTCTTTCTCAGCCTCCAATCACCCATTTACCATGACTGGTTGTCAGTTCTACTAGACTGCCGTATGAAAGGTGACTCCATACCCGGTGCCAACGGGGTCATAGGTGAAAGCGGCGCTACTGCGGCGGCTCTCAATGCACTGAAAGCAGCTTCAAAGGATATGAAGCTTCCACACTCGCATTATCATCTTATGCTCTTCGTTGGGGATAAAATGCTGGCATTGTATTCTAGGTGAGTTAAGTAACTATTAAGATCCTTTACCTTTCTTGAAAAAGCGCTAATCAATTGCGTCACAGGTTCAGTTTCTCGTTATGCGTGAAATTAGTGATATGGTTCATTTTACGACTCAAAGCGCCGTAATTATCAGACATCATCATCATCTGCCCTCTGTGCCCCACGCACATCATCATCTACCCTCTGTGCCCCATGCACATCATCATCTGCCCATGATGATGATGTCTGATAATTACGGCGCTTTGAGTCGCACCAGCACCCTAACATTCAAAATATTAGTCATTGACACGAGAAGAAGATCAGTCATAGGCCCAGGGGCCTAATTCTGCTAATTTATAAGAAAACCATTATGGAGCCGTACCATTATTTAACGATTATGATTGTAGTTCCTTTTATCATAGCAATAGCAGTCATTGAATTAGTATTATACCAAAAGGTATCTATAGTGGCGATTTTGCGATACGATACCGTTTTAATTGTGAAGTGATTGGTTTAGTAGAATTGAGCACAAGCTGACTATAGGCCCCTCCAATAAATTTCCGGAGTAACCAATCTTGCCTGTTTGCGCCCAACGGCTCCCAAACATGTCATGCGACATTAACAGACCTGTATCTGCCCCCAAGCAGCATTGCCGTGTTTCGGAATGAAGGGTATGGTTTCCGATGAAATTACAGTCACATTAAGCTTTACTCCTGTATGCCTCAAATTGATGGACGCAGGGTATTGCATCGTAGGGCACGTTTCTAAAGTTCGTCACCTACGAGGCAATGCTTTGCTATAGATTTTCTTACTTAGAAAGCTTTCGTGATTTATCTCAATCATTATTGTAAATACGTGATTTATCACGTACCGTTTTATTTAAAGAGAACCCGTCGTTTGGCGTCATAACTCGCCACGTTTTCTGGGACATTGATTGGCATGTGGTTTTGTTAAAAGATCTACTTTGTTTTGTATTTAAGTCGTGGCTGCGAGGACATGACTCCTCCGGACTTGATAATGCTGAGCGTTCAATGCATCGCTGCTCAAGAATATTGGGAGGCCATGAGATCTGACGACACCAACAGACAGTCGGAAGTTATACGTTTGCCGTGTAAGTTCTACAAATCTTCTTCATACGAACTGGTGAAGGAGGATGTCCTGTAGGAGTTTATCTAGTCAATGATGGAATTCACATCGTCGTACAGAAAGATGCGAGTACCCTAAATAAACTAATTTAAAAAAATCATGAAAAAGACGAATAGGAGAGATGTCAGTGTAAATCGCATTCCCCCCACCTTAGAATTAGTCGAGTAGGACTCGTGCACCGAGGGGTTCCGTACCTACCTACAGGTATTTATGTTAATTTAGCAGCGCCATCTAGTTATGTGACTTAGAAACCAAGCAAACTTTTAAGGCAGATATTTAAAAAACTGTTTTAGATATGTAGAGACTTCCTTTTATTTATATAATTTTTTTTTCCTTGAATTATCCTACTTTTTTTTTATGTTTTCTTCAATTAATGTTTTGTAAACGATTTGGAAAATTCTTTTCTTATTTGAAAGAATATACTTTCAGATTGGTCTCATAGAAATTTCATCAAAGTCGGTTCAGTAGTATGATTTTTTCTATCATATGAAGTCGGTTATATTTTTTTCTAAAGTTATTGTCTGAAATTATAACAATTTTAGATTTTTGGCTTCTAGATGGTCGCTTGTAGGCGCTGCGATCGATAAGGAATTCGTTTTGCAGTAATACGATTCAAGTGAATATTGAACAAATAAATATTGCTGGACATTTCACACAGCCATTTAGCCCCAAACTAAGTAGAGCTTGTATGTACTATAGGAACCAGATAACTGATATAATATGTACTTAAATACTTATTTTCGTAAATACTTACAATATATATAAAAACATCCAGACCTGGAACAAATATGTCTAGACCATGCAAACATTTGTTTCGCGGCGGGAATCGAACCCACTGCCTTGTGCGTTTCAGCCAGCTATTCGGCCACTGCGCCACGGAGGTGAATTGATCAAGTTTTTGGCAGGGTTGTCTCAACAGAACAGCGCCGTAGTGAATCTATGTGCGGGGTCTACCGGCGCGCCGTGCGCCCCCCACTCGCTGCATGTGGCTGAGCTGGCGCCGCGTATCACTTTCGCGATCATCGTCGATATGGATCTCAGGTAAAGCCGGTTGACCGGTTAGTATTGGGGGGAGGGGGGAATTATGACAATATGTCCACCCGAACGAAGTCATGCAGTATCAAACGACTATTGATATCCAAGTAGCGTCATGCTGAACTGAGTTCCCACAAAGACCAATTCAATTCATCCCCACAAAGAGCTTTCAAAAGTTGATTAGTGTTTAAGTAAGATGTTGTTGCGTTTTTTCTTACTGTGTAGTTTTGAATATTTTTTTTCTTTCTTTCTTTAATATGGTACGATTTAACAAAACTTTGGTACACATTCTATTTATCTTGCCAGTATCCAATCGTAATTTTTTGTTGGTCTTTAAATCTACAATCTATATAAATAAGTTTCAATGTGCGATAAGTCTTTGAAAAAAGAAAATGGCGGTTCGGGAACTGTGCCAAAATTTTCAAACCCTCTGATAAAGTACATGTATAATACAGCACATGTATAAAATTGCTTTTTCAGGGAAGTCGGTATCGCGACATATATGTCCAATCAAATACTGTCAAACCTGAGAAGATTACTGCTTCAGAGAAATCTAGAACTTCTCCCAAACACTCTTGACACTTTGGAGGCTGCTTTGAAAAAGGTAACTTTTGCGGTTTAGGTTTATTGAGCTTTACCCACTAATAAATTTGTGGAAGTATTTTATTTTGGACCAAATTAGCTAGCAATGTTTGAATTGCATACAAACTTACAACAAGGTAAGCTAAATCCTCGTTCGACTGAACCCTATGATAATAATGTAACGTTTATTTCAGACAACAAAAAGTTGTTACAAGGCCTATAAATACTATAAAGACTAACACTTCTTTTTTTTAGATAGCTGCATTTCACACTATATTATTATTACCATTTAGTGTTTTGCTTTTCTGTAAACGAACGTAACTAAGAGTTCATTGTGATCCCAAAGTTTCAATAAATTACTATGTCTAATGAAATTTTTATCCATTTAATAGCTGAAATCTATTGTCATTCATTTTTTCTCTCAAATTAAAAGCGTTTTATAAATAATTATCCTCCACTACACACACGATTCCTCGTACCACCAGACAGGATAGAAAGTATGTAATGGTCAGTATAGTTAAATTATAAAATCTCTATCTCCAGACAACAGACGTCCTCCGTAAAAACAAATCGAACGCGGCGCTCTGCGCTCGTCTCACCACACGCATGCTGGAGCTACGCAAGTCTTGTACGACCACCACTCCTCTCACTCCAGAGACCTCGGCCACCGCCCTGCATACTGCTTTAGAAGCTGTTATAGAACAGCTTAAACCAGGTGCAGTACCATTAGGGTTAGGTCCTGTCCGGACGGTTCCTAAACCCAGTGTTTGCGGGAGTCAGTGACGGACGCCCCATTCGCCATGGAGAGTTAAGAGTGTTAGAGAAAAATATTCCCAAGCAATGGTATACATCAGACACAGGGACATAATCAAAATATTGCATTCTCCGTCAATCTCCGAAAACCTCAAAGGCGATCAAGTTTTTATACTCCTTGCAGACGGGGTCATAAAACGTGGGACAAGCGACGATGATATTGCTATTGGCTGCCAGTTTTAAGTTGTAACTCATTAGCCTACTTCGAAAATATTTTTTTATTTGTTTAAAAATCACTTTTTCTAAACAATCTTTTATAAAATTCATAATCGGAACCGCAAGCAGACTCAAATGAGCCCGTGTTTGGGCTCACATCATGAGACCACGTCGATTTCACCATATTATTGCATTGTCACCGAAGTTACATAATATATGTATTCCAAATTTCAGATCACTCGGTTGGGGGGAACCGGTTTAAATTTGAGCTATAAGATTTGACCTGAACTGACAAAAACAAACAAACGTTGCAAGTTAAATAAAATCTTCCGATGAGAACGTTGTTATAGACAAGTAATCATAAAAAAAAAGAAATACAGAACATTAAAACACTCTTGGTTCTCAGATATACCGAGTTTGAAGATGGAGCAGCCGTTGAAAGATCTGAGAGCGGTTCTGGCGCCGTACGTAGAGTTTCTACGTGTGAAGGCAATGCGGTTCTTCAGTATGGGATCATATCCTTTTCAAAGAGACTTTTATGTTGATAATCTTAACATTAATAAGAATGGCCCCAGTGGTACCAGCTACCACTAAGTTGGCAAACAAGCATTTGTAGTTGTCTGTTATTCCAAAATAAATACATTTGAAGAAACATACTGCCCATCTCATGGTAAGCGTTTGCCGTAGTAAATGCTACCATTAATTGTTCTCAAGTTTGGTTTGTACAACAGACAGAACTTGTTACTTGTTTATAAACTTGGTTTAATGATATTGTTTTATGAAGCATGAAAGTACAACTCTGAAACAATGGCCAGAGTTGTACTTGATAAAAGAAAGCATGGATACTGGACTGTGATATTAAATGTTGTCAATGCAATGTTGCTAGATTTTGTCATGCTTGATGTCACTCAAAGTTTGTATTTATTTAAATATGCTTACTGCAATTATTCATTGAGTTACACCAGAAAGGCTTGGATAAAAACCATTGAAAAGTTTTATCTGCGGAAGAATAGACTAAATTAATATTTAGCGTAGAATGTAGAATCATTTCTACATGAACGTACGTTTCTCCGTTTTATGCTTTAATGATATTTTACTTTATTCTTCTGTAGTGATAAACATTTCTAGGGGGTTCCATGCTATCGAGCCCGGAGATTGTATTGTGATAAACTTTCTTCCTGACATTCAAAATCTCCATTCTAAATCTCTCATAACAGAATAAAATTACCTATTCATAGCGAATCTGTAGATTTAGATATCAATTCTGCTAGTTTATAAGAAAAACGATTATGGAGCCATACCATTATTTAACGATTGTGATTGTTGTTCCTGTCATAAGGTGACAAATTTTCAATGGTCTTTTCAGGGCAACGGCGGTCATTGAAAAAATATGTGTTAGTAGTAGAATACCAAAAGGTATCTATAGTAGGCATTTTGCGACAATACTATTGTCATAGTGAAGCGATTAGTTTAGTAGAATTGGGCCCCAGGAGCTTATGACAGCAACAACAATCATATCCTTAAATAAGGGTATGGCTCAATAACCGTTTTTCTTATAAATAAGCAGAATTGGATCCTTGGGGCGGCCAAGACGTCGCCCGGAGGTAGGTTAGGTAGCGCTCAGCAGTACACAAAGGCGTCAGTTTCCAGCTTTGCCTGAAGAAACAGAAGCTCTATATGAGAATCTTTTTTTGCATACAGATGTAAGGTGGTTATGCCTTGGCGCTTCTTCGTCTTTAAAAAGATTACGGGTTTTAAAATGGACATTTTACTTTTAGTGAGAACACTATTGAACACAGTTGCTGACGGTAGACCGCTAGGATATTTTGAATCATAATGTAGACCGCATACTTCAAAAGTTTGGCCACCCCAATCCTCACTTTTCATAATATCATGCTTTGATAAACAATCAAAGTTATCACAATACATACATACATCCATCGCATTGTACGAGCAATAATTTCGCTTAACATGGGCTATACGGGCGACAATGTGAGTTGTTCCCTAACGGTGCACAAGTATGTGGAGGAGTTCCCGGGGCTCGTGCACTTCATCTACGTAGACCGCACCACGGGCCGCTCGCTCGCGCCTGATATGGCGGGCTGTGCTGATATGCTGTCGCTAGATACGGTAACCACACTATCCTAGATCAAACATTTCGGCTTCGAAAGGGGTTGCGGGTTCAATTTTCTCTACAAATTAGGCTCAAATTATAGAACTAACATGAATCTTCGAGCGAGAATAAATTGTAGTTTTTTTTTGTTGTTTTCAAAGTATTAATCAATCTGTCCTTGCCCTTGTGCACTTAGCGCAAGGCTCCGTAACATGAAAACATAATTTATTTTATAAATCCTAAATAATCTTTGGCTATATGGGCTAATAAATCTAGTAATGAAAGCTGGTGCAGGCAACGACAATATATAGTGGCCTAGGATTGGTAAATTACACTTAGGACATCCAGCGGCGAAATGGGACAAAATAGTTTAAACCTGGATGAGACTGGCTAAGGATCGTGATGGGATGGCATAGGCCTCCAATTAATAATGATTCTGCCCTCCAGAGTTCCAGCAGTGGGTGTGGTCAGGCTGTAGATGATTATCATAATGAATTATAAAACAAAGGAAGTAGAGTTCCTTGTGAAAGGGCTCGTCCGGGGGCGTATTACCACCATACAATACTACCGTACCAATTTCTGCAGCCAAGCAGTATTGCTGTGTATCGTTTTGAAGGGTATGGTTGCATAAAACTAAATTGCCTTTTTTAAAATGTTTCAGTTTACCTACATTTTTTGTTCGAAATTCGAAAATAAGTTACATACTAATACATAAAGTAGTAATACATAAAGCATTGTATAACCTTATCTGGGTGCTTAGACACTCAAGACACATTATTTAGATACTTAAAAACCTTTACCTACTAAAATTAGGTTTAATTTTATAGTTACACAACTAGCTGACCAATCCGCAGCTTCGCACGCATAATTTTTTAATAAAAACATTACCTTCCTTCTGCGCAGTTGGGTAAAAAGTAGCCTATGTCCTATGGGAAGCTTCCCAGCGGTGAAAGAATTTTTTTAAATCGGTCCAGTAGTTTCGGAGCCTATTAACAATTGAAGAATGAGTTTATTGTACAGGTCCGACACCTGGTATCGCGCAGTTTCGCGATCACCCGCGAAGGGTACTGCGCGGCGACCTGGCGTCGCGGAGCCCTGCATGTCTGCGCGGTCTCGTGGTGGGAGCGTCGCGGCGTGCCGGTCAAGCCCGCGAACACGCCGCATCCCGCCGCCGTCCGCGCTCTACCACCGCCTGGCGATATCCTCGGGACTTTCTACAGGTAAGGGACTAACAACTGGCAGCGTGCAGTTATGATGCAGTCCGTCTGTCTAATCTAGACCCTAAATCAAATAAAAACCGCAAATAAGGGCAGGCCTAGATTTATGTGTCGGCTATTAAAATGGTCAAGCCATGCCTTCAGTGTAAAATTGTACTAACTTTCTGCGAGTAAATGGTCTTTAGCTTTCGGCGTAAAAACGGCCAGTTTGCCCTCTACCGCTAGCATTGCATGGGGTTTCACAACTGAGAAGTACTATAGTAGAGGATACGATTAAGAACGACCTTCACCCATCTGTTTAATTGATGAAAAATATTTTATATCAAATTTAATATGTTAAAAAATATATCGCGAATGGGTTGGCTAAAAAATTCCTGGCCTGGGATGATTCCATTTCACAGGAATTAATTGATAGTAGATATGTATTATTTATTTTGAATTGTTGTTTCTGTTATATTAGTATTAAGTGTATACATTTTTTTTTGTTGTGCATTATTTAAATAAGATGACAATGCCCTTTTACAGCAGCTACGATTTGACATTATTTTATGCATATCTTGACATTCCATAAAATATAATCAATGACTAATGCAATTCAATATTTATAATTATTGTTACTGACATACACAGCAATTTAGAATTCAATTTAAGTATCAATTTATTAAAATCATTAAGTATAAAATAAATTCTTTGACAATGCCCCTCTACAGCAGCTATAATCTTAGGTGCCTACATGCTTATTTATCAGTATTTAGATGCATATACCTATGTAAATGAAATGTAAACGAAATGCTTGTCTGTTCCGGCACCTCCAATATTATGGTGCAATGAACTAGGCACTTAGATAAAGACATTTAATTAATTAAGTACTATTATTGACGAAACCAAGTGTTCTACTGTGCCCCTATGGTTTGAATAAATGAGTGTGAGTATCATCAAAATCGGTTCAGCCGCTACGACGTGAAAGAGTAACAAACATTCACACATACATACATCCATACAAAGTTTCGCGTTTTTAATATTAGTGGGATTATAAATGTACACTATGATTTACGGTAGTGCGCTTAGAGTGTTAGGCGCAACATCTAGCGCCTCTGCAATATTGCCCGAAAGAGAACGGACAAATTAGGCATCTGTACTATAAATCTGTGGTTATAGGTACTGTTTATTTGCAGGCAAGTATTGGAACTGGCATTCCCCAACGAGAGCCAAGGTGTGAACATCAAGGAGCTGATTTGCATCCACCTCGGCCTCCTGCCGGCCTCCACCGCGGTGCAGCAAGCGCGGCGTCTCGCGCACTCCGTGCACGAACTAGCGGGCGACACGGCCATGGCTGCAGACTTGCTCTAAACCTCAACCAATATACCGTTATGCGAGACATGCATTCCAAGAGCAAATCCTCCATGACAACAAGGGGGGCAAGTCTGTTGGCACAAACAATACTGAATCAATCTGGGACACAGCTGTTGCGTTACAGCTGCAGATAAGGGCCTTAGGTGCGTATCCCATCGCCCTGGCATCTACTCGCGGTCTCTGCTCTTTGGGGACTTCCTATCTTGAGACAGATGGCTGTTCGGAACTTTTCGTTGGCCATTCTGTGTGTGGCCTGATGTTTAATGTAATGCTCATCAAAGCTTACATGTTTAAAATTTTACAAACATCAAAATTTAAAACCCCAATATGTAAACACGTAGTAAGTTTATTTAAATATTGATTTTTATAAGTTTTGAGAAGCGTTTGCCTAATTAACGTTATAAATCATCATTGTACTAGTTAAATTTATATTATCTATTAAGGGACTATTAAAATTGAATTGAAATTGTAAGCGGCCGCGTCTTGGCGTGACGCTGGTCTTCTTTTTGTGGTTTTCACCGGTGGACCACGGTCCTTGGTGGCCTGGCCAAATCCATGATAGCGGCGACTTATCGGCGCCATCCTTTTGTATTTTATACTAACAGAAAATGACAGTTGTCATTTTATTGCTGTCAAACCTAAATTTAGTTTAGTTTGTGCCAACAGAATTGCCCCCATTGGCGAGCATTACGAACACATTGTCATAAAATTGGTTGCGCTTCATGATTATTTTGAGAGGCATTGATTTAAGTCTTAATTTATTGCATAAGTGCTACCATATCGTTGATTGAGTGATGTTCTGCGAGTTTCGCCGCTGTCAGCGTTTTAGAACTGTTGATAATTGCCGGCGTGAGTCATTCATTTCTCATTCTACTATTCATTGGGCTATTTCATTGGATCGTGCGCACGCGTTTTTCGCATTTTTTTGATCCATACTTTCGCTCGGACGCACATCGTCTTAAAAACCCTGAACTGAATCTGCAGCAAGTGTTATCTGTGTTCTGGACTGTGTTGTGTTTACCGCTGGCCAGCAGAGTGCACCTAGACTGAGCTTTTAAGCTAGAACGCGGCATTGCCCTATATCTGCGTGGGGTTGCTGGGTCAAAGGTATGTGGCATATCGCTAATGAATTGTACTTTAATCGTTGCCTACTCGCATCTTTTGTTTCTTTCGCCTTAAAGTTAGCACCGCTGAATCAGCAATTATAGCCTAGATTGCTCTAATAATCTAGGTTGACGCGCGTGTGAATTTACTAGTAATTTTCGAGTCAATATATTCAAATTATAGAGTTTATACGCACCAAAATTGGCAATCATACGTGCCGGCAACATATAACCTTAAAAATGTTGCTTGTTAGGTGAACCTTTAGATGAGTACTTATTTTTATTTTATAACTAGCTGACCCGACCGTGGCTTCGCACGGGTGGTTTTTGAACAAAACATTACCCTCATTTTGCGCAGTTGGCTAAAAAGTAGCCTATGTCCTTTCCCAGGATATAATCTATGTCCTTGGAAAATTTCATTAGGATCCGTTCAGCCGTTTACTCGTGTAAAGGTAATAAACAAACTAACAGAGTTACGTATGCATTATACATATAAACCTTCCTCTTTAATCACTTTATCTATTGCTGAAAACTGCATTAAAATCCGTTGAGGTGTTTAAAAGATCTAAGCGAACAGACAACGGAATCGACTTCATTTTAAACTATGTAAAGATGAAATAGTATTGCAATTAACACATCCCTGGTGTTGTTCTGTAGGTAAACTTGTTTTTAAGCAATGGCATTGCGCCTCGACTGTACACTTTACAATGGAGGTTGTTAAGTCTTGCCAATACAAAATTTATACTTACGTTTATTTGTTTTGTGTGCCATTTTTAAAGTGAAATCATTCCAATCTTTTTTAATGATTTAGGTATAATTTAATGTTATTTCTAATTTAAGCCTGAATGCAGCTTTATTACCTTTAAATCTTAAGTATACGCTGTTTAAAGTTTTGTATTATTAGTTCTATTAATTTATCTGTTATTTTAAGTTAAAATGCAATGTTTATATTTTGTTACACTGAATTTTATTAACAACAAAATATTATTTTGTACAATGTAATGTTAGCATCTAAGTTATGTAATCATAGACACATATACAATATGACATAAATAAATTAATGATTTAATGCCTTTGTTAATAAAAAAAATTACAAAACTTACCTAAACTCCATTATTATTTCGCTGATAATAAAATAAACACACACCCAGGTATGAAATACGTATTTTTTTATTACAGTGATCAAATCATATGAATCATGAAAAATATATTCTGAATACATTCCCCTTCGAAGAATTATACAATCTTCACAAAATGAAAATATGTAGTAGTATTTTGATTTGATATAATGTTTCACTCTCCTGAAAGTAACTTGGAAATAATAATTCTAACAGATTTTTGTGAAGGATAGTTCTATAAGAAAATACATTTGGTATATCATCTAAGGAAAACTGAAAGGAACTTCTGATAATAAAAAAGGTAAGGATTATTTATTTATTTGGAACACACTCAAAGCCTTTTTAACTTCATGAGTGTCAGGATCCAAAATTTATAAGGGTTTTTCAGGTTTTATCTTAGTGGTAATTTGTAAAGAAATATATTTAGTGTGGCTTAACTTATGATTAAAAGCCCTACTAATAAATTTGAATAAACATCTGAATAGCTACACTGTTTTATCCTATTTCATCAGATTTGAAACTACCCGTCAATGCAAAGAACAAAACACAGTGTAACTATTGCAAGGGAAATTCTAATTTATTGGTGACGCGGTTATTAAATAAAATAACACTAAAAGCAGATCGATTGTAACAAAAATTACTTTCACCCCGTTATAGAAGGTAGTGCAACAAAAAAATCTTAGGCGCCCGTTTCATACAAAATGTATACAAACTTCGGTCGCGTCTTTGTATTTTCTGTGGCACGACGCTTCTATATAGTTTGTATGTACATTAGAGGGCACATTTGCGCCCCTTCCTCGCTTTAGTACTGTGACCCTTCTAACTGGCCTGCACTGTAGTAAGTAGAACTATACAACATCTGCTATGATTAAGGTGCTACCCCAATTAAGATATCATTTGATGATGTTGATATTACTGTGAGGTAGATACAGATATTATTGATAAAATGTTAATTGCCCAAAAAATACTTCTTTGATGGTTAAATGATCCAGGTAAAACAAAATATTATATGTTCACAGCGAAACCCTAAGCTTGGAGCTTGTATCCTGGGCTTGAGTGAAATTAACATGAGTAGTTATGTTGGTATGTTTTTAAGATTATTGTAAGGTATTGTTAACTGGTTGTAAGCAATTTGTTAATAGAATTAAGTAAGGACTGTCATAACTAAATAATCCTGGACATTTAATAAGAGATTACACCATGGGTCTTCAACCTTTTACAGATCAAGTCCCAATCATTGATTTGCAATGTCGAAGGGCCGCAGCCCGCAGTGCTTTATTGGTACTAAATAAAATGTTGACATTTGTATCACTTGCAAGTTGCAACATTCGGCGTTTGATAGGAATTTTGCCGGCGTTGTAGCTCGTATTTCATGCTCTTATTTTGTCTTGCCGTAATTGTCTTTCAAATATATCAAACTGTATGTGGTATTCTTTTATTGCTGAAAGTGACTCATCGTGATACACTAAACAGACTGGTTTTTTATCTTTCTAGCCATTCACGCCTGCACATAGAACTTTAATAATATGAGCAGCGGCGGCAGCGTGTAAATTCAAATTGTAAGTGGATAATTATTGTATGTTGGTACATATTTCTTTTAGTCTCTAAGGGCCGCCAATTAAACGTGGCGGGCTGCATGTGGCCTGAGGGCCGCGGGTTGAAGACCCTTGCACTAAACGATGGTTAAAACTGGGATGGGGGTTTGATGTGTAGTATGTCTAGTACAGTATGTCCAGGATTATAAACCAAATTTGTTATTTTTGCATCAAACATTAAATAGATATGTTTGATGCTAATGATATAATGTTGTGTTTACCTACAGATAAAGAATTTTCTTAAACTTGATTTCTATTGTTTTTATAATTTTCTTAAATGTTAGATTAAATCTTACTCATCCTCTTTTTCTGTTAATATTTTAACAGGGGGAAAGCACCTTAAAACAGTTAAAAAAATAAAATTAGATGAAAAATAAGAAAAAACATACTTGAGTATTGATATCACTAAACATATACTAGGGATGGTAACTTATCACTTATCAGAGAAGGCACTTGTCAGTATTCAGGGGAACTGTCACCTACACACTTATTAATTACAATGGTTTTCTTAGCATGGGTTTCTTCATCATCAAATGTAATAAGATCATCATCATCATCCTTAGTGATAGTCTGCAAAAAGACAAACATAATATAAGTTCACCAACCAATAAGTATATATAAATGACCTATTACTAATACCACAAAAATAATTGTTTTATTCTAGTTCGGTGAATACAGGGTGAATTTGTAGATACTTAACAAATTTCGAAAGGTTCTGGTGGTAATCCATAACGAAAGGCAATCACGCCAGCTTGTGTGAGCTATTGGTGAACTGTGGTTTGGGAATTATTATTAAAATTCAATATTTAAGTTAAAAATCCACCATCATCAGTCATAAGACCCTAAATGAGAAGGAAAAACTATACACAATATATAATTGTTTTAAGGAGTGAGTTGGCCCTCCAAATTTTTTTATCTGTTAATAGATTCTCCCCATATCGAGCCTTTATAGGCAATTGTTATCAATGGAAAATCTATTGTTTTATTTCCTGATATTTGACTAGTTAATGCAGCAAAAATGAGATAGCAATAAAAAGGTATTGCTAATAATTCAGTGGAATATTTCTATTATTAAGTAGCAGTTTTATCTAAAGTAGTTAATCAAGGAATACTCACACTTGTTGAGGCAATATCAGATTTATTTTTGAGTGCAGCAGCATAGTTCAGTATTGGCTTGGGTTTATGTGACATCAATATAGGGCTTGTACCTCTATCATTCACATCATTGTCATTGTCTGGCTGATGGTTGTTTACTTTTAAATTCACAGGGTTCAGGTAGTCCACCCTTGGGGGATTTTTCATAGCTTCAATACAGGCTTGGGCCATCTCAACTTCTCTGTTCATGTATTTCTCTTCTATAATTTGATTGTACTCTGACTGTAAGTCAGTGGACAGCTTTTCAGAGAGTATAGAGCTCATTTGCTTTATTTCAGCTTCCAATTCTTTAATAGTACTTTCGTTCTTAGCAGCTAGTTTAGCTTCTTTGACAAGTCTTGCATTAACAGCTTCTTGTATACTCAATATGGCGTCATTTGTGTTGTTGTTGTGAATGTTGCTCTCTTTTATGATTTTATTGAATATGCTGTGGGGCGAGTGGTTCAGACCTTTTCTGTAGCCGTTCAGCTTTTCTCCTAAGTTAGCAGTTACATCTTCAATATACTCATACATATCTAAACAATTCATTTTGCCAAACCTGTATGTGAATGTGTGTGTAGATCCTTGTGATGATGATCTATTTGAAAGGTGGCAAGTCACAAATGTTTTCTTGCCATGGTGTTTCTCAAAATATTTTTGCAGCCCTTTAGATATGAGCTTGTCTCTGAAAGTAGCTTTGATGTTGGTATTTTTCCTGTATTTGTACCAACCAACTATTTCTTTAGCTGTGTTTGAAAGTATTTCGTCTAAGGCTTCCTCTTTTATCCTGCCGGTAGGGAGATAGAACAGCGACACTGAAGGTAGCGGGAGGACCGTTCTGATAACGATTTGGGTATCCAACCGGGTGTTGTCGCTATGAGAGTCTGATATGTGATTGGTGACTTCAGAAGTAACCTCACCAATGAGAAAGCCTTCCTGGAGATAAATCAAGAGTATAAATCAGTCAACTGCAATAATGGTTGAGTCTTAAGATAACCGGAAGAGTATTTACCTGACTGTTTGCAGAATTTACGCACTCATACATCAAAAATGATAAAGCTGTGCCACTAAGTGACACTTTTTCTGTATACGCCATTACTGAAACATTCCTTCCTTCTAGAACGGTAAGGAATTATCACCCACTGTCTTTAAACTCACGTACGGCAATTTTATGCAATTTGATCTTTTTGACTAGGTTTTCCCTTCTTTCATTGATAAACTATACGCTACGGCAATCGTATCCGTACGTGAAAATGACGTGACGTGCGTGACAACTGTGACAAGATGACGGAATTGAATTTATTAACTCAGTTCAGTCAGTTCATTCATTCTAAAAGAGCGAATGAACATAATGTCAATATCAAAAATAATGTCTTCTCAGTCTACGCATGACAATGAATGAAAACCCAAAAAAAATGTTTATGTAACCGTGAAAAAACCAGTATAAATTTCAGCGAATGTGTGTGAAGTGCATAGCGAGTGATGCATCCTAGTAGTCTGTGGTGAAGTTGCGTTTCGGTTTCATTCAGTCAATTTCGGTCAGTAGCAGTGCTGCCAACCCGTACGATAATTATGGGGGTATACGATAATTAAGCCGTAGGTACGATACATGATAGCATTTATCGCAAACAAATGTATGATAATTTTGAGCATTGATTAAAAAAACAATAAAATGCGTAAAAAGCATAGTCACATTTGAGGAAAAACTAATGGTAAAATCCAAATAAATTTATCTCTCCTTCACTCGTATTATGCGCATGTGATTGTAAAAATGAGAAAACATTAGGCGCGATGTATCTACGTTGTTGTGTGCCAAGAATTATACCAGACCGCACCATATGTATACCAAAGTAATCCGGGTACGTTATTCGGGGGAGCTGAGGGAAGGCTGCCAAAACAATGCCTGTGGGCACTGCGAGATCTTCTTGATGTTCGAGGCTCCGAGGATGTTTTTCGGACTTGAAAGTAAAAGCAGGGTTTGAGGCTTAAGGTTTCTGTTATAAATAGCAAAAACCAGTAAACTGAGTAGAGTTGATAAAAATTTGTTAAGCTACGTATCTGTTATTTGATCCACAGACTATTAATTTTATTTTTTGTTTTTTTATGTAATTAATAGATGCATAAATAAATATTGCTGGACATTTCACACAGCGCTATCTAGCCCCAAACTAAGCAGAGCTTGTAATATGGGAATGAGATAACTGATAGAATGCTTATATACTGATTTTTTGTAAATACATATTATTATATAGAGAACATCCAGACCTGGAAAAAATATATCTAGCTCATGCAAAAATTTGTTTTGCGGCGGGAATCGAACCCGCTACTTCCTGCGTCTCAGCCGGCTATTTACCCACTGCGCCACGGAGGTCGTCGTCTATGAACATAGAGTTGGTAATATTTACAGCGTTGGGATATCATGAAATAACTGTTTTTATTATTACTAGTGGTTCGCCCCGAACTGAGATCTCGCGAGTCTCCCAAAACACAAAAAAAGAAATATTCTTAGGGCGACTCGCGCAACGATGCCTAAATGAATTTAGTAGCTAAATATGATTTAAGGAGTTGTCAAATCATACAAATACGTAACGTTTAAACATTAACGTTTAGGGATAGTTGTGCAAGCCGGCTGAACAAGCAAACAGTCACAGGCATCGCCGAATACAATATCCTTCACTCGTAAGTCTGTAGAACTAATTCATAAATTAATATCACTCACATAATAAAATTTAAAAATAAGAAGGAACAAACAAATCGATAAAGAATTTTTAACATTACACAAGAGCGACATTATCCGACTATGTCCGGTGACCACACTAACATCTTTGACTAATAAAATAGTACCACGAAATAATAACCATATAACATGACCTACAGTTTCATTTAAATTACAGGTAACGGCAGTTCATGTTAATTAGTTTTTTTTGGGGTACAAATGGCAGTTATTCTTTATTTCAGACTTTTGCCACTAAAGCTCACATCATTTGTGTCACTAAAGCTACACGAATACAAAATTACAGCATTGTGGGGTCACTGGTGTACCCTGTGAATTTTGTCAAAGTTCAGTTTTTATTATGGCTAATAACTCAAAAACTATAAGAACTTTACTAAAAATAAAAACTGAGCTTAAATGTACTAATCAAGACCTTTCATTTGACGGCCCACTTGACCTAATAGTCTCATTTTTTTTACCCCGTTTGAACCTTAATATCTCAACAACCCCCCAACATTTTTAGTTAATTTAGTCACACCAAAATTGTGCCATCGCTATCTACCTATGTATCAAATTTCACGATGATCGGATAAACACTTCGAAAGTTATTCTCGGACAAATAAACATGAAATAAAGAATAACTGCCATTTGTACCCCAAAAAAAACTAATTAACATGAACTGCCGTTACCTGTAATTTAAATGAAACTGTAGGTCATGTTATATGGTTATTATCGTGGTACTATTTTATTAGTCAAAGATGTTAGTGTGGTCACCGGACATAGTCGGATAATGTCGCTCTTGTGTAATGTTAAAAATTCTTTATCGATTTGTTTGTATGCATACAATGCCGATTTGCCCAAGTAGATTTAGAGATCTCGCTTCGCTCGGTCAATTAATGTTTTTATAATACCATAATTTAGTATCGATGGGCATTTTAATAAATATTTGTAACAATGAAGTTCACGTTTTTTTTATATTCATACAAATTATGACTTCATTCAGTGGCAGAACTTTGACATTTATTAAAAAAGTAACAGATTTTAGCAGATTTTCGACGAGCATTTTGGCATAATGTTCAATTTAAATCTGGTCACACTGTCAGTGGTGGGGTGGTGTGAGATTTGTTTGTGGGCAGGCAATGCAAATGATCATTCACGTTTCAGTTTGTTTTCTTTATTTTGTTTCAGTAAATCAAGAAGAATCATACTGTATAAAATCCAGTATTGGTACAGTACCTACCGGTGGATTTAATTTTTAGAAAGCAGTAAGTTTTAAATTAATAATCCGGCATAACTACTACTGATGATGTGCGAGTTCAACTGAAGGCTAAATTTAGTTTTTGGCAACGAGCAAGTATATTTTGTTCATATTTTCTATTTACGGAGGATCTAGAATTCACGTTCACTTTAACGTTTATTAGTCATTTCATAAATTTCTATTTACCTGTATATCTTGCCCATAAAATACATTCACACAACTGAAAAAAAAATTAAGGGCACTACTAGACAGAGGTAAAGTTTGTTGTTTGTATGTTTGTAGGGAGTAATCTCGGAAACCAATAAACCTGTTCTGATAATTACATATTTCACTGATATGAAGCTATGTTACCCCTGAGTGCTCTATTTTGATAAAAACCCATATGAAGCCTGGTCTGGTCAGTTATTTTAGTTATACAAACACACCTACATCATCATCATCG
Source organism: Philereme transversata (assembly GCA_963924445.1). Classification (NCBI taxonomy): domain Eukaryota; kingdom Metazoa; phylum Arthropoda; class Insecta; order Lepidoptera; family Geometridae; genus Philereme; species Philereme transversata. Next base: position 1,918,364 of record OZ004344.1, read on the forward strand.
TCAGCCTTTCTCATCCCACTGTTGGGCATAGGCCTCTCTTCGTTGTCGCCATTCACCTCTGTCCTGCGTTGTTCTAACCCACATACGGCCTGCGATTTTTATAATGTCGTCGACCCATCTTGCCGGTAGACGACCTGCGTTCCTAGTTCCATCTCGGGGCCACCACTCAGTCAGCATCCTGCTCCACCTGTCATCACCGCGCCTGGCCACATGTCCTGCCCAACTCCATTTGAGTCCCAATATACGCTTGCTGACGTCTTGAACTTTAGTCCGCTTGCGAATTTCGGTATTGGGGACTCGGTCTAGCAGTGTGATGCTGAGCATGGCGCGCTCCATGGCTCTCTGTGCGACTCTAATCCTGTGCACAGTCTCCTTCGTGAGCATCCATGTCTCAGCACCGTAGGTTAATGTGTAAGGAACACCTACATAAGTATGGTTAATTAAGCAAGATTAAAGTTAAGATTTCACCATGTTTTTACCATAAAATGGTCGTTGAACGGAATTTGAATTGTATAATTGTATAACATATTGCTTATTTTATGCTTTACACAAACAATTTTAGACAAACTATTTTTGAAGTCGCCTACTAAAACTGACTGCATCTATATTTCAATATAAACTTTCCACATTTATTTTGAGATGTTATTAGTTGAAATATGAATTATGGTTACAGAAAGCTATTTATAAAAAATTCAGAAACATTCATCAGAAATTCCTTCTGGAGTATTGACAGCATTGCAATTATTCTCTTACTATATGTATTAATCTGTTAGTCTAAACTCTAAATGAATTATAGTGCCATGACATGGTAAAGTTAGAGATTAACTCTATCTAACACCAATTACAGAACAACATACAAAAATACCTAATTATCTAAAAACAATAGAAATGTATAATTAGTGGTGTTTCCACTCAAAGTAATTCCTTACAAACAATCTTAGGATGTATAGGGACAATATAAGAGTCCAGGTGTTTATATTTTTAAAGATCTAACGTTATTTTCATAGCTAAATAAATAAATGCAGGCAGAAATGTACTAGGTATGTACTCTTATTAATTTTGGAGTCACTTAACTTTGTAACCTGTATATTATTGAAAGAATTATAAGAAAGGAATCAATGAATAATTACTGGTAAGGACTTAAATACCTATACTGTTAATAAAACTAGGTTTGAATTCCAAACAAATATGAATAAATATGTTAGTAACGATTCAGTACATTGATAACAAGCATTTACATTTAATATTTGTTCTAGATAATTGCATTATCAGTAATAAGAGAGCAGTGCATGTTCAAGCTACTGAGCACTGCATGGAGGCTCGAGATAAACCAACGAGTTTTATCAACTAATTGTGTCCGCCAATTGGGAACTTTAATCAAACAAAAGAAAATGGAAGGGTGTAAGAAAAAAGTATGTTTGCTTCAAGATAATCCACTGATATCTAAGAAGTACTACCGGCGTGCTGAGCACAGGTATGTACCCCACCTATTTTATCAATTCAATATCAGCTAAGAGACCTACACATATTTATTTTGGGGCTGGGTGTTGTGTGTGATGCCATTGTATTGGTCCGGGGAATCTTAGTGTGCTCTTGGGACTCTCTTAACCCATTTATACATATCGTTGATTTGTATCCTTAGTAATATTATAAACTAGCTGACCCGCCCGAGTAATATAAACTAGCTGACCCGCCCGCGGCTTCACACGCGTAGTTTGTTAAATATTTAGTTTCATATCTACTGAATCCTGCGAGATACCGAAATGGAACATACATGAAAAAATTCAATAAGAAAGTATCTATGTACTAATATTAACACGAACCTACAATTGAGGAATTATGGATTGCTTGTACAAACTTTCAACCCCTATTTCACCCCTTCAAGATTATTTTTTGAGACAAATGATAGCCTTAATCAGGACATAATCTCCTTGTCAAATTTCATTACGATCAGTTCAGCCGTTTAGTCTCTAAAAGGTAAGAAACAAACAAACAGAGTTACTTTCGCATTCATAATATTAGTACCTATGGAGTATGGATTCGAAAGTAGCTCTGTCCCTATGTCTGTCTGTTTGTTACATTTTCACGACTAAACGGCTGACCCGATTTCGATGAAACTTGGTATACTTATAGATAGATTATGACCAGGATTGAGTCATAGGCTACTTTTCACCCCATTGCGCAGAAGGAGGGTAATATTAAAAAAAATAAATATAATGTTTCAAACCACGCGTGCGAAGCGGCGGGCGGGTTAGCTAGTGTAGATTATAAATGTTTGAATGTAATCTATAGCTTTTAGATTATGTATGAGCATTAATTCATCTTCAGTGGCCTGACATTGCTATGTTTTATTGTTTATGAGATAATACAATCTTGTTGTTATGTTCGAAAACGTTTATTCGCGTCACTTAATCGCGGGATATTTAAAATAACGTTTTTGTGTATAAAAAGAACAGTAAACTAAGATGTCCTTGTGCGAATCCGTCATTATATCCCCTGCTGGACATAGGCCTCCCCTATATCTACCTAACCGCTCCCAGCAATCTTTATCATCTCCTTTAATGTGTGAATGTACCTTTAATAACATAAGATAGAATAACGTTGAATTTAAAGGTACTGTAGTGTAGGGCTATTGGCATAATCCAATATCGTTTTAAATATTTCGCTCTAGGACAACTTAACTTCGTATTTGGTTAACGTCACTTTTTGAACTAGGGTTATCAACTTATTGTGATAAGTTAGGTCATCATTATCATGTTATTGAAAACTGTTGTTTGTTGGCTTGTACCTACATAGTCTCAGTTATACTCTAACAGTCGTACTGAATGGTCATACTCAACCATAAAAGGAGCGAAACAATAAAATCTTAAAGAAAAATTGTGGCTAGTTCAAAATGCCTGATGAAAGTGCGTACCCCCTTTCTCCCTGTGTAAGCTCGCAAGATATTCGCGCACGCGCAAACTCCTCATCTAAGAAAAGGCCGGTACTTACATTTCTGGCAGGCGACGAAGCCTTTGAAATACCGGACAAGTCTGAAGCCGGGGTTGACAAGCCATTGTCTAGGGTTGATCGCAGCGAGGTGGAACTCGACAGTTTTGCGGAGTCGCTTACCACGATGCATAGTACCTGGTTCGACAAGAGAGACCTGGAACACAGGTATGTATTTGATCATTTTCTGTATTTTCCCCGCGATGAGGCGTTCTAAAGACTTAGCCTACCTAAAATAGCCCTGACTACTCCTTACGTTTGTCTAAGCATTATGTTTGTCTCATCTCCCTAAAGTAAGCGTCGTTCAAGTCGAAATAATCGGTCGGATTGTTATTCGTGAGATAAAGCACGATTTAAAAATAGGTAGGTACCTACTAATGAAATAACTTTTTAATAATGAAATACCTAGTTATTAAACATTTTATCGGCCCTAAGAAAAATAGCGATAATCTTAGTTTTAATACTAAAAAACTTAATAATAAAATTAGATAAACTCGCTATTGCCACTTGAAGACGCCATTAAAGTTATAAAAAGGTGTAGGTACTACGCTGATTTGTCAAACTCCCACGTAATATACAAAAATTTACAATGAACTATTTTTAAAACATAACTAAACAAAATCTTTATAAAAAAGCTTACTTTATCATACCGGATTATTAAGATACTAAAAAAGCCAGTTGCTCCAACACGACCAAAGTGTTACCTTGTTACCACAAAAAAAGTTAAACACTGATTAAAGCGGGTTTAAAAACTTCCTTACCAATTTTTGTATACGATATTTTTTAAACAATGTTTAGTGAGTGTTTATCTTTTTTGTGGTAAGACCCTTACAATTTAGACGTAATTTATTATCTTTAATGTTCCTATAGTTTTGTAATAGGATCATTAAAAATAATAAGCAGCCTTGTTTCTTGCTTTTCTTTACTGGCTTGGTTGCGAAGGAACAGGCAGTAAATTAAACGATTCAAAGTGATCCTTGTGATTTGAATGGATAAATCAATTTTTACTTTTGACTTTAATGATCTACTACCTTATTTAATGAACCTTTCATAATTTTCCATCTGACTTCCCCTTAAAAAGATATTTATCCTCTCGGATCTTCTATCATGCTTATTAAATTCGTGAGCATTTTATAATTTTAGCTTAATTATGTTGCTCTAGTATCAAGATCAGACTTATTCAATTCAATATATTTATTTCAGACGTATATGTCCATAAAATGGTTAGTAATAGGTACAATTGTTTAAGTTTGTATTAAAAAAAATATTTATAGATTAAAGGCAAATAAATTTAGTGAGATTACAATAAAAATAAATTATATTCATAAACAAAATATATATACATATAATAAATTAAAATCATGTAAAAAAAAAATAATACAGCTTATCTACGCCAATTATCATCTCATGATTTATTTTATCAGCGTTGCATAAATTCTGAGGAAAACTTTTTCGTCGCCCGGTTCGAGGAACTTAGTGAATCACTTTCGTTTGAATTGAACTCTTAATTTTCCTGCCCATAGCCCATAATGCAAGGGGGTCGGCACAGCATGTTTTCTTCTTTCATTTCCTATCAGTACTCAATCACTCTTATTCTACTCATACTTGCTACGAGGACCATCCATATCCTTTGTCCTAGCACTACTTATTATCCCTCCACATTTAATCGTACGCATGGAGATACCCACCCATCTATCTAATCTTTACATCGTATCTTTGTCCGAATCGTCATTGATAGATATTTATAAAAACCAGCCAAGAGCGAGTCGGACTCGCGCACGAAGGGTTCCGTACCATCTTTACATAGTATAAAATGAAGTCGCTTCCGGTGTCTGTTCGCTTAGATCTTTTAAACTACTCAACGGATTTTAATGCAGTTTTCAGCAATAGATAGAGTGATTCAAGACGAAGGTTTATATCTATAATACATACATAACTCTGTATGTTTGTTACCTTTACACGACTAAACGGCTAAACGGATCCTAATGAAACTTTGCAGGAGATAGATTATATCCTGGGAAACTACATAGGCTTCTTTTTAGCCAATTGCGCAAAATGAGGGTAATGTTTTATTGAAAAGTTGAAGTCGAAACGACTGAAACATCGGTACTTATTGACTCTTGTCACGTATGGCAGTTGTAAATGTAACAAAATACATAGGCACCTAGCATACAACTATTTTCGATCGCTCATTGAGTTCTGGAACCTTCGTCCTTCTCGTGAAGTTAACAATATACCGTCTGGCACGCGTGACGAATTCTTTCATCGATTATCGTCAAAAAAACAACAACGCACGACATTTTAATTACAAAGTAATTAACATGTTTGTACTTTTAGAGTTTTTAGGATATTTTTACTTCTGTCAATATAATTGGGAATTTTATTCAATATCTAAACACTAACAAATTACAGTAGAACAATGGGTAATCCATCGGTTTCAACTCTAGTTGGACTCTAGTAGGCCTAGAAAATTAAAATAGCGATTGAAAGCTAGCTCTTAACTCGGTTAAGTTCGGATACTTCAAGGTCCATTGGCTTAGATCACTCACTAACTCCAAGGTCTTTCCATCAGAACTAGCAATTACCGAGTTTTATTTAACCTGCAAAATTACCGCTGTAGATGCAGTCCAGCTTCATTTGACAGTTTTCTGGGACTAGCAGGTGTCCAGTTGTTTTGCTGCGTCAAAATTGTATTTGCTGTCTGTGAGTTAATTATTTGTTTATTACTCCTCCCCTGATGTGTGTAGATAGAATGGTTACGAGATGGAAGGTTAGATCCAGTTTCACAATAAAATTGGTACCACGAACATTTTGTTTCAATTTGTTAAACGCTATCGTAGATAAGCTATCTGAAATTTCCATGCAGCGAATCAATTAATCTATAATCATAGGTACCTACCGATATTGTACCAATAATTCGTAGATACCAAGTTTTTTCTTAGCTGAGTTAGTTGGCAATATTTTTAATATAATTCAGGGAGTCAGTCATGAAAGTATTTGGCCTCTTACATCACCTTGTAAAGTAACGTTCTCTTATCAGCGCGTGCGCAGTCTGGTTATTCTCGGAAGATTACTTACTGATTTTCCACTACTAATGATATAACCAAAATTTGTTTTAAAAACAATTGATGTTTCTTACATAGCTATTAACTTCTTATCAATTACCCTAGTTCTACGTCTGATTTCCATTAAGAACTCGATGTGGGCATTCGTAAAAGAGTAAAACTCTTTAGTCTATCCGACATTATCTAGTCTCGAACTAAGAAAGCGGCTTTATAGTTGGGCATGTTAGAAAGCATAATTAAATACTACACCGCATCTTTCTTTATACTAATAATTAGAACACTTTATTAATTATGTGTGCCCTAAGGTATAAGTATTTTTTTTTTAGTTTAACGTCTCGGTTCCTAGTCGTGGGCATGACTGATACCGATACCCCCGTTCATCAAATCGCGTTCCATGCAACCTTCGCACAATACACCTTCCCCACCTAGATACCTACTAAGCCGGATTTAAGCCGGTTGCAGACCGAAAACTAAGCTATGCCGAAGCTAAACTGAGCCAGCTAAGCTAAGCCAAGCCGAGCTAAGCCAGAAATATGTGCCGTGCACATCAAAAACTAACCGAAAGATCAGTCAGTGTTGCGAAGTTCAATTCGACGGGCGTACGCTCGCCATGAATAAAATTGATGAATAAAGTTCCGATGAATATGTTACACATAGAAAAAGAAGATTAATATTGACTTATCATTATTTGGATTACTTATTTCCTCCACTATTCTTTTCCATACAACATCTTTTTTAATTAAGTTGTGATACTCCTTTGACTGTGTGTTCCATAGTACAGGAAATTGTTTAACAATTTCAATAAATTGCTCCACATTCGCTACAAAACGACCGTACGTACGACAAAGGACACTGGACAGCACTGGCGAAGGATGTGCGTAGGGCGTGCGGGGAAGGCGGGAGGGGCTTAGCTTAGCTCCCGTAGCTGCGCATCGGCATGCACAACTAACTTAGCTTCGCATATTTTAGTTAGCTCGCATAGCTTAGTTCTCATAGTTTGCGGTCTGCACACAAGTATGGAAAACTGCGTCAGCTATGCGAGCTAAGCTAAAATAACTTAGCTTAGCTCTTGGTCTGCAACCCGCATTAGGATTCAAACCAGCCTTCGACCGAAGAAAATCATTTTCAACCTGTACCTTAGTCGGATCAGTGATCCGAAATACCTATATCGTATAGTGTAATTAGCGCAGTCGGGGGGTTAGTGAATCAGCTGTTTGTCGCATGAAAGTAGTTTGGTAATGCGATTGCCGACGCCGCCGCCGCCGCCGCGCCGCCGCCGCCGGTCGCCGACCGACGTAGTAGGTCTAGGTAGACTGGCTAGCACAGCGAAGTCAGCCAGCGAACCAGGGTTGCCAACCGTACGAGGTTCCTCGTACAAATACGAGATTTGTGGTCTTCCGTACGAGGTACGAGGACACTATCAACCTCGTACAATTATATACGAGATTTTGATAATAGGGTCATACGCATATTTGGAGAGGAGATGTAAAAAGTTACCTTGCAAATTTTCGTAATAATATGACCGTTTTTTGTGATTTTACTTAAATAAATAAAATAAATAAATATTGCTGGACATTTCACACAGCGTTATCTAGCCCCAAACTAAGCAGAGCTTGTACTATGGGAACCAGATAACTGATAGAATACTTATATACTTTTTTTTTGTAAATACATACTTATACCACCACCCAGACACGGAAAAACTATCTGTAGATTATGCAAACATTTGTTCCGTGGCGGGAATCGAACCCGCTACCTCCTGCGTCTCAGCCGGCTATACGCCCAATGCGCCACGGAGGTCGTCCTTTTTAATCATTTGACTTGAATCAAATGATTAAATAATAAAGACATAATAAATGATGAATTAAAAAAATATAAACATTTTTTGAAATACAACTTAAAGTGATGTTTTATTTAGTAGGAAACTTGGAATAGTTTATTTCATCATGAGTAAAAAGTCCTAAATCCAGTTGTTCAATATCCCTTAATTTTGTAATAATGTAAGAAATGTACGAGGTTTGAAAGTCAAAATACGAGATTTTTAGCTGCATATGTACGAGGTAAATTTTTTTACGGTTGGCAAACCTGCAGCGAACGAGCGAGCGAGCGTCAGTCAGTACCTGTCGCGCTGTCCTCGCAACCCGTACGCTCCTCGGCAATATAAACATTTATCTTTATCATCGCGATTTTAATACACGACTTGATTATAGTGGCTAACTTGGTATTGTGGTAAACAATTCACATTTTTAGGTCTAGTAAATGAGTGGTATACAGGAAGCTGTGAGTACATTCGTGTGGGTCCTTGTTTGAATTCGCATCATTGATTCTGTTTGTCGTTTTTTATTAATCTTGACATCAATGTGTTTAAGTGGAGGCTGTGTTCTACACTATGCTATCACGCAATAATGGTCAATTTGTGTGCAACACAAACGATGACTTCAAGTTAATCCACTTTTAATTTTTCCTTTATTTACATATTTTCCTCTAAAGTGTTGGAAATTGTTATAATAAATATATCTAGTTCAGTATAATTTAATAATTACTGAGTAATCGTGTCAGTGTAGTGAACAACTATCAGGTAGGTCGCTGTAATTAGAATTGTTTTAATCTATATTTTTATGAGTCATGCATAAGGTAACTGCGTAACGGCAGGATTCGGTCTTTGTTTGAATATGTACTGCATGCATCACAACAATGTGAATTAGTTAAACATTTTTATCGTTGAAATGATTGTTATGCTACACTGTCATATCAAATAGATTGTTTTAGACAAAAAAGATACAGTTAATTCATTTAACATATACCTACATGTCTGATTGATTATACATGTGTGTGATTAAAACATCGGTTATGGCGACAAAATTAAACAACTGTCGCATTATCGTATTTGTAGAATTTTCTCTATGTTCACTAGCAAGATTTTATCACGAATACGTAATTTTTCATAACCAGCTAAATGGAGAAAACAACGCTTTTCCAAGTCACGTACTGTTACACAGTTACAAGCTCCCTTAGCCCACAAACATGCACTGAATTATAAAATTAGTAGGAAGGAAGTAAGATTAAAACATCCCGTTACAGTAAAATTTACAATTATTTACAACTACATAGGTAAATAATATAATAAATAACAGCACAAAAATAGAACAAGGACGAGAAATTATTTGCCTCATTAAAATAGTTTATATCACGTGTTGTGAGTGAAAGCTAGGTTTAGTACCGTCGCCGTCGTCGACCAACTAATACTTTCATAACGTAAATATTTGCTACGGGAATTCGAGTGGAATGATATTATAGTATTGATTTCCTGGCTTCCTGGCAAGCGCTCCCCCATGCGCCTTGCATCCCAATTCCCAACTCATTCAATAATCACTTCGTGAGCGGTCGCAACCCGTCCCCTATCGAATTAAAGTATTAGCGTAGTTAACTGTATTTGACTGTTATCGTGTCCTTGATGACAAATTGAGATGTTACCTACTTATTGTTGAATGAATCAACGTGCTTATTTATAACCAAAATTTCCATTGTAACAGGTAGTATTTATGACTATCTTTGTTGTCTCGGGCGGGAATGTGAAACATAGCTACGTAGCCCAGAACTTCTTTGGGTATTGTACACTTTGTCTTAATAAAACTTCAGAAGGCCTTTATTCTACTTTTCTTTGGCTGAAATGGCTTTGCTTTTCCAACCGATACAGGTAGCGTTCATGTAAAGTGCACAGATAATTCGTCTGGCATTGAGTTATTTGCGATTGCAAGCATCACTCTGCGCTATCTTAGCATGGTCATCAGAGCCATCAATCACGCTCAGGCAAGTCAAAATTCGATTAATGGTCTGAGAAGCAAGTGCGTTTGATCTGAAAGCACACCTGAAACAAATCGAATGCATAGCCACGTCACGACTACTTATAATTTAAAAGCGGCTTGTCTTTTGCTTCACAAAGAAGACTCGAATGGAACCCCCACGTTACTAGCTTAGTTCTTTTTAGATATGCAAGTCGTAAAACTAACTAACAAGGCACTAGTTAGTTTAAATACCTAATACTCGTATTAGATATATGGGTGACGGTATCGAATAAACATGAGAAATACACTCAGATAAACATGATAAAATGATGGATATTATAGAGGGGCAACAAGAGCAAACTCTGTTTCAGCAAGACCGGTCTTTTGACCTTGTTACTGTCAAGGATATCAACTCGCAGCTTCCTTTGTACAACTGAAACGGATACGTTAACGGCAAATATCTCAAGATTTGTGTTTTGTTTACGTACTTTAGGCGAATTTTTTTAGAATTCAGTGAAGTGTTATTTTTTCTCTAAGACTAAGTGTTTTTGGCAAAGTATTCAAGTTGAATGTTTAAACTACGATGAAGGACCACAAATCTCAAAATGGAAAGTCTGTAGTTATTGTCGAGCCAGTCGTTGCAAATGGATCTTCTTATGGCAAAGGCGACAGATACACGGCAGCCCCTAACGAGTAAGTATGAGGTTTGGTCGAGAAGCCACGGTTTTTGGTGAATCACTGCTATTTGTGTCCTCGCATTCAAGTGCGAAAATCAAATGGGTAACTCTGTTAACCGATTGAAACAATCATGCTTTGTTGATTGGCAGCAGGGGTTACAATAATTATAATATGTTACCGACCGATGCTATGATATTACCTACCTTACCTAAAATGTAATTTATTATGATTTTAAAGCAAGAATATGTAATGTGGTTTTAAAAAATATTAAAATTCGCATACAAAACTAAATGCGTCATTCTAACATAATTGATAAAGGGAAATCTCAAAATATAAATTAGAAGCAAGCAAAGTAATTTGAAATATAAGTTTGTTAACCCATATCTTTTGATTCCTGTCAGTTTATTTTACTTTCTGATGGTTAAAACGTTTTCTGGATTAAATATAAGAAACGTGTAGGAAATTTAGCATGGAATGTGTGCTCTGGAATTCCATGCTGGACACATGTCAATAAAGCGTAGGCGTGAACGCAAGTGCTGTCGCTACAAATGGGTTATTTACGATCAATCTGGACATTACACCGAACGGCGCCAAAGCGATGTCTAATTCTGGATTATCACCTGACTAACATGCATTTCAGTTGTCACTTGCATTTACGTGATTTTGTATGATGCTCCTTTTAGCTTTGTTTATTATCATCCGTGGTATGGCGGCTGCGGGTAAACCAGTTGAGTTGATTTTATCAGTTCGGTCTCTAGGTTGCATAATTCACCAGCATCTAACTCCTGGTTCCTCTATCTTCCTGGTCTAATTATATCATTTGTTTGTCAATTGTATACCAGAGTAACTTTGCCATATTATCTGGAAGGCGAGTCGGTGTCTTCCATTGACCAAACATTAGAACTCTGATTCTTAAAACATAATTGATTGTAGTTGTAAAGATACCGACAACTACAATCGAGAATGTTTCTCAGTTGTCTGAAATCAATCATAACTTAATTAGGAACATAAAGTCAGTTTACTTAAAAATATTTGCTAGGTCAATCTTCGTTACCGGGAATAAGTACCGCAACCCTCCCAACCACCCACATTTTCCTAGAATTAGAGACAGCGGAGGAGTGATAAATTAATATCGATCGCTTACTACCTTTGCTTCTAAGAGTCACCTTTACACACCTAGGAATGTACACAGGCACACAGGGCTTAGTCTTCGTCCCCATGCCCCAACCTGAGGAGGAAATTATACTAGCTTGAATGATACTAAAGAGGCTAATTCATCCGGTCATAATCATTCGTCACGACACGCTCAACTGTTCCATTTCCATCTGAATGGACAGAGTCTTGCGTATGTGCCATGTTTTAATTCTTCACTTCGTTTCCTATTAGCAACGTAAGGAGAGTTTAGACAACTAAACATAATACCTTTAGTAGGTAATTAGGTATAGTATAGAGCATTTCTTATATTTGAACAAGTCAGCAGGACTTGTTCAAATATAAGAAATGCTGTATGAACTAATGAACAAGTCAGCAGTCTCGGAATAAATCAAGTGCAGGTAGATGTTCTAACTTCGACTTATCTGGAACAAGTAGGCGTTTGTGTGCCTAAGCACGCAAACGCTACTTACTAAGTTGCAACTTGCAACTGCCAATCAGATTAATAAATACGGCGATGATTTTGAAGAGCAGGCTACGAGTATGAACAACCTCGTCAATCGATGATTTTGACTAGATTGACCTGGCAATAGCTATCGATCTCTTAAACGCGTTCTCAGCATACGAAACGTATTGGTTTGAGTGCTTCAATTAACTTGTAAAACAAGTGTTGGTTCAATTGCTGTATTTAACTTACACAATGTTCCTCTCTAATAACCTTTTTGGAAACATTCGATCGCACATCAATCTGTTATTAATCTGTAGCGTTATGTACATGTTAATTATTAGATGGGTAAGTAGTTTCTTAATTTTCGTAGGATATTAATCACGGTGTTTTTGCTACGTTCAGTCAGCAATCTGTAATGTACGACTATAAAACAAATTGTAGTTGTTTCAAGGATATTGCTGTATATGTTAATTTAAATTCAGAAGTTATAAATTTGTTCAGTTATCGATCGAAAAAACTTTATCGACTACAGCTTCCTTATTTTGTTTACGATTCGGCAGTTTCCATGGTTTGAATTGCATCACATCTAATATTATTAGGAGTAGGTCAGTTTATGAATCGGAAATTAATCAACTTTCGCTCTACGCGTTAAATCAGCGCCTGTCACGTCTGTGGGTGTAGAACAAATGTTTGACTAGTAATAATAGGCTAGCGAATTTGCATTTCAACTGTTATGGCGACATAACTCGGCGTCCGCTCTGGATTAGAGGTCGGAATTTCAGACTAAAACACGCCCAAGTACATACTTATACCAAACAATAACTTAATACTACGCATATACAATGAGAGTGGATTTCAATCATTATTATAAATACGAGATTTGTCACGTCTATCGGTATTTCGACCAACAATGTTTCGGTTCAATTCGTGAACCTTCATCAGGGTGAGTGCGATCCGCTCAAAATAACGTCTCGCCTCGCTCTGAGTGCGATAAGACGGTACGTGATAAATCCCGTATTTATAATAATGATTGAAATCAATCACGAAAGTTTTCTAAGAGTGGATTCCATTCATTATTCTTTATTTTGGTACTCTTGAACGTATGGTTAAACACTTGCATAACTGTATTACGAATTCTCATTATATTTTCACGTGTAAATAATATTCCCAGGTAGAACCGTTCTCGAACTTCACACTTATTTCGCAATTACGTTAGCCGACTTTCCATTTTTTTACTCTTGAAGAAAATCTATTGCAGAAGTGTTATGTATTATTTCAGCGAAATATTTTTATGTTTCAACAATTTGTTTTTTGTTCCAGAATCTTCGTAAACAGATCGTTGCATTTAGAAAATGTCAAATTCTACGGGTTTGATATGGACTACACATTGGCTGGTGAGTCCCTTTCATCGTAAATCTTCTATCTCAGAGACTATACAATACTACTAATAATTCATAAAAAAAACATAGTTGTGATGTAATTGTAACTCTAGTAGGTATAAGGACAGTAGGCCATTACTGAACATAGGCCTCCCCCATAGATTACCAGAGCGACCAAACTTGTGCGGCCTGCATAAAAATATGTTAGCCACCAGTAAAAACGACAAATACTTAAAAACAACTCTTGCATGTCTTATAAATAAATCCATAACTCTCTCCGGCTTTGTTACGTTACGTAGTAGTACGCGAATAATAATTTTATTTTTTACAGAGTACAAATCACCACAATACGAAACGTTAGGATTCAATTTAACCAAAGAAAGATTAGTACACAAAGGATATCCTCGTGAAATATTAGAATTCGAATATGACCCTTCATTCCCAGTGAGGTAAGTGTGATTTGTACAATTTGTACTAACGACATAACATATCGTCTTAAAAAAATTTTGTTCAAGACAGAAGAATAATAAATATTCAAATTTAAATTTAGTAAATTTTCTCTGTTTTTTAATCTTTCTCAATTAGAGAACCACGAACTTTAGGAGCGGTTTCTTTGCATTTTGTCTGCTAAAACGTACTAAGATTATTTACGTGACTTTAAACAAGTTATTTTTTTTTCAGAGGTCTATGGTTCGACACATTGTGTGGAAACTTATTGAAAGTGGATGCTTATGGAAATATTTTAGTATGCGTGCATGGATTCGAATTCTTAAAACAGTAAGTATGCAAGTTTATTATTAATACGTAAAGATAAAACTTTGTACCCCTTTTTAAACATATTGCGCGTATGAAGGAGAGTTTTGGCATGGTAAAGTTTATGTGGAAAACAAGTGCAGCAAGCTAAAAAAAATTATCTCTCGAATTTCGATGAACTTAATGAACATTCCTCTTTGGTATTACCTACATTCTATCATATGTGAAATCTATTCAAATGGTTATCCGGCTCGAAGGACAAAACAGTCGAATCATAACATTTGTATTATTAGTATTTATATTTGGAAGCTGAATATCAATGTTATTGATATCAGCCAGAACCACATGTATTGTATAATTAATTATTACTTACATAATTGGTTGCTAACCGGTAATGTTTTTAACTTATCTTATGATGTCACCGATAAAGATTTTGTATATTTGATAAGAGAATTAAAGGCCGTTTAATAATTCTTAAAACTGGTTGCTCTCTTGAAATGTACTTGATTTCGGTGAATTTTAAATGACATATTTTTTGTTAACTCCCGTTTTGATTCTAGTTTTTACCTTACTTTATGTACTACTATAAAATAGAATACAATTTATATTTCCCTGACTTAGAATATGAAGTAAAAGTTAACGCTAGTCTAGTTATTTTTTGTAAGGTAATTTACTGAGTTCCATAATCTGTGTTATTTGTGAATATCTACGAGCTAACTGCTAAGAGTTTGGTATAAATATGTATGTCAATATGTCTAGATCCTCGGTGCATCAAGTATATAGGGTTAAGCAACCCTCAGTCCACTGACAAATGAAATCTAAGTGGGAGCGGTGGGTGCGACTCTCAAAAATTATCTGTAACTGTATTTATTGTGTTTCTGTCTTTGATGAATGTATATGACTACTTAATTTATTTGATTATGCTTTTTTCAGCTCTCAAGTATATGAACTCTACCCGAATAAGTTCTTGACATTGGACGAGTCCAGAGTTTATGTTCTGAACACGCTTTTCAACTTGCCCGAGACTTACTTGATCGCGTGTTTGATAGACTTCTTCACGAACTCGCCGCAGTATACGAGGTAACATACTGTTTATTTTGTAGTAAGGCTCAGTGCTGTCTCTAGGAGTTGTATTTGGGGCAAATTGTATAATAGATTTTTACCTTGAAAACGTTAATGATTGATCTTGGCTTGGTTTGCGCTAGATACTCTTTTAATGGTTATCATTTGGTGTCATAAGCGTAACTCATTTAGGTCAGCCACTATTTAGGAAGCGGGCGGTAAAACAGCATTATTGTATTAATTGACCAGCGAAATCAAACATGACTGATGAATTTCTATGAATTGAATAAAAAAATGTTAGTATCAATGAGAGAAATTCCAGTGTATTTTTATGCGTCCCTCCACTTACTGAATAATGTTTTCTGGCAGTACGACTTTTTAAAACATTACGGCTTTGTGTAATGAAATAGTGGGGCGCGTAATTTTTAGACTGGAACAAATAATAGACTTTATAATTTTATCCTAAGCCTGAATACGGCACTAGTCATAAGTTCAACCATCAATCATGTACCTAGGTTCACGAACAATAAAGAATTATGAATTATAAGATACGAATAGCTAGCAAGTTCAAATGTATGGGTAGATAGATAAGGCATCTAGTATCCAAGAATAGACCAGACAGTAAGTAGTCTAATCTAAGCTTACATTGGATTGAGATATGAAAAATTACAATAAAGTAGTCGATAGAAATATGTTAATTAATGTTGAGAAAAAGAACCAGTAAATTCCGAAATAGATATTATTCGGCGAGAGAATTTGTAGTTTACGCAAACTCTGAAGTTGTTTACAATTTATTGACATTGCTTCACTGAATAAAACTATTTATGCGATCAGAGTTATTTCCATCGCTTTCATTTTGAAAGTACACGACCTATTTTATTAGTTCACTTGCGTAAAGCTTAAAATAATTCTTAAGGTCAGTTGGATCATTAGATGATTAACCTGTATTCAAATTTGTATGAGTTTATGGGTTTGTTTGTTTCTTTAATTTGCCAAGGTGATTTTAATGCAGTTGAAAGATTATGATTATTTATTATGAAATATTATAATGACGAGGAACTCATTGATGGACTATAGTAATGGATTGGCCCTGTGTGGATTCATTTTGACCTTCTCTAGCTTCCAATTATAACTTCATAAGCATCAGATAAAATATTCGTTAAATCTATCATGGTTGCGGACATTATTTTCAATAAAAATTTAATATTTACCATGATTTGTGAGTGTGTGAGTGTCCCGATATTTTGGCACAGTTGCATGCGCCATATAGCCACTACTATATTAGTTTAACTCGTAAAGTTGCATGCTTAATCCTTCCGTGCTTCGGAGGGCACATTCAAATGTTGGTCCGGCTATAAAGGCATCAAGCCATGACGGGAGACCTTCGGGCCGCTTAAAAATTCAGACCATACCAGGATTAACCATCACTATAGCTAATACGAACTTAAATATTATTTAACAGCATCTGAATGGAAGAAAACGGTATCCTTTTTGTGAAAAATATTAGGTATACTATTTACGGCTTTAGGGCTGTAAGATAATTTGAAAATGGAATGAGGCTAATTAAATACAAATTACAATCTCCATGTCAAACCCATATTTCTATTTAACCGAACCGCACCAAACTATATAAGACTAATGAAAATTTATTTTAGAAGATTTTTTTTAATTTCCTCTCATTCGTGATGAAATATTACGCTATGTTATCTGCTATACATGGGTGTAAGCGATTATACCCTTGAACTCTTATCGTGCTCGATCGGATTCGCTCGCTCGTACACCAAAATATCTCGGGTATGACGTATCGCATTTAGCCCTTCATTAACAACATACTATTTAAATGTAATTTAGGAGTGGTTTTATTGTAGAGAGAAGACCGGTGTGCGATGCGGCGACCTGGCGATGTCGTTCAAGTCAATATTCCAAGACGTGAGAAACGCGGTCGATTACGTGCACATACACGGAGATTTAAAGAAGAAAACGACAGAGAACCTCGAGCTCTACTTGAAGAAAGACGAGAGACTGCCGATGTTCTTGTCGAGGATAACGGAGAGCGGCGCGAAGCTCTTCCTTCTCACTAACAGCGAGTTTAACTTTACGGACAAGATTATGAATTATCTGTTTGATATCCCACATGGCGCTAAGGTGAGACTTATAGACTATTTAAACACTATTCGAAATTGTGCTTAAACGTGACGCAAAAACGTTATAGTAAATAATAATAATAAATAAATATTTCTGGTCATGTCATAACACACAGCGCTATCTGGCCCCAAAATAAGCAGAGCTATAAAATACTTATATACTATTTTTTTTTGTGAATACATTCTTATCATATATAGAAAAACATCCAAACCCGGAAAAAATATTTGTAGATCATGCAAACATTTGTTCCGCGGCGGAAATCAAACCCGCTATCTCCTGCATCTCAGCCGGCTATTCGCCCACTGCGCCACAGAGGTAGTCGAAGAATAATGAGATTATTCTTCTAGTACTGTAGTTCTGAAATGGATAATCCGATTTAACTAAAGTTATTTTTTGTATGAAAGTTAAATCTGGGTGGTTTTACACTCCGCGACAGTAGTATAACCCACCCCCCTAATTTTTTCATATCTACTGAAAAACTAAATATAAGTAAATATATTACTAACGCGTCAGCATTGCTCACTTAATTCTAGTATTATGGTATGTATATAGTTACGAGCCGATGCTACTTTGTTACGCAGCGGAGAGATTCTTCGTTTCATAGCGCGACAAAAGTATAACCCATTCGTCTTATTGACTCAAGCAGCTCAGTGCACTGGACATGTCAGTTCATATTTATACCTGTTTTGAGTAACTTGTGAGTTTTTACGCATAAATAAATTGATTGAGTTAATATTTTTTTATTTTTTTATCAAAATACCACAGGGAAAATAATTAAATGAAACTGAAGTTTACCAGATCGAATGATCGAGGTGATAAGTAAAAGTGGTGGATCTACTAAATATTAAATTATATGAATGATTATTGATTGTTGTATGTTTCTTAAATTTTTATCTAAATTTCATTACCTGGGTTATAATTTTGTCGCACCGCAAAACCCAAAATCATTTGTATTTGGTTAATTATGTATTCAATAAATAATGTATTGATAGTATTAAAAACTTATTAACGCCCAAATTTTTTGTATTAGTAATGTATCAATATAACTATAATTCTTTATCAGATATGGAAAAATTAGGGGGGTGGGTTATACTTTTGTCGCGGAGTGTAGATGTTTGATGAAAATAATACAATTACTTAACGTATTTACTGCTTACACATATTTAGTGGCTAAATATGAATTAAGGAGTTGTCAAATCATACAAATACTTTAACGTTAAACATGTTTAGTCGCTAAATACGTTTAGGGATCGTTGTGGAAGCCGGCCTTAAACTATTAAGACTCGCAGACTTATTACTCATGGGATGTACAAAAAACACTTATAACAAATACAAACCTTTCGTTAAAAATTATGCTGCTACTCATTGCGAAAAAAATACAGTTGAGAGTTGAGAGATATAGATGGTTTTCAATCTTTAAAACCATATATATATTCCCGATGGACTCTCGACAACGAGGCGGAAGTGTCCCTGAAACTGATGCATTGCCTCGTTGAATTTGGTTCTCGATTTATATAGTTTATTCTCATAAGAACAAATTACAGTGCACTTAAAATGAGCTTAAATATAGTACAGTAAGTTTGGGCTCGTGTCCAAACATGCATTTATTATTAAACTTAAAGCTTATTGGAGAAACTTGTTTATATAAATCAAAGGTTTTCTAAAAGACTTAGGTATCAACACTCAAACTATAACAACTTTAGGTACGTAGTTGAAATTAAATGACCAAAATTATTTGTTTCTACCTTTCCACTGTCATTTTTTTTGGAATTGCGTTCCAGTTGGTATGTTTGTGTGCGTAGCGTAAGCAATTGCAATTCTTATGCGTTGACCCAGATATGGTCTCGGATCGAGCGACGCTACGATCAGAAAGAATGAATTAAACGCAAAATTATATTTAAACCTCAAATCTATCAATATAGGAATTATCTAATATACATAACTTATATAACTACATAACACTTTCGAAAGACACGCGTTAAGACCAGAATAAATACACTTGTCAACCTTTTAATACATAAACTGGTTTCTCCAGTTTATCCTTTCCTTGATCTGAATTCCAATTCGTGTTTTGGTCGTTTGTTTTAATTTCGCGTGTTTATTTTGCGAAACGTAACAACGTGTCATTGTTTTCGCATTGTATATTTAATTTCAACAATGATGGTCCGTTGTGTTGATGATGCGTTATACTGTACTTGTCGATATGTAAGTTGATTGTGTTGAACACAATACTATGCCTAATTCATTGTTTGTTTTTACTTTCTATAGTTAATAGATAGAATTAGTAATTCTACTTACATACTTTTACCTTCTACACTCGTTTTAAAGTAAGAACTTTTAGTAGAGGAGACCGTGAAGATCGACCTTCACCGATCTGATAACCAGATGAGACGTATTTTTTATCAAATATAATTTATAAACAAATATGCCGATAATTACTTGCCTATCTAAAAGTGGTTAGGGCTATTTTTAATTAAATTAACTTTAATCGATTTTTTTTTCATCACTTTCATTCTTTTGATAACCAAATGAATTTTATTTCACTGTTAGTTTTTAACACACAGAATATGCCTCAGTAGGCTTGCCTACTCATTTCTGTGTATAGCTACCTGGCAAGCCGATGTGAACAGGTAAGTCAATATAGGTGACTCCATCGTTCTGCTAACTTATCGAAAGTTATATCATATTTTAGATTACTTTATTACAAAATCAGTCATATTTCAAAATCATTGCCTGCAAAAAAATCATACTTATAGTACTGTTGCCTCGCTAAAAACTTTTAGATAGCACTTTTAGATAGGCAAGTAATTATAGGCATATTTGTTTATAAATTATATTTGATGAAAAATATGTCTCATCTGGTTATCAGATCGGTGAAGGTCGATCTCCACCGGCTCTTAGACCATTTGTACTTGCTGTCTTATAGATTACGAAATATTAGTTAATTATACATATATTACTAGCTGACCCGCCCGCGGTGGTGGTATTTCAATAAAAACATTACCCTCCTTCTGTATTCTTTATTGTACACAAGAAAATATATTAAAAAGTACAGAAATAGAGGATATGTACAAAGGCGAGCTCCTTTTGCGCATTCGGGTAAAAAGTAGCCTAATATTTGTTATGAAAAGGTAACGAACAAACTAAGAAACAAACAGTCACTTTCGCAGTCACTATGTATGTATTATACATATTAACATTCATCTTGAATCACTCTATCTATTGCTGAAACTGTATTAAAATTCATTGAGTAGTAAAAAAGATCTAAGGGAACAGACAGCGGAAGCGATTTCATTTTATACTATGTAAAGATTTTGCATGAATTGACACCAATTATGTAAATAAATAAAGGGTGTCTCATTAAGACCGCCTATTTTGTATTCAGCGCCATTTTTTTTGTGCCGGTAGTACAGCGTTGTTATTTTTATTGTTGAGAACGATGGTGAATCGAGGTGAATGGAAAATCTTACCATTTCGTTAGTGGATTTTCCAACTTATATGCGTTGTGCGTTCGTGTAATTTCATGAATAAATTAATGTGTGAACATTGAGATTTCCATGACTAAACCTCAATGTTCACATATTAAATCGGTTAAAAAAATGATGCGTGACACAAAAAAAATGGCGCTGAAAAGAAAATATTCAAATCTAATAAAATATAATATTTACATAATTATAAATGCGAAAGTCAACTTTCAAACTAACACTTAAGTAAATCTTTCACGCCGTAACTTATGAACAATTTATGACGAAAGCTGTAATTTTTGTTCCATTTCTAACCGAGTTCCACCCAAGCCAAGCAGTGAACAAAAACTAGTCATCTATGTTATCCTGACCCTCGTACATTGACCTTTCAGCCCGGTGAGCCCCACAGGAACTGGAAGACCTACTTCGACTGGATAGTGGTGGATGCCAAGAAGCCGTTGTTCTTTGGAGAAGGCACCACGCTGAGACAAGTCGACACCCGCACCGGGGCGTTGAAGATGGGACACCATGTTGGACCGTTGCATGAAGGCCTTGTTTATTCTGGCGGTAACAATTCTTCTAACTTTTTATCTGTCTAAACTTATTTAGATTATTTGTGCGAAACTGCTAAGTTTATGTACCGCCCAATGATGTATACAAGGCTTTTTTTTCTAATTGGGTAGTATGCTGAAGATTGTAGTATATTTTTAAATGATATTTAGGCGCCAATTATTGACTTAACATTATAGTGTCAACTTCTCGCAACTGAATCTTCAGACTTATTGTAGGACTAAAGTTAGACTTCTCATCTGCTAAATTGTATGGTAATCAGTGTCCTATAAAATAGTTTTGTGTAATTTCCAATATTTCTCCGAAATAAGTAGGGCCTGGTTTTATCAAAAATGACTTCAGAATCCTAGGACAACTGGGACACCAAATAAATTTTTGTCTGTATACCAAATCTCATCAAAATCGGTTCAGCCCTTTAGTCGTGAAAACTTAACAAACAGGTAGACAAACAGACATAAAGCCAGAGTTACGTTTGAATTAATATTATTAGTTTAGATTAAGAGTTTCATACGAACATATATATTTATCGTTGAAGGTTCCTGCGATGTATTCACGGAACTAATCGGCGCGAAAGGGAAAGATGTACTGTACATCGGCGACCACATCTTCGGAGATATTCTCAAGAGTAAGAAAATAGGCGGCTGGCGCACCTTCCTCATCGTGCCGGAGCTGGTGCAAGAGCTGCATGTGTGGACGGACAAGTGCCAGCTGTTCGCGCAGCTGCAGAACCTGGATGTGCAGCTGGGAGATATGTACAAGTGAGTCGCATCCCATCATCATGCCACGGCCATCCTGGAAACCTGCTGCCATCAACATTCCGTTATTTCAAGGAGAGGATGGATGGGGTCAGGTTGCAAGGGTAACACCCCAATGCGGAACGTCAGTGCAGTCAGTCCCCCCACTCTAGAATTAGAATCATCATCATCATTTCACCCATATAACGTCACTGCTGGAGATAGACCTCCCCAATACATTATAAAGACCTATAAAATTGCCGTTCTTCAGTACTGGTCATTTCAAATAGAAAAAATGTTTGGAATGGCTTTGCATTCTAAATTAAAATTAATTTTGTTTTAAAAACGTGACATTCTTTTTACAAACTCAGTCTTTTGTTTATTGATTAGCGTTGTATTTTCATTACATTTGAACATTTTTCGTCATAATGGACACTTTAAAAATTCCTGTAATTATGGAATATGAGTTCCGTCGTGGCACCAACGCGACACAAACGGCACGTAACATCAAAAACGTTTACGGAGAGAACTGTACAAACGAACGCACAACCCGTTATTGGTTTTCCCGGTTCCGTTCTGGAAATTTTGACTTGAAAAATGAAGCTCGTGGTCGTCCGGAGACTTTGATCAATGATGAATTAAAGGCGATTGTGGAAGCTGACGAAACTCAATCTACAGCTGAGCTAGCAGCAGCTTTTGATGTTAGCATCAAAACAATTTTGATCAATTTGCGACAAATACGCAAGGTAAAAAAATTTGATAGATGGGTGCCCCACGAACTTAACGATCGCCAGCGCAACGTACGTGTCGAGACCTGCCTCGCGCTGCTCAATAGGCAAAGAAATGAAGGAATTTTGAACCGAATTGTTACGTGCGATGAAAAATGGATTCTGTTCGACAATCGAAAGCGCTCAGCAAGTTGGTTAGATCCTGGTTCAGCACCAAAGCAATGCCCTAAACCAAAAATGACCCCAAAAAAGGTGATGGTCACTATTTGGTGGTCTAGTGCGGGTGTGATTCACCACAGCTTTTTACAAAACGGCATGAGCATTACTGCAGATGTGTACTGTGAAGAACTGGAGACAATGATGGAGAAGCTTGCACATCGGCAACCAGCTTTGGTCAATCGGTCGTCCCCACTGCTCCTTCACGACAACGCGCGACCCCATACTGCACAACAGACAGTCTCCAAGCTGCAAGAGCTGGGGTTGGAAGCTCTCCCTCATCCGCCATACTCACCAGACCTTGCACTTATCGACTATTACTTTTTCCAAAATTTAGACAACTTTTTAGTGGGTAAAAAATTCAATTCCCGAGAGGCAGTACAAAATGCCTTTGAAGAGTTTTTTGCCTCCCGTCCAGCTGATTTTTACAAGAAGGGCATCAATAAACTGCCAATGCGTTGGCAAAGATGCGTCGATTGCATGGGTGATTACTTTAAATAACAGAAATAAAAATGCTTTAAAAAATAAGTACTTTCACTTATTCCATACAAAACGGCAATTTCATAGGTAAAGACCTAATATTTATAGATAAAAAGGTTACATTTATACATGCTAAAATTAAATACAATCTCCGTTACAAATCGTTATTTCTATTTAAAAATGAAACAGGCCATATTCATAATAATGCTATAACTAATATTATAAATGCGAAAGTTTGGATGTTTATTTATTTTTTACTAAATCACGTCGTAACGGCTAAATAGATTTCGGTGAAATTTGGCATGTACGTAGATTATAACCTGGATTAACATGTAGGTTGCTTTTTATTGACAAACCACGCGTGCGAAGCCGCGGACAGAAGCTAGTAATGCTATAATGAAATGGATCTTACTGGATAAATATTTTTACTTTTACTTTTTTGCTCAATTCAATTCATCCTCAATATTCTTATTGAGTTTTATGACCTCAAAAATCATACTGATGGTAGCATCTGTTTAAAAATGAACTCATTTGTTTAAAGAGCTGGTTCTTTGAATGAATAATTGAATATACTACAAAAGAAAATAACATAAATACAAAAGGACTTAGTCATAAGTGCAATGGTTCTATCTTTAGTTCTATTGGTTACTGTTTTTGGGGTAAAAATTGCAGTTATTCTGGATTTCAGTTTTTTGCCTATTGGTTTATTTGTGTCACTAAAGTTACACGCATATCAAATTTCAGCACTGTGAGGTAACTGATGTACCCTGTGAAATTCGTCAAAATTCAGTTTTTATGATGGGTAATAACTCAAAAACTGCAAGGACTAAACTAAAAATAAAAAGGGGGTCGAAATGTACTTTTAATATGAAGTCCCATTTAACCTAATAGTTTAATTTTTACCCCTCTTGAACCACACTATCTCGACAACCCCCCCCAACATGTTTGGCTCGTTTAATCACACCAGAATTGTGCCATCACAACCTACCTATGTATCAAATTTCACGATGATCAGATCAACGTTTCGAAAGTTATCCTCGAACAAACAAACATACATAGAACGCCGATTTGCCCAAGTTGATTTGGAGATCTTGCTTCGCTCGATCAAAAAGCCTACTATGACATATCGGATTATTTAGTTGATAGAGAAGCTTGGCTTTGAAATTGCTCTAACTCGGTCAAAATTGTTACAATTTATTTTCTTTATTGTTATATATTCTAAAAAAATCATTAAAAAGAACAACCAGCCTTGTTTCTTGCCGTTATTTACTGGCTTGGTCGCAAAGGAACAGGCAGTAAAATTGACGTTTCAAAGTGATCCTTGTGATATTAATTAATAAGAACATTTTGTTTGTTTTTTGCATGCTGTCAGTGATTAGCTTAGTAAATACAGAACTTGAAGGATGTCTTGAAGCATATTTTTACTTAATTTTCCAGAGACTTGGACTCGAGCACAAAAGAAAAGCCTGATATATCGAAGCTGCGCATGTCGATTCGTGACGTCACGCACAAAATGGACCTCTCGTACGGCATGCTCGGCTCTCTGTTCCGATCCGGATCCAGGCAGACTTTCTTCTCTTCACAGGTAATATTAAGGGCTGGCTCATAAAATTGTATGATTTTATTGTTGCATCTCTCTCATGTTTTTTCCAAAAATATTAAGTATTCCGGATAACGTTTTCAATTTTTTCCCCTATAGACCTTATTTGGACTATAAAAAAATAGACAAATCTGTTCTCAAGTGATGCGCGCTTACCAACGAACACCATTTCATACAACAGCCGTGTTAGGGCCAAAAAAATCGGCCAAGTGCGAGTCGGACTCGTGCACGAAGGGTTCCGTATCCATTATCTAAATATAATAAATTGTATGAGCGCCCATACAACTCAGAGGACTATCTTAATTGGCGTCAACTATGTATGTAAAATGAGTTGAATTTTCAACTTTTTTATTTTTTGAAATGGTTCCTTTATTTGTGCCGTAAGACTTTGCTTTTTGCCAAATTTCGTGATTCTAGGTCAACGGGAAACTACCATATAGGTTTTCGACCCTAAACCTATAGGGTACTTTCGGTTGATCTAGAATTGTCAATTTTGATTAAAAGCAGGGTCTTACAGCAGTAAGGGGGTAAAGGGAAAATTCCGAAAAATAAAAAAAGTTGAAAATTAAGGTAAATTTAAAAGTTCTCGCGAAAATCTAAATTTGGCTATATCTTTTTATCGTGTTGACTCAGGACCTTGATTTTTATACACCTAATAGGGACCTCAGTATCTGCTATAAATTTCAACTTGCTAGGTCCACCCTTTCCTGAGAAAATCGGTGGTGACACACGGACAGACGGACAAGAGAGTGATCTTATAAGGGTTCCTTTTTTTACCTTTTGAGGTACGTAACCCTAAAAAGATGGAGAGACGATCTGGATGCATTCAAATCAGATTGGTCAGAATTGGCTGTTGACCGCGATAGATGGAGGGGAGTTCGGGAGTCCTTTGCCCAGCCAGAGGCTTATATTGAATAATATTTCAGGTGGTGAGGTACGCAGATCTGTACGCAGCCTCGTTCCTGAACCTGATGTACTACCCGTTCTGCTACATGTTCCGGGCACCCGCCATGCTCATGCCGCACGAGTCCACCGTCGCGCACGAGCAGCGCTTCACGGTCGACACACCCACTATCGACAGGTGATATATCGACGGCCTCAACATTGCTGGATCCAGGATCCAGGTTTGGGAGGGGGTTAAGTTGAGGGTAGGCTTTCACTTAGTATAATAAGTCCATCATCGAAATCACGAAAAAAAAAATCAGCTATTCCCCATAATAGTTACATACGAGGGGCGTACAATGTATTCTCGGTATCGGGGTAATATTCTAATGATGAGGGTAATTAAATTATCTCATTAGTTTATGACACTCATTGAGGGTATAAATACAAAATTTTATTTGATTGTGGCCATTAGTATTCAAAATATCATTTCGGAAAGGCAACTACGATGAGTGATACGACTGTTGAAAAAAATCGAGCATCGCGCTCTGATAAAATTCCTCACAAAACAAGGAAAGACTCAAAAAGTAATTCACGAAGAAATGATGGCTGATTACAAGATTCTGCCCCTTCATTATCTACAATTCAGAAGTGGTCTAGTAAATTTAAACGGGATAGAGAGAGTATTGAAGACGACCCTCGTGCCGGTGGGCCGGTTAGTGCCGCTACTGAAGAAAATGTAAAAATTGTTGAGAAACTTGTACTCGAAGATGCCCGGTGAGAGTGAAAATATTAGCAGAAAGAACCAAGCTATCCGTGGGTATCATTCACACTATCCTTCATGACCATCTGAATTTGTCAAAGGTCAGTGCAAGATGGGTGCCGCGAATGCTCACAGCGCTTCAGAAACAAGTGCGAGTTGATTGTTGCAAGGAGTTTTTGGAGCTCTGTGGTGAAAATCCGCAAAGTATTTACGATCGGATTGTTACTGGTGATGAAACGTGGGTTCATCACTATGATCCTGAGAGCAAGCAGGAGTCTATGCAGTGGCATAAAAAAGGAACAGCTCCACCGAAGAAGTTCAAAGTCAGCCCATCCGCCGGAAAGCTTATGGCCACATTGTTTTGGGATTCCGGGAATCTTATTAATTGTGTACACAAAAAAAGGTGAGAGTATTACTGGCGCAACTTACGCTAACACTCGCGCAATTTAAAGTAGGCAATAAAAAAAAAAGACGGGGAAAATTGACCGCAGGTGTATTGCTTGTGCACGACAACGCGCCTGTTCACAAGGTGCGCATTGCCAATGCTGCTGTGCAGGATTGCCGATTTGAAGAAATCAATCATCCACCCTACTGCCCGGACCTAGCCCTTAGTGATTACTTTTTGTTCCCAAATCTCAAAAAAGAACTTCGATGCAAGCATTTTTCCGACGATGAAGAGTTAAAGGCAGCAATTAACGATCATTTTTCAGACCAGGAAGAAAAATATTTTTTGGAGGGAATTGAAAAGTTTATTTCCAGGACAAATAAGTGTGTTCAGATCTTCGGGGACTACATTGAAAAATAAATATTATTCAGAATTTTCTGCTTATTCTTTCATGCCTATACCGAGAATACATTGAACTCCCCTCGTAACTACTTACTCGACCAAAATGTGTAAAACAGCTGATTTTTTTCGTAATTTTGAAGTTGGTTCCATTGTAAAAGTTGTTCTCAACTCGTCACGTAAACACCTTCACATAGAAATTTAAAATTTGAAAACATACTAGATACAAAATGGATTAAGCAAGGATAGGTGATGACAATTGTACGGACGTATTAAGAAAGTAGGGTACTTAATTTGTCAGGGGTGGATTCAGATACTTGGGGCTCAAGACCCCCCCGTCTTGAGCCCCTTAGCCCTCGCTTGTATCCGCTGTTGTGCCTCAATGCCTAAATCTATTTGGCTAAAGATCGAATGACGTTGACGTTAAAATGATGAGATGAGATCGATTAAGGTTCGATACATTTAGTAGTCGATAGATTGCGTAGTCCGTATTTTGAAGCTTTAATTTGTGTTAATTTATCATTTTTTATCTGATAAAGCACTATTCTGTTTTGTGTGAAAATATTAAATAATAATAATAAAGCCTATAGCTGCAATTTAAATAATATTGTACCTTTACATGAATGAGCATTATTTTATGTACGTTCTAAGTGTCCTATAGTTTGAGCCATGGTTTGAAATAAATGAATTGAATAGAATGTAAATTCCAGAACAAGGCAGAGCAGTGCGGCGCGCAGCTACAGCGTGACTTGCATCGCTGAGGACGCGTCGGATGAGAGCGCGTGCGCGGGCGCGGCTCCCGATACTATAGATGCTAAGGTACTAAGCTTCTTTTTTTCTGACGGACTAACCCGATGATGACCTCTGAGGCCGATGCAGCTTAACCGACCTTTTGGTGAGCGCAGTTGACGCCAGCCCAGTAAATTTTGAAGAGGTAACTAGCGCATGGGCATCACTTAGGTACGAACCGGATGAGGATAGGAGAGAAACACCCAAGAGAAATGTTCCTTGTGTAAGCGACAACTGAAGGTACTGGTCGAGCTGGCCGGCGAGGTCGGTGTATCTGTGAAGTGTTTGCGGAGATGATTTCGTCATCCGGGTCTCCGAGAACGTGTCTTGGTTGACGAAGGATTTCTTCTAAGCTAGCGTGTACCATCGTAGACATTGCTTACCATCAGACGAGATCGTGCTCAAACGCGAGCAAATAATTTTAAAAAATGATATAAGTTGAAATTCCACTGTTTTATACAAACTACACTCTTGAAAGATGCCGCAATGTAGGCGAAAGTGGATTTAAAAATCGTTATAGGATTGAAATAAATGGTCAGAATCGTTCTTACAAATTTGGTGGCTGTTTTCTAGAGCACAAATGCATATTGATGATGTTATTATCATGTTCAACCTAAAGCAGTTCGCTACTGGATGTTGGTCCCAAGGGGCGCCAATGAGCACCACACGCTTCACGCGATCTTTTCTACTCCATACTTGCAAGATGTGGAATAACTTACCATCTGAGGCTTTCCCATTAGGCTACGATCTCACACGCTTCAAAAGAATTGAAAAGAGGTTTGTACAGGGTAGGGAATGCATCGACCCCGGGTGTTGCCGGCGTTAATAGACGACAGTGACCGCATACCATTAGCGGTGGGCCGTAAGCCTGTTTACTCAAGAATAACATTAAAAAAAAATGAACCCGATGATTAATTTTTTTTATGTTCCCAGGCGCAAGCATCCGTGCCACACGTGCGGCCCGAGACCCCGCGTCAGCTCACGCACACGCACGACGAGGACTGTTCCGACGACGAGGATGTCTCAAAAACTCAAACCAAGTAAATACGTGCGCACACCATGGAGATACACGTATTATCCCGATCTACTGAAGACGCAGTTCCACGTTAGCTGCGTGGCTCCATTTGTCTACCTTTCCACTGCGGCGCACGGACCCACGCCCACGTGCCGCTGACGTCATGCATTACGCCTCCGTGTGCATCATGCGCAGTTCCATTGCTGCGTATGATGTGCACGTGCACGCAGAGGCTACGGCGCGTGGCGTGTCCGTGCACAGCAATGGAACTGTAGGCAGAGACGTCTGAAGACGACTCGGGTCGAGTCGAATTATTGTTGTGATTATTGTGATCGGTTCCACGAGTTACGAATGGAATGGAAACCTAAGTATCGTTGATGACGCGATTAATGCTTAGCGTTAGGTTTGAACGTTATTATTTTATGGATACGCAGATACGCTGCGTATGCGCCGGTTAGCTTTTATTTTTTGTTATGCGTGTGTATATTTTATTTAGTTACAATAAGTATGTACCGTGTTATGTGATCTATCAGATTTTATTTTGTAAATCCAGCTTCTTTTAGTTGATTCGAATAATTGTTTGGTAGCATTCCGATGTGCGAAACATCACTTTTCGATGCTTGTTTTTTGACGAAATAATTGGACGTTTAGATTAGGATTGGAATCATTGAGATCGTAAATTATTCAGCGTCAATTTCAATGTTCATTATGAATAATGATATGTGATGATAATGTTGTAGTTATTCCATTTTATACCATGTAGTGCAGAAATCTAGATAATAGAATGCAAATAAGAGATGTTAAATAAAGACTAATGTTTATTATTTTTACTTATAAAATTATTAAAAATACCTCTGTCCTACAAGTAAATGGAAACTAATCATGATATTTCTATGACTAGAGAACCCGCTCTAGCTTCCCAAGGATATTTTATCAAAATAAAATATATATAGCACTCAAGGACTATAGATACCATAGGACATAAACCCGAAATCCCGGGATAATAAAAAAAGACCGGGATCTAATTCTCTAGTTAGGACTGACCATCGTAGTCATCGCTACTATGTCTAGATATCCACCGCAGGAAAAGTTATGATGGCTACAGAAAAGAACCACAAAAACATCTGATTATTATACTACATCTGATGCTTCACAAATTATCGCGTAGTGGGGATTATTATAGTAAGATTTTTGATTTAATAATAATAAATAAATGACTGGAAGCGCTATCTAGCCCAAACTAAGCAAAACTTGTACTATGGGAACCAGATAACTGATAGAATACTCATATACTTTTTTTTGTAAATATATACTTATAGTACTTACTCGTAATATATAAAAAAATACCCAAACCCGGAACAAATATGTAGATCATGCAAACATTTGTATCGCGGCGGGAATCTAACCCGCAACCTCCTGCGTTTCAGCCGGCTATTCGCCCACGGCGCCACAGAGGTCGACATTGTTGATTTATTTCTTATTCCCCACTGGTGGGGGCAGAACGGTGAGGATTATGAAACTTACCCAAATATTCTATACATTATCTATCAGTTAAATACTTCATAGGCAATATACATTATCTAAACTATAAAAGTAAGTCATCCAGATAGTCTTGGAATTCTTCTTCTCTTGACTTCTCTTCAGTTTCTTGTATACCTGAAATTAAAAATACGGTGGTTAAATAGATACCTTTAAAACCCTCCTTCTGCGGAGTCGGGACAAAATATAAAGTAGTTTATTGGACCACAGGTTCTGATGGTAATTAAATCAAATCAAATTCATGTATGTACCGCCATGGGATAATATAAGATTCTTGGTAAGATACAGAGTTCGAAAAACAATTATTTTTTTGTATGTAATCTCTGCTTAGTATGGGACTAGATGGCGCTGTGTGAATTGTCCAGTATCAATCATTTATTTATTTCTAAAACCTCAAATACGATGATTGCACGCTCAAGATTCGTAATGTAATGATCAATCGATCATCTATCATCGCACTAAGATGTACCTATCAAACTTAAAGCTGCGTTTCTTACCTTTCCTCCATAAAGACTCTGACTCATTCGTTTCGGTAACCTCAGTCGTTTCAATCGAACTGGAAGGCTCTACGGGTTCAGGAGTGTGTGGGCTGAAATCTCCTTCGTTTTCCTCTTTGTCTGAACTCTCTTTTCTCTTGCTCTTTTTAGTTTTTTTTTGGCTTTTCTTGAGTCGCTTCACTTCTCGTTTCTTCGATTTGTAGTTTAGTTTTTCCGAGCACTCTGGGCATAAGCCTGAAGCCATTAAAAAGATGGAAAATAATTTGTTATATTTGCTGGTAGGTCATAGACATTATATTTATTTGCAAACAACTTCATAGGTGCTTCGGAATATGTTACACGTAAAGGGGTGATTTTAAATAAGAAACATAACTTCTCCTAAAAGTAAATTCTAATCTTATATTATTTTTTTATATCAGCGATTTCTTGGACTGTCTCACCGACTTAACCACTCAAGAAGTTTGACTATGGACAAGTATTGGTAAAAGAAACCATTATAATACAAAAAGTTGTAAAACAGACTATTCTCGTAAGCAATGACATGACCTATAGATGTAAAACAACCGATTTAAAAGGTTTTAAATAAAATGTTAGAGTTTTAAATCCCAAATAAATCGTTTTAAACGGATGAAAACTCGCCTACAAAAATAAAAGAACTGTGTTTTACAATTCATTATGGACAACTTTCGGTCACCTGACGTAATGTTTCGTTTTAATTATTTTATAGAAAATCAATAGAAAGTACCTACCTATATTAAAACGAAAACTTAAATATGTGGTATACCTACCTATACTTATTTATTATTAACTTATATATTATATTACACACTAGATTAGAAGACATCAATAACACAATGCCGTCCGTTTTACTTGCGCATGAAAGAGACAACGTTATGTCTTCGAGGCTAATTATATCAATATCAGTATATCACACATTTAAAAAAAATTTACACAGTTTATAGGTATATCCCTACCTCGGTAAAATCAAGAAAATGTAGTTATAATTAAGAAAAACATAGTCTTCAACACCAACCGTTTAAATCGAAAAAAATGGTTTATATCGGTCTTAAACGGTTTTTTTTGTTTTAAACGGATTGGTTTAATTGGTTTTAAACCGGCCTTACATCTATACATTGGCCCCTATCGATGAACATACTTTTCTGTAGCAACCTGTACAACTTACGTAATTTGACAAGGGCATTCTTCTTTTCTCTACCTTCGAGATAGGCAAAGTTGACTTCCCAGGATTTCAGTTCTTGATCGTTCATGCATTTTTTGTTCCCGCATTGAAACTGTCCTTTACCCATAACCACTTCTTGCTCGATCCTCCATCTTAGTGCTACCTGCGAGTAAGTTATAAGGTATACATAAGTCAATACATGATGCTTTAAGTTAATTCAATAATTGGTACCTACATACCTTATGTTTGAAACATTGTATTTTTGTTACTAAACCAAGGTACAAAAGGTACACAAGACGAAGCGGTGCAGCAGCGTTGGTAGACCACTTGACATAATGTGCCGGTAACTTACGAGATTTGCATATAAACTTGAGAGCAAAAAAATCGCACATTCATGATTTTTTGACATAACTAAAAAAAAAACAAAAAATATTATGTTTCTGTAATGCAGATTCATAGTCTATTTTAATACCTATCCAGTGGTATCTGGTTTGTCTTTCAATCATTACATAAAAATGCTTTTGTGGATCTATAACAAAAATGCATGTTTAGTAAAAAATTCTTTATTCAAGTATTGGTGTCAAAGTTATGAAATTAAAAGATAAAATTAATTTAAAGTTTGTTATTAATACCGAGTGTTCCCTCCCCTAGCCTGAATCACTGACTCCATCCGTGTTTTCATTGATGTTACTAGACTTTTGATAAAGTCTTGAGGAATAGCCTCCCATTCCTCTGCGATCGCCTGTTGCAGCTCCTGTAGAGTCGATGGAGGAGCATCTCGGCCTCGAACTCTTCTTTTCAGCTCGTCCCATAGATGTTCGATGGGATTGAGGTCTGGGCTTCGAGCTGGCCACTCCATAACGGTCACATCCACCTCTTGAAGGTACTCGATCACTATGCCAGCAGTATGCGGTCTTGCATTATCTTGCATAAACAGAAAGTTTTCGCCGATAAACCCAGCAAAAGGTACGACGTGGCTCTCGAGTACTTCCTCAATGTATCGTATGGAAGTCAATCCTCTTGATTGGCGACCAGTATTCGGTCCGGTGATGAAGGCAAGCTCGGTTTTTGCTTCCATAGACATGCCTCCCCAAAACATGATTGATCCACCGCCATAGGCGACACGTTCTGTTATGCAGCATTGGGCAAATCGCTCTCCCGATCTTCTATACACCTTCCCCCGTCCGTCGTTGCCATGCAAGCACATCCTGCACTCATCAGAGAACAGGACTGCACTCCACTGCTCTTCGGTCCAATTGAAATGGTCTCGAGCGAACTGAAGGCGGGCTTCTCGGTGGGCTGGGGTCAATTTCGGCCCGTTTGCTGGCCTGTGTGCAGTCAGGCCACCTTCTCTCAATCGTCTTCTGACTGTCCACCGGCTAACTTCTACTTCACGAACTTCTTGAAGTCGTTGGCCCAGTTGAACTGCGTTCAAACGACGATTTCTTAAAGATGTCGTTATAAGAAAGCGGTTATCACGCTCTGTTGTAGCACGGGGACGGCCCGATCCTTGTCGCCGTTGGTAGCCACCAGTCTCTTGATACCTCTGGTATACACGCCGAACGGTAAATCGGCTCAAACTCAATTGTCGAGCCACTTGACTTTGCTTAAGCCCCGATTCAACAAGGGCAACCACTTGAGCGGCTACTTCTGGTGTAGTATCCATTTTCGTGTTCCGTTTGAAGCCAATATCAATAGAGAACCTTTCACACTGTACGTTGGTATGCAAATGATGACCATTTTTTTTTTTTTTTTTTTTTTTTTTTCGAATGGACTAATCTCGCTGTTGGCCTCTGAGGCCGTGACAGCTTAACCGAACTTTTGGCGAGCGCAGATGGCGCTCAGCCCAGTAAGTTTTTTAGGCAACTAGCGCAAGGGCACCACTTAGGTACGAACCTCGGCTTGGGCTGTTGCCGGGATGGGGATAGGAGAGAAACGCCCGGGTACATGTCTGTACCTCGTATAAGCGGCGACTGAAGGGACTCGTCGACCTCGCCGGCGAGGTCGGTGTTTCTGTGAAGTGTTTGCTCTGTCTGATATAGATGACTCACCTTCCGCATTAGCAGAGGTGATTTCGTCATCCGGGTCTCCGAGAACGTGTCTCGGACGACGTAGGATTTAATTAAATGATGACCATTCCCTCAATATGCACTCTTTTATACCTGCGATAAATCCCGCCGCCGGCCTTACCTGGATCGAGCGACATAAGGGGGTCTATTGTTTTGTTGCTAATGAGTTGTTTTTAAAGGTAAATGTCAACCCTTTATCAGTTCTGCGAATGCCTAGATTATGCACTTTAATTTAATTTGATTTTAATTTGCTGTAAGCTCCAAATAAAAAAAAATCGAATGCCTAGATTATGCACTTTAATTTAATTTGATTTCAATTTGCTGTAAGCTCCAAATAAAAAAAAATTTAACTTTTAAGTAAAAATGTGCGGATGTGCGATTTTATTGCTCTCAAGTGTAGTTGGAAGCGCTCAGTGGCCAAAATCGGTACCTACTTTAGCTACCAATTTATGTCAGTCCTCTGAAGGAGGCATATGCCCAGCTTTGAGTGGAACTATTTTGAAATAACTCTGCCTGTGTCTTAAACAAATATGGTACTTACGTGCTTGTTAATAATCAAAGAATGTAGGAGCTGTGGAGATCTTGGATTAAACTGGATTATGGTAACTAGGTAACTATGACGACTCTAAGATTATAAAAATTATACAAGTAGGTATCTACTTGGTACTGAATAAGGCAACTAGGTACAAGTTTACGAGGCATTCGAAATGGGTTATCAATAAGAAGTGTGAGTACCTACCTAGGTACCTACACTATCCTATCTGTCAGGCCTGTATTTATTTGACCTTTGAACCGCAACGCTACCACCATTTATGTAGAAGCTTCTTTTATGCTAGGCACAGATCTAATAAATAAATGTATTATATTATTTGCATTGTTTTATTTAGGTATAATAGTTATTATTTACCTATGCTGCAAGGTATTTCAATAAGATATTACGAGCATAGTTACAGATTAAAGCAAAAATATATAAACGTTACTTGGCCTTTGACCAGCTAAGCTACTGTTCTGATCACGGTCACACAAATGTAGTATGCCAGGGGACTACGGCTTAGCTGAGTAACTACTAAGCAACGACTATTTATCTCGATAAATAGTCGTAGGCCTTTAGAAAGAGCAATATGTAACTATAGCTCTACCGAAATCATTATTAACGTTGATAAATGCAAATGCAGTCGCCCGGCCCTCTAACCTACATTCATTAGTACTTCCTGTCTTAGCTACCACGTTCCCGTAACGTATACAAATAGAATAGGCCTCAGCCTGGAAAATGGTAGGCAACAGATTTATTTCAAGCCTAATAGCGACTATTGGCGCTAATGTATGAAACCGATTTAAATTTTAGCCATCTAGGTAGATAGATGTAAGTACTATTTTTATAAGCACAACTAAATCCACAGATATTTTTACCTACTTATAAAATTGTGATAAAAGTAGGCTACAACATCTTCAAGGCAAGATAACGGTTATCTGCAACCGGTATTATTATTAAAAGCGCCGCAATGCATCCTATTGCATTTCGTTATTGATTTTGCTTTAGTAGGGCGGCCTAACGGACAGATGTGCGTTACTGTACAACCGCGGGTGAATGCATGCAGCTATATTTAGCCAGCCTACAAAGGCAATACGGCCTTTGTGCTCTCCCCAGTTCAGTCAACACAAAGGAAGGTCTCGCGGGCAAAAAAAGGCAATTGACTCACATAGGGGACCCGTCCCCATCTCAGCCTTAGCATAGGGGCCAGCATCGCGCTCGAATAAATTAATTTTAATGTTGCCTTTCGTGTGATCGTTGGGGCTATTGTAAAACATGGCTTTATTTTAATAAGATGAACTTGTTTACTCTGCTTGCTAGAGGCATAGAGCAGAAACGTAACGTACTTACCTACCTAAGAGAATAATAACAAATGATAAGAGACTACCTAACTGGTTAGCCTACAGTATATCAACAATCATTACTAATTATGATGCCCATAAGTAGGTAGTTTAGGCACTTTCCGATAAGCCTTCATTTATAAATGACAAACAAATATAGTGTTGTTCAAATAAAGCCTAATTAGGTTGGGACCTATCTACTAATTGTGACTGATAATTCTGAAGTTTGCTTTTAAAGTAGGTTCTTAACGCCTTTTCGATTATTTTTAGATTTTAACTTACTTTGTTCTCCTGATATCTACTCAAGTCACAAATACAATATTCCTTGAAGAGTTTATCATAATATTTTTTGGATAACTGCTTTTCCCATGTATCGGCGACATCGTCCTCCTCCCAAAGAAACCTATGGTTTTCTCTTATAACATCAAGATCGCTTCTATCTTTTGACGTGTCCCGTTTTAAAAGCTCCGTGGATCCCTTCGCGTTCAAACAATATACATTAACAAGGTACTTATGCAATTCGTACGGATTAAGGTTACGCAACCTTGCAGACATCGTTAGACGATACCGTAACCTAGAACAAAGGGAAAACGACTGATTTAGTTCTGAAATAAAACATACCAATTTGCAACAAACAACTCTTTAATAAAATCCAAAATTATTATTACACTTTCATAAAATATATTATTAATCTAATTGTCATGATGAATGTATAACAAGGTACAGTTACAATAAATTACTACAAAATTGTTGTTCATCAAATTAATAAATAAGGTTTTGTGCGTGAATTAATATCTACTCTGAATATTATTGTCAGTCTTGTAGATTTTTGTGTATTTTTTCTCATTTGGCTCAATATCAATATCTTAAATCTACAAACAAGTCATGCATGCATGTTATACATCTAAGCCATTGTTTAAATTCAATAAATATATTAAAATATGAATATTATTGCCTATGTCAATATGATAAAACTAGATAGAAATATTGTAAAACACTAAACAACCAGTACAATCGAAAAGTGGCACAGTCAAAGCAGTTGACACCTTTGCTTTAGTTATACCATAGCCAGTCAATGCTATTAAAATTCCAGACAATACAAGTTTATCAAAAATCTTTGGGGTTTTCTCAGTGTGAAGAAAAAATTATTTATCTCACACTAATAAATACTAGTATTTGGAAATTGTGATGAAGTATAAAATAAGGTACATGTTAAAATCATTGGGCTATCTATAATTACAAGGATAAAAATAGGCCACAAGGTCACTTAAAAAAATGACTTTCATTTATGCTAGAATCTAGCAATAGACCTTACGAAATTGAATAACTATTCAATGGAAGTCTTAGCTTACATTGCCTAGTTTTTTATTTAAAATAATTTACAAATTATCTATATTATATTTGGTATTATAAAATAGTGAAGTTTATAAATATAAAGATAGGCGCATTAGAAGTTATTGCTTTGGTTAAAACACAGTTCGTACAATAGTAAGAATTTCTTATCTAAAATTTGGCAAAGTTTTACTAACTGGTACATTATTATGATGTAAAGTATTACAAAAATATATTACTTAAAGCTTCTTAAATATGAAGGAGGAACAAGTATTACAAAAGTTGTGACTTCTATTTAAAGAGGCCTCATATTGGTATTAGACATTCCCTCTATCTAAAGTAAACATTACAATAAGGCAATCTGTATCTTTGGACATTTGACCTATATCCACATGTTAAACTATCACTTTATCATATCTAAAAGGCAACTTTGAATTGAGATATGTTTAGAAACCTTATTGTAGAGCACCTGAAAAGGCAGTTTTACCTATAACTAGAATATTATTGTCCCAAACATGCAATTGAAATAATTATGATAAGGTATAAATAATAAAAATCCTTAGCTAAAAAGCAACTACAGCAGCACACATGAGCTTGAAAGCTCGCATCAACACAATAAACACACCATAATGACTAAAGTATGAACTAGATCATATTTTGGTATAAAATTAACAAACATACAACTAAATTTTTGGCAAAT
Source organism: Philereme transversata (assembly GCA_963924445.1). NCBI lineage: Eukaryota > Metazoa > Arthropoda > Insecta > Lepidoptera > Geometridae > Philereme > Philereme transversata. The sequence goes on from OZ004344.1 coordinate 1,957,033, forward strand.
AGAGAATCTGATATCATAGTTTTATGAAAGCCTTTATACAAAAGAAAGGCATTTACAGCAGAATTTACATGATATAAATTAATATTCAATATTCCAATCCTACTACACTCCAGGTATAGAGGATATTGGAGATTGATCAACCATGAGTTTTTTCGTGTTTCTTCATATTGTCGGACCTTGTGAATGCCTTGTCACAGACACCGCAGTAATAAGACTTTTGTTTGGTATGGACAGTCATGTGGCGGGAGAGTTCACTCTTGGTCACAAACTTTTTCTCACACACAGTGCAAGCATGCTTCCGAACATTCAGATGGAATTTCATGTGGATGGACAGTGAGCTGGATTGGGAGAATGCTTTGTGACATAGTTCACAGACAAATGGTCTTTCACCAGTGTGTTTGCGCAGGTGGTTCATAAACCCTGTTTTGGTATAATCTTTTTGGCAAAGGTGGCAGAAGCTGGACTTTGAATCTAGCATGCCAGGGAAGTGGCTGTTCATGTGTTTTCTGAGTTCCCAGTAACTTGGAAATTTCTCTGAGCAAACATGACAAGGATATTTTCTTTCTTCGGTGGGCTTAGCACTACATTTATGAGAGGCAAGTAATTGTTCACTTGTAAACATCTGATTGCACTGGCTGCAGATATGACTAGCCTCAGGGTCAGTTGACAATGTCACCTCCAAGTAGTTTTCAATAGACATGACATTTCCATTGGAACTGTCTGCATCATCAGCTTGTATTTGCGACATTGTGTGTTTACTTTCATTTTCTTTGGCTTCGAATTTATCTAAATATTCTCTATAGTCCAGTGTGTCTTTCCCCGAATTGTTATTGTCAGGCTCGATGAGATGTAGAACGGGCGATTCGCTTTGTTCCCTATCAGGCGAAGTGTTTTTCTCGTTGTCAGAGTGGTCAGGTCGAGAGGAGACATTGTTATCGGATTCCCATTCGTTTTCCACTATTTCGACGTCCGAATCAGAGTCTTCTGCGCTGGAGACTGTGTTATTCACTAAGTGGAATCCGATATCATCAAAGCGTAATACATTCGAAGGAAGTTTCACACCAACGATAGCCTGAATCGCCTGCCATGAAAGCTCCTGGGGGTTGTTCTGCATATTTAGATCGCACTACTCTAACCTATAAACGATTTCACTGATTACTACATTGGTAATAAGCGCTAAGAAAGTACATAAATGAAAAATATATTTACCTTATCTGTGACGATCAGAAACACTAATTTAGATGACACTCCTGATTTCTACATCTAAAAATATTATGCTATGCACTGGCACTACAATGGAGTTTGGAGTTGTAGCGTAGTGTTGTTTGTTGCATTGCTTGCTTTGCTTGCATGCATTGCCCTTGTTTGATCGGTTTGATGTGGTCCGATTATCAGATCCATTCGATTATACAGTAATGATAGCATTTTATGTATTCAAATCAATTCAATTCGTTTATTACGCATAAATATAACTTTACAGCATTCATTCAATACGCTATATCTAAGACTACTACAAAAAATACACAAATCATATATTAATACTAGCTGTTGCCCGTGACTTCGTACGCGTTACACTACTAAATGTTTATGTAGGTAACCTAGAAATAAAGCTAAACTCGCTGTTGCAACTTGACTTGACACCTCATTTTCATCCCATGGGAACTGATTTAAGAGATATAAAGTAGCCTGTATGGCAATCCAGGTTATAATCTACGTACATACCAAATTTCATCGAAATCGGTTCAGCCGTTACGACGTGATTGAGTAACAAACAAACATCCAAACTTTCGGATTTATAATTGATCGAGTGAAGCAAGATCTCCAAATCAACTTGGGCAAATCAGCGTTGTATGCGTGTATGTATGTATGTTTGTTTGTCCGAGGATAACTTGCGAAGCGTTTATCCGATCATCGTGAAATTTAGTATATAGGTAGGTAATGATGGCACAATTTTGGCACATATTTCCTAACGGTTTGTGGGAGTGATTATTGAAAAAGGGACAGAAATGTGTAACAGAAAACCTGGGAAGCGCGTGTTATTTGATTTGACCAATGAGTGTGCACGGTGGTCAGATGTTACACATCATATGCGACTACTGTAAGGCTTGTAGTTTTTTTTAATTTATTTTGCCTGGAAAAATAATTTTACACCGCAATTGACATTTACAATTCACTTTTCTTTGATAATCAGTTTATGACAGAGCAACGACATCTGTTAGTAGTTATAAAAACATGGCACTGAAACCATTGCCAACCCTGGAGTTGGTGATACTAATAAACTCTTACAGCTGAGACCCATCGCTATTTCCAATTCTTCTACTAAAATATCGATGGTATAAATGGTTTATTGCGATTGCGACGATAACGTCACAATAGGAGCGATTTTTTGGTTCCTTCACTGCTTTGAGCATGTGTGTGCACGTAAATTTACAAGTGGATAAATTCATGGGTGCACGACCGGAATTCAAACCCTGAAAATCGGAAGTCGGGGTAATTAATTCCTCTAAGCCAACACGCTCGGATCAGAAACAGCAAAGTTAATTTTGAAAAAAAACTACGAGCCTTACAGTGGTCGCATATGATATGTATAATCTGACCACAGCACGCTCATTAGTCAAATCAAATAGCACGAGCTTCCCCGGTTTCCTGTTACACATTTCCGTCCCTTTTGCCAAAATCACTCTGACAAAGCGAGAGGAAAGATGAGAATGAAAAATGAGAAAGACATCAAAAACTCTAAACATTTTCTTGTTGAGATGCATTTTGAATTTCTCCAAAGTTATTGGTATAGATTCTATCTGAGGCTTACTTTTTAGCATCATTTTAACTTTCAAATTCATTTATAGTGTATAGTTAATAAACGAATAAAGCATACTGACTTACTATACTGAAATGTCTAAGACAGATTGGTATACCACAATGTTTAAAACACAATCAATACTGATTCAATAATTTAGTTAAATAAATAATCGATAGACGGTTGAAATGAATCGATGTTCAAGTTGTCATTCAAGGGACATCCTTGATAAATGCTTGATGCTTGATTCAATATAATGATAAAATGAATGTCAATGTCAAAAGGACCTGATAGCAATCAATGTTATCCTTGAGTCAATGTTACTTCACGCGATACTCGGGATCGCGCTAGCCAGTATCGAGGAAAATATATTGATGATATTGACAATATCGCGTTATTATTGAAATATTTCCGGGTGTTCATAAAATCCGTGATCCTGGGGGCGTGGCTAACCTATTATTTATTCATCTGTGGCGCGGTCCTAGCTTTAGTGTTTGATTGATGTTATTAGTTTATAATAAATAATCTTAATTTTCCCAAAAAGTTACCGTTATATGTCCTTTCCTATTTTTTTAACAAAAAAATTGTTTATTGTGTATTCCATCAGTTATCTGGTTCCCATAGCTTTGCTTAGTTTGGGGCTAGATAGCGCTGAACTATGAGAAATGTCCAGTATTATTTTTTGTAATCCGAATCATCGCATATAATCATTTGTTGCGTGAGATTTAAATTACTATACCTACTGGCTTCGTTTTCAATTTTTTACCGAACGTATTCGTCATTTTTTAGCTTGTAGCGCAATTTATATTATTATAGCTAATAAAGCGACAGCTGATTTTATCTGTTACGAACTCAACATAGTACTGATATCAATAATATTGATTGTATGAAATCAAACCGCTATAAAACTACTACAACTACACGATACTACTACTAGACTACTTTTTTTTTCTAGCATCGTGATCCAGTATGTATTGGTAATTTTAACAGTCCCCAAAAAAACTTGTAATCAAAATCAATCAATCAACCAACTCTTTCCTTCCACTATTTGTCAATGTCTCGTCTGTCACGAATGTCAAACAAACCAAAACAAAACAAATGGTAAATCTGGTAAACTCTCGCTCGTGGAATCTCTCTTCAACTTGAAGACTAATTTTGTGTCGTGAAGAATTTGAAGAAAGGACGAGGTCCTCGTGGTCGATTCCATTCTTTTAAACGTACTATACGAATACGGTGTATAATAATAATACCCACCAAAGACATGGATTCTTTAGAGAAATTAAAAGACTTTCTAAAGTCAAAAAATAATTACAAGAACTTTGTAAATTCTTCAGAAGTTCCACTTATTTGCAAATCAGAACCATGCAAACTCGGTGTCGATGAAGCTGGACGAGGACCTGTGCTTGGCAAGTTTTGTTGATTCCCTAGAAGTTATAAATTCGAACTCGGGTCTACCAGACTACCCGAATAAGTGATAATTTATCATATCATCGTTTGTTTAATATCTGTTGCTCCAATACTTTATCTTTTACTTGATGGTATGGTTGAAGATGGAACATGCTTGCCTAGAAAGAACCTAATTTACTCTGTACTTGAAGACTCCAAGATAATATAAGTATATAAAATCAGATGCTGAAAACGAGTTCCACTCCTTACTCATACTAACAATGAAAGTTGAAGTAAATCAAATTCTTTCAAAACCTTAATATGGTGATTTGAAACATGTTAAAGCTGCAGATTGTGTTTTTTATATTTTTATATCTAATATCCACAGGTCCAATGGTTTATGGAGTGTCATATTGCCCATTGAGTCAAGATAAAATTCTCAAAGACCTAGGCTGCGCAGATTCAAAAGCTTTGACTGAAGCGAAGAGAGATGAAATATTGACTAAAATGCTATCAGAAGAAGAGGCCGTCAATAATGTTGGCTGGGCTTGTGAAGTCATCTCACCTAACTACATTTCCAACTCAATGTATAAGCGTGCAAAACATTCACTAAATGAGGTTGGTACTTATTGCTGGCATTCTTGTCCTTCCTCTCTGTTTCTTTATTTATTTTTATATTTCTTTGTAATTGTATTTTTGTTGGATATGCAATAAAAAGCATATATATATCTATCTGTCTAAATTAACTAACAATTCATAATTTTCAGGTTTCAATGAATTCTGCAATAGACCTAATAAAGAGAGTTGCTGAAAATGGTGCAAACATCACTGAAGTGTATGTGGACACTGTGGGTCCACCAGAGAAATATCAAGCGAAGCTGCAAGAAATATTCCCTACTTACAAAATTACGGTAGCCCACTTACAGTACATTATCATCATATCAGCCATAAGACGTCAATTGCTGAACACAGGCCTCCCCCATAGAATTCCATAGAGATTTCCATAAAATTAGGACAGAAGAGTTAGATGTATTTTACCTGAGATTAAACATGTTTGAATGTTTTGGTTTGGTATAAAAAAATTAATGGGATATTCACTAAAGGATCTGCTGACTGAATAACAGATTTGATGATGTCCACTGCTAGCGTAAAAGTCACGCCTATTTCAAATTTATATATAACTAGCTAACCTGCCCTGACTGCATGCGGATTTTCTGTTAAAATATAATATAATATATATGAGATGGAGATGGGGAGACTTGCCCAGCAGTAGGACAATGTACGTTAATAAAATAAAAAATAGTATAGCACTCAGGGATAGTTTCTAACAGTGAAAGAATTTTCAGAGTTGTTTCAGTAGCTTCTGAGATCATCCCTTGCAAACAAACAAGCGACTTACTTTACTTCTTTATAATATTTGTATAGTTATCCGCACTATACTAAATTATTAGTAATACTAGCTGACCCGAACGCGGCTTCGCACGCGTGGTTATTCAACAAAAACCTTACCCTCCTTCTACACTACCCATTATGTCCTTCCCCAGGATATAATCTATCTCCTTGTCAAATTTTATTATGATCCGTTTAGTCGTGAAATGGTAACATACAAACAAACAGAGTTACTTTCGCATTTATAATATACATATATAAATATTGCTGGACATTTCACACAGTGCTATCTAGCCCCAAACTAAGCAGAGCTTGTACTATGGGAACCAGATAACTGATACTTCTTTACCTATGAAATTGCCGTTTTGTATGGAATAAGTGAAAGTACTTATTTTTTTAAACTTTTTTATTTCTGTTATTCAAAGTAATCACCTATGCAATCGACGCATCTTTGCCAACGCATTGGCAGTTTATTGATGCCCTTCTTGTAAAAATCAGCTGGACGGGAGGCAAAAAACTCTTCAAAGGCATTTTGTACTGCCTCTCGGGAGTTGAATTTTTTACCCACTAAAAATTTGTCTAAATTTTGGAAAAGTAATAGTCGGTAGGTGCAAGGTCTGGTGAGTATGGCGGATGAGGGAGAGCTTCCAACCTCAGCTCTTGCAGCTTGGAGACTGTCTGTTGTGCAGTATGGGGTCGCGCGTTGTCGTGAAGGAGCAGTGGGGACGACCGATTGACCAAAGCTGGTTGCCGATGTGCAAGCTTCTCCATCACTGTCTCCAGTTCTTCACAGTACACATCTGCAGTAATGCTCATGACGTTTTGTAAAAAGCTGTGGTGAATCACACCCGCACTAGACCACCAAACAGTGACCATCACCTTTTTAGGGGTCATTTTTGGTTTAGGGCATTGCTTTGGTGCTGAACCAACTTGCTGAGCGCTTTCGATTGTCGAACAGAATCCATTTTTCATCGCACGTAACAATTCGGTTCAAAATTCCTTCATTTCTTTGAATATTGAGCAGCGCGAGGCAGGTCTCGACGCGTACGTTGCGCTGGCGATCGTTAAGTTCGTAGGGCACCCATCTATCAAGTTTTTTTACCTTGCGTATTTGTCGCAAATGGATCAAAATTGTTTTGATGCTATCATCAAAAGCTGCTGCTAGCTCAGCTGTAGATTGAGTTTCGTGAGCTTCCACAATCGCCTTTAATTCATCATTGTTGACCAAAGTCTCCGGACGACCACGAGCTTAATTTTTCAAGTCTAAATTTCCAGAACGGAACCGGGAAAACCAATAACGGGTTGTGCGTTCGTTTGTACAGTTCTCTCCATAAACGTTTTTGATGTTACGTGCCGTTTGTGTCGCGTTGGTGCCACAACGGAACTCATATTCCATAATTAAGTACACGATTTTTTAAAGTATCTATTATGACGAAAAATGTTCAAATGTAATGAAAATACAACGCTAATCAATAAACAAAAGACTGAGTTTGTAAAAAGAATATCATGTTTTTAAAACAAAATGAATTTGAATTTAGAATACAAAGCCATTCCAAACTTTTTTTCTATTTGAAATGACCAGTACTGAAGAACGGCAATTTCATAGGTAAAGACCTATTATTTTCCCTGGAATTAAGTATGCATGACTGCATGACTTCGTTCGTGTGGACATCTAGTATAGATGTCCAACTACATTCCACTTCCCACTAATATAATAAACGCGAAAGTTTGTGTGGATGTATCTGTGCATGTTTGTTACTATTTCAAGCAAAAACTACTGAATGGATTCAAAGGAAATTTGGTATGTATGTAGATTATAACCTGAATTAACATATAGGCTACTTTTTATTGACAAACCACGCATGCGAAGCCGCGGGCGGAAGCTAGTCATATTATATTATTAAAAAGTAACACTGTTTCTCTGTCTGTTTGTTATGTTTTCACGATTAAATGGCTCAACTGATTTGGATGAAATTTGGTATATAGATAGATTATGTTCAGGATTGAGACATAGGCTACATTTTATTAACAAACCAAGTGTGCAAAGCTGCAGTTGGGATGTACTTTTCTGTTTTAAAACTGAGATTATGTTTTCAGGTGGCAAAGAAGGCTGATTCAATTTACCCCATCGTATCAGCTGCAAGTATAGTAGCTAAGGTGACCAGGGACCATACTCTGAAAGTATGGAAGTTCCTAGAAGGGCTCGAAATGGATCACTCAGAATTTGGAAGCGGCTACCCAGGAGGTATGAAATAAAAGGTGTTTTTTTTTTTGGAAACATGGTAGGTATAAGTGGTAGCATGCATACCCAATTCTGCTAATTTATAAGAAAAACTATTAAAGAGCTTTTAAAGAAAGATTATTAAAAGATTTTGTATTTAAAGAGATTTTAAAATAATTTCTTTCTCTAGCCTCAAAGGTTTGCTGGAAGAAAACTCTTCTTAGGCTTAAGCTCGCCTTTGTACATGACCTCTTTTTCTGTACAAATGTATTTTCTTGTGTGCAATAAAGAATAAAGAATAGAGCTATACCATTATATAACGATAATTTTAACGGTAATTGTTTTGTTCCTGTCATAAGCTGACAAATTTTCAATGGGGTTGTCATAGCAGCGGCGGTTATTAAAAAAAGATTGTGTTAGTAGAATACCAAAAGGTACCAAGTGCCATTTTGCGACAATCCCATTATCATTATGATTTGTTTAGTGGGCCCCAGGCAAACTGGAACCATACTTAAAAAGTTCAAGTTTTATACATCATCATTACTCATATTGATTCTACTTTAGGTCTTATCTATGAGTTAAATAAGATTCACTGATTTTGTTTCACCTATTACTGTGTCATTTTCCTTTCCATTCTTAATTACCTATTTTCCTCTTATTTTGTCATCAACTAATATGAATAAGGCGATAATTCATTAAAGATTAGTGTCAGACTTAAATAATGCTGGATATTTTACATAGCGCTATCTAGCCCTGAGCTAAGCAGAGCTTGTACTATGGGGACCAGATAACTGAGAGAATACTTAAATACATTTTTATTTGTAAATACATACTTATAGCAAAACACCTGAACCTGGAACAAGTATTTGTTCTTAGATAATGCAAACATTTATTCCGCAGTGGGAATCGAACCCGCAACCTCCTGCATCTCACTGCCACCGAGGTCGTCTCTGAAGAGAACGGCATAATGTATTCTATATTCTTGTGTAAATCATTCATTTAATGTGCACTTTAGCAATGCTGCTAAAAAACCCATGCATTTCTTTACAGATCCACTAACAAAAAAATTCATTCAGGAGCAAGTAGACCAAATCTTCGGCTACCCTCTCCTCGTCCGGTTCAGTTGGTCTACATCGGAACGGATGCTCCTTGAGAAAGCAGCTTCTTGCACCTTCGAGGAAGTAGATGATGAAGGCAATTTAAAAAAACCTAACAAAACTATCAGTTCATTCTTTACTTCAAAGCCAGAAAATTATAGAAAAAGACACAAGTTCTTTGAAGAGAGATATTTAAGTATGGGTAACGCGTTTGAATGATGAGCTTGTTATGTGACTTCAAGTACATAATGTAAGTAAATAAATGTATTTTTAACACAATATAATTTATCACTCAACCATACGTGTTAGGATTAGATTAACATCACTTCAGTGTATTATAAACTAGCTTCTGGCCGCGGCTTTGCACGCGTGGTTTGTCAATAAAAAGTAGCCTATGTGCCAATCTAAATCATAATCTATCGACACACCAAATTTCATAGAAATTGGTTCAGCCGTTATAAAGTGATTAAATAACAAACAAACATCTAAACTTTCGCATCTATAATATTAGTGTGATGTGATACGGGATTTATCACGTACCGTTTTATCGGTGTTACGACCGACAATATAAGTTAATATGATTGTATTAATCACATTGTTTTCTAAGTAAAATCACGTTAGTGTGGTTAATCTAATTCTAACATTTTTGTGTTAAACAATCACCCTGAAAATGCATAATATTTGGATGGCTAAGAATAATTTTTTTTAGTAAAATCAACCCTGAGAATGAAAAAAACAAGTGGGTTCGATTCCTTTATGAATAAAGCATTTGTACTTGCGCTATTCAAAAAGCCGGTTTAACAGTGCCTTTGATTACCTTTGGCTTAGATGTATTTCTCCCTGTTAGCCATTTGAAAACGATAAACGAAAAATTTAAGCTGAAGGGATAGAAAAGGGTTTTCTAATAATTCGATCTGAGTACCTTTATTATTTTGTTCCCCTACACTTGAGTAGAACCCGTATGCCAAAATTAAATCGAGACTCGAACGTAAACTTATGGTAGTTTTTACCCGACAACGGCAAATAATGGTTATGATTTTAGATAGATGATAATTCTTTATTGATACACCAAATTACTAGAACCTAGAAAACTACATACATTCATGTATGTATGTTTGTATTTAATTATGTTCCGCCGTAGCGCCTAAACTACTAGTCCGATTTTGATGAACGAGGTGTCAATCGATTCATTATTATGGTCCGGGTGTCATAGGCTATTATGGATGGAGGGCTATACCATCGACATAATATGTATTACGTAGTCGGGTTTCAGTTTTTAAACTTACATAGCTTGTTTTATTCAAAGCTTGTTCTAGAAAACGGGTCTAGGACCATGTACCTCGGTGGGTAGGTAGATGCACGTTATTCGGCTATTCATAAACGTAACGTGTCTGCAATTACGGGTCTTATTAGAATACAAACTGTCTTATTAAATTCGGTATACCTCAATGGTACTTCAGCCCATTCGTTGACCAGCTAAATCCGTTAATCTTACTTACATTTGCATCTAATTATTTGATGTAAATTCATGAGTTCTGACAGGCAGCGACTTTGTTTTACTCTGCAAGTGAAAATGTCTTGGCGACGCATTACTGATCAGTAGAAATCAGGATTTAAATACAATTTATATATTCGATGTTTGTATTACATTTACGATATACAATGTATTGTATTTTATTTATTGGAATGTCTCCAAATGAAATTTTTTAACCGTTGTACAACATAGTCGTGATTACGCAATTACACGATGCACTCCCCCCCCCCCACCCACCCACCCACCCCTCAGTCTCAAAAAGTTGTGAATATAATTTTATTTTTTTGTTTCCTTTGGAAGACGTTCGCGGTTGTAACTTTTGATAAAGTGATGGTCAGATAAAAATAGCTTAATATGTTGATGGACGTACCGATAAAACTTTCACGGAACAAATTGCGGTCTATAAAAGATTTGTTGATGCGATGAAAGGTCCCAAGTTCGGGGCGCTCATCCAAGAAGGCATAGAGGTTAGTCGTCGGGGCGCGTGCGGTCTCTAACGTGCCCACTTAGCATGCGGTCCGCGACACACGACCACCTACTTGTCATGAGCAATGCGGAACGCGCCAAGCTCACTCTGAGAATTTAATTGTGTTCCATTATCATATTTAGGTTCTTTTACTGTAAGTCAAAAGTGAAAACTGAATGAGAGCCAACGTCGCTTGTCATTCGTCAGCCGCGATCGATGGCGACAACTGCTTCCCGGTAGGACGAAGAACAATATGGCGTTCAGGCAACTGCTTCCGATATTGGCGCTATGCGCCTGCGCAGCCGCTATCATGAGCCCTAGCAATGGGACGAAATCGGCCCTGAAAACCGATACGTACCTGGATGCATACTCCAAATCCCGAATCGAAGCTGAAAAGGCGAAGAAAGGAGTGATTATAGTGACCGCTAATGAAGGCGAGAAGAAGATTTCGAACCGCGACGATAGCTATAGCTCTGGCTACGACTACACGCCTTCCTACTCAAGTGACAGCGGTTTTAGTTCTGGGTCTACGAGCTATTCCGCGCCGTCCAGCAGTTATCTTCCCTCTTCAAGTTATTCATCACCACCTGTGAAGTTTGAGACGGATATCACCTACAACTCTCCGCCGAATACGTACGGACCGCCTTCGATTAGCTATGGACCACCAGAGCAATCTTACGGCCCACCAGCGCACTCGTACGGACCTCCAGCGCAAACATACGGGCCACCAGTGCAGAGCTACGGCCCACCGATTCACAAACCCCTTGCTCCTATTTACGGACCTCCAAAGCCTTCCTACGGGGTTCCATACACGGCTCCTGGGATAGGCGGCTTCGGCATGGCCCTTCTGGATAAACTCCATTTGAAATTAGACATTTTGACTATAGCGAAACTGCTGCTGAAGTTCTTAATTTTCAAGAAACTCGTGACAATGGTTGCTGTGGTGTGCTTTTTGTTGGTGATACCGAAATTGATAAATTTTAAGAAAGATAGCAATCCTGGTAACGTTGATGAAGAGGACAGGAAGTTCGGTGAAAATAATGGTAAGTTTATTTTATTTGTATCACTCTTTTTCACTAAAAAAATAACAGTTCTGGACGACCTCTGTGGTGCAGTGGACGATTATCCGACTGGGACGCAGGAGGTTGCGGAATCAATTCCCGCAATTAAATGTTTAGATGATCTACAGATAGGTATTTTTTCCAGGTTTGGGTGTTTCTGTATACTATAAGTATGTATTTATAAAAAAAAAGAATTAATTATTCTATCAGTTATCTGGTTACCATAATATTAGCTTTGCTTAGTTTGGGCTAAATAGCGCCGTGTCAAATGTCCAGCATTATTTATTTAGTTTTAACGTGAAATAAGGAATGAATAAACACAGTTAAATAATTGCCTTTACGTGCTTGTAGTAATTTCATAAAAAATAATACCTACATACTATTAATGATTTACGCAATAAATGCAGTATTTTGCATAAATAACAAACTACATTTTACATCCGTTCATTTAAATTGACAATAAGTGTGTACATACGGTTCCGTTAAACGAAACGTTGCGTAGGTAGGTATAACTTTGTTTAAAGATTTTAAACTTAACTTATATTTGAATAATATAATAATGTCGATTTAAAAGTCTGTCTTGGTTTCGGTATTTGTAAAGCTTCCGTTACCGTGATTCAAGTAGATAATTGTTTCTCTACCGTAGGAAAACTATTCTTTTTTCTTTACCTGTATGGATTCTATTCTATATCAAGTTAAAAGAAGTTCCTAAGGAAATAACTAGGTCATCGAAAAGAACGACTATAACGCGGCGATTCAGACATTCAGTAGTTTATTTTTGGATTAGGAGTCGCATCGGCTGTTCTAGAAATTTATGGGGCGGTATTTTCAACAGTGGACGTCCTATGATATGATGATGATGGTAAGGGTCTTACAGGGCATTTTAACGATCCAGTTACCTATGGGTTAAATTGGTTTATGTTACTCACTAACTCAGAATGATATTTTCATTATAATTTCAAAGAATGGCAACGGTTGACCTAATTTTGATAGACGTGGTACGCATTGTACGCTGAAATAACTCTTGCTAATAATGGAGGTGCGAATAAAATTTAGGTTAGGGTTCTTTTTCTGGTTTTTGATAAACCAGATTCTTTGCAGACTGTAGGTAGATATAGGTAACTAATTTAATTACTTATGTGTATGAGATATCTAACTAGAGTACGTCCACTAATGTTTATTACGAGGATCTGTGTTACAAATCTAGCTATATGTATGATTCATGATTAGTAGAGAACATAGAGAAGTAATACCACCGTACTTACAAAACAAAAGGGGATAACATAATTTCTCAAGCATTTTTTCATATGTTTTTTAGTGGTGGAACTGACATCAGCCCAGCAGTTGTTAGAGCGTGCGGTCTCTGTGTACAGCAGTCAACAACCTTCTTGTGGTATGGCTTGCCGCGTGCGCAGGGTGCTAGACGATATTTACGAGTTTCAACCTTACATCAGGTGAGTAACTTGTTTCTTTTGATGAGTAGTCAGATTAATCTGTTTGGGTATTCTTATGTAAAAAAATTAATAATTAACTCAGATGAATTTCCAAAATATAGTGGGCCTGTTTTAGTCATTAAAATTAAATAAACTATCAATCTCTATTTATTAATCAGCATGTACATCATTAAATGTAGTTAAAACAATGTAAATCTTCGGATTAATTAAGGAAATCTTCGTAATATAAACTGAGAGATTGTCCTTACAAAATTGGTATAGTTTTGAACGCGACGTTTTGAGTACATTATTTCAACAATAAAAAGTCTCTATTTAGCGGACATTTCGAAAAAAAACGATACGAAATAGGTGTGTTATGTATGTCATTGACGATATGGAACACGTAATTAACAAGTAGCTTTTTAACAAAAATATAACCGACTTAATCTACTGAACCAATTTTGACGAAATTTCTATGTAACCAATCTTAGTCTCATTTCAAATAAAAAAAATCCAAATCGGTTGATAAATGACGGATTTCTCAGTTAAAAGTTCGACGAATTGCGTCCGTATAAAATTTAAGGGTTTCCCTCGATTTTTTGGGAGGATTTATTGGCACCAATGGGACCACCTGGAAAGTGGTGGGACCACCCTTTTAATCGGAATCGGTCCAGGCGTTTTCGAGTAATCGGGGAACATACATAAAAAAACATTCCAACGAATGGAGAACCATATTCCTTTTTTTTTGAAGTTGGTTAATAAGACCGATGTGAACAACACAGTATCGGATGGTTTGAGAGACAGTGGGTGATCATTAAGCTGCCGATGATGATGATGGTATGTTATTGTTTTTTTTCTTTATTTCCAGGGGAGATACGCAGAGCATATTCAGCTCGTCATCGTGAAAGAGTAACAGGTGCCATCAAATTAGTCTGCATTTTTAGTCATACTTTTAATTGAAATCACTTATATAAGTTATTTATTTATATGCGTAGGTCATTAACTTAATGATTTATTTGTAAGGTAAAATTAAACAATTTTATACACACGCCTGTTTAATTTCACATAAGTAATCTAACAAAACCCTGACAAGTGCGAGTCTGACTCGCGCACTGAGAGTTTCATGATTTTTTAAAATGTTTTTATAATTGCTACTTCATGATTTTCGGATTTTTTCCTTTACGTGAGACCTTGCTTCTTGCCAAATTGATTGATGAAACATGATTCTAGATCAATGGGAAGTATACCCTATATATATAGGTTTTGATTTATTTGCGAATATCAAAATATGCACAATCAAAAAATACGGCCCAGTGATTTTTTTAAGCTCCAAGGGTACGTACAGAGCTATAAAAATTCAATTGATACCTTTACTTGATATTAATTTCAACTTGATCTCCGCGCCTTCCTGAGTAAGAGCGTCTTGCTTAACAGATAGACGGACAACGAAGTGATCCTATGAGCGTTTCTTTTTTATTATTGTGGTACGGAATCCTAAAAACGCTAAGAGTAATCTATTTTAATTATTCAGGTCTTATTGAAGGATTGTTACAATACGAGCGCGTAAAGTTTGCAGAATTACGTGTGAAATAAAAAAAACATAGAAATTCCACTTTCTCGTTGAGATTGAGATCAAGACCCCGAAAAGCATACGATTGTACGCACAGCACCGACTGTACGATACCTGCATACTGATGTCGCTAGAAATTAGTATTGTGGCCGTATCTTATTGTCTCGAACGGTCTTGAACAATCAGTTACTACCAAGGTAGCAGAAAGTGGGCACAGGAAGTCGTGATGGAAAGTCTTGCATTCCACTATTGATTTATTCAACGTTCACAGTTTGCTCCTTGCATTATTCCTAATGCACTGCATTGCGTCATTTTTTTATTAAGATTTATTAAGATTCCGCAGACGGGTAAATTTGCGGGAAAATGGCGAAGCACTTGCAGAATTACTAATTTTCGTGAAGGTATTGAAATTCTTATAAGTCATGTGTCCTTATAAGTTCTTATAAATCCATGATAAAGAGAATGTACAGAATGAACGAGCTAGTGAGAAAAAATACTGATCTTAGTAAAATTTTAAAATTATTTTTATCAATAAAACTGCATTCAACATTGTCTGCTGAGCTTCTAACCGATACAAATGGGAAAAAATAATATCCTTATTTCTATGACACCAAAATAGGATCACTCACAAAACACAGTGTCTGAAACCGAAAGTCTTTGATCAGCTTTGACGAGCTTCTAACCGATACAAATGGGAAAAAATAATATCCTTATTTCTATGACACCAAAATAGGATCACTCACAAAACACAGTGTCTGAAGCCGAAAGTCTTTGATCAGCGTGTGTTATCATTATCAGTGATGATGAAATGTGGTACCGAAACGTGATCTCTCACTATGGGCGTCATAAGAAGGCTCAAGGTCGCCCAGCTATGGAGAGAGTTATGCTTAGTATTCTCTACGAGATCGAAACAGATATGAGGAGATCCTAGATAAACTGCGGTGACACAGCCCAGAGGATGAGTTAGCAACCTGAAGTGGCAGTGTGCGGGGCGCATACCTCGAACTGACGGCCGATGGGACAGAAAGGTTCTCGAGTGGAGACCACGTACCGAGAAACGCAGTTTTGGACGGAACCGCTTGATGGAAAAACAACCTGATAAAAGTCGCTGGGAGCCGATGGGTACAGGCCGCACAAAATCGGTCGAATGTATTGATGATGGAAAAATTGCTTTATCCGCAACGCATTGCGATACGTAAATTATGTCTTGTGATCTCTG
The DNA here is from genome assembly GCA_963924445.1 of Philereme transversata. Classification (NCBI taxonomy): domain Eukaryota; kingdom Metazoa; phylum Arthropoda; class Insecta; order Lepidoptera; family Geometridae; genus Philereme; species Philereme transversata. The sequence goes on from OZ004344.1 coordinate 1,973,206, forward strand.
ATGTCTATTCCAGATCAATTGGACATACCTACTACTTAATTTATTCTTAGAACTCCAGTAATAGCCGGGTGCTGAGTTTTTATCCTTATTTCAATTGTATCCGCCTGTGCTTTGTAATCGTTAATTTAAACCAATTCAAGCAATTGAGACAGGGGCAGTGCAACTCGGATTTGGGTAACTGTAGGTAGGTACTCGGGTCACTTACCTTTAAAAAATATAGTGCATCTATTGCAAGAGTAGATATCAATTGTTTTGACTATCGAGTGAAATGTGACCATTTATCCATTTATAAACGTGACGGCCAAATAACCTTGCTAATAATCAAGTGTCGCCACTTAACTCACAACATCATTATGAAAATGACCTTATTGTTATAATGGGTCCAGTAATAGAACGGTTAATTTTAACTTTGTTTCGCGTTAATTCGCTGAATATCCGATAGATCCGGTGTAAAGACGTCATAGAGCAAGGTCGAGTGCGCCTGATAGCCCTTTATTTAGATTAACTCTGAGATTAGATATTTCGATCCGATGAGGTTAAACAACAAATCATGGCTTATCTATTATCTAAATCAAAGTCAACTAAGCAGCTGGGCTTAGAACAAAGCCGCTTGTTTTGTTTAAAATATTTTTCTTGTAAAATAAGGGCGGGGTCACATCGGGCCATGACTGCGGGACATAACTTCGACACGACAATGAACTTGGCGGAAGCACTTGTCACGCCTCCTACAAACAATGCCCGCGTAATAATATGGATAACTAGCTTCCGCCAGCGGCTTCGCACGCGTTATTTGTCAACAAAAATTAAACTATGCGTTAATCCAGGTTATAAATCTACGTGCATACCAAATTTCATCGCAATCGGTTCAGCCGCTACGACGTGATTGAGTAACAAACAAACATCCAAACTTTCGTGTTTATAATGTTAGTGTGATGGCTATTAGCTATTTGAAGCGACACAATTTACAAAGTTGTAATGAAGAGTTTTAAGCGATAGACCGACCGGTGTAGGTAAGGTACCGATATTTGACCGCAATACTATCTTCTGGAGTAAAAAGCATGAGGAACGATGTGTGATTCAAACGATCAAGCAGGCTATTCATTTTCCATGTTTTCCGAAAGGCGACAGATCATGCTAAGAACCTTCTGGCTGTTATAATAGGAACAGTAGAATATTCTATTAATTCAGGGATCAGTATCCTTTCATTTGAAATTAGCCTGATTTGAATAGTTTTGTTGAAGGTCTACCATTGATGCAAGCACCACACTTGCTATTTTCTCAATAATGGTATCAAGAAGCTACTCCAAATAACCTCGAAAGTCTGATGTAATGTCAGTCTATCCACACAGAATGTGCTCTATTTAACCCATTGTACTATTGTGAGGATGGGCAGGTCCAGTCAAGTGCAGGAGCAGCCAACTGGAACCATGGCTCACTGTGGAATCTGCACGTGCTCACAGCACACGTGTGCGTTGACGCATCATAACACCGCGACTGCTGTGCTTGCGTTCCTCAGTGTACGCTAGTTTTACGAAAGCTCACAGTGAAAACCAGCCGTGTTTGTGTTTTAAAGGATTGTGAAAGTGGATTGTTAAAAGAATGACAGAAGACGGAGTTTGAATAAATTATTTTGGTAAGTGTAATTTTTAGATTAGCTTTAACCAAAACTTGTTTAAATTATCCCTTTAACTCTTTATTCATTTGCTAACTCATTAAATGCTAGGCACACATCACATCGGCGATTCTGCTTTGAGATTCAAAATGGAAGAAACTTTGGGCTGTGTGATCCAATATTTTCGACTAAATGTTAATACTTCTCGTAGGTTGGGTTTGTTTCTATGGAAAAATATCCCATTATAGATAGATAGATAGATAATTCCTTTATTGCACACCATTTAAATACAATCATTTATAAGAAAATACACTCTTAAACAATAGGTACAATGGGCGGCCTTATCGCTAAAGGCGATCTCTTCCAGGCAACCTTTATAGATTATTCTTAACCAGTTACACACCTACATAGTCGCAAAAATCAGCCATGGAATGGTCTGCAAGCGTATTGGATTAAATTGTTGCCAAGCTTTCCTTTGTAGGTAGGTAATCTTGAAATCTCTATAGGTGGTATATTCATGTGTATCAATATTATGCAAGAAATTCTTAATAACAATGGTTTTTGAATTCATTGTGTAGGTACATGTTGAACATCAAATTTCTTAGCGTAACCTACATGCTCATTGAAAGAGAAAATTACGTAATGTTGATAACGCTATTACCTATGTGCGTCTAGATAGAGCTATTAAACTACAGTTTTAGACCATGAATGTATTTGGTTAAAACCAAATGGGAATATTTTATCTCGCGTTATCGGCTATCAGTTTCATATCTAGTAGGCGTTCTACCTAACTTTGTTTGGTCGATCGCCCTCCTTCTTCAAACTCTATCATCTGAAGTAGTACAGTTTACCAAATAATTCGACCATTCGATTCATTGTTTATTTTTTTGTGATCGGTTTAAGTACGTTTTAATGTTTGTGTTTGGATTGTTTTCTTCGAAACACTTCATGTGAGTAGTCCATATAATATAGAGGCAACTCAAAAAACACGGAATAACATGAGAGAAGGTTACTGTAAATAAACTAGCGATTAACGTCTATTTGCGCCGTGACTTACTGAATGTTTTCCAACAACCAAATCTAAATTGTTTCGCGAATATTATCTTTTCTGCTGTTTCCTATAATTTCGTTTTAGAACCATTCGACTTATGCCTGTGTTTATAATGTTCATAATACCGGTGATAGGATGTGGAGGTTACCTACGTGTTTTTCGGAAGGACGTCGGTCTCCGTCGATGCTAGAAATCGCGGCTGTTACTTCCTCTGTGAGTAACCAAGTGCGTACGTTTGAATACAATAATTGTAACTGTTTGTGAGCAGTGTCCGTAACGAGAGGCCGCGTCCCATGGAACGACTCATGTTCCCTGAACGAAAACTGTTTTTGGACATTAGCAAACACATAGACGCAAAATAGACTCTGAGATTAGGTCGTGTTTATTATAATACTACATGTCTCTATCTCGAACGGATATGGGTGAGTGCTAAAGAAATTGGCACAATGCAAATTAAAGAATAAATCATATATACATATACTTAGTAATCTCCTAAATGAGCTAACGCTGCGTATTCCTACTTAGATTAAGGGCACGAATGAACGGCCCCTGAGGGCCATAATAACCACTTACTCGATTTAAGACGTTTAATTAAATCATCTTCATCCATCAAAGGCCTCCTATATGAGTAGGTTAATCTTACGAATGTTTCGTTGCTAGCAGGTCACAAATCACAACAAAATACTTTTAACACGGTTTTTGTGTCTTTGTTTCAGCGGTGTGGAAAAAGGCTGATAAGAAATTCTTTCTATCAAGTTTACCAAATAAATTAACCAAAGCAACTTTAGCTGATAAGATAAAATTAGCCAAAATGCCAGAGTTGGGTCCTATGATGCGAGCGCTGGAGCTACAGAGAGTGATCGAAGACAAAGTGACGGAATGGCGCGAAAGGTCAGCTCGGGTCGCCGGAGCAAGCGTGGCAGACTCTTATCAACAACCACTCAACTTCAAACGACACACACATAGACGCAAGAATAGCGCTGAAATAAACAGAATTATCGCAAAGTACTCCAGGCATAACAAGAGAGCGCACGATCCCCCTACGCGACGCATCGAGACACCCCCGTCCCGTCCGCCGCGGACTAAGAAATTTTCCTACTCAAAAGCTTTCTCCAAGAGCGAAGATAACCTCGCAATGGGAGACGTACACCATGACCCTAACCCTAAGGATCAGCACAGACCTGGCTTCAGTAGATCCAAGTACAGCGCCCGAAGTTGTGAAGATGTCTCAGCTTTCATTGACGTTCATCATACAATGCAGAGTAAAAACTTCGAACAAACTAGTATATTAAACGCAAAATTGGCCCCGAAGAAACCACGGTCAACACTTCACAGCATCAGCGAAGACTTAAAACTCAAGCCAGCGTTGGAAGACAGTGGTTTAGATTTAAGAGAAAAGTCAGACTTTATCACATCGACTCCCATTTCTAAAAGAAAAACGTGTCCGTCGGAAAGTTCAGTGTTTGAGAAGTGTGCGAATTATCCGAGTGTGCGTGACCTTAGGAGGGGCAGTTCTGAGCCTGATATTCTCAGTGTCAGTTCCATACGTACAACGTACTCAACAAAGACTTTAGACTCTAAGAAGAAGTGGAAGTTGCTGAAGCAGCCCTTTAAGAAAGGGGCTTTGGATTGTCTGTTTTTGTGGCGCGGGAAGAAGGTTGAACAACAACAGACAGAAAGTACAACGCGGTAAGTTACCCATCTTATTTATATTTACTCAGTGATCAATTCGATTTTCCCACAATTATAAAATGGGAACACGAAGACCAAATATTCGTAGAATCACAAATATGTCATTACAATCCTAAAATATTTTCCGATGTGTAGTTTTTGGCTTTCTACATTTTGCGAAGTGCTTGGCCAATTATAAAAATTTACGCGCAAATTAAAATCTGGTACTACAGCAAAGTTACTCAAATGCTTGTTTATCAATCGATTACTCGCCAGTTAACTAATTAGATAGGTATGCGTATTACGCTTAGCTTCCTCTTAATAATATTGTAGATACTTGTAAGAAGTATGAGGTCATGTGTGTAAACATGTGCAGATTATTGCAAAAAGCATGCAATGTTTGATTGTAATTATAAGTACCGACATAAGTGTCATTTCTTACTAGAAATGTGCGAAAATGAACGGTTTTGAAGTACCTACCATCTTTATAAACGTCTAACGTCGCTAGCACAGATCTGGTAGAGTCACGGCTACATACAAAAGAAAGTATAAATGAGTGAATAAAATTAAAGGAATGCTATTTTTATCGACACCCCTTGAGAGGCAGCGCCATCTATATAGGCAATCGGAACTATTTAACTATTTTTTATTTGCTTCTAAAAACTATACACCTAGTAACATTCAAATCATCAGAAAACTAATCGATTAATTTAAACGAGCATATAGCTGATACATTTATAAAAACCGCACGGACTAAAATTATAAATGGTTTCTGGTAGCATCGCTCACTGCAAGGAAATCGTAACCGTAAGGTGTAGGTAGAGCTAATTTGTTTCGAATACGTTTCATAGATGGCGTTATGTTGATCATTCTCGTCGAGCGAGAGTGAGTAAACTCACTACCGCCTTATTTTAAATATTTTTTCTATACCCATTAAATTATAATATGTACCTACCTATGGTCGGCGTTTCAACAGTGGGAACATTCTGGTACGATGACAATGAAATGTATAGCGAAATTTTTTATATTATGTTAACTTTACGTAATCGTAACAAATACATATTATCAATCACGACACCCTGTTGTGCCTAGTTTGTTTACATTCGGCGGTAAGAGTTTTAAAGAGGGCAAAAAACTAAATAATTAACCAGTTGCAGGACAATACAGCATTGTAGGCAAGCCACAATATTTAGCTCTACTCACCTAAATACCAAAACGAGATTGCATTGCAAGTAGTTCTGCATTACATTTTTGGTTAATTTAATCTGTTTCTATCATTGGATACCTTCCTTTAAATCGCTCATTGTTATAAATGTCATCATTGTGTTTTAATGTGTCGATGGTTTTACTAAAATAAATAAAATAAATAAAATTAAAACTTAATTACTTCTCAATGATCTTTTATCCAGCTTCTAGTAGGTACTATATTTTATAGATGGCGTTGAATGTCAATTACATATTTTTAAGTAACCATTCATCATCACAGGTAGTGTCACATATACACAGGAGCACGAAGAAGCATAATCGAATAATGTGATTAAATTTTGATATAGCCACGCAAAATAATATAATAAATTTGTATTTTAAAATGACCAAGTTACAGCCGTACGTAAAAAGTTACAGGACTACGTAAACAGTTGTAATTTTTAATATATATAATAAATTTGATAATTGAAAATTAATAAATTAATATTGTAATTTTCTCTATAAGTTAATTTGTAATTCTTTAGGGAAATAAATGCTTAAACTGAAAAACCGAACCGTCACTGTGCGTGGTCCGCCAATGTACCTACATAGGTATTTATCTTTATTTTTTTAGAGAAAATTTCTCCTTTCATATTTTAAGGTCGTCTGAAAGCACTATACCTACCTTATTAAACTTAAAAGACGTCTTTCTCATGTTTTTCCCATTGTAGGTATAATTAGCTTTAATTATAGACTCACAACAGCTTCCTTAATTCACTATCAGATACGTCAATTGCGAAACCAGTTCAAAACATTTCTGTGTTAGTCTAATTTATTGTGTTCAATGCCTGCTCAGTTCAATTCTATACGGAAATTAGATATATTTCTTTGTGACGCTTAACTGAATACATACAAGAATGAGTCCATCGGCTCAGTTTGTGAGTCATCCATCAGTTGTTTGTTAGTGAACTCATTATGTATTTAAGCCTTATTGAGTGTCTTTAGCGATGCATTTCATCTTGTTTGTGCATTAGAGATCTTTTTATTGTTCTTTATGCTTCATTTAGAGAAAAAAAGTGTCAATAATATTATAGGTGCATATGAATATATACAATCCAAAGGGATTGTGGGTATTTCTTCTTCTATTGTTCTATGTCTGTGGTAATACTGCTACACCGTCTCTATCGTTGATTTTACCTCGATCTTCACTCGGTCATTGCTCCACAAAAATGGGGTCATCCAACGTTCGTTTATTCAAGAACTTTTCTTGACATTTTATTTTCCTTCTACGTGAGTTGGTCTATTGTAGCTTATTGTTTATTCTAAGCTCAGAGTCTTTCTAAAGAGGTATGTATTCTTAGGGTTTCAAGGATACCTATCTACCTACAGAAGTAACGTATACTACAAAAACCAAACATTAAGAATTTAAATTCAAAAGTTGGATAATTAGATTGGATAAACAGATTGTGCTAAGTTCATTCAATGATAAATGATGTTCGATAAAATATGAAGCTAAAGTTTACAATTTGTAAAGTGCTGATTATTGGTTTTTTGTTATGATAACATCTCCAGCCTGAACTATATAAGGTTGCACTAGTTCACAACAAAGTTGTTTAGTGGGATAGCTCGGTCATAATCTATCTATACTAATAGGTACTAAAAAGAGGTAATCTCAGAAATTACACAGCCTATCTAGGCTTTGTATATCAACCTATCTATATCATCTAGGGGGGTAAACCAGGGCACCGGCAATTTCAAGGGGGCGCCAATTTCTTCAATAAAAATATGAAGAAAAACTTGTTTCAAAAAGTGCTAAATTAAATTCACTTATAAGAAAGCTACACCCTATCCCTGAGGGTTGAAGGCAATTTTTAATTTATTATAAAAATCTACAAGACGCCGCGCAGGGGGTGGGTCAGATAGTTGAATATAATTTACTCATATTAAACTCGTGATCTAAATGAAATTGCATAGTAGATACTTGTAAATAATAAGGAAAACTGCAATTATTATGATACCTGTTTAATAATACCATGACTTTAGTGCTAATTATGTATGTAACGATCAACATCCTTTTACAGTGGGGGCCATTTCAGCATTTTCAGCTACATTAACTTAAAGTTATGTCAAAAATATATCACATAGATAGATAGATAGATAGATAGATAATTTCTTTATTGCACACCATTTAAATACAATCATTTATAAGAAAATACACTCTTAAACAATAGGTACAATGGGCGGCCTTATCGCTAAAAGCGATCTCTTCCAGGCAACCTTTGGATGGACAGGATCTATGTGAACAAAATAAGGACGGCGGCGTAAATCCGATATTAATAGTACACGTATATTTATAAAAAATATAGATATTATAAAATAAAATGCATAATTATAATGTATAATATAATCATAAAATTACATAAATATTAATATTATAATACATAAAAATATATATTGTCATACCTACATATATAAATTATAAAAATGTAAAATTAATAAGTGGTCTAGTGAGCGATGGATGACATATAGTGTTGTCTGACCAAGTTTTTAAAGATAGGGAGAGATTTAGCGTGACGAATTGAGACAGGTAGGGCATTCCAGAGCCTGGTAGCCTGCAAAGTAAAAGAGGAACTATAAAATACTGAGGTATGATGAGGAGTTTTTAATTGAAGGGTTTCAGAGGAACGTAAGGGTCGAGAGTTGGAAAGGTGAAGAAAGTCAAAGCGTTCTTTGAGGTAGGACGGAGTAGAAGGGATGAAAAGGATGCTGTAAAGGAGGGAAAGGATGTGCGCATTCCGGCGAAGACGGATAGGTAACCACTTAAGTCTGTGGCGATACTCTGAAATGTGATCGTACTTGCGCAAGCCAAATATGAATCTAATAGAGAAATTCTGGAGACGCTCAAGCTTGTTGAGTTGATCTTCAGTTAAATCAAGATAGCTGGCGTCAGCATAGTCGAGAATAGGATGCAACAATGATTGTGCAAGTGCAATTTTGGTGGAAGTCGGAAGGAAGTTTCGCAGCCGTTTAAGAGAGGCAGCTGCAGCAAAGGTTTTTCGGCTTACCGCTGCTAGTTGAGGTCCCCAAGATAGGTGACTATCCATGAGTACCCCCAGATTTTTGACTACCTTGCTGATTTCTATTGAAGTACCGTCAAATTTTACCTTTGGGAGATCAAGCCAATCGATTTGAGTAATCATCCGCGAGCTTCCTATTACTATTACTTGGGTTTTTGATGGATTGACTTTAAGCCCGTATGAGTTGCTCCATTGTAGTATATTCTGCAAATCATTGTTTATGCCATTAATGGCTTCACCTAACCACCCAACAGGAGCTTGGGTATAAATTTGCAAATCATCTGCATAGAGGTGGTAGGACGAAGTGAGTTGTTCGGAGATAGAATTTATAAAAATAGCAAAAAGAAGAGGAGATAACACGCCGCCCTGAGGTACACCGGAACTCAATTGACACCAAGAAGAATATGTATCGTCAATACGAATACGTTGCCGGCGTCCAAACAGGTAACTACGAAACCATTCAATTACTGTTGGAGATATGTTAAGAGAGCGAAGAAAAGCTAAGAGAATATCAAAATCAACGTTATTGAATGCATTGCTGAAATCCAGGAGGGAAAGGACAGTGACCAGTCCGTTTTCCATACCATGCCTGATGTCATCAGTGATTTTGATGAGAGCAGACACGGTGCTATGGCCTGGACGAAAACCGGATTGAAAAGGGTTAAGGAGGCTGTTTGTGTTAAGGAAACGGCTAAGTTGCTGGTGTACAAGACGTTCTAGGACTTTAGATAGGAACGGGAGGATGGATATGGGACGGTATTCAGAAAAGGACGCAGGGTTAGGTTTTTTGGGAAGAGGCGTTATTTGAGCCTCCTTCCATGCACTTGGATAGGTTCCCGTGTTGATGGAGAAATTAAGTAAATGGGTAATGATGTGGACAATTTCATCAAGGATAGGTGTAATCATCCTTTTACTAACGCAATCACTGCCAACGGCGTTAGATGAGATGGATGATATGCTCCTCTTAACATCACAATCAGTAAATTGACGAAACAAAAATGGTGAAAAGTCGGGAGTTGGTAGAGAGGAAAGATAATTTAACGTTTGAGTTTTACTAAGCCCATCAAAATTGGACGAAGCGGAGAAGTGCACATTTAAAGAATGTACATCCAAGTCTTTGGGAACACTATCTTGACGTGACTTCCCAACTCCCAATGACCGTAAGAACTTCCATACTTTGGATGGATCATTATTTTCTACAGATTCATGGATGTATCGGCGTTGAGCATCCCTACACACTCTATTGCAGTGATTTCTAACTTCAGCATATTTTTCCTTGTTTTGGTCAGACGGCTTGCGTTTACATCTAACCTTGGCAGCGAGTTTCTTACGCATTTCAGCTCGTATCTGGTCAGTTAACCAAGGTGCAGGGAGATGTTTTATCTTGACCGCTCGAACTGGCGCATGAACATCGTACAATTTCGTTATGATGCTGTTAAAACAATCTACTTTCTCGTCGATAGTATCAGCGTTAAAAACCTCAGACCAATCTACATTTTCGGCATCATTGCGCAAAGACTCCATATCCATTCCACCAAAATTGCGCTGAAAAAGAATTTTTGGCTTGGCTTTGGGAGGGCGGATTTTATATGAAAGGAATACTAGATCATGATAAGAGAAATCATCCGCCGCACACTGACCGTGCTTGGCGACATGAACTGAAGATGACACTAAGATTAAATCCAGAAGGGATGGATGACAATTTGGAAAATTATGAGTCACATTCAAAGGAAGAATGGACAAGTTGTTAGCCTGAACGATATTTTCAAGAGATGCGGAACGGTGGTCATTTTTATTAAGACAGGTATTAAAATCTCCCATAATAATGGTATGGTCGTGGAGGGGAACAAGCTCTTCAAGAAGCTTCTCAAAAGAGGAGAAGTAATCGATACGCATTGATGGGGAGTAGTAAACACCAAGTAGTATTTTGCGATGAGATAGTGAAACTTGGAGAAACAGATGCTCACCGGCACTAGATAGAGGCGGCTGTGCGGACATACTAATGATTGTATAAGGAATATGAGAGCGGAGGTATATAGCTACACCGCCGCCCCTCGCTCCAGTGCGGTCGTTGCGAATGAGAATGATGTCAGATCATTAATATAAATAAATAAAAATAAACTAATTACATTTATGTAGAGCATTGGGAAAACAATTGATTACAGCAGATACTACTCTTAGCTGTTGATGCGAAATTAAAATGCCAACTTATCCTTACTTGGTTACTCAACAAGCAGAATAATGATGACAACGACGGATAAATGCAAATAACGAAACATCCACCTACATGCACACAGACAGAGTCAGATTACAAATATTATCTTACTTATAAGAGACATTCTGTTTTGTATATTTACAATGCATGCGACGTTTGTTAAGAGTATATTTAACTTCTAATTTAAGTCATGAGTCTTCTAACTTAGTAATTTCATGATATAATTTTATCCTTTCTTGTACGAGGGGTGATCCAAAAGTAATGATAATCAATAATAAACACAATGAATAAAATAAAAAAAAAAATTTATTTCTCAACATAGTCTCCTAGCAAGTCTATACATTTAGTCCATCTCTTTTCTAAACCTAAAATCCCTTAGAAAAAAAATCTTTATCTTGAGTCTCAAAAAAGTCCTCAGCCGCGGCCATCACGTCGCTATCATCGTCAAATTTCTTGCCTCAGAGGTGTTCCTTGAGTCGTGGAAAGAGATAGAAGTCACTGGGGGCTAGATCTGGTGAATAGGGGGGGTGTTCCACCAGCTCGAAGCCCGCTTCCTGAATGGCAGCCATGGCAATTGCAGCTTTGTGAACCGGTGCGTTGTCTTGATGGAACAGCACTCCAGCCCGCAGTTTGCCTCGCCTTTTCTCCTTAATAGCCTCCCGCAATCTTCTTATTTGTTCTGCATAGTAGGAGCCTGTAATAGTGGCCCCCTTTTCCAAGTAGTCCACCATGATTATTCCTTTAGCGTCCCAAAAAACAGACGCCATAACCTTCCCTGCTGAGCTTGACACTTTGAATTTCTTCGGCGTCGGTTCATCGGATCGTTTCCATGTCATCGATTGTTGTTTTGTTTTAGGATGAAAATGGTGGATCCAGGTCTCGTCCATGGTCACAAAACGTGACAAAAAATTATCTTTGTCTGCCTGAAACTTTTCGAGATTTGCTCTTGACATGTCGACTCGTTTCTTCTTTTGCTCGTCGTTTAACATTTTCGGTACCCAACGCGCGGAGACCTTTCTCATATGCAATTCGTTTGCAAGGATTCTTTAAATGCTGCCATATGAGATCCCTGTGACCTCAGCTACATGCCTGATAGTCACTCTTCGATCTTCCAATACAACTTCTTCAACTTTTTTCACATTTTCTTCAGTGAGGGACGTCGATAGGCGTCCTTCGCGGTGTTCGTCTTCTGTCGATGTTCTTCCCAGCTTAAACTCCTTAGCCCAGCGTGCAACTGTGGAATATGGAGGAGAAGAGTCCCTTAATGTTTCCACCAAGTCGCTGTGTATGTCTTTGGTACACATTTTTTTCAAGCAGAGGTATTTAATGACAGCTCTGATTTCGTGTTTTTCCATTTTTATGTTCACTCCTTGACAGTCCGTATTCAAATGAATGTAGCTCCCGGGAATCGTAGCCTATTTATATGATTTTTTTTTCCTGAACTAGTGGGTAACTGAGCAAGTGACTGATATTTTTTTGTATTTTTGTGTGCACTAGAAATAACTGATTATCACTACTTTTGGATCACCCCTAGTAGGTATTCTTTTACGTCTCGTATTGCGGGCAATGGCATGTTCAATCTTTTAGCAAAGGTCTGTTCACCAGTTGTTATTCACAATAGGCAATATATATTTTGTTATACAATACAAGTGTATGACAAGTAGGTTTAGTATAATAAAACTTTGAAAATCCGCGACTTAAAAAAACCCCGTAACAAATTTCTATTTAGATGCTTTTATTTAATTATTTTATACTTGCAATGTTTGAATCATGCTATTAAAATTCCGCTAACGGATTGAGCTGAAATTTGGAATACACGTAACTTCGATGACGATGAAATAAAATGGTAACATGGAGCTGCTCTCATGATGGAGACGGATGCTAGGAAACGGAACTTCGGAATAGATTTTAGTAGGCACTAGTGGTTGGGCTCATTTGAATCTGCTTGCAGTTTCGATTATGGCCTTTATAAAAGCTTCTTTTGAAAAAGTTATTTTTCAACAAAACAAAAATATTTGCTTGGAATCCTTTCACCAAAAAGGAAGTGCTGATAATCTTCAGATTGACTGACGTGATCGTCATCACACATAGCTAATAACCACCCCTGTTAAACTAGATTTCTTATAAAAAATCCGCGTCCGAATCGGTTCATCCGTTTGGGAACTAACATGCCACTAGGGAATGCAATCTCGCGATTAGAGCGCAGGCGCGAGACATCTCGCGAGTTTATGAATAACAATACCGCGAGTTCTCGCCAATTTTGAGAACTCGCGAGATTGGCGGTTGCGTGTGTTTATTCTTGCAAATAATCACAATTTTTAAATAAATTAGGAAAAATATATTAAGAATTGTGGGTATTATGGAATAAACATTTATTTTTACGAATTTTTTCAATAAACTTTTATGTGTTTAACATTGTTTGACGTATCTATCTTTAATTTTTTTAATAACTTTTATAATTTTAATTAACGTTTTAATATTTTTTTTAATAAACATAGTAGACTTTGACGTATCTAATCAAATAAGAAATGAAATAAACAACCAGTGTTCTTTTCTAATTATCAAACAAAAGTCTTTTAATAGTAAAACAGTTCTTTTATAACAAAACAACAAGAAGTCAAAAACTAAAATGAGACTCATCAACTAAATTGAGTTGACTATTAAACTGAGATATTATTATCAAATAAAGAAAACTATACCTACTCAGAGATCTATTAGAAATTAGAGATTAATTAAGAAAAAATACCAATCAAATGAAAGGTTTGTTCAGTTCACATCACACGCCATTAAGTATTACTTTAATTATTGTATTACGAAATATTTTAAAAGTAGCTCCTTAAGAAGCACAAATGTCCAAAAAATCTTCTGCTAACTTGCTTCTTATTTTGCTGGCCAGATAACCAGCCGCTGAGAAGGCCCTTTCGGATGCAACGCTAGTTGGAACCATAATCTCAGGCAGCCATCCGCGAACTGTAAAAGTTCGCCTTTTGACCACCCGAACTCGTATAAATTCATTTCCTTTTTGATTAATGACTCCAGCGAATGCATAGTTAGTTTTCTGTCTCTAGGTTCTTTGAACGCAGCAGTCAATGTTTCCTGAAGTTCTTCTTGCAATGAAATACCATCGAAACCGATCGCAGCTCCGTGCCAGCATTCCCCTGATGCCACAGACAGACAGACACACAGTCTAAGGCTCTTTTTAGGGTCTTACTAGTTAGCTACATATATGACTGAACTACTAAACTAAGATTCGATAGGTATTTACATATATACATTATATCCGCATACTCAATTCGATATTTTTGTTTCCTTAGAATACACTTCACACTTAAATTTTGAACCTCATTTAGAAATCCCACTATGGTAGTTATACTAATGGCGCCGTATCAATAAAAACAATGCAGACAACAGATTGAACTCGTCTATTATTATAATGATATTAAAAATTATTATAATGAATTGTCTCCTATTTATGGCCTTAACGTTCTTCTCTACCTGTAATTTTCTTTGAAATACCCGCAATTTGTGAAAAACCATTTACTCATAGGTATAAGGGATTACCATATTTAGGTGGGTAATTTTGCTATCTGCTAAAAGTACTTGTATTCATCTATTGTATTGTCTAATGCCTTGAGAAACCTGCTTTACCGCTTGTACAATTATTTCTCTGTGACTATGGCAAGTAGCGACAACATAACAGCCAATTTGTTCAGGATTATGACTGATAAGCGCTGTCCATTACAGTGGTTCTCTACTGTAACCTGAAATATCTAGGTAGGTATATGTAATTTTGTTCGTGGTGTAGGTAGAAGGTAGATTATTCCTATCAGTAATTCCCTACTTAAAAAAGTTTCCTCCTACTATTACCCTTTGTTACTTGTAATCCTTTAAACTCTATCCGATTCATCAGACATGTAGGTATACATATACATATACGTAGGTACATGTCTGATGAATCGGATATCGTTCGTTAGGAATAGCCAAAATAGTCTTACGCTAATTAGTTGTTTACAATATAACAATAAACTCTAATATTATAATTTGTAAGTACCTTATTTATTCATCTGAAGAGCGATTGCATAAACTTATCTCAAAAAGTGGGATCAGTGTACACATAAACTTATTGAATTACCCTCTTGAAATAAAGTCAAAACTTCAAGAGAAAAATTTGTACACTTACTTTTTACATATTTTAAATTTCATTAAGATTGGATTACCATTCGAATGTTATAGTTGGACAAATAAACATAGTGTCGATTCGTTCATCTACATTTCCCTCATAATTCTGGTCACAACCTAAATCGACGTTAGCATTTTTTCAATCAGCACAACATTAATATTTGTTTAAATATCATCTCTGGAGCAACAACCTTCGGTGCTAAATACTTCATTTAGAGTTATGATGAAGAGAATTAACAATAGAGCAACAAAAAAGTTTACTCGCATCATCGTGAACCAGCCTTGGATCTAAAAAACTAGAGTAGATAAACCCCAGGCAAACAAAGCTCAGATACACTTGCGGCAAGTCGTGCAATTCAGTCTTCCAGTCGCTTACTCACCGCGAAACGCGAAGCCTGAAAATATAACTTGTACCTTGCATGACTTTGCCTATATTTACGATGTAAAAATAATACTTATAATATTTTAAAGCAACTTTTTCCTCATTAAACCCGGTAAATACGAGTTTCATATTACAGTTCATCAGTGTTTGAAAATTTGTGAAAATGTCAGCAACTCCTGAAGATCCGTGGAAATTAGTTTATAAAAAACTGCAAGAAAATAATATTATCACCAAGAGAAAGTAAGTGTATTCATCTTTTCTCGTTTTTAGTGTTTTGGTAGAATGGTTTTGTCTAATTTTTAATTTTTGTCTAAATCCATACTGTCTTAGATCCATACACCTACAAGCGCATTAACTTTTGCAACGAATGTTATGCATTAATTTCCTACCATTCAATGACTATGGACAGGGTCAATCATGCTGGCGACATCCCTAGCTTCTGAATAATGTACTGAGATTTTTAATTTTATTTATGATATATTTTGATCATCAAGCAGTAAGCTTTTGGCAAGTTGGCGCAGTTTGTTGCAACGTAGGGTAACTATTCTAGTTTTATATACCTATTCGCCTACGAGGGTGGTTCAATGCTGTCTATCCCTCTAGACTTGATGCCGCCCGGTTATAGGTATCGATCTGATGAATTTTGCGCTCTATAAATATAAGAGTAAATTAAATTCCTCGGAGTAGGTAATAATATCAAAGTAGGTTTTATTAAATTTGCGTGACTGATGCTTGTTAATAAGTACCGTTGCCTGCATACCTTTACTAACATTTATTAACAGTTCTAAGCTTTTTTATATTTGACATTTAGACACAAGCTGACGGGCCTCTTGATACCTATAAACTCTTGCAGCACTTGTGGCACTGCAGTCGCGTTGCCCTAGCACATAATGCCTTGTTTACACTTCTCTTGAAACTGTTTATGTTAAATCCACCGGGAAAACCTCCGGGTGAAGGTCATTCCACATCTTGCAGGTGCGCGGAAGAAACGAGCCTAATCTGCAAGTCTGCAACTCCCATTGCACCATTTAACTGCCTTCATCAGACCAATATCAACTTGGGCCCTCCTTTACATACAGAGCATAAATAGTAGGTAGGTTAGGTACACCTAAGGGTTTTCCTATTACGAGCGTAGAATTAATAAAAACACATTATTCAAGCTGATCAAGGACGTTCTAACTGAGATGGTTTCGTGACTTCATAAATCAATGACCTCCGTAAACATAAAATACGTTGACTTTATAAGATTAATTCAATGTTTTTAGCGTTCCGGATCAAAATAGTAAAAACGAAGCCTGGAAGGTGTGGCTTTGTCTGTCTGACTGTCTGTCCGTCGGACAGCGATTTGTCACAGCGGATTTCTGGAATAGTTATAATAGTGTCTCACTTCTTAGCAAATTAAAAAATTGCGTACGAGGACAACATGATGGGAGTCAAAATTTCAAAACAGGGTTACTATTATTATAGGTCAATGTGTCATAAAAAGAGCCACACATTCCAAAACCATGGCTTCGTACCGCAGTCGAACTAGGAACCATTAGTTTCGCCATTCCTGTCTGTCTGTCCGACTTACAACCGTTTTACTCGTAGATTATTAGTGCTTTAAAGGTAAAATTTGACATGTTGATACTCTTGAGCTAAGAACACCTAGTAAGTTATGAAATAAATACCTTTAAAAGTAGTCTATGTACCTAGTAGTTGGGGGGGTTTTGTTTTACCCACGCACCGTATCGTGTGGGGTATTTTCGAACACTAAAGGTTCCCTCACCGCTTTTTTGATAAATGAGTCCGTTTACGAAATATCGAGCTTCAAAGTGGTCATTTTGTAGTAGTCGTGTGTGCCCTCATTACCATCTAAACCGCTATTATTGTAGGTACTAGATATACCTCCTAATAGGTATCCACATCAATATCACATATTATACTGTCGTTGTAAGTTGAATTATCAGAGCTAAGAAGACGAGCAATAGTTGACCAACTTAATATAGATAATAATTAATAACGTATCTATCTATACGTAGGTTAGTAAACCGTTCATATAATTTTTACTCAAAACGGCTAAATTCAACCGCAAAATAATGTTTTTTTTTTAATTATTAAGTATGATTCAAGCATGAGACATGCTCATAATTTTTTGGAGTTATGATGAAAAAATTCTAAAAATACCATTCCTATCCCTTATCTGCGAAAAATCTGTAAATAATAAAGGTATTATCCAAAGAGTACAGAAAAAAAGTTCTATTAAATCCTAATGTTATCTATTCTAATGCCTAAATGTTTACCTATAAACTAATACGGAACTCTTGCTGCGCCTCTTTCTTATTTTTATACGAAATTTAATATTTTACTCATTATAATGTCGCGACGATCATTAGCACGAAGAGCAAATATTTAGGACGATTAATATTTAATTTGACTTTAGAAAAAAATAAAAAAATACAGGTGTAACTAGTTTGTAAACATAACTAGTGCTCAGCCACCCACTACAACCCAACTATGGTCACGCTTGCCTGGTTCTATAGTCATTGTTTTAACCCCCTACATCAAACCTATTTCGTGCTTTCTCTGTTACTCATATTAAATCGGACAAGGACAGAAAGGACTGGCTGTGCAGCCAAGTTACAGATGATGTCATGCTGCTGAATATTTCGTGTCCGAGCTCCTTTGTTACTTTGGTTACCGAATAAGATGATTAACACGCTAAGTAGGTACACAGTGATAAAGTGATAACCATTTGACATGGTTCTAGCTGAATGCTTCTACTTTGCGAGATAATGAGACTCTTTGCAATATGGAGAACACTAAGTCGGAACTAGTCGGAAGACCTTTCTGGAAGTCTTTTAGCTGCAAAAATATAGGTTTATCCAAATATATAACAAAATAGGTATGTAAGCTCACTCTAGGTATTTAATTATTTCATTCCGTCCTATAACGTTCTCGTGAAAGCCAGTCCATCCGAAGGTTGTTTGGAAGAGATCGCTTTTAGCGATAAGAATGCCAAGTGTATTTACGCGTGTTAGTTATTTGTTTATTGTATTCCACAATAATAGGTGGTATTTGATAGGTACCTACATACATGATCAATAGGGACCCTGTTGGCACAACAATATTTTGAAAAGAGGAGAATGTCATTGTTCTTGTTAGGTTAATTTCATTTCAAAAAGAAAACATTCTAATATAATGTCAATATAATTTACGTGTGATATAGCGTTATCTATCTATCTAACCCTGAAATAAATTTAACAGCTTTTCATAAAGTTTTCATTTTTGCTGGGGTTACGCACACTCATGAAGTGAAGAAAAAAAAAACATTAATGGAGTATAAGCACAATATTTTGAGATTGCATTTGGTATTATATTTTTTTTATTCGTCTAACACGCGATTTAGTTTGGATCAGGCTGGACTAGATCAGACCTAGGGTAGGTATGTACCCTACCCTGTATGTAGGTCTATGGGCTTGGGTTAGTGAAGTCACATAGGTTTTCTTTTTCTTTAGGTAGGTATAGTGATTTGTATGTCTGTTCTTTGTTATATGTGATATCGTAGTAGTGTATTTTTCTCAGTGACGATATTGAGACAAACACTTTACCGATGCCCTACCACCAGAGTGGATATTGAAGGAACGATTTGAGTTCCTTCACTGCTCTAATCCTCACTCGCTCCGATCATCTGAAAATTTGATGCTGAAAACCCCAGTGCATAGAACTAGATTCTATGATGATTCCTTTACAGTTCAAGCAACACGTCTTTGGAACACATTACCGGTCTCAATACGGCAAGCTCCATCATTAGCCACATTTAAAACAAGAGTGAAAATATTTTATCTCTCAGAAACATCGTAGTGTCGCTATATATATATATGTATGTGTATTTATGTATATTTTTATTTAATTTTATTTATCGTAGGTATATATTGTCAATATTTATTTAAGTATATTGTTTTATTTTATTGTAAAAGATCAGCGTTCTGTTAGTATATACCCCCCTCCATTATTGTAATGTTACAAAAATCCTCTCCATCCAAAGGTTGTCTGGAAGAAATCGCTTCTAAGCGATAAGACCGCCCATTGTACTTGTTGCTTTGTGAATTTTTATATTTTTTGTTTGTTTCTTGTGTGGTGTACAATAAAGTATTTTCATTCATTCATTCATTCATTCCTTTGTCGATTATGTAGTCTTTATGCTACTGGTCTACGTATTAACCTCGATGACGCCTTTGACTGATGGCAGTTGTTAACTCTGTGTGTGATAGCAATAGTTTAATCGATGTTGTAACTTGTAGTCTGGCAAATTGTGCCACTTGTGTCCAACATATATCTGTACTAGATGAAGTATTTGATAAGTGGTAAAATCTCCAATATCATCAGACAACACTTAGCTATTAAGCACAGCAGAGTAGGTACCTAGGTAGGTACCAGTCTAAGGGGTCGGGACGGGCAGTCACAACAGCATCCGCTGAATTCCGCTGAGAACTACAGCGAAGTGTTGGACATCTCCGCTCTGGAAGTGCCTTGTGCGAAAGAATTACCTAACAAGAACTCATTACATGAATGAGTTCTCTGAAATGCATTATTTTTGTACGGATTAACAAACATTATAAAAAGCCTTATCATGCTAGCATCGGAAAACTAAAAACACAAATCTTGTCTTGTAGGTAAGTACTAAAATGTTGTATGCTTTTTATCACCATCCAAATATTTACACTATGATGATGATTGTCCCGTGCTGTCGTATGTCGTCTGGTTACAAAAGCACGTGTTATTTTGCAGCTCGCTTAGTTTGCTCAGCGCCGCGACCGGCCGTGTGCGCGGAGTTAGATCGTTCAATCGCAAGTCTCGCAACCACCTTGAATCTTGAATTACGTCAGTCGATTCCGTTCCGCCAGTAATAAAGCCAAACAAACTTTTCGCGGCGTGTTTACATCCGAATCCATAATTTCGAGACGCGAAAACTCGTTTAGCATCTCTATGAAAGTAGCTGCAACAAGAAAGTGTCAGTGACCGCTAAACGGTTCCGTTTGCTCTCAACTTTGCTTTGTGATTCGCTATTTCCGTGCTGCAGTTCAATCTCAAGAAGGCGGTATTTTGTGATGTTTACGTCATTACATTAGCCAACGCACACCGTGACTCCTTCATTCAAGTGATTCATGACTCAAATCAATGAGGGTATCTGCATCTTGTGTTGTCTTGGCATCGGCAGAGTAGACGTGTTGACTCTGAAATATTGTTCTTGGAAATAAAAGTAAAGCAAAATGGATGAGGAATCAATGTGGAAAGGGTTCTATGAAAAATTGCAGCAGCAAAAATCTGTAGAGGAACAGGTTCATGACACGAGGTTAGTTTAGTTCGCCTTTTTCAATTTGTTTTGCAGTCGTTTTTTTGTTACTTTTTGAAGATAAAACTTCTTTAGGCGCGTTGGACATTTTTTCAGATGGGAAAAAACCATTGAACTCGCGACACTGTTACCGTTACCGACACCTCTGTATATAAGTATCTGTAGTATAGTCTGCTTTTAAATTTTGACTACCCATACATTGAGCGCAAAATTTTTCACTTCTGTCCGCACTCCCGGAGTGCCACTTTTTTTTATAAACTTTTGTTTCGGTGGATAACCAAATGATTATCATCATAGTTACTCTCGCGATTCATACGATTCCAATGATAGCATTTGACAGAATTCGTTGCACCGCCGTTGCGTTTATTGTAAATAACAGTTAGCCTTTGCTTTAGTTATTGTTCTGAGGTTAGCCTGCACAACCCTACACGATGTGGAAAAGGAACAGACATAGGTAACATACATTATTTAAGACCTAAAAAAGATTATCAGTTATCTGGTTCCCATAGTACAAGCTCTACTTAGTTTGGGGCTAGATAGCGCTATGAAATATCCAAAAATATTTATTTTTTATTACCCTCCTTTTCGCAGTAGGGTAATAATTATATAGGTAAGTTCCTAAGACGCTAACGCGAAGTTAACGACTTGAAATTTGGAACAGTTATATTATAAACTAGTTATAACCGGTGACTACGCACGTGTAAAACTACCTACTAGACGTGTACAGTAGGTAGATACTGGTAAAAAGTAGTGCCCTGTGTTGTGTAACTCCCTACATTTTGAAATATCGAAAGTAGAGTTATCATAGCGTGTTATCAAAACACCCAAACACGACCCTTTTACTGTTATCCAACAATAACTAACTATAAATCTCTCCCGTCTTCAGACCTCGGTAGTCGATTATAAAACAATTTCAAAGAACCCAAACACGATCCTTCTACTCTTTTCTCATTATTCTCTCCTGGCTTTATCATCAGACCCTGGTAGTCATTAAAATATGTATTTGATCGAGCGAAGCGAGATCTTCTAATCAACAAATCGGCGTTGTTTGTATGTATGTTTGTTTGTCCGAGGATAACTTTCGAAGCGTTGATCTGATCATCGGGAAACTTGAGATATAGGTAGGTAGTGTTGGCACAATCCTGGTGTGACTAAATGGGCTAAAAATGTGGGGGGTTGTTGAAATATTGGGGTTCAAGAGGGGTAAAAAAATATAAATGAGATTATTAGTTCAAATGGGACGTTTAATAAAAGGTCTCCATTACCTAGTATATTTCAGCCCCGTTTTTATTTTTAGTTTATTCCTTCTAGTTTTTGAGTTATTAGCCATAATAAAAACGGAACTTTAACGAAATTTAGGGTAGGTACCACGGTATACCAGTCACCCCACATTGCTGAAAGGAGAATGACCAAAAATGTATGGAGCTTGGACCACTTTTGTTCATTCTTCTTTGGTATGCGTGTAGCTTTAGTGACACAAATATAGGGAAAGGTCTGAAATCCAGAATAACTACAATTTTTACCCTAAAAAAGGATAACCACCATACATGAACTCCCGTTACCTATAATTTGAATGAAACTGTAGGTCAAGTTAACATAATATGTTATTACTTATTTCGTGGCACTATTTTGATAGTCAAAGATTACAAATAATATTTTTTTTTATGGGAGACTCGCGAGATCTCAGTTTGAGGCGAAACACTAGTTATATAGTCAAACATCTCGCAAAAACAACTTATATGAACCTAAACACGATCCTGGGCTCCATCATCAATTATACCCTGATGGTCACAATTAACGCACAATACACCCGGACACCTATGCTATGCTATGGGAATTGGGAATGAATGAACGAATCAGTGCAAAACTATTCCCCCACCCTAGAATTATAATTATTCCCTGGTGATTGTCAAACTATGTTAAAATGTTAAAATATTTAAAAGTATCTATAAAAAAATAAGCTATGTTCATGTTTTAATTAATTGAAACCATTAATTATAACATTAATTTACCTGATGTTTATATGATGGTTACAAATTATGGATAAATAATATGCATCATCTTATTGGTTGCCATCTGTTAAAACGTTCCGTTTGTTTTTACTGTACACGATGTTTGTGCGTAGAACGCTACGTTTTGAATGAATATGACATTGATTTGACATTAGCTGTCAGAGTAACAGCTGAGTGAGAGTGCTTTCCTTCCTTTCCGGTTCGCATCGCATCAAATCGCATTTTCTTCATCAAATTTTCATAATTATCGATTGTAGATAGACTGTAGGGCTTGTGTTCTATGTTAAGAGATACATTCTATAAATCTGATTAGTGATAAACGTTTGGGGCGTGTTCGTCGCGTACAGTGGTCGTTCACTACTTACCAGTTATCTGTAGTCTCACACAGGTTTTCGATTGTTGTTATTTTGTTATCATACGCATGACATTGAGATAACGTTACACAGTTTAGTTTATTATTCCATTCAGTTCGCTCAAATAGTTCTTTAGGAATGGATCTTTTACGAGCTGGAACGTCGAGGCATCTTAAATCTTATGTTATACAATACAGAAACATGCATTTGTTGAAGAATCAAGCGTACGTGAATGGTGAGTGGGTTATGGCCGGTAGCAACTCTGTGTTCTCTGTACTCAACCCAGCAGATGATAAAGTTATTACAGAAGTACCAGACATGGACGCAAATGACGCTAAGAAAGCTGTAAAAGTCGCATCTGAAGCTTTTAAAACTTGGAGGGACAGCACCGCCAAGGAAAGATCCTACATCCTCCGAAAATGGTACGACCTATGTCTGAAAAATACAGATAATTTAGCGGAGATCATCACAGCGGAAGCTGGAAAGCCACTGGCAGAGGCTAAAGGTGAAGTGGCTTATGGTAACTCATTCTTAGAGTGGTTCGCTGACACAGCACGCCAAATGAATGGGGAAGTTATTCCCAGCCCCTGGCCCAATAAACAAATACTACTAACTCGTCAACCACTGGGTGTGGTTTCAATTATAACCCCTTGGAATTTCCCATTTGCAATGATCACTCGTAAGGTAGGAGCACTTATGGCTGCAGGTTGCACTTGTGTTATAAAACCTTCAGAAGACACTCCTCTCTCTGCCCTAGCTGCAGTGGCCCTGGCTGAGGAAGCTGGTGTGCCCAAAGGAGTTATCAATGTGATCACAACTAGCAGGAAAAATGCATCAGCTGTTGGCAAAGTGTTGTGTGAAGATGACGATGTTGGCTGCATCTCATTCACAGGATCAACAAATGTTGGCAAAATATTGTATGGTATGGCTGCTAAAGGCATCAAGCGAGTAGCATTAGAACTTGGTGGAAATGCACCATTCATTGTTTTCCCTAGTGCCGATATTGAACATGCCTTAGACCAAGCAATGTTGGCTAAATTCCGGAATAATGGCCAAGCTTGCATCGGAGCCAACAGGTTTTTGATTCATGAGGATGTGTACGACAAGTTTGTGGATGGCTTTAAAGCTCGCATTGGCAAGAAATGTATACTTGGACCAGGAAATAAGGAAGGTGTTACTTGTGGACCTCTTGTCAATATGGAGCAGGCAAAGAAAGTCTCTGGTTTAGTGACTGAGGCTGTATCCAAGGGAGCCAAAGCTCTTATTGGTGGAAAATTCAACAAAGAACTTGGAAACAAATTCTATGAATCAACCCTTATGGTTGATGTCAAACCAGACATGAAGATTTATTCTGAGGAGATATTTGGACCCGTAGCTACATGCTTGAAATTTAAAACTGAAGACGAGGTATTGAAGATTGCCAACAGCACAAGAAGCGGTCTTGCTTCTTATGTTTTTACTAAGGAACTTGGCCAGGCTTTTAGGATGTCTAGGAACCTTGAGTTTGGCATGGTTGCTATTAATGATGGCATTTTATCAGCACCAGAACCAGCATTTGGGGGTATTAAAGAGTCTGGTATTGGCAGGGAGGGCAGTAAGCATGGAGCTGAGGAGTATACCGATATAAAGTACACACTAATGTCTGGCCTAGACAAGTGATTGCATATTCAAACCAAAAATCTTTTACTCTGTAAATGGGATAAAGTTTTTATTCAATCCCATTTTAATTATTTTATTGGCAATACTAGATAATAAGTTGCATTTCGTAGAATAGGATATTGGCATTATTTAGTCAAGCCATTTACAGCTTGGATAAGTGACTTTTAATCATTTAAAGATCTTGCCAATCATTCCAGTCTTCCAATGTTGTGATGTTAATAAAATTAAATATTCACTAGTTAATGAGATTTAAAAAGCTTTTAATATTGTATTTAATAATGCTCACAAAGACAAGATTTAAATCCACTTTGTGTAAATAGGAAATTAAATATTTTGTTGTATCTGTTATTATTCTGTATATGATATGATTAATAAAGTTATATGAAGTATTCTGTATATGATTAATAAAGTTGTATAGTTAACTATAATCTTTCATTACATTTATCATACATGAGTTAAGTCCTTTATCAAAGATGGTTAATATTTTGTAAGTATTTGTATTTATACCAACTAATCCTGTTATGAAGTAAAAAACTAACTGCAATTTTATTTTGCAGAGTACAAGAAGTGGATAATGGATTCTTTGAGAAGTTTGGATCTATTCTGAAACAAGCATCGCAAAAGGCCGCTCTTGAAGAGTCTACTCCTCTAGCGCCGTTGAAGGAGGTAGAGGAGCAAGATGGCGAGCAGAAAGTGGAAGCAGACCTGCAGGCAGAAAACTCCAGTATCCGCGATTCCGACAGCGGCAATGGCACACTACTGGACACAGACTCTGAACCGGATGAACACGAAAAGATAGACCGCTACAAAGAGGCCATTGGATGGAATGTGAGTATTTTATTGCCATTTTTATTACACCTTGCGTTCTGGGAGATTTTATTCATCTTTATGAAACACTTGCGTCATATTGAGATACCTACGAGTTTTATTTTTATGGACATGCGATGGCCAATATTTTTGTTTACTTTAACGAAAGCGCAATAAGCTGAATTACTACCTACTGTACCACTATGTGCCATCTTCATCTAGCGATTTCATCATAAACGATTACGATAAAATATCGATAAAAACGTGGTAGGTAAAAAATTATTAACGCTAGAACTAGATTTAGTAGATTTCCAGAGCAACCAATCTTGTGCAACCTTTATCAGGTCGGTTTTCCATCTAGTTCCATCCACTGTAGAATCGTTCTGCCCCAAAGGCCGTCAGTTCTTCATGCTGTGTCGCGGCCTCTGCCACTTCAGCTTGCTTAACCGATTCGTTGCGATGTCTAATTTTGCAAACTTCTAACTGTAGCGTTGAACAAAATTACCGTGACACGGCTGCCGTGCCAAGCGCCATACGATTAAATGACATGGCTCCTGTGTCTTCAGCCATGCGGAAAAGAAAACAGTGTGTTTTACCATTTTTACGTGGTTCTAAGCGTTAAACTTTTAGTTTACATTCGAAATCTAACGTGAACGGTCAGGAACGTAGTTTCAAGTGATAAAAAGTGTAAAAATAAGTGTATTTTTGGAAATGGATGGTAAGTGGCTTTTTTAATACAGGTGTGATAAACCTTTTCTACTTACATTAGTTCTAAAATTATTGTTTTGGTTTTCCTGATAAGAAATTTCAAGTATTTTAAAGTAAATTATTGCCTATTTATTGTTTAAGAATTACTGCGTAAAAGAAAATATATTCCCGAGACAGAAATTGAAACTCAACGCGACGACGATGACCAAATATTAGAGCAAAATTCGCAAACATATTCACAACACTGGGAAAACTCAGAACACTTGAAATCTATACATGAGGATACTTCAACGTGCATAAAAAAACAGATGGTGGACAGATCAACGTGTTTAGAAAATAATATGGTGGACAGTTCAAAGTGCATAGAAAAAACTAAGGATGATGAGCGTCATGTTTGGAACATGACGCTGTATTGGATATACATGGATGTAAATATTTTGGCCAGTTAGTTTTGGCCAACGTATGTGTGTTTACATAATAGCTCCTCAGTTAAACCCACGCTGGTATAAAAATTATCTACATACAAGGAATGGCCTTTTTCAATATACTTTTGCATAAGCAAATGAACCACTTTTTTAATATGATTTCTACCGCCGACTTGCACATCCTGGGAGCCTGCGTACACGTGAATATTTAAAATAATTCCGTTGGCATCGGCTAAAATGTATAATTTAATTCCGTATTTATGTGTTTTTCCTTTATTGTATTGACGGAAGAAAAGTCTTCCTTTCCACAGAATAAGAGACTCATCGATTGTTAGCTCTCTTAATGGATAATATACTGAATTAACCGTGTCGTTGAATAAATCAATTAAAGATTTAATTTTAAATATACTCTCTGGTCTTTCATTATTCTGAACATTTAAGGCTCTTAAAATTAAAAAAAACCTGTCCCTCGACATAAATATATGTGGACTTAAGCGGAACAGATAATGAGTGGACCAATAATCTACCATTCTATTGAGTTTTATTGTTCCCATCAGCAACAGTATGCCTAGAAATGTTTTAAATTCGGTGACACTTACATCGGTCCATTGTCTAAATCGAGCTCGAGAAGTAGTCGCTGCTGCTTTCAGTCTGTTGCCGTACTTATTTGTACAATCCAATATTAAATTCATGAATTAGGCATTCAAAAATAAAACGAAATAGTCCAAAGGACTTTGGACGTGTACATCATGTGGCGACAATATACCACTGGTTCCGATATTCCAATATTCTGATTAGTTTCTGACATCCTATTTCGGTAGCGGTAATTGTCTTTTGCGCTAAGATTCTCCTAAAATGTTAAAAAAATGTTCTCTCAAATCGTTCACATTTCTGATATAAAAATAAGCAATTTTTTAATATTATTTATTTCAATTATATTATTATACAAAAATCCTCATCATTAAAATTTTCAAAAAGGTTGGTGACCCCTATTTTTTAAAAAACAATACAATATCCAGAAACGAATGCTACAAGCTTGATTAACGTTAAAAATAAAAAAGTTTTGTTCTGGGGTAGATCTCCCTAAAACTTAATTTGAAGGAATTACCATCGATTTCAAAATGGCACGGCTCACGTGCCTAACGCCACACGCAAAAGAAAATGATGACACGGCTGCCGTGCCATCCGCAATGAATCGGTTAATCCTCTTGGCTATGTTTGTGACCTTGGTTTGTCCACGATCTCTTCATTTCTGATTCGACTTCGTAGAGAAACACCAAGCACAGCCCTCTCCATAGCACGCTGAGCGACTGAAGCCTATTTAAACATCATCGCGGACGAATAAATATTTCATCAAATGCTTGTTGGCTACGCCACGCATAATACAACGACGTAGAAGGGACAGTGGGTTACTACTTCCTAGCTTAGGCACTTATTACAACAGTCGGCGTTAGCGTAACCGAGTCGTTACTTTTAAACTAGAAATATTTTGAACTAGACATTGGAATAAGCTTGTGTAAAATTAGGTCGGAGTCTGAATGCACTGAGACGTAACGGCGACATAACTAGAGTTTAATTTTCATGGGCACGATTCCAAGGGAACGGACAGCGGTAGCTAGATGCAAATGGTTTGTTAGATAGACGTGCGATGTATGCTTCTATTTGATATTCATACCATGCACGACTTCATAAACACAGGCTACTGTTGATGTCAGTGGCACAATTATTCTATGCAGATGCTTCGACGTAAGACGTTGCAGCAGAAAAGTTTGGGAGCGCATTTTATCCCGTCTCCATGTCTGTGGCATACTGCCAGCGGCATTTTACTTTTCTCCGATCACTTTGACAACTTTCTCAAGGTTATTCTCAATGGTATTCGTTATTAAAATGTTTTCATCCAATGTCATTCCCCTTGGTTAATAACTTATCTGTGCCTGGGTATGTTAATTGGAAACGTTAGAATATCTTTTAGTTTTGAGGAGTTGAGTTGTGATCTTGTGAGGCTTTTCCAATATATTCATTAGTCATTGACACCGCAATCTGAATCATCCTGAGATCAGATGTAACTTTAGTAACCTAGTGGTATAGTATAGATGAATAACTAAACACTCAGATTCTAAATACGCAATGGAAATGTTCTATTATCTAATCTAGACATTTGCTGTTTGCTGCCATACTGTTTGTTTCAGCGTGCATTAGCGTTTACAGATCTAGCCTCCTGCGTGTTCAAAAGACTGGAATATCTCGGTTTATAATTATTGGTTCATCTTTATTCACTTCAATACTTAATATCTCTATAACAATGATATCAAACCTTCTTTTAGCGGGTGGATATCATTGGCTATCAATTTATCATTCAAGAGTTGAAGTATCTGTTGAAATGAGTTTAGCGGTGTTAATTAATGGGCTAAATTGTAGTAGCTTCCGTTCCAGACGCACGTGGTGTGTTAAATAAATAAATCGTTCAACGCGTGCCTGTTGCCTGCTCGATAGTGAAGAACCTTGAATTTACCTACTTATGTGCTAAAACCACTCAAAATTACGATAAACATTCTCTAAATATCTGTTTTATGAAGAACCGGTTACGCGTGCGTTCGCGAGGGGTTTTCCGGCGATGAGGTTCATCGAATTACTCGCGTGTGAAATGAAGGTAAAGTGGAATATAATTAGCAAGGATTTTTACCTCCCAACAATGGCACGCAACCATTCTAACAAAAGCTGGAATATTAATGCTCGATTCCACTTCGATAATGTAGCTTTTATCAATTGTGAAAACTCATTGCAGTAAGAAAAATAAACATGACCTATCTAGCGCTAATTGGACTCAAGTGCTCAATATTTTTTTATAGACTTTTAAGTCTTTGCTCTAACTAAAACTTACATTAACGTACTGCTGTAATACTTTTTTATTCTAAATAGGCTCATAAATTGGTTATCATCCATTAGCAGACACATCTGTTATGAAATAGGAAGGCTATGAATGTTTACGAGGTCATTTATTCCTTAGAACCTACTTCAGTTGCGTGTAGTAAAAAAACATGTTTCTAACGGTAAGTACGTGATTGATTTCGTACGAGGAAATCTAAAGAGCTTTTAAGATGTAGACAGGAAGAAGATGCCATTCTAAAAACAGCGATGCAGACATTTGAGGTGTTTGAAAAATATTTTGGACAATTCTTTTTTTTGTTCGGTTCAGTTCGCGTTCGTTTTCGTTGTAGGCGCTTTGCAAAAATAGAATTTGGCGGCAGTGGCGGTTCATTCCCGACTCCCGGCCGAACTTCGCCAGTGCACCGGTAGCTGCCACTACACACATTTCAGTTTCATCATTCGCTGTTGTTGTATCCTTTTCCCGGGAAAGTTTAATTCATAAGTGACGATGAAAGTGTTCTTGGAATGCGCGTTGTTCTATCAATGAAAGTAGTTGTGATTTCATGATTTGTGTGCATTAAGGGTGATAGTGAAAATGGATGGGATGGGAACACTTCGGAAAAAGTTCAGGGGCGTGAAGAAAGAGCTCTTGGACAGGCAGACCAGTATGATGATCCAGTCCATGACAGTGGGTATTTAGAGACAACGTTTTATTTTCAGACAAATGAAAACTTTCAGTTGTGTCAAGGTTTATTATTCAAAAATAAATTTTTAGTGTAGGTGTGTCAGAAATAAAGGTATCGTTTTTTTATTATTTTTAACCCTGGTTGATGATGCTTTGCTAAGAAGCCAATCGAGCCCGGCTTTTAATTTTGTAAAAAAATAACTTGTGTGTGTCTATGAAGATAAGGGTGATTAAAATGACCTACTTAATTTTCTGCGTTTAGTGTCTAAAATCTAAGAGTTAAAATTAGAATTCATCCAAAATTCATTATTATCATCATAATAGCTAGCAGCCACAGGCCTTCCACTGCTGAACAAAGGCCTCCTTCATAGATTTCCAAAGCGACTGATCTTGTCCGGTCTGTACCCAACGGCTCCCAACAACCTTTATCAGGTCGTTTTTCTATATACTAGAGGGCCGTCCTACGCGGTGCTTTCCAGTGCAAAGTTCAATCAAACTAAAATCTTGGGGACTTTACAAAGTAATATGAGTCATCCATCACGGAATCGTAAAGCCCGTGAGGCACTGACAGATGCTTAGGTAACCAAATACAAGGACGTCACTCCGTAACCAACGACGCGGTTGATACAAAACACTGGTGTCCTAGCTTTCGATCAGATCAATAAGCTTCCCACCCACCCCACGACGTCGGCGCAGTAACCCTGCAAGCTGCAGAGGGTCTGTGCAATCAAGTTACGAGTTCCAAGTGTCTGACATTCGAAATTAGTCGTGTGGATAGGTCGCGGTCTTGTTCCGGTGGCAACCACAGTACCCTATTCCTTTCGGTGATTCATTTCGTAGTCCGAGCTTCAGTGTGGAACGGGATTGTTTACTGTTTAGTCGTATACCAGTCTTTATGAAATTGAGATATTATTATGATACTTCGGTATGTTTATCCTAAAGAGTTCAGTTAAAAAAAATATATATTTTAGCCAAAAAATAGAAAAAAGTTTTTGCTGTTGTGTGTACGTGTGTTATATGCTGGACTGTATGGATGATTAATAATTAAACAAGAAAATTTCAAACATAGTTTTCCCTAAATTTAGTTTCTTCATGAACGCTATTCCTAATTAAAGGCTAAACTATGGTAAAACCTAACTTTTCGAAGTATGTAGTAGGTAACAAACCAGTGACACTTGCAAAACTGTTGTTATAAGTAATTACCTACTAGGCATCAAGGAAAATAAAGCTATGAAGTACCAGGAAAAGACGTCGCCTCTGACATTCTTCTGATTTATTCCAGATCGATGAACTCTACCTGGAAATTCTGTATGAGATCCTGCACAATGTGGGGGGCTGTGACGTAGCAGGCGAAGTAGGGCAGTTAGCTATGCTGTCCTACGTGCAAGAGGCTTTCAAGATATCAAACGATAAACACAATGAACTAATGACCAAGGCTGAAGCGAAAGAGCCGCCTGAACTGATGCTGAACGTCGAAGTTATAGAGGCAAAGGACTTGGTGCCAAAAGATCCTAACGGGCTGAGTGATCCGTTTGTGACCATATACATGATGTCGAATTCATCTCAGAGGTACAATTCGTCGGTGAAGCAATCCACGCTCAATCCTGTTTGGGAGGAACATTTCTCATTGTGAGTATACCTATGCAATTTGTTTGCATAATTACAACAATAACAATAATTTGTTTATTCAGCAACAAACTTCAATATTTCACAAACGAAAATTATAATGGTTTACTTGGTATAATACAATTCAGGATAGAAAACATAGGTATCCAAACTAGGATGGACCTGTATGATGGCATACCTATACCTCCCTCCGGACTATGGTTCATAATGGAATGTTCAGTGAATGTATGTATGTGTAAGTGTGGGGGTATGTTGGTGTGTATGATTTAAATGTGAGTGTGTGTGATAGATTTAAAGACATTATAAGTACCTTTTCGTTGTACATTTTCCAAAGCAAAACGTTGTTGTATCACATCTCGAACAGTTATAGGCTTTGCAATTTCACGGCTACATATGTTTCGCAAAATGGAAAAAAAACATGCATTAAAATAGTGATTTGATAATCAAATGTTGCAAACCTTTTGTTACATTGTTACACCTACATATAGGATGTTTGATAATATACGCACAAAAATGAAAGGGGTTATTTTGATGAGCATAATAAATAAATTTGTGAAATGTTTACCCTATGGTAAACACATTTCTATAAATGTGAAATTTATTTTGGCATGTAAAACAAACACTTTATTAAACTTATGTTGTGCTATTGCATAATGCTTGCCATCTTACCACAGAGACTGTATTTGTCGTCTCGAGATATCTCTTGTTGTCCCTTTTTAACCCTAAACCCGCAGTTATTTCGGAAAGAAATATCAAATCGGCCTTTATTTTAGGATGTCGATTGCAAGAGTAGGCAGTAAGTTTAATATCGAATTAATCACCTAAACTTAGTAGATTTTCTTTAAAATTTGATAATATCACTAGTAGTCTTTTTTTAGAAAAGTATTTTTTTATGTTTTGAGAAACCGTTACTTGAATATCGTCAATATATTACCAAACACCCTGTATACATAGTTCATAAGATCTAATAGACTCGTTTCCCGATTTACTCACATTTCCATAAGTTTGCATAATACTTATGTCAATTACACACGTGCTTAGTTACGTGTTAGGTATGCAGTAGCAATGAAGGAATATTAGTCGGTACATCTACCTAACAAGTTTTTATGAATCTTTAAACCTTGCATAATGTTGTTTACCAGCCTTGCACTTGGTAACGATTTACGCAATTCTGTTTCTTAGTTGTAATTATTTTGTAAATAAAGCTCTTTGTGTGTGTAATCTTATAAATACAAGCTTTAGCCAGCGACTTTGCTCGCGAAGTATCAGGTATAAAAAGTGGCTTTGTGCTTTACTCGATAAACTATCGGTACCTTACTTTTACTCCCTACATAATAATGCAAATCTATTACCAAAGAAATTGGCTTAAAGTTAAACTTAGAGCCTTGAGGGAATTTTCTGAAGGATGTGTCACATGAACTCAACTCCCACCAAGTAGGCACTTTTAAAAAGAAGTCCCGTCCTAGTTTATAGATATGCCTGTAAGATTCTTGGAAATCTATATCGAATAGAATATATTTATTTGACATATTTAGAAACACAGAACGGTTTATATACAAAATAAGAAAACAAACAGGAAATAATTAACAACAAAGGAATGAGGCAATTATTATATATTTATTTATAACAATTGAATAACAATTGTTGATCGAGCGAAGCAAGATCTCTAAATCATCTTAGGCAAATCGGCGTTGCATGTATGTATGTATGTTTGTTTGTCCGAGGATAACTTTCGAAGCATTGATTCAAAAATCGTTAAATTTGATATACATATACAGGGTTACAGGAAAAATCGTGCTAGATCCGTTAAGGGCGTGGAGTACCCATAATTTCTGACTTATTTCACTATGAAACACCCTACCCTAAACTTAACCCTTTTCGAGATATTCGACTTTTAATTTTTTTATTGAAAATTGCCGATTTTTAGGCTACTAAATTTATTTTTGTTTATTTTGTGTATCTTATTATTATTATTATTGCATTTTTACATGTGTAATAAGATGCTTTAGGACGTCTATCATTCAAATAGTGCATAAGTTAATTGAATAGACCGTAGTAGACAAGTGAAAGTTAAGAAATAAAAAAAAATATTAGAAAGTTTATTTTTCTCTAAGGGATATCTAAAAAAAATATTATGGCAATTGTTCGGCAGATGTTTTTTAAAATATCTACGTTTCATCAGCTATCTAACGAGGTATAATAATCTAGGGTTTTATTCAAATGCATTGAAAAAAATTTAGTTTTATAGGCGACAGTGGAGAAGAAAATTTATACTTAGCCCTAAAAAGTAAAATAAAATAATAGGTAAGCATAAAATGTCATTTATTAAAGATTTTCACACAACTTTTTCTTATTCTACAGTTCATGTTTAACATGGCCGCCTCTATTTCTGATACATTGTCGCATCCTTCTACGGAGACCAGTCTTTACTACTCCAGTGGTTAACGTGGTCCTCATTTTATTGGCTGCATCCACAATCCTTTCTCGTAAGTCTTCCACAGACGAAACTGGATTCGGCTCGCTGTACACAAGACTTTTCATGCACCCCCACACGTGAAAATCCATGGGGGTTAGGTCCGGACTTCTTGCTGGCCATGGCAACGGTCCACCTCGTCCTATCCATTTGTTTGGATAATTTGTGTCCAGCCAGTCTCTGATACTTCTCCTGAAATGGGTAGGGCAGCCATCGTGTTGGAACCACATGTCCCTGATCAGGTTGAGTGGCAGATCATCCAGCAAATCACTTAAGTCTGCTCTCAGGAAATTTTCGTAGCTTTCCCCATTTAGATTATCCGGGAGAAAGTAAGGTCCAATCAAATGATTGGAGATAATGCCCATCCACACATTCACGCTGAATCTTCGTTGGGACCCCTTCACTCTTTTCTTATTGGGATTCCTTAGCTCTTTTGGGGCCCAGTAATGGGCGTTGTGATAGTTAGTTATGCCATCTTTATCAAATTTGGACTCATCCGTCCACAAGATATTTCTTACAAAATCTGGGTCTTCTACGTCAGCATTTAGCATAAATCTGCAAAAGTCCCTAGATTGTTATACCTCGTTAGATAGCTGATGAAACGTAGATATTTTAAAAAACATCTGCCGAACCATTGCCATAATATTTTTTTTAGATATCCCTTAGAGAAAAATAAACTTGCTAATATTTTTTTTTATTTCTTAACTTTCACTTGTCTACTACGGTCTATTCAATTAACTTATGCACTATTTTAATGATTGACGTCCTAAAGCATCTTATTACACATGTAAAAATGCAATAATAATAATAAGATACACAAAATAAACAAAAATAAATTTAGTAGCCTAAAAATCGGCAATTTTCAATAAAAAAATTAAAAGTCGAATATCTCGAAAAGGGTTAAGTTTAGGGTAGGGTGTTTCATTGTGAAATAAGTCAGAAATGATGGGTACTCCACGCCCTTAACGGATCTAGCACGATTTTTCCTGTAACCCTGTATAGTGATGACACAATCCTGGCTGGTGTGACTGAACGAGGTAAAAATGTCGGGGGATTGTTGTGATATTGGGGTTCAATAGGGGTAAAAAAAAATGGAGCTATTAGGTCAAGTGGGACGTTTAATGAAAGGTATTTTTGGTAGATTTCGTCACCGTTTTTATTTTTAGTTTAAGCCTTGAAGTTTTGAGTTATTAGCCATAATAAAAACTGAACTTTGACGATATTTACAGGGTACACCAGTGACCACACAGTGCTGAAATTTGCTACTCTAGTAGCTTTAGTAACACAGATATAAGGGAAAAGTCTGAAATCCAGAATAACTGTAATTTCTACGCCTCTAAAGAGTAACCAATTTACAAGAGGCACCGTTACTTGTAATTTGAATGAAACTGTAGGTCAAGTAGGTCGTTTTTATTTCGTGGCACTAATTGAATAGTCATAGATTAAAAATAATTTAATTTTTTTTTGTTTTTATGGAAGAGTCGCTAGATCTCAGTTGGGGGTGAACCACTCGTTATATAACAACATGTGTATTCTGCTCGTCCTTACTATGGTGCCCAAACTTGGTCATTGACAGTCTCAAAAGTCCAAATTCAAGATTTGTTAAAGAGCCATGGAGCGCAGCGTGTTAGGGATAAAGAACCGACAAGATCCGTAACACCACACTGCGTGCGATGACCGGCATCGCAAATGCTGGTGACAAACTGCCAGGCTGAAGAGGGACTGGGCGGGTCACGTTAGTCGTATGCCCACAGACAAATGGGCAACAGTTGTCACACAATGTGTACCTGCAGATGGGCGTCGAAGCCGGGGCAGGCCGAAAAAGCGTTGCCGTAACGACCTTGATGCTGTCAAGATGGCTGCTGGGACGTGACGAGTGATCACGAGATGTGAAGGAATGTGGGGGAGTCCTTTGCCGAGCAGTGAAGGTATAGGTTAAGGAAAAAATATAACGATTGAATCCAATTATTTTTCTATACTAATGTTATAATGAGGTAAAGTTTGTGAGCTTGTTTGTTTGTTTTGGTGATCTCCGGAACTGGTACTGATCCGATTCTGAAAATTCTTTCACTATTAAGAAGTTTTGTGCTCTATAGCCTACATTTTATTTAGATTAAAATCCGTTCGAAGCCAGGGTGAGTCAGCTAGTATGGTTTTATCAGAATTACCGTAACGATGTCTACAAAACAGTTAGCACTAAACATTTGTGTTAACCTTTCAAGAAGTAAGATGTTTTTGTTTCAGACCAATGCCTGGAAAAGTTTGCGATGATTCCTTATGTTTGGAAGTATGGTAAGTTTATTGTTTACATTTATCTATCTATGCCTTAAAACATTAACTTACGAAAAGCATTTCTTCGTTTCTACTACTACTATTAGCCCATATAATCCCATTGTTGGGTAAAGGCCTCCCGGCATTTCCGCCACTCACAACGGTCCAGTGCCACCGTATGCCAGTCTCTCCGTATATAACCTAACAAACAAAATATATCCTCGAACGTGGACTTTCTGATAAGACGTTGGACTGTACCTTTCTGGGTCACCTTTCTTCCCGGTCTCTAGGTTAAATCTTTTTCCGCGTCATTATTGACTATCAGTATTTACTCATAATATATACCGACTCTTAATAGTATAATAGTCAGAACAATGACGCGAGAGCAATTTTGCCTTGGATGTTTGATTGATATTTCTACGCACCAATCTGAACTCTTTATTTTATCGTGGACATGTTATATTCACCAGAGAAATTATCATATTTTTAACGTTTTCTATCAGCAGCGCCTGTGCATCAAATCTTTTTCTACCCAGCACACTAACCTCTATTCCACTCTAAATTTTTTAACGGCAATCACATCTAATTTCTGTCATTTATCATAAGGTGACTCAGAAAGGGACAGTGACAAAAAAACCATCTATAATTCCGAACATGTTATACGCCAAATTGCAGCACACACTTAGGAGTTTAGATGGAAAAGGCTACTTAAATGGAAAACTTTATTAAAGTAAAAACTAGTAAAGCGCATCACACACGATGAAGATGCTTTAATATTTTCTGTTACGATATAGTTTAAATTAATATATTATAATTTCTTAACATTAAATATTATAGCATCTCTGGCTTTGGAGGGAAATCATTCTGACCTAAATCCTCAGATGTTTGCTTTAATGTATATAATTTTTCTAGGGACTTTGATCCAGCAGAAACAGTCAAAGAGAAGATGACGAAGATCTTCGAAGTGAAGGGAGTGAAAGGACTTCGAAAGTTAATGAAAGAAATAGCCATCACAGCATCAACTGGGAAACATGACAACGAGCTCATCGGCACTGCTAATATACCACTCAAGGTGAAAATAAAAAAATATTATTTTAAAATGTACTTTTTGACGGGTTAGAAAGGGACAACAAGAGATATCTCAAGACGTCACCAATACAATATCTGTGCTTAAATGGCAAGCATTATGTAATAGCACAACATAAGTTTGATAAAGTGTTTGTTTTTCGGTGTCAAATTTCACATATCTATGGTAAACATTTCACAAATTTATTTATTATGCTCATCAAGCTAACCCCTTTAATTTTTGAGCGTATATAAAGTGAACACCCTATATAAAGTGAAATGTAATTTTTATACCTACCCAAAAAAGATGTGTTATTCCTATATAGGTGAACGGGATCCAATTAATATAAATAATCGTTCCTGATCGTCATTAGGCAGAATGTGAATTTGATGATGTAATTGATTTAGTCGTAGATAACGTCCTTACAATATTGTCAGGAGTCAGTAATTTTTTCCGGGTCCATCTTCTTATGTCTGCCATTCCTTGTATAGTGGAACTCCCCGAGTGGTACCCGGTTATCAATTTAAAGCAAGCTGGCTGAGATGCATTCATTCATTTTATACTTTCGTCGCTAGATGTTGGACGTGTTTGTGTGTCCCAAAATACTGTGAAGCTATATTAATTCGTTCAAAATTTAGCTTCAATATTAATTGAAATGTTCTTTTCCCTAAACCATTTTAACTTTACTTATCCGAGCTGTGTCGTATAGAAAAATTTGTGTTAAATTGCTTTAGTAGTTAAAATTGTTTTGTACAGTCCATCCCGGCGGGAGGAATGGTCATGTGGTTCAGTCTAAGCAAGAAAAGCAAGTTGCGTCGTCAAGGAGTCGTTAAAGTACGGCTCACCTTTTCATCGGAGAAAAACGCCCAAGTTGCTGCGCAAGAACACCGGCATCTTCTGCGGATAATGCTGTTGCATGAACTGGAAAATTCAAAGGTTAGTGAAGTGAAACTTATTTGTATGGGAATATCAGGTTACTTATAGCTGTTAAGGCCGATATACGAGTGTTTGTTGTGTGTGTCACTAATGAACTCTTCTGAAAACCCGTAAAATATAAATTGGCCCCATTTCTCTTTATGGTCAAAGTGTGGGATATTCTTTCCTTTCATTTGTCGGTTTCATTGTGATCATCTGCGTAGCCGGGTGCTATATCTCGTGGCCCTTTATTATAGCCATAATATATATTTAGCCTAAGAAATATGTTTTTGGTTAACTTCTGTGCAAGCAGTGTGTGGTTAACTTCAGAAACATCTGTTACGATTATTGTCTTCTGCGGGTATTCTCCATTTCGTACAAATTGTGAATTGACCCCTAACAAATCTGCGAATTCCCAATATGAACCCACTTATTAAGTGCACCTACAATGCAAAGAATGTGTACTGCACTGGGTAAGAGACCTAGGGATATGTATCGTTATGATAATTACTCTATTACAGTCATGAGTAGGGTTGCCACCATTTTTTGGGACGAATAAAGTATTTTTTCATTTCGGTAGCACACAATTAAAGTACATAGTATAAAAAAGAGTACATATAAACTTTTTACTTATTTATCCTTAAAAACATACATTGATAACTCATTTCGAAATTTTGCGTGAATGCGTTCAGAAACGCTCAATGAAACTCCCAAGTTTTGTGGCTTTTGATATTAGTCAGTCTTTTATATATTCATAACCAGTAAAAAGCCAGTAACAGTTAGAGTTACGGAAATAAAGTATTCTAGCGTATTTTATTGGTGCCATAGATTATAAAGTATACCTGGACGAGAAAGAGGATATTATTCTATTTTAGAGTACGGGTGGGAACCCTAGTCGTGGGATTGATGCAATTAATTTGAAATTAGTCTAAGGTTTATTTCATCTTCTGATATATTTTGCTATAATGATAAAATGCCGAAAGTGTGAAACCGCTATAGGCGGCTTGTAGTAGTGTATTTATGGGGTTTTGTTTGTATTTCACGTCGAATTTGGCTTATACTCCCTGCTATTATTGACGTCTGCATTAGCTTATAGTGATCTGCAGTGCAGGTTCGGTTGGCCTACATTATAAATGCAAGCGTGAATGTTGTATCTCAAGAGATTTATTCCTTCCTCTTAGGTAAAACAAAACGCAAGTGAAGTTGCGATCCATCTATAACATTAATTACAGATCGTACTGTACTATTTCATAATCTTTGTATCAACAATTGTTTTCAACTTTCAAAGCCTTGGCGTGCGTGGTAATCATCACTGTAGCGTTTTATCTGATCGGGTCATAGTAAATCAACCTTTGACGAGCTTTACATGTTATGAAAGTAATTTTCCACAACTTTTTTGCCAAGCTTTTAGGCAACAAAGTGGTTGAGTTAAACTATATAGAACAATTTGCTCGAAGGCCATTAACTAATTATTAATCTGATTTGTCAGATCTTTTTTCCTTATATCACTATTTTGTGTTTGTTTAGGGATCAATAAATTTTTTTTCTTCTTTCTGTTTAAGATACATATAAAGATAACATAATGATTGTGTAATCTACAGGTGGCGCCATACTGGTGGTGCGGGAATTTCAGCGGACAAGCTGAGGCGATAATCACCCAGCACGCGGCGCAAAGCGGACTCAACAAACAGAACAATACGCTTGTCCAATGGTGTGTCTACTGCGCGGTTACCACCGACCACCCTCTCAGCTTCGCTCTCTTCAACACTCTGCTCGACAACATCTCCAAGCCAGTCAAATCTGGTAAGAAATAGCGGTATTAACAGCTCACGGTGGTTACAACACGTTTTTCAATGGTGTGTCTACCTACACCATTATCAGCGACCCTCGTAACACTTAACAGTCTCATAGATAGCCCTGACCCCACACTAGGAGTACTTATATTGTGGGTATCTGAAACTTCCATTGTACCTCAACACCAATACCCATAACAAATATTTACAGATCATGTAAGCATTTGTCCCCGCAAATCGCCCATCTCGTCAAACTTAAGGTACAAACAGCTCCGAATATGGATTACAGAATATAGGTCAGTTCCCACTCGTAAAATCTTGGAAAATGTTTATGTTTTGACAGCTCCAGTTAATTAGATTTTTTTATAACACGAAGTGATGGCACAAGCTTATGGCCTGATGTTGAGCGATTGCCACTGCGTACAACAATTGCAGAAATTTGAATCAGAAATCATCATCAAGCTATAAATAAATAAATAAATAAATTCGCTTGCCTAGACGTGGTCTCCACTCCAAAACACGTTTACCCCAACGGCTATCGGTTCTGCGACAGATATGACAGGCCCACTGCCACTTCAGCTTGTAGACCCTCTGAGCTATGTCGATCACCTTGGTTCTCTGTCGGATAACCTCGTTTCGGATTCTATCCTTCAGAGAAATTCCGAGCATAGCCCTTTCCATAGCTCGCTGAGCGACTTTCAATTTGTGGACCAGCCCCACCTTAAGTGTCCTCGTTTCGGCTGCATAGGTCATCACAGGTAGGACGCATTGGTTGAAAACTTTTATTTTTAGGCATTGTTGGATGGGTAACGGGAAGAACTGACGAAGTTTCCTAAACGTAAATCTATTGTAACAGCTTTTTATTTAACAAAAGGCTGTTCGTGTCCATTTTGGAACAGAACAATAAAAATACTCCAATAATAAAATAATACCTGTACGTAATACTTTCTTTGTAACTGAGACTTTTTGTAGTATATTTATTTTCCTGTTTATGTGTCACTGAAATGACCAGCAACTTAACTGAAGATGTGGTATAATAAAATCTATTTACGTAATTCATGGTTGCTTCATTTATCAACCAGACAATTGATAAAACCGCTCGAACCTGGTAAAAACCCTGTATTGCTGTTGCAATTAGCGGTGCAGCGGTGTTCGTGATAAATGCAGAAATAAGTTGTTTTACCTGTTCATGCAAATCAATGGTGTTGAAACAGGTGTTAATACACAATGCCGTACA
Organism: Philereme transversata; assembly: GCA_963924445.1. Taxonomy (NCBI): domain Eukaryota; kingdom Metazoa; phylum Arthropoda; class Insecta; order Lepidoptera; family Geometridae; genus Philereme; species Philereme transversata. The sequence goes on from OZ004344.1 coordinate 2,014,811, forward strand.
AGAGCGTGCCCGGCCTAATCGACATAAAAAATTAAGTCTAGCGTTTAAAAAATAGGTTTCTGCACCGTAAGTAAGGAACTAACTCGTTTTTCGTCTTCAGGATCATTTAATGAAGAGGACGTCAAGCTATTCTGGGACGGAGCAAAAAAGTTACTGCCTACCTGCTACAGCCGGATCAGAAAACTCAGGAAGAAGACCGAAGACGACAAAGCTATCATGAAAATGCTCAGAGAAGTTCTCAAAATACTTCACAAACTATCCGTTTTAGATGTTCCTGATACCATCGATCTATTCCCTGAGAATCTATACGGGTGGTTGAAAGAAAACAAAGAAGATAAGAGATTGACGATACATGATGTATTGCAACAGGCAGTGGTACAAGGGGCCTCCGATTGGTTCGTCCACATTCTCAATAACAATGAATGTAAAGACAAAACGGAGGAATCGTCGCTGCAACATTTGATTAAAGTCATACAGTTGGTTCGATCTGACTTACAGAAGGCTGTGGAGTATTATGATAGAATCTTTATTGAGTAAGTAACTAAATCGTTTTGCGAATTTATACTATAGCGTTGTAATGCTAAGGCTCTGTTTATTTTGCATTTGTGTTCTGTCTGGCCCCAGTAGAAATTAATACTTCATTTTTGTAGTATCAAGGCTCATTTTCCTTGTATATGTGTCTTATGTAAAGTGGAGATGATTCATGTAATTATCTTGCATTGTTCTTTTAATAGCCATAGGTCAGTTTCTATTAAGGTAAATAGTCACAGCAGACTTATCGCTTCATTATTTTTAATTTGACGAGTATTGTTTTGATGTAGGTTTATTTGCACTAACATAGCGTCCGTATAAATAAGCATTATGTAGGTTTTGTTTTGTGTCGCAAAATAAATATATTTCTAGTCTATTTTATTATACAGTAGAGTCTCACTAATCCGGCACTGTTCAAAACTAGGAGATGCCCGATTGCTGGATTGTACAGAAAAATTCATAATATGTAAATAAAATATGTGCGCAAGCGCGGAACGAGTAGGGGTGAGAGTAGGGTGAGGAAGGCGTGAGCGGAGGGTGCCGGATCATTGGACGTACCGGACTACTGAAGTGCCGGATTAGTGAGACTATTGTAATTATAACGTTTTAAGAGAAATGTTTGTATTTTAAACAAGTTGCATAAGCTAGGAGCCTTGTGGGCAGGCCTTTGCGGGTTCGATTACCGCCGCGAAACAAATGTTTACAATGTCTAGTTTTTATAAAAATACTAGCTGACCCGGCAAACGTTGTTTTGCCATATAAAAAAATAAGGGTTGATCGTAGAAGGGTGAAAATTGAAGATTGTATGTATTTTTGTATGTTGTATCATAAAAAATAGAAATTAAAAATTTTGTCTAAAAAATAAAAAAAAAATTAGGGGTGGACTACCCCTAACATTTAGGGGGATGAAAAATAGATGTTGGCCGATTCTCATAGATAACGGATAAGCACAAAAAATTTCATCAAAATCGGTCAAGCCGTTTCGGAGGAGTATGGCAACGAAACTTGTGACACGAGAATTTTATATATTAGAAGTTAGGCTCGCCTTTGACCACGATCTTGCCTGATTTGTCCAGTTGATTTGATTTGGCACTTGCATATTTTTTTGTTTTCTTTGGCAAGTGAGTGTTTGCTAGTACAAAATAATAATGCTGGACATTTCACACACCGCTATCTAGCCCCAGACTAAGCAAGCTTGTGCTACGGGATCCTAAATCTTTATTAACTAAATTTTTCCATTTCAGTACCATGAGTTTCGCGTACCCAAAAACTCTATACGGTGTATACGAGAGCAAAATAGCGTCTTTAGTCGAACCTGAGGTATTAGAAGTATGCAAGAGTCTGAAGCGATTGCGATACAGCGAGGGGTCGACGCACAGCGTGCACTTAGCCGGCGGACTCAATGGGGACACGGGCATCGGCGCGCCGGTCGTCGAGAACGAACCCTTGGCCATGGGGACCACTCTGTTTGATCTGTATCTTACATTGCAAAGATTTTTGACGTGAGTAAGAAAAAAAGAAAGAAAATACATTTATTTGTTCACACATATCACATACACGTAGACATACATATTACATTAGGTATTATAAAAAATAGAGAGACTACAACTATATTTATGTAGGTATGTACATAGGTAGGTATGGTGGGCATACTACCCAAGAAGTTCGAAGTATTAGTATCTGATTATGCATTTGAATTCAATAACTCGTATAAAGTAGAAAATAACGTAAACTAATCGCTACTTCCGATAAAGGTGAGAATTGATATCGATAATTAGTTATTAACACGCATACGCACAAGGCGTAGCAACTAAGAATTTTAATGAGTGTGAAAAACTCAAACAATGTTAGTTTCACGGCGACTCATTGATATTGACTTAGGTAAGTACCGTGCCCTGGAATTGTCACAAGCTTCACATCATAATAACAATGTAAACGCCAGTCTATTCACAGAATGCTAATAGTCGTGTACACAAAGTGTTGTAGATTTGAACACTGACACTTTATAAATAAGGTTGTAATTCCTTTATAGCTACCTTTATATGTATTTCAAGAAGTTTATTTACGGTTATTTATTTAGAGACTTGTTTCTATATGAATAATGACTTTAATCACATAGCTCTGACCTCAATCTAGTTTGCCTATCGATGGGTTTCATAAATTAGGTGTATATACGTCAGTGACAAATTCTAATCCAATATTAATTAAAACACAAGCGTCATTTTAAAACATCAATTTTATCGCATTATTCTCCTCAACCAAGCTAGGCAAGATTTTAAGGACAAGTTGATAGAATAGAATAGAATAGAATAATCCTTTATTGTACACCAGGAATACTTAAAAAAACTAATTTAAGCTAAATAAAGTACAATGGGCGGCCTTATCGCTGAAAGCGATTTCTTCCAGGCAACCTTTGGATGGAAAGTAAATAACGGAGTAGTAATGGGCAGCGGTGCACAGAGTATATTTACAAACGAATGAAATAATCTATATAAAAATTATATCAAATAAAAACTAAAAATAAAAACGGTAGGTACTTATAATCCTAATACATAAATAAATACCTAAAGATAGACTAATATATACCCAAATAATAACCAAATAATGTTGATTAACAATTTCAGTTTTTAAAACGTCGATATTTTTTAAACTAGCAGTTACTCTATTAATATTGAAGCTCGTTTATTTATATAGCTAAGAACATTGCCTGTCTCAGCGTTTATTCGCATAGGGAAGGGATTTTAGATAAAATAATAAATGTCTAATTTCGACCGTAATACATTATTTTTTTAAATTGTTTTTATCTTAATTTTAACTTAATAATAAACTTTAACTATGCCAAATCACACAATCCTTCGTGCTCGCATTAAGATTAAAAATGGGTACAACATTTTCTCTTCGTGTGAAATATGTGGAGTTTATCTAGCAAAATTGACGGAAACCAGATTTTAAGATCGCAAAATTTTAATCATCAACTTGTGTGATGACTGTATTAATACAGCTGTAAATCTGACTCAGTCTCCAATAATTATATGTTTTTTCTGGAATTTTTAGACTAGGACAAGCCCTCAACGAGGCAGAATGGAGTTCCTACGCAATTTCAAACTTCCACACTTGGTTCTTCGGCGGAGTCGCCCAGTGGCTAGAGATAGCGGCTTACAAAGCCCTCTCCAGGATAGAAAAAGCAGTGGATCTTGATAATTTAGCGCAAGTGGATACGAACGTGAAGTATAGTAGCTCAGGAGTGGACACGCTCGCTATCTTCTACCAGATCAAGATCTTCTGGCAACAGTTGTCGTGGCCTGATGTTGTGGGATGCTATACTTTTGTGGCTAAAATTGTTGATGTAAGTAAACCCGTTGTACTTAGTATAATACTGTGTTTCTTTGATTTATTTTATGAAAACAGTCAGCTTCCAAGTACCTTAAAAATTTCTGCATAAGAGTGTGAGATTATCCAAAAGAAAATAACTAAAATAATACTCAATAAAATAATTAATTAAAAGCCATATCAAGAAGACAGAAGAGATTTATATAGGTAATATAATATATCCATAAATAATGTATGGCAACAATGGTCCACCTGCTCTCATGCCCTCTATGCCCCACCACCTGCACACGATAAGACTTGTACCAGGCAACAGAGAGGGGTGTGGAAGTTGCTCTCTATTGGCCTGATAAAATTTAGAAGTCAAACAGCCATTGTAAATAACACACGAAAGAAGAAGAATAATAATGTAATGTGCAGTTTTTCAAATTTAAACATTCTTGATTTATTGTGTGAAACATTTAGTTTTGGCACGTTACATAAAAGTTGCTAGAAGATAATACTTTCATATTCATTTATTGCTGTCATGTAAATACTTTTAATCATTAAGTTCGCCTATGTTACGAGACTTTTTAGTTATCATTTCTAGTCTATTTATTTGTTCACCATTAGTTTTATGTGCTGTTAAGAAAATGTTGGAATGTTTTCAGTTATTTTACCGATTATGAGTTTGATAACATCTTGTATTCTCAAAGCAAATTTGGCATTTATTTATAAAAACATAGTAATATGTCTGGCTGGGATTTGAATGCATCCACAAAATACTTTAATTAATTTAAACTTTTAATTATCTTAAAACTATTTATTAGCATAAAAAAAAATAAGGTTATTTGTCGGTCAGTGTCAGCGTAATCATAATAATAAAATAATGCTGGACATTTCACACAACACTATCTAGCCCTAAACTAGCCAAGAGTTTGTACTATGAGAACCAGATAACTGATAGAATACTTATATACTTTCTTTTTCAATACATACCTACTTATCTAATATATAAAAATTTCGTGTCTTCCGAAACGGGCTGCCGATTTTAATGATTTTTTTTGTATATTTCGTAGGTATGAGAATAGGTTGTAAAGTATTTTTCACCCTTCCACCCCCACCCCCCATTTTTTTATCGCGATTTCAGTATTTTTGTATGAACAATATCCATATAATTTAACCGTCGTTCATTGACGTGAAGTCGTTTACATGAAGTGTCGCGCTACTTTGACAAGATTGTTTTATATAGTTTTTATCCTGAAGTTCCCACGGGAACGGGAAATTTCAAGTGTGCGATTCCGCGAGCGGGTAATATATAGAAACACATCCAGACCCGGAACAAATATCTAAAGATCATGCCAACATCAAAACCTCCTGCTGAGAGGTCGTCGAATTGAGTCATCATCTCGTTGTATTTCAGGATATTTGCCGCTGCTGCGTATTCTACTCGGACAAGATGTCAGCGCGAGTGGACAGCGTGGCTGCACCGAGCAAGGTGTTCGACGAAGGGTTCGAGGTGACGACGGAATGGTGCGTCGCCATCAACAACATAGACTACGTGCGGCAGAGTCTCGAGCCCTTCGTGCAGCAGCTGGGGATGGACGATATCGTGCAAAGGCTGAGTGAAGCGAGGTCGCCTTTTGAAGCTCAGAGGTAACTATAATGTAATCAGTTAAACATTCCAACATAATAAACAAACCATTCATTTCTACCAGAATATTTCCACTAATATTATAAACGCGAAAGTTTGTATGGATGTATGTGTGGATGTTTGTTACTCTTTCACGCAAAAACTACTGAATGGATTTTAATGAAATTTGGTATGTAGGTAGATTAAAATCTGGATTAATACGTAGACTATTTTTTATTGACAAAACACGCGTGCGAAGCCGCGGGTGGAAGCTAGTGTACTTACAATTGCACTAAACACAGGATATTTACCATTGTTGGCGAGTTTTTGAGTATCCTGATATTTGGACGCAGTTGCATGCGCCATGATCACGGGTAAACTGAAGTCTTTGCGGGTTGGTTATTGGCAGATATAACGATCTACCCTCTTTCTCAGTCTCTTGCTAGGAATGAAGTCACATTTTGTATTTTAGTGCAAATAGTGTTTATAAACATGATATTTTCAAAGTTATTATGACTTATTTTGATAAAATTCTTGGTCTTATAATGCATATATGTTTTTTTTTGCATTTTATTTATTGGACAAAACTTACATAATTAATAGTGAAAAACACTTTAAAAATGCTTTATGGGGCTATGTAAAAGTGTTGCAGTTCTCTTAAACATCGATAAATATTTAATGTATAAAGAAAAATTTTACATTTTCATATTATACATCTCATAATAAATCTTCCGGCGCGCAGAGGTATTATGATACAACTTCTTCGTTACATTGTTTACAAACTTTAGGATGTCTACTAATTAATACAGGCGACTGTACACAGTCTTTTTTGTGTTGTGAATATTTCTAATAATGAAATGTATTGTGATATCATCTTAATAATGAGCTGCGTCCGTTTCTAGAACCAGTTTAATCGGAATCTCGGAGTCTTCAAGTCTAGAGTGATTAGGTTATTTCTAGAGAATTTCTAGATCATCTTCGACCATCACTTTCCATCAGGTGAGGAAGTGGTCAAAAGCTTGAACGTGTTCATTTAAATATGAATACGAAGTAAACACTATGTCACTACATATACATTATTATACCGTGTATTTTATGATTCATAAAGTTATTTCATAAAAAATATTAATTGTTTATTTTCCAGGTGTAAGGAAACAATGGAAAATGTTATCGCGAATGCCATAGATACGGTCAAGAATAAAATTGTAGATCTTTTGCTGGTGATGGTTAGAAAGGTAAGAAAAACTAGTATTATAAACAAAGCCTAATCGCTTATTTATGCGATGTTTCTAAATTGTTAATCAAATCTCAACATAATTTTGTCACACGATTACGTTTCTTTTTTTTTTTACTTGTTACATTCGGAATGTGGTCATCCATCACTCATTTCCTTCGTAGTAGAAAATGCATAATTTCAGAACCAAAATTTTAAAATTCTTGTCACATTTCAGATGATGCCATCCATCACTCGATATCTAGTAGAAGGGGCAGAACTACAGCGCCAAGAGTGTTTAAGCATGGACCGCGTTCTGCGGTACCTAGACGCCAATCTAGACACGTTGCACGAACATCTCAACAATGAAAACTTCTCAAGAACACTCGATATTGTGTGGGAGCAACTTGGCGATGTTTTGTACGAACTGATCCAAGCTAATCTGGAGGTATATATCTTTGCGCTATTCTGTGTATTGTAATTTATTAACATTATGCTGTAGTTTTTTAGACATACCTAGTTTCTAACCATGTTTTATGTTATGTATTTGATCCTTATCCTTTTACTAATTAAATATTTCATTATTTTCGTTTATGGGGCCAGTGGTTTTTAATTTACTAAAATAATATAACTTTACATACATCTATAGTTTTATATCTATTTTTTCTATCAACACGTAGTAATATAATACTTATTCATATTTTACTGGGTAATTTATATAATCTGTGTTCCATAATTGACTAACCCTTTAATAATTTGGTTTCTAGAAAGAGAAATTCACCACCCGTATCAGCTTGTTTAGGCGTAGATATTTTGGAAAAAACAAAGTGTCCCCCATCTATGTATATCGGGTAAATAATGTTGCTATTGTGACGCACGCTATCGCAATAATACTTAGTTGAGAGCACCGTTTGATGTAAAAAAATATCAAGTTGAATTCTTTGTTAAAAAAGAATGACAAATGCTTCAAATAAAAAGTTTGATTAGAATTAGAAAGTGTATCTGTTGAAGACCGCCTTTTTACGTATATTTTAATGACATTTATTTTATTTACGCCAGTGTGATTTTTTTTTATTTCCAATAGCACCGAAAGGCAAAGATAACTCGCTATATCGACCCGAGGCGATTGACCAAATCGGCCGCTGCCAACTTAGATGCGGTAAACTCACACATTCAGCACTTTTGTTTATGTTATGTGCTCTGTGCTCGTGCTGTTTTATACGATAGTTATCGACTCGCAAAGCACTTGACTGCTGTGAATTCAATTATATTTATTATAATTATATCACGTTATACTTATTAAACCGATTTTGTGAACCGAGTGAAAAATCTAAATATAAAGGATTTGAAATCTGAGTTGGAATATTACTATGCGACAGATGGACATGTGCCGTATGTAATGTGTGGATTGGCCTCTGACTATCCTTTATTGTAATGTACTGTATATACTAAGCGGACTTGAGAATGTCCATGTGAAATAAATTCTCTCCTTATTTTTGAGGGCGGGACGAGATAAATCAACAAAAAAAGTCAAGACATTCAAAAAGATACAGATAAAAATACAGATTTATAAGAAAAGTTTAATAGGGACCCTTTAATTTATTGTTTAACTTTTGTAAACGCTTTACGAGTCGATACAACTTAGCAAACATGTTTAGAAAGTCTTATTGTGAATATCCAATAGTATGTTTGTATGTATATGTAGCTCCAAAATTACATATGGCAAGTTTAGTTTATAGCTGAATGTTTGAAGACCTGCGCCGATGAAAACTGTTTTTCTAAATGTACTTATTCGTTTAAATTACATTTCATTCAGATGTGCATGTTTAATCGTTTTTAGTACCTTCGCCTTAATTTCCATAAATGTTGATGATGCAATGTTTTTCTGTAGTAACATTGCACGTCGGTATAAACAAAGCATTATTTAAAAATAAAAGATTTATTTTAATTTACTTAATATCAAGCATGAGGCTTCGTAATATCTATGAGTAATGAGTTCATTTATTCATCAAGGATGTTTTTGTGACATAGCTGCTTTGAATTGCATGTTATGGTGGAGGTTTGACTGTAAATAAATAGGCCTCCAATACTCTCTCTTTTAATTTTTTAAATCAGTAAATTATTTACTTGTTGGCCTGTTCATTTATAATATTTGATTATATGGTAAAGGGTACTATAAAAATATCTTCTTTTTGTCATGGTGATGGTATATTTTATTGATATTGTCTGATTATTATGTATCCTATCTACAATAAAAAATCGATTACAGAAACGCCGGCCGCCATCATTCTTCTCCAATCTCCAAGATTGCCTGCAAGTAATGATCTGCTCATTTAGACAAGACAACGGTAAAGAAGCATACACATCTGAGACTCTAAAACGAGTGGAATATCTACTGAAAATCCATGGAATGGAGACGAGAGAGCTGATTCATCAGTATCACTTGGAGAGGTGGCAGGAACAGCAGTCGATTGCTGAACCGAAAATGGGAATACTGACGGTCCGAGCGCAGTTTATAGATGATCATCTCAAAGTGGAAGTTATGAATGCCAGGAATTTGGTGCCAACGGATTCAAATGGTAAGAATTGGGTATTTTTATACAATCTGTTTTTTTATGTACGACATTAATTTAAAACAAACATCCGGAATAGTATTAACTGATTTTACAGGTAGGTTTAGTACCGGTAGCTTGAATATTTATCCAGTAATCGATACATTTCCTATAAACAATTTATTAATGTAAATCGGCGACGCCTTTGCGCCGATGCCGCTTAGTCAGTTTAACAGGTACCTACTTACATAATGAATGAATATGATTTGTTTACCTATTTTATACAGGCTGTTTCATTGATATTTTAGAACTTGATATTAAGATGGTTTGCATTTTTTTTTCTATGTTACTAAATTTGAATAAAACCTATTTTACAACAATACTAGCCATTATCCCTACCCGTGTTTTCATTTTATGTCGTACATAACAAAACACGTAGTACACAACTAAGGTAAAACACCCTTTTGCTTCCTGTAGCTTGTGCATTCTGTTTTCTAATGGGACTAATAGTTTTACGATATTTTATGTTGAAACTATTTATCAAATTGGGAATTAGATGGAGGCCTTTGCTCTGAAGTGTGACTTTAATGGCTCTTAGCAAATATGTCAAGTTGGACTCAATCGGGTTTATTTAGTAGCACATTTATCCGAATTTCAGTATAATCGTTTTTTTCCTATTTTTTCCTAAATGTTTACATTTACAAACTTTTATATTGTATGTATTTGAATTCCTTTTTCAGGATACTGTGACTCGTATGTTAGAATAGGCATTTTGCCGGAAGATACGTTCGCAGACGTCGTTAAGCCCAAAACTCAAACGCACAGCAAAAACCTGTTCCCGTTGTACGACGAAATGTTTATGATGTGAGTTACTCTACGATAATAATTTAATGTAACAAAATAAATATAATATAAAAAAGTTTATCGTAGTAACAAATAATAAGGTTAACAAGTCGTTTTCGACTCTGAGCCTGGCTCATAAAAAATCAACCTTTTTGACAAACTACACGGAAGCAATGGGATTCCATATAATGGTTCTTTATATATTAAATACTAGCTGTTGGCCGCGACTTCGTACGCGTTACTACTAAATGTGTAGGTAACCTAGAAATAAAGCTAAACTCGCTGTTGCAACTTGACTTGACACCCAATTTTTATCCCATGGGAACTGATTTATGGGATAAAAGGTAGCCTATGTGGTAATCTAGGTTATAATTTACTTATGTACCTACCAAATTTCATCGAAATTGGTTCAGCCGTTACGACGTGATTGAGTAACAAACAAACAAATAAATAAATAAACAAACATCCAAACATTCGTATTTATAATATTAGTGAAACAGCTTAAAGCCAGTGACATGCAAATCGTATTTCTAATTATGTCTTAGTACAGCAGACATTGTTGGTTTTACTATTTGGTATCGCTATCCGCAGCTTCGCACACGTTATTTACAATAAAAAACGTAACCCTCCTTTTGAACAATCGGGTTCCAATCCCGGTTATAATCTATCTGTAAATATACCAAATTTCATCGAAATCGGTCCAGGTCGTCAAAACATAACAAACAGGCAGAGTTACGTTCCAATTTATAATATTAGTATGTATTTGCCTCTGAGTTGACAGCCTAAGGGCATTGTAAAGGCAATAACATCACTAAAATAATCACAAATTTGTAAATATATTCCTTTATTATGTAATCATTTTCTCTCCTGATCATTTCCCTAATTATGTGTAGGTATCTCCCGGGTTTTATGTTGATTCCGTTTCCCAAAAACATGAATTTGTGGCAAAAAAAAATAACATCAGGGGGCCAATTCCCGTAACTTATTGACAGAGCGAGCGAAGCGTCTTAGTTTCGAGATTGGTCAAAAAATGCTTTTGTCGGTCTTTTTGTCTGTCTGTTTCCGCCTACAGGAAGCATTTTTCAACTGATTTTGACACACAAGGTGTTGTGAAAAAAAATCCGAAAGGGGGGGAGTGGAGGGGGGAAAAGTGGGGAAGTTTGCTGTAGCGTTATATATGGACGGATTTCAACTTTTGAATTGTTTTCGGAAAATATGTACCTATCTATACCAAATAGAATACGAGTCCTCGTCCTCGACTCGACCTCTTAGGATCAAGGGAACGCGAGTAATTGTTAAACCAGGGGAAAGGGGAAAGTGTCGGTTATTGCTTGGTTAGCGCCTCTAACGCGAGGTCAACTGTTCTCACAGAACCATTAGTAATACGAGGCATGCCTTTTAAGTTTTGTCGTTTGAAGAAAAAAACACAACTAGAACCTTATAGTACTTTTTATTGTTTTTCAAAGTATTCACCGCGTAGCTTAATACACTTTTCCATTCGCTCAAACCAGTTATTATAACATTTATTCCACTCTAAAGTGGGGGTGTTCAAAATGGCTGACTTGAAAGCGTCGACTGCTTCTTCACCGGACTGGAACCTTTGACCACGAAGACTTTTCTTAATTTTAGGAAATGTAAAGAAATCGTTAGGGCTTAGGTCAGGACTGTATGGAGGATGGTCAAGAATTTCTACTTTTTCCTGCTTCAAATACTCAATCGTTTGACGAGCGCTGTGTGAGCTTGCGTTGTCGTGGTGCAGGATGATGCGTCGCTTTGAGTTAGATTTTCGAAGTTCGGCGATGACTTGTGGTAAACAAACTGTAGTATACCACTCTGCGTTAACCGTTCTACGATCTTCAAGTGCAATAGTCGCAACATGGCCGGTTTTTCCAACGAACGTGGCCACCATCTTCTTTGAAGTGCTTCGAGAACGAACAACTTTAGTCGGCTTTGGCTCGTCTTGAAAGACCCAGATTGTAGATTGTTGTTTGGTATCAGGATCGTAGGCATAGATCCAAGATTCGTCACCACTTATGATGTCGTAGACGTGATTTGACTCCCCTCGGTTGAACCTTTGCAGAGTTTTCTTACACCATCTGACGCGGGCCGCCTTGTGATCGTCGGAAAGCAGATGCGGTATCCAACGGCAAACTAGCTTTCTCACACCAAGCGCTTCATGCAAGATCTTCTGAATGGTTGTCCCTGAGATGCCTAATAGAGCCTCTATCTCTCGATACGTCACATGACGATCTTCGAGAATTAGTTGTCTCACAGCAATGATGTTATCTTCAGTGAAGGCGGATTTTGGGCGTCCTTCGCGAAATCTGTCACTAACACTAGTATGTCCACGCTGGAATTCTAAATACCAGCGTTCGACAGTCCGCAGACATGGGGCTACATCACTGAACACAGATGTTAGCTCTTCTAAACACTGAAGCCGTGTCAGGCCTCTTCTAAAGTTGTAGAAAATTATTGCACGAACATTTTCCTTAGAAAGATTCATTTTCGTACGTGACCTGACAGATTCAAATCGAAACTGTGACTAAACAATAGCATTAATCCTAATACTTTCAACTGTTTTGAGATTCAAAATGTAAACACATTCGAATATAGAACAGTTCCAAATTCAAAATTGCCGGAAAATATGGAAACGGCAGAACTTAAAAGGCATGCCTCGTAGTAAAATTTAGTATCGATCTATATTCGTTATGTTAAATGTCCTAAACGGTATTCCGTAACTGACAATACAATGGTATGAGTTGATTGACATGCGATTATACACTTTATTTATATCAAGCTAATATTCTAATATTAATGTAGCAGAATCCCAAAATATACTCAATCCATAATCCAATCTCATTTGGGTCAACTTTCGTTATGTTTTTAAAATTGTATTACGTGAATTGGCCCCTAGCCAACAGCCGTCACTAAGTTCAACATTTTGTCTACAGTCCTCTAAGCCACGAGCAACGTGGTACCGGCGAGGGGCTGCTGCACTTCGTGGTGAAAGACAAGGACATGTTCAGTGTGAGCAACACGTTCGTGGGCGAGGCGTACCTGCACTTCAACGAGATCCCCGACACGCCGGCGCCTATATCCAGTCTCCCGCAGCAACTGCTCTCACTGACCAGGCCCGCTTCTATAGGTAAGCTGCAACTGCCCTTTACATACTTATATCTTTTTTTCTGTTTTTTTTTATTCATGATAGTCAAGTCAAAATTAAAATCTTTTTATTCATTAAAATCACAAGAATCACTTTGAAACGTCAAATTTACTGGCAAAGAAGGCAAGAAACAAGACTGGTTATTCTTTTTAATTATCCTTTTACTAAACAAAAGATACAGACAGGGGTCTTCAGTAGACACTGGCGAGCAGCGACGCTGTCTCCTGAACATTTGTTCAGATGGTGGGACCGTAATGCATTGTGTACTAACGTAGTAAATAAATTAATATCCATACCTCTTAGAATAAAACAATTGTTTAGTGGTTTGCGAAAACGTCGCTGAATCGCACAACAAACAAAAACAAAATAGTTTTTGTCACGATATACATAGTAGATACTGAACCAATATGTATCATTAAATCGTGAGAACATTTTGGTTCAAACTAGTAATTGCAGATTTTTGAGATTTGATTATCAGAAGCATAAGCAATATTTATATTTAAGAACGTTTTTGTTAGTCAACTAGTTCTCATTTAAGTGAATTGTAATTGTAACTCTTATGAGAATTAAATCGGAATTTGTAATATTGCTGACTACTGAGCAAGAATAGAAAACATTCGCTTGGGTCATTTATGCTAGAAATGTTCTCTTATTATAATATTATGTTCATAGATGGAGAAGCAATCAAGGCGCTGGAATCTCGACAAGGCGACAAGCAAGCTCGCGATTTCCTCAAAAAACAGAGACAGAAGATGCCCAGCAAACAGTTCTTCTCCCTCGGCTGAACGAAAACTGTTGAAAAGAGACTAAATAAATTGAAATGAAAAACTTTTTGAACACAGGAGGCTGCATTGGAATGCAAAACAAATGTGAGTGATGTGATATTTTGTGGCGTTACGGAGCTATTGCACACGACGACTTTTAAATGCGATAAAGTAAATGTCTTAAATGTATTTAAACACGATTTTAAATCAAACATTTATTATACAACATCGGGATGAACCACGCAACAAGTAAATGGCCCACCTGTTAAGTGTTACCCATCGCCTATAACAAAGCATTGTCTCGTAGGTCACGTACCGTAAAACCGTGCCCTACGATGCACTGCCCTGCGTCCATCAACTTGAAGCATACTTGACGTGATCAGCTTTACAGCATTTTTATATTTAGAGCCACACTAAAGCATACTTATATAGTGTCAGTATTAAAATACTACTATGTATTTTCATAATCGGGTTTATCATAGCCCCTAATCCTACATTATTCGCGCGATCTCGTGAGTTCTTACCCATTTGAAGCTCGTCTTTTGCCTCGACCTGTCGTGTCGATTTAATCACTGAAAAAATAAACAAAAAATATTATAACTAGCATTATTTGGATCGATCGATCTGTATCGATGAAACTGCATTATATAAACGAGTGTAAAGTGTAAAGGCTGCAAATGTATCGCTTGAACGTTAAAAGCGTTTTGTCAGTGCGTATTAAATTCGTCGTGTGCATTAAAACATATATTTTTTATGTAGTTTTAACGATAATTCCTGTTGTTAATGTAAAGATGTTGTACCCTTCTGAACGATTGTAGGCCAGGAATTATAGTTGTAACAGACTTATGCCATTGAAAATATAACTACATATGCTTATATCCTATTAGACTTATACATTTAATATAAACAATAATTGTATTACAATAAGCTATTTATAGAAAATGTGAAATGTATGTTAATGGAAAGCTTAGTTGTACATAGCAATGTCCTGCCTTAATTTATTTAAAATTTAGATACCTATAGAAAAACTAGATGTTTTTATACAGTCTGTCACCGCATTCACGACATTAATTTAAAACACATATGCAGAATCGTATTAACTGATTTTAGAAATTAGATTAATACTGGTATCTTGAATATTTATCCAGTAATCGATACATTTTTTATTTATTTTTATTTATTTATTTTAGGAAAACCATCAGCACATATTAAACACAATAGTTACAGTAAATGGTAATAAACAGGCCATTTAAAGGTCTCCACTGATAGTAGACATTTCCAACAAACAATTTTTAACGTAAATCGGCGGCGCTTAGTCAGCTTGTCAGGTACCTACTTACATGATGGATGAATATGATTTGTTTACCTATTTTATACAGGCTGTTTCATTGATATTTTAGGACTTGAAATTAAGGTAAATAGAAAATAAAAAAAAAATCATGGTAATGAATTTGAAAAAAAAAACTATTTTACAACAATACTAGCCATCAGCCCTACCCGTGATTTAAATTAATGTCGTAAATGCGGTTACACGCGGTATAGTTTTTAGTTATAAATAACTAAAATATTTCAATTATCTAAACATTTTTAAAATAATTCATGAATCTCTGTTGTTCCAACAAAAGTACCACTACGTACAAACAACAATACTATTGGCGATGATATTAGGATTGTGTCTACCTATTTTAACATGTTACACAAACAAAAGCGATAGTATACAGAATTTATTTATGAACTTTTTGGTAGTTAATTCCAAATTTTGACTATAGGATATCGAAATAATATTGATGTCTATTTTCATGAACAGTCCCCCGTATGTAAAGAGCTATACATATACTATAGGTATATAACCTACTAGAACTGTGTTTGAGCATTATTCGAAATTTGATCGATTCGAGACTTGAGACATTTTTGCTGTTATGGGACTCCCACACAGCAGTTATATAACATATGTTGTATAACATTTATCGATATATAATATTTAGACAAATGTTACAAACATTTAAGCCCTTACAGACAAATGTAACAAATTGTTATCGTGTTATATAATGTTATAGGTATAACTGGTTGGGAGCATTGATAAAAGCACTGCCAGAAATCTATGCTAGTCTCTTTAGCTTTTTCAAGAATACGGATCTACGCGCCACTTAACTCTTTGTACGGGGCACTTAACCCATAAATGCGTTTCACCAAATTTTAGGGCATAGTTCTTGAAAAAGGAAGTAAGTGTTTTGCAAGCGATACAATTGTCACATATCCACTTTTTGTCAATTAAAACTGATGCTTTATTTTTATGGTAGTAGGAAACTATACCTTCGAAAACGGAGGTACTTATAATATTATTTGTTTATTTTTTCCAGTGATTTCAATTAAATAATTGATCAATCGTGTATCATGGGATTAGTCAAATTTGTTATTGTACTATTTAATGGTGCTCCCACACAGTTGTTATATAACATGGGGCTGAAAAGTGTAGAACAAGGTTTATTATATTAAATTAAGTATTTGTTTTGTTAAAAGCCCGTTACTTCCCACTGCTGGGCAAAATTCTGTCATAATTATGTTATTTCAAAGACAGTGGTGTTCCTCAAATCATATACATTGTTACCACAAACAAGTTAAACACTGTTTAAAGCATGTTTAAAAACCTCCTTAGCAATTTTTGTTCAGGAATTTTTCCAAACAGTGTTTAACGGATGTTTAACTTTTTTTTGGTAGACCCCTAGACTTTACGGATATTAGACGGTCATTTAGACTTTTGTGAATAGGCTTTGTAAATAGTTAATCGGAGTGTTTTAGATTAGGTACTTTTATACGATACAATTTTATAGAAACGTTTGATTGTAGATGATGTATTCTGTGATAAAATGAAGTGCCTTATTTATTGTTAACACTTTGGTTTTTGTTTGTATCTGTATTTGGTACCAAACGGCTCGAGATATTAGAGTAGGTACGTGAAATATGTTATCAGTTACACAGAAATTATCACAAGAAGAAAAAGGATTTTTTTATGATGCATCGTTATTGGGATGCCTACTAAAAGATAAAAAAAATGCCATAAGTAATTTGTTCTTTTTTGTTCCTGCTTCTGAAATATATCTGAAATATCCTACATTTTTTTATTATTATTACTTGATCATGTTTATGTGTACTATGTTTATTATGTTCAAAGTTTATTTTGTTCTTATTTTCATTTATGCCAATAAACTTTTATAAATACTTACAAGATTTTTTCATTATTAAAAGGACCTAGATTATGCAGTAGTTATGTAAGATATTCATTACTTTATTTAACAAATCTTTTGTATATCATTGAGGGGATTTGCGAAGTTGAAGTGACAGTGGGCGGGGCACATAGTTCGAAAAATTGACGGCCCTTGGGACAGAAAAGTTCTCGAGTGGAGACCACGCACTGGAAAGCGCAGTGTAGGACGGCCCCCACTAGATGGAAAGACGACCTGTTAAAGGGTGCTGGGAGCCGTTGGGTGAAGGCCGCACAAGATCGGTCGCCCTGTAAATTTATGGGGGAGGCCTATGGCTAATATGATGATAATTGAACAAATTATTTTGTATACAATAACGTGTACAGTTCCCAACTGCGAAAGAACCAACTACAAAAATACAGGGCATTTTGAATTATGTATAATAACACGAAAAGGGCTAAAATGAAAAAAAAATAAATTAAATGAGTATAGGTACCTGTAGCACATGATAAAAAAATAAACAAATTATCACCTGTTTTAATCGTACAATGGACAATGTAAATAGAAATCATAAGCGTAGGTGCCTATATAAACTTATTTTGACTTTGAGTTAAACTCCTAAACAACATATAAACTTATTCTCCGAATATAGCAGGTTTATTATACAAATTCATTAAACATCGAGATTGGAAAAGTACTACAACAAACATTGTTTTATGTGAGGATAATGATCACATGTTTGGAACCAACCTGTATACACAATAGTCAAATTGAGATGCAAAGGAGACACGTTAAAATAGCTCAGCTGTGTAAATGGATTTTACAAAATAAGCAAAGAAAACGTTTTTATACTTATATATCTACAATCTACATAATACGAACACAGTAGAAGAGTAGCAGAATAATTGCTCTGTGGTTACCTACAGACGTAGCACGGTCTGACTCACCATTAGGCATGGAAATGATTGCTACTTTTAATCCATTTTCAAAATTGATTATTATTGATATGGAATGATTTTTTTCACTGCTATATCTATTGTAAAATTTTACAGGCAAAGAATTAAAATTTTGCCCGCCTACGCGATGTAGCAGGTGCGAACGAAACTAACTGATGATTTACGATAAATGCAAACGACCTGCTATATAACAGATGCCAACGAAACCGCCCGATGAATTCCAAAATGACCTACAATAAGATCCGAACGAATACGATCGATGACTTACGTTGAAATGCAATCAGCGATTTAATTGGAATGATTTTAGCAGGTTTCGTGAATAACAGTAGCAGGTGTGACGTATGATTATAAATTCTAATTATATAATAATTTTTCGCATGCTACTTACTCGTGAAATGTTCCATCCCTATTCAGCATGCGGCATATAAATAGGAGACATTGGTGCCTAGTGTGAGTGGTTACAACAAATTAATGACACAGGTCCCCAGTAGCGAGCTCAGAGCTACGGGTGTTATTGCTTCATGCATATAAAGTAATAACTGCTACAATCTCCGTGTTCCTAACTATTCTGCGCGTTTCCACGGTTATATCCGGCTTGATTTGTTAAAAATTTTAAACAAAATTTCCATTAGTATAATGATATGATGCCAGTCATAAACCCTAGAGCATGTCTGAAGTTTGTACATGCGTTTAAAGCCAATCCAAAAATGAATCCTTATTTAAATACAATTTTAGCAAAAGCTAATTAACCGTGTCTGTCCCATATGATACGTCAACCTCGATCAATGTCTTCTTACCTACATCACTACAATCTGCCGCATGTCATTCAAAATTAAATTAATTAAAATGTCACATAACAAAGCGATCACACGTGACTGAGGAGTTTGGAAACGGGCGATCCCGCGGCGGCGGCGGCGCCTTTGATGTCTTCTCTCCCTTTGATCGCGCCGCGCCGACAATCCGGGCGACTACTTATCGGCTCAGATTTATTGTGATTCGGAGGCTGCGGCCGCGGGGAGTCGCACTCTCGTCTCGTCTGTAGTTCGCTAGCGTTACCATGCTTATTCATGTGTGGACAATCGTACACATTCGCTTTTCTCGTTTTCAGGACTTTTATATTATCTAATACCTACTAGCTAGACACAAACTGACGAACATTTTGATGTTAAGTGGTTACCGTCGCGCGTCGCTTATAAAACGCCTGTATCACTCGTGGTAATGCGTGTTGCCTATTTTAGCTAAACCTCTGTTGAAGTCCTCCGGAAAAACCTCTGATTCTTATGAGTTCCTGCAAATAGCTTACAGATGATAGACTTTATGTACATAGGTACACTCCCTTGTAAACAAACCTCGTCCTTTATCCTGTACTAATACGTATTAAATACATAAGTTCTTTTCGTCTCAATTTGTTAAGATAAATCCTATCGAAGGTTGAAATATGTGCTTATAATTAAGAAAATTACTGTTCCGTTTGAAAGACAAGATCCCTATTAGAGATAGAAATCGTGCTTTCTTTGATGTCAGAGTACAAACGAGCTTCTGAGAAGTCGTAGTAGGAAATTATCGCGTTGTTCAAGTTTAGTAACATTTTGATAGGTATGTAGTAGTACATTGTTGCATATAATTGTAGCTTTCTTAGGATTCTTTGATGCTTGTACCGTCTGGGGCCATATAACTTCTGGTATTCCACAAGCTAATATAGCTCCATCTAGAGAACCTTTAAAACTGTAGTAAAAACTCGCATTACAGTGTGTAATGTTTTAGTCAGTGGCTTTCGTGGATAATAAATACACTAATTCGTGCCTCTTATTAAATAATTAACGTAATCACACTAATAGTATAAATACGAAAGTTGGGATTAGATTAGAAATTCAAACATATAAAAGAAAATACACTTTATGAATTTTATAAAGTATTTTTTTACTGTACTGTATTGTGTTTGTTATTTGGGATATTTGTTTGTTTGTTGCGCAATAAGTTTAAAGAAATAAATATTATGACATTCCCTTGTCAACACATCTATGAAAATCTAATGTATGTTCACAAAAATATTATTTTTTTAAGAGAAATAGCGATAATCATAACTTTAATACTAGAAATAAAGATAAGCTCGCTGTTGCCACTTGTAGACTCCATAAAGTTGGTAAATCGTTTAAAGGGCAAGGTGTACGCTTTTATAACAAACTCCCAAGGGATGTACAAAAATTGACAATTAACAAATTTAAAAACGTAATTAAACAAAATCTTTATAAAACAGCCTACTATAAAATATCGGATTATTTAGATGATAGAGAAGCTTGGGATTGAAACTGCTCCAACTCGTTCAAAATGTTACAATTTAGACGTAATTTCTTTTCTGTATTATGTATTGTAAAAGGATCATTAAAAAAAAACAACCAACCTTGTTTTCTTGCCTTTCTTTCCTGGCTTGGTCGCGTAGGAACAGGCAGTATATTAGACTTTTTTTTTTTGCTCAATCACGTCGTAACGGCTGAATTTCGATGAAATTTGGTATGACGTAGATTATAACCTGGATTAACACATAGACTACTTTTTATTGACAAATAACGCGTGCGAAGGCGCTGGCGGAAGCTAGTATTACATATTATATAGGTATGTAAAAAACCCCCGACTTTGTGTCGGGGGTTAAAAACTGACATAGCTAAGAACCACCCAGTTAAACTAGCTTTCTATTAAAGAAAACCGCGTCCGAATCGGTCTGGCCGCTCCGCGAGGGAACTACGAGTACGATGCCATAGACAGACAGACTGAAGATACGAAATCTATGGGGGAGGCCGATTTTGAGCAGTGGACGATATGGCTGATATAATGATGATGAACTATAAAACTAAGTCATTATGTAAATCGTGAATCGTTAACTAAGTAAATCGTCTAGTTTTAAATACGGATTTGCAACAGAAACTTATATCAAAACATTTATATCCACAACTGTAGTACTTATTTGATGTCCTAAATAATGATTACACTTTTTTTCCACCGCAACAGTAGCTGCCGGTAACTGCTGATAAAAAGCTACCTTTTGCGGACACTATGCGAAGTGACTAGCAAATAGACGGCCATTGTCCGGCTAATGTACTGTTGATTGCTACGAAACTGATAGGAAGAGGGGAGATACAGGGGCAACAACAATGTTTTTACAGAACATCTTAAATCTACTTTTATCTATCATATAAAAAAACTCTTTTTCTCTTGAAGTCTTAGGCAGATACCTAATACATATTTGTTAATTTTACTAAGCTTAAAAGCGTTGCTCTAGGGTACAATGACATCACAATCCTGTGATTATCTAATTACCCTTTGACACCCATAACTGAGTTGACTATAATAGCACTGTAAAACCACAGTAACTTCATAATTGTGACAGCTCCTGGTTCAAGTAAAAAAGTTCCCAAACAGTGATCATAATAAAACTCTTAAGAAGTATAGCCCCCAATTTTTTGAAGGTTCCTTTTACCGCCCGTAATATTTTAATAATCCGCGATATAACGAGCACATTGAACGAAAAAATATTGTGTTCATTGTTATGGATAATGGGCTTTATATTGGTCTTTTACATAAAAAGGCTGTCCCGCTAAGTCTTTAATGGGATTGAATAATAAGCCATAAGGATTTTGAATGGTCTAACAAAATGGTTTATTCTTTCCGGCCTGTTTGTGAGCGGCAGTAGCGGCCATTTCTTTAAATGCCTTGATTTACTATCTACTAGATGTTGTATCTGGGGTCGATAAAATAAGTTTAATGAGACTGCTTCGTGTATCGGAGTCGGCATCATAAAGGTACCAACTGTCAAAGGGCTCATTGTGTCGGCGTGGTTTGATTATGGCATTTTTACAAGCAGGTACAAGCTTTGAAGGCTTGCCGAGCCGCCCGCCAATTATATTCTACTTAGCTGTGACCAAACGCATCATCTGACTGACTGGGGATGTTCTTCAAAACTGGTGCATCCTACAGAATGTACCTACATACCAGCTATACAATAAAATATAGACTAAAGAGAAAAATACGATCTAGCTCTAAAAAGTACATTAACAAAGATTAGATAAGAGCCTTGGTAGAGTTTAAAAATTGAAGTAAAGTTTTGATGGATTAGACTAGACGAAGATTGATGACCTTGGAATTTCTATAGCCAATTAATTAAAAAGTTAGATAGGTACATAGATAGGTACTTTATGCTTGGACTCGAAGTTGATGAACGCGTGAACAAAAGTTCAACGAGGGTCACGCAAGGAACGTGATTGGGTCTATATCGTTGTACACCTACAATGTGCCAATTTGTTCAAATTGAAACTCTTAATATCATGAATAACATTCAAATTCGACCCAACATTGTTTGAAGACAAGTCCTATAATCCTTTGTTGACCAGAAGAAAGACTTTCCATGGTCGATTGACGTGTCAAATCAAATATTTACTTTGGGTTTTCTTTGTTTATACGAGTGTCTGTGCCTCGTCAGAACCCGAGCATCTTATTATGACCAGTTTTTTGTGTACGAATGCTACTGTTCGTGTATACATACGCTGTGCTTACGCAAGAGCGGTCGCGTACGCGGATAGATTTTACATTGTCAATTCTACAAAAAAATTGTCGCATAAATGTTTCGGGTGCTTAATAGTTCGAGAGATTTTTGATATTTGAAACTATTTTTTAGGGTTTCTTACCCAAAGGGTAAAACGGGGCCCCTATTACCTACTAAGACTCTTCTGTCTGTCTGTTTGTTTGTCACCAGGCTGTATCTCATGAACCGTGATTGTTAGACAGTTGAAATTTTCACAGGTGATGTATCTCTGTTGCCGCTATAACAACAAATACTAAAAACAGAATAAAATAAATATTTAAGTGGGGCTCGCATACCATAGACATGATTTTTTTGCCGTTTTTATAGATAATGGTACGGAACCCTTCGTGCGTGAGTCCGACTCGCACTTGGCCTGTTTTGTTTTATATTATCTTGTCTCTTGCAAGACGATTTTGATCAATTATCGGATCAGGGTATGGTGGACCTTTTCGATACCGCGTAGTATGTAAACCGCTCCCGCATCTGTGTCCGCTCTTTCACTGTGGTCTAGATCTAAAAGCACTCAATAAACGCTAATTAATTTAGTGTTTGACTTTTATAACAGTCTTGAAATCTCGTTTATCCGTTGAATAAAGTAGTTTTGATGATGAATATTTTAATAATTAGACTTTAGTTCATTGCTAAAGGTTAGAATATGAAAGAGCTTTATATAGGTAACTCGTTACATGGAACTTCGGCTAACTAGTTTTAGAATTTTGCTTAGTTAGCTACAAGTAGAGGTAAGTATCGTTTATGTTTGTACGTTTTAACGAGCAATGTACGGTAAATTAATTAGAAGCACAATTCAAATGTAAAGTGTAAACAACCGGTGCCGTGGAAACGCTCACCTGCTCTTAACGATGCTCGCAAATTGAATATCGTGCGAAATTATTCCTAAAAGGAACATGATTGCGTATTGAGTGGCTAATTGGAGTGGTCAGTGTGGTGGAATGGTCTGCAGTCAGTAGGAGCCGGTGCGGCGTTGTTTTGTCCCCCGGAGCCGTTGACAGGTGGAGGGTGTTCACAGGCGTGCGGGGCGGAGCGCACGGCGCCCGCGCAGCTCGCGTGGCCCTCTCGCCTGAGTCACGCGCGCCTCGTAATGCTTGCATAATAATAATGACGGATGCCGATCGCGCGGCGGCACCTTTGATCTGCGGCGCTTTTGATCTCGCCGCCGGAGCCGGTCCCGCCGCCCCTGCCGCACAAACGAGCCGCCCGCTCACCTTTATTCGGTTCGACGCCGCGCTGCCAGTCGTTAGGCCCTTCGCCCTCGCTCTAAATAGAGGCTTTTATTTAGTAAACAGCGGGAGCGCTACCGTGAGTGCGGGGCGGGCCTGAGGCCGTGGAGCGCGTGGCTCGCCCAGTATGGGGAGTGCGCCCGGCTGCCTGCACTGCCGCGCCGACCCGCGATGAAGCAGCGACGCCGCCGCCCCGGCGCTGCCTGCCGCCACTGCACTTGGATCACATGGACGCTCTGTGTACGCATACATTTATTAATCATTGTTTTCTGTTTTGTGTCTTGCGCATAATAATTCGCGAACTGTGACTAGTGATTATTTACACCAAAGCTTTTGAAAATTGGCGTTTGTTTTCAAACGATTATTATCGTGTCTGATTTTAGAGTGAACTTGATAATATCAAATTTCCGTGGATCGTGGAGTTAGTTAAATTTCTCGCAATAATAGTTTACATTGAAATCACGAAGTGAAATCAAGTGTTTATTTGTTGTGTCACGATCTGTAAAATTGGAATTCCTATAACGAGAAAGAGAAGTGTTTTGACTTTTAAAAACGCAACTAAATAGTTGTTTGATGTTTTCGTGGTAAAAATAATAAACTTCAATCAAAACCGCTCCCGCCCATTTCCAAGCACGTACGTTAGTATTTTAATACCAAGGTAGTAGGTGTTTTCATAAAAAATAGAAATGCGTTCAAATTATTTTTTCTTTGTATCCTTCTCACTAAAATTTATAGAAAAATAACAATCAAAGCTCTTTTCGATCTTAGCAATCGATTATAGGAATATTCTAATGTGATTTTTATCAAGTTAATGGACTTACTAATTAAAGTTTAATTTGCCAACAAGATCGTTTTATGTTTATTTATTTTGTAGGGTTGTAAATATTATCAATGAATAAATGAACCTGCTGATATGTTCAATGTTATCTTGCCAATTTGAATTTCGCGTACCAAATTGCTTTAATCAAAAAATCTTTTTTATCCGGCCCGTAGGTTTATATTATTTGAACAAGATGTTTAAAAGTAGGTTCTAAAAATGATATACCTAATGATATAAAAATAAAAGTTGGTATCTAATTAATAACGTAGACTCGTAGACCGTTCGTAGACACCATACTGTCTACGAATCTACGTATCTTGGATCGCGCGTTACTATCTTTTTTCTGAAGAACGTCCCGGCAAATTACTTTTGCATTTCATAAATCCAAAAAGTTTTGAGTATCATTGAAATGCCCTAACGGGCCGCG
The DNA here is from genome assembly GCA_963924445.1 of Philereme transversata. Lineage (NCBI taxonomy): Eukaryota > Metazoa > Arthropoda > Insecta > Lepidoptera > Geometridae > Philereme > Philereme transversata. The sequence goes on from OZ004344.1 coordinate 2,040,036, forward strand.
GGCGTAATGGATATGTTTCCTAAATTTTTTAGATGTTTCATACCCATTACGTGATCACGACGACCTCGCGACCGGTGACCGTTTATTAAGTACTATATTTACCGATAATTAATCTCATGTGTCAATGAATTTGAGCAAGTAGTTTCACAATTGCATTGCATAGATAGCGACATGTATTTTATCGTTTTTTATTTCAGGCGGTGTTGACTTCAGCTACTGAAATCGTAGCACCATCTCCTCCCGATAGTCTCCAGCTGGTGTGGCTGGCCAACTCTTCGCTCACCTGCAACGATGGGTCCCTTGCTGGGTATGAATATATTTTCATATATCTTCGTGTACAATAAAATAACATAGTTTCGTAGATCACTCGTAGACCTCTAGCGCGTCGATGTCTTTTGTATGAAAAATTATCATCAATTTAGTAGTATAAAGCTGTCTCTTCATTTCAGGTACTATTTCCGTCGCGGAACCAACAGCGAGCATTGGGTGGTATACCTCGAGGGCGGAGGGTATTGTTGGGATGGGTCATCGTGTCGCGCGCGCTGGCGGCGACGGCCGGCGCTCATGTCGTCATCGCGCTGGCCCGTTACCCGCCGCGCGCCGGCGCTGCTCGCCGCCGATCCCGACGCCAACCCTCTCTGGCATGCCTCCAACCACGTCCTGCTGCCATACTGCTCCAGTGACATGTGGGCCGGGACTAGAACCATGTCGCATCCGAGGACTCGTTTCGCTTTCGCCGGACGACTTATCGTGCAGGCAGTGCTCGCTGATTTACTCAGCTCAGGACTCAAAGGCCGACTCCTGCTCGTGGGCTCCAGTGCAGGAGGAGCTGGTGTCATGCTGCACGTGGATTCAGCGCGACGAGCCCTGCGCTCGCACGGCGTTCGCGTCGCTGCCCTCGCCGACTCGGGATGGTTCCTTGACCGACCGGCGCGGTCCCGTCGACCGCCTGCAGCTACTATCGCCCGCCTCGGACACTCACACTGGCGCGGCAGCCCACCCAACTCTTGCATACGCGAGCACCCAACGCAACCTTGGCTCTGCTACTTCGGTTACCACCTGTACCCGCACATCCGGACGCCCTTATTCGTGTTCCAGTACTTGTTTGACTCGGCGCAACTGGCGGCAGAGGGAGTGCGCGCACCGCGGACTCGATCGCAGTGGGATTCCGTGCACGCTACGGGTGCGGCGATGCGATCGAGCCTGTCATTGGTTCGGGCGACGTTCGCGCCCGCTTGCGTCGCTCACGGTGCGCTAGCGCGGCCCGAGTGGCTGTCAATAAACGTGTCAGGCGTGACGTTGCCGCGGGCTATCGCATGCTGGGAGCGGCGCGTATCGGGGGTGCGAGGGCGCGGTAGATGCGCACCGCGGCGGCTGGTGGAACGGTGCTCGTGGCCACAGTGCAATGGTTCATGCCCCCGGCTGCGTGATCCGAGGACGGGAGAGGAGGTGGCCCTCGCGTCACTGCTGCAGAGTTTCGGGCTGGATGTGCGCGGCGCCGCGGCGGCTATGGGCCTCGACGCGCGCGCTCTCTCGCGGATGTCTCGAGCTGAGTTACTCCCGTTGCTTGCGCCTCATACGTGATCATGGACTTATATTGTGTTAGTTGTCATGCCGAATCTACCTCGTTTTGTTGCGGAAGTACAATTAAGTTAATGTTAGACGCTAAGATTATTTATTGTTAGTGGGACCCTAGCAACTAATTTATTTTTATAAAATGGATTTATTCTCTCGATTCGTGTTTAGATTAAGGTTTTCTGAAAACAAACTCTGTTTAACTTTGGCACTCGATATATTTTATTTATGTACAAAAACCTCTCAAAGAAGTAATAGGACTAGTTGTTTAAATATCTATAAAAATTTGTAAGACTTCTCACTATATCCTTTTGAATATAAACGGCAGTGATATATCACTGGCTTGTGATGATCTGTCATTCAAAATCGATAACTTTGGTAAACTTTTCCGTCTATGATGTGCGTTGGAGCGGTTTCTCCTGTGTGGGAGCCAAGGCGAACGATGGACGATTTTAGGCACGTGGTGCAGCCTTGGCCTTCCACTGAGATAAACCCCGCCGCTCCTAGAGTGACCTCGAAGGTGTCATAACCGAGAGGCGCGCTCTACACTCAGCGCTATAGACTGGTCGATGACGTCATTTCCTAGGAAGAAGTCCGTAGAAACGATGTTGGCCTGATTCCGCCACTTAGTGGCAAGGCGAGCGGTCACGTTGCGGTTTACTGCATCAGCGCTTATACGTAAAGATCCACGTAGAAATAGGATATCTAGCACAGCTGGTGTGGTCTGGGCCATAGCTGAGTGTAGCGGTGAGCGTGCGTTCGGCTGCGGAGACAGTGCAATCGCTTGGTCCAGATAACGGAACAATTCGTTAGGGTCGTTTGTGTTTGCCCATAGGTGCGGCAGGATCGGCCACAGCCAGTTGTTTTCTGCAACAAATTAGGTCTCCTTAGACATCACACAAGCTTCGATAAACTTGTTGGAAAACAAGGGAAATTTATAGGAGAAGTATGGACAAAAGCCACTCGAAAATGTAAGCTAAGCTAACGAAGCTTCTAGTGCCGGGCTTCCACAGCGATCCCTAAACGTATTTAGCTACTAAACGTGTTTAAATTTGATGTATTTGTATTATTTGACAACACCTTTAATCATACTTAGCCACTAAATACGCTTAGGCATCGTTGTGCAAGCCGGGTAAACAGTTTTAATAAATATTGTTTCTTACCACCAACAACAGCGTTATCCACATAGCTGAACAGCAATCGCTTATCAGCACCCAACAGTGACTGCAGGGTAGGGCCTCTAGTACCGGCGCCCGTCCCGAGCTCGTTAGCCAGAGCCAAGTGAGGACCCAGCTCTCTCTGCACCAGCTCAAGCAGACCAGCGTGCACGTTCCAGATCGGAGAGCCATCGGTGTTGTAGAAGCCGACGGGGAAATGATGTGCGTCTAGGAATATTATCTGAAAAGGAAAATATATATTCGTGAATAAATCGGAAGAAAATATAGGGTCTTAAATGGCCATTATAAGTGACATTGTATGTTGATATAATGTGTTTCTTTATTATTTATAAAGTGGACAACTACGTCGGCGGGGTATTGACAATGTTGACATGCCCCAAGTGAACTTGTACCCTCACCAACAAGATGGGGTATGCAAGCCACCAAAGAGCGCACTAAGGGTAGAACAACAACACCTTAGCTCTCAGAGTTAAATACGACTATCCAGTTTAATATACGCTCGCTGTGGCCCAAATCACCTAGCAAGGCATCATCATCATCAAAGTGGATTTACATTTTAGATTAATTGGAAGCAAAATATTCGATATTTGAATCAATTTGAGAACCTTCATTACAAGGATCACAAAAAATTGTGTATAGGAATTTATTAAGCAACATGAAATACCCAAAATAGCAAATTTGACTCCAGAATTAGTTACAATTTTGGCTAATTAGAGGCACACGTGGATGTCTTCCAGTTGCTAACGGAAGTCTAATGTGTAATCTGTTTAGAGTTGCTTGGGTGTTTTTGCGCGGCGCTGAACGAATATTATTTGATTTCATTGTCTCAGCTTAGGTTATCAAGGACTTCACTAGCTTGCGTATGCAAATGGTTAGAATAACAACAAACAGTGGAACTTACCTCTTTAGTAGCATCTAAGTACGCCCTTATTTCTCTAAGAATAGGCACTAAAGGACGGACTCGAATCAAGTTGTGGTTCAACCAATATCTGCAAGGAAAATGTACCTATTTTAAGATTTCAATTTCGTTGATACTTTGATCGTTATCGTTGTGTTGTTATTGATATTTAATTTAATTTTGATAAATTATTATCATTATTAATTTTATATTATTAATCATAATAATTTATTTTGCAACATGTAGGTACATTATTTTGTGGACCGGAATCAAACTTATCAAATTCGTATATAATAAAATTATACATGTTGTTTTTATAGTTAATATTTTTTAGTTTTATTTTACATTTAGGTAATCAGGGGGGGGCAATCATGTTAATTTTGAACGCTAATACCAAAGTAAAACCGAAGCAAAAACGTTACGTTAAGCACATTTCGTATCGCGCTGACATGCGTGACATTATTCGAACCAACGTGAGTTCCCACGTTAGACACGTTAAAATTAGCGCGATTGCCCTCCAGCAGGGCTAGCACAGCGATTTCCATGTCTATTCTTCGAAGAGACGACAAGGCTCTGACCGCAACTTGTATTTCTGCGTGTATTGTTATTTGTTTTTTTTTATATTGTTTTTAAATTTAAGTGTGATGTACAATAAAGCATTATTCTATTCCATTCTCTGTCGATTCTTCCGAAATTGTCTTTGCCACGAGTCGGCTCAATAAGTTTTATTCCTAGACAAGAGAAAGATTTTCTGTTACGTACGTTCAAGTACGTTGTATATATAATTAATTAAATATCTAACCAAAAATTGTTGGCAAACGCGTGATTGAGAAGAGTGCGAAAGAGACAACTTGAGAAGACAGTGTAGTCTAGGCATCGTAAGACCTATCGTAAGACAATTTCAGAAGAAAGTTGTCTATCCTTAAATGTCAAAGATAGAGAAAATGATGGCTATCGTGCTCGGTGTTGTAGACTACTGTCGAGGAAGTGTCGACAACGTTTCTTCCCGTTCACTCTCGCAATCGCCGTGCTCGAGACGGTCGGATAAGTGTCTTCTTTGTTCTGATAAGTTACTCATGACTAAATCCTTCTCTACAGATACTGTGCTAGGCCTACAGGTTGTGTAAATGTTGAGATAAACCGGGGGATAAGCTAAATTTACTCATTAGAAACGTTAAGAAGGATTTATTTTTCTTTGAGAAGAAAGATTGCGTGTAGGTACAGTAAATATCAAAAGTAAATGGTATATGGGTTAGGAGCAAAGTAATAACAAATAAACAACTAAAAAAAAATAACTAGTGGTTCGCCCCGAACTGAGATCTCGCGAGTCTTCCATTTATACTCAAAAATATTATTCGTAATCTTTGACTATCAAAATAGTGCCACGAAATAAATAACAAACTAACTTGACCTAAAGTTTCATTCAAATTACAGGTAACGGGAGTTTATGTTATTTGGATTTTCTTTTTTGGGGTACAAATTTCTGGATTTCAGACTTTTGCCTATATTTGTGTCACTAAAGCTACACGCATACCAAATTACAGCACTGTGGGGTCACTGGTGTGCCCTGTGAATTTCGTCAAAGTTCAGTTTTTATTAAGGCTAATAATAAAAAAAAACTGCCCGGACTTAACTAAAAACAAAAATCAGTCGAAATGTAGTAATGAATACCTTTCATTTGACGTCGCACTTGACCTAATAGTCTCATTTTTTTGTATATGATGAGAGGCCCTCTTGAACCCCAATATCTGAACAATACTCCAATAAAGGTTATGTAGTCACTCCAAAATTGTGCCATCACTACCTACGTATGCATAAATTATCAATGATTCGAAAGTTATCCTCGGACAAACAAACATACATACAACTCCGATTTGCCCAAGTTGATTTGGAGATCTCGCCGCGCTCGATCAAAAATAAAAAACCTAATGATAATAGAAATGCGTGTGTCATTCTAATTTTAGAGTTTTAAAACTCAAAAGTTTTTTTATGCAATGAAAATCTTTAAGGTTATTTTGTCATCTTTAATCGTCAAATTACACATGTTTCTCGACACCTCTTACTGGGAAGACTATCTAGTTTAATTTAAGCAAAATAACTGCTGCAAAGGGTTGTTTAAGCCTACATTTGTTCAAGTTTTTTCTCCTCTGTAACTCACCTATTTTCTTCCGCTTCGTAAAAGTTGTAGTAAGCTATCCTTAAATCGAAGTATCTGATGCCGTGGGTCAGCTGAGCCCAGATGGATCGGTCCTGGCAAAGTACGAAGCTGTCTCGAGATAGAGTGCTGACTTCTGTGTCGAATCGCCATGCGCCTGCGTTGTGTGTGCCGGCTATCATTAGATCCCCAATACGTAGGCCGTTGATTTTGCCCCTGGAAATTTTAAAGGAGTTCTTTACCATTTGTTTACTTGAATTTTATCTTATTGGGCAAAAAAAACTGTTTCTGGATATTTGTATCTTAGATCTGGACCGTTGGAACTTAGCTTCAGATCAAATTGCATTGGCAATTCATATGTACTTACAGGTTCAGTTGTTTTATACAAAAACGACTATTCATTATTTCTTATCACAAGGTAACTAAGTATTCAGACGCAGGCACCAGATGTCCGATGTCTGGATGTGATTTATGAAACCAGTGTTTTTTCAGATAAATGACTGGATTAAACCAGTTAAAAATAGTGATAATATCTCATCGTACATATTTCTAATATATAAAATTCTCGTGTCACAGTGTTTGCAACAAAACTCCTCCGACCGATTCTTATGAATTTTTTTTGTGTATATTCAGTAGGTCTGAGAATAGGATGTAAACTATTTTTCATACCCTACTACATAAAAAAAAATTAATATCATGTGATTTTTTTTATTTAACTTTCGAGAAAAAAAAATATTGTTTTAGGATTCGGCAATAAAAAATACATACAACCATACTTTTTCACCCTTCTACAACCAACCCCTATTTTTTAGTAGCGATATTAGTATTTCAATATTTTTTTAATTTGAATATAGAGATAGTTGATTATAGCGGGTACGACATACACAGAAAAGGACATTGAAAGAAAATATGAATTTAACTCAGCTTAGCAACACAAAATTTATTGATTCTAAGGCGGTACGACATTTGCGGAGTCAACTAGTAATTATAGAAAATCATTACGGTGTGGTAAAATCCAAAACTAATATCTCCTACCACATCTCCAAAACTTTATACAAGTAATACGCTACTTACGCATTATCTTCCATCCAAGTAGGTTGTATCTTCAAGCAGTTGTACGCTTGGATCTGGTTGTCACCAGCTCCTACCCAGGGCCAGAGACAGTGGGGTCCCTTATACCCCACACCTTGTTCCCAGCCCGCAGGTAAAGTCCCTTCACCTAGCGAGATGTTTGTGACCACGTGGCCTTCGGCTGAGGTGATAGGGTAGCTTGCGAGGGCATTGTTCCATGATTCAGGTCTGTTGTTGAATAGTGCAATCTGAAAAGTTTTGTTTATTTATATATTGTATTTTATTTATTTATATATAAGTATATAAATATATATATAATAATAAATAATAATAAATAAATAAAATCTTTATTCATTTTTCATATTGCTGATACATGTACATATGTACTTACAAAAAAAAAATGAATATAAGAATTCTATGAATTATTTGGTTCCCATAGTACAAGCTCTGCTTATTTTGGGGTCTGATAGCGCTGTGTGTAATGCCCAGCAATATTTATATTTTGTTCGAACAAGGATGAAAAAAAATAATAGTACTATAGCTCACTACCAACTAAAGCAATCCACATGATGGACATCCTCGGGTCTTTCATCAAGCGAAGCGAGATCTCCAAATCAACTTGGGCAAATCAGTGTTGTATGTATATTATGTATGTTTCTTTGTCCGAGGATAACTTTCGAAGCGTTCATTTGATCATCGTGAAATTTGATATATAAGTAGGTAGTGATGGCACAATCCTGGTGTGACTAAATGAGCTAAAAATGTGGGAGGGGTTGAGGTATTGGAGTTCAAGAGAGGTATAAAAAATCAAAATGAGTCGATAAAATCAAATGGGACGTCTGTTATAAGGTATATATTAGTACATTTCGACCCTGTTTTTATTTTTAGTTTAAGCTTTGTAGTTTTTGAGTTATTAACCATAGTAAAAACAGAACTTTTGACAAAATTCACATGGTACACCAGTGACCCCACAGTGCTGAAATTTGGTATGCGTGTAGCTTTAGTGACACAAGTATAGGAAAGTCTGACATCCAGAACAACTGGAATTTCTACCCCAAAAAAGAGTAACCAAAGAGTATGAACTCCCGTTACTTGTAATTTGAATGAAACTGTAGTTAAAGTTATAGGTTATTAATTTTGTGGCACTATTTTAATATCAAAGATTACAAAAAAAACAAGTGTGCTTTGACACGACTGAAGTAAAACTATCTCCCTCTCAACTTCCGTTCGCCTCACCCAATCACACTTTTCGTAACGCTCTCATCACGCATTCGTAGTGTATACTATACACATTTAGTAGTGTAACGCGTACGAAGTCGCAGGCGTTCAGCTAATATAAGGTAATATAATGTCAGAACATACGTAAATAAATATGAACTTGTAACTTATTATCGAAAAATGTATCGCACATGTTACGAGTATTTAAGCCACTGCACTGGTTGTAGGTTTAGGACGTCCTTTTTCCTTCATTCATGTGACTAATTAATTAATAGGGGAAGTCTAAAATACTTCCGTTTTTGCATATATTGCAAGCAATCATCGTTTATAATGACTGTTAATCAACGGCGACTGTCGGCTACTTTGTTAGATAACCACTTCACTTCCACGGTAATTTGTTTGTACTCCGTCAGATGCGATTTTGCATGAGTCGGAATATAGGAAAACGCTTCACTGTCTCATGTAATGAGTATAGGATGTAATAACATTAACTACTATTCTTTGCTACTGGTTTGACAAGCGCCAGCGTGGTACCTACACTTCTCATTGCACTAGTTGAGTCGCACCTGAATCGCATGGATTTTTAATATAGCCTAAAGAAACGGTTCAGTAGTTTGAGATAACTGCCTACAAACAAACTCACAAACTTTACCTCTTTATAATCTATATATATAAAACAAAGTCGGGTTAGTTACACCATTTATAACACAAGAACGGCTGGACTGAATGTGATGATCTTTGTTTTGTTGGATTTATTTCTGCCCCGAATAGCAGAGTAACTATTAAAATATTTACGCAAAAAGAAATTATGAAGAAAATTCATTTTCTCATATATAGATGCAGCTAATGATGGCCGATTGACAATTCTACCGGGGCGACGTACATTGGCAGCCCGCGTCATATGCATGCCAAGGCGGTACGAAGTTCGGCGGGTCATCTGGTATTAGTATAAGTTTGTTGTAAAAAATATAGCGTCAAAATCACAGCGTTAAAATAACCATATTTTCTAAACTATCCAAATTGGTAGGATCTACATGGGGGGGGAGGGTCGGGTAGCCTTAGCTGTGTTCTACCGCTGGACTTCCGCTTGACACTATTTTTTAGTAAAGGGTGTACCAATGTGTATAAGGAGTGGCAGATGGCGTTCACTCGACTACAGACAGCGAGTGAGCTGATTCCTTCACGTGGGTACGGCAGCTATCGAATGTCACGTCCTATCGGCTTACACGACTGCGACCTACCTAAGTAACGTATACTTACGTAGGTAAGTCGATAGGACGTGACATTAGTTTCTATCAAATGCAGGAAATAAAGCCGCACTGTAATCATGGTCCATACTAACTACTCACTATTCTATGTAATTAACCACAATACAATAGTAGGTACGAAATCTGCGGTATCACACAAAATATTATGCAGGCAGGTCATTGTTGCCTCACTATTTTATTTTTTGTGAGTTGAGTCCCGAATATTTGATGCGATGGTGTAACTAAAATCCCGTGGAAATTTCGCGCAAATAATCGCCAGCCGTTTTTCTAAAAGTCGGTTTATTTCTGGCTACCTTCGGTTTATCAATTTTTTCTCACTGAAAAATAAAGTTTATACTTTTTAAGCGTTAATGCCTATCTTGCCCCAAACTAAGCAAAGCTTGTAATATGGAAACCGGATAACTGATAAATTAGATAAGTACGAGTAGGTTACTTATTATAGTTTAGTTTTATAAGAGAAACACCCAGATCCAAACCAAATACGTTTCCGAATTTAGAGTAGGTATCTCCCCTCACTTGCCGCTCACTGAGATGTTGTAGCAGCTCGCTAGAATTGAGTAACTTAAATTTTAAACTAATTTGATTAATGAAAAGAGCTCTAAACTAATGCTGTTATATGAAAACATATGGAGTGTTTTCCATTAGTTTTACAAATAAGGTATCTTTACAAAAAATCCTTTTTATAGCCTACATACACTATTGATTCCCGTAACAAAACAACCAAGATTTTTTTCGAAAAAGAGCTGGTTCGATTCACGAGGCGTGTATAATTTTTCCAAAATCATTAAATGTTTTAATTTTTATCAAAATCGCGACCCATCTCAATAAAATACTCTGTATTCTGGCAATAAATGTTTTAGAATATCGATGTCTTTGACGTAACTAAATTGTCTCCATCCAAAGGTTGTCTGGAAGAAATCCCGTAACACCCATTGTATCTATTATTTGCTTTGTGTATTATGTTTTGTTTGTTGTTTTTTTTATTTTTATAGCGTACAATAAGGTGTTTTTATACATTCATTCTATGAATTTGAATATAATTATTGTGTACTGCTGAAACTGAATTAACATAATATAGTCTACACATATTAGAATGATATCTTTTTATCTATATTTGACGACCTCCGTGGTGCAGTGAGCGAAAAGCCGGCCAAGACGCAGGAGGTAGCGGGTTCGATTCCCGCCGCGGAACAAATGTTTGCATGATTTACAGATATGTGTTCCGGGTCTGGTTGTTTCTCTATATATTATAAGTATGTATTTACAAAAAAAAATGTATATAATTATTCTATCAGTTATCTGGTTCCCATAGTACAAGCTCTGCTTAGTTTGGGGCTAGATAGCGCTGTGTGAAATGTCCAGCAATATTTATTTATTTATTTATATCTAGATCAGAACGTTTATGGTGTTCTAAATTCCTTTGCGTGCCTTTTAAATAAATAAAAAAACTTCAATAAATGAGTCACATGACAGTGGTCATGAACTCACCAGTGATCACAGGATGTTTGGATTTGGCCCAGCTCGATCGTTCAATATTAAATTGGGTTGAATGAAGGGCAGACTCGTCGTATTCGTAACTCGTAAGAGATAATGTTAACTTTTAAGAAGAAAGAATATCGAGAACTTATTTTATCGAGGGTCGGATGTCATTTGGGTCCGGGCTCTCGGGCCTAGTCTCCGACCTACGAATAAATATTATGCTAGTGTGGTCATTCGGCCCACAATGAAATCCCTTCCATCTCTTTAAAAAGTGTTATACACATTGGTTATTAAATATATCGTAGATAGGTGGAGCAAATATTCCACAGAACTTACCTTAAATAGGTATACAAATTGATTGATTCAAGGATTGACATAAAACAGCTGATGACCCGATTTTTGCTAAAAATAGCTAATGATATCAAGTGATTCTTCAAAAAAGCCATCGAATTTCAAAAAGTCGTAAATCAAACATTTGTTATCCTGAGTTCAACCCCTTTTCGAGTTACAATAGATACGTATTCCCAACCATACTAACTATAATTATTATAAATATAGGATTTCCCGTATTTATAATAATGATTGAAAAGGATCATTAAAATGGAGTGTTTTTTAGTCTATGTAAAATATTTTATTCTACCAGTTTTAAAGCACACAATATGCAAAGTTGGTACTTTTCATACGAGTTGCTCTCCGAGTTAGCGCAATAAAGTTGAGGAGTGAGAGTAACGACGAAAGTGCAGCTGCTAATATTGCTAATGTTAATCCTATATTATGTTCATATACATCACTCAGCAGACGTGACGTGAGTCACAAGTATTCTGAAGTGGATCTTCTCATATTTGTGCTCTGAAAATCATCATCATGCAAAACATCGTCAAAAACGTCTCACGTAATTAATTGACGCCCCGTTATTGGTGATAGACGTAACGTTTTATATTACACTAACAAGCAAATAACTCAAAGCTTGTCCTCTGTTAGCAGTTCCCAATCTCTTATCAATATCCTTAGCAATACAGCTTGGTGAAAGAAACAAATTGCAATTATTAATCATGTCTATTATGAAGGCATAAGGCAATAATTGCAATAAAGCTGATTAAGATGGTATAGATTCTGGGCAAGTCTATTCTATCTTTAATCCTATTTCAAGTTTTGTCCCAGCTGCTGCAACCTACGGCACTTTATAAATCATCAATTTTATTGATAGGAGAAAAGACTGATTTTATGCATAACAGGTTATATGTATAATGTATATATATATCAGTAAGTTCCGCGCATCTTCGTGCTTGTGGTTTGTCAATTAAAAGTAGCTTATGTAATTAATCTAGGTCATATATGCCAAATTGAAATTATCCAGTCGATTAGTCATGAATACGTAACAAACAGATAGAGTTACATTCGAATTTATAATTATTAGTATGGATAAATAAATAAATTAATGCTAAATAAAAGTTTATTTTTAAGGATATCGATATAGGACTTCTTAAGAATCGATTCTTAGGGAAGTTGAACCTACCGTTTGCTATCATCAGAATTATGTAAATTGGATCGTTAGCACCACACACCATTTACTTCTTTATGCTAATTCTATTGTGTCAGTTAGATACAATGTCTCAACGTTCTAGCTGTTGCCTGAAGTGAGTGTTCAACTATTATTATATTATATTGGTGGCCATTTCACACAGCGCTATCTAGCCCCAAACTAAGCAGAACTTGTACTATGGGAACCAGTTAACTGATAGAACTCTTATATAATTTTGTTTGTAAATACATACTTCTAGAAAAACACCCAGATCAGGAACAAATATTTGTAGATCATGCAAACATTTGTATCGCCAGTTTTTTTGGAAGACGTCCAAGTCATCACTCCAGTGCTTTTTAGTCCTTCCTCGCTGTCGCTTTCCGTCTTTAGGAGTCCATACGCTTGTCTTCTTGGCCCACCTATCGGGTTGCATACGGGAGACATGACACGCCCAGTCCCATTTCAGCTTTGCAACCTTGATGCCCACGTCAGCGTTGCCAGTCTTCGAGCGCAGCCAGGAGTTTGGAATCCGGTCGATCCGCTTTACACCCAAAATGCTGTGCTCCATCGCTCTTTAGCAAACTCCTAGTTTGAACTTCTGATACTCGGTCAGTGACCAAGACTGGGCACCGTAGGTTAGGACAGGCAGAATACACACGTCAATGAGTTGGAGTTTTAGCGATAAGGGAAGGTCACCCTTCATATGTAATCTTATCTTACATATATGTTTACTCTGAATAATTGTTAATACTACGCCTTGGTTATAATTTTGGATTTTAATTTGGATCCTGCCTACCTCACAGAAATCAGTCACTTACTTGTTTAGGTATAACTGAGCAACCGTTGAAGTCCCAGTTGAGCTCCACGGCATCCAGCAGTCTGTTTCCAACGCCGAGGTTAATCTCAGGCGAGTGGACAGTCACCCACACTCGGCCGCATGACGACTTCTCGAGTGACTGGTTTTGAGCTGTCAAATTATGAATTAATATAAGAACAAGTGGTTAATACATATTGTTATTCAGATAGTGCACATTTTGTTGTTTCACAAAATACTGATTGTTCCTTCACCTGGAAGAAAAATAGCGTCTGTGTTATGCCACACTTTATTTTTTGGAATCTTGTATATTATAGTTTATTAAACTCTTTCAGAGCAAGAAAAAAATATTGATTATTTAGGAAACAATATTTTAGTAACAAAGTGCGTGTTTTTACAGTGCAACCGTTCACCAAGTACATAATTTATTGACTAATAGTGCAACCACATCCAATAGCGCACGGTAATTGCCGATAGTGCTGCAATCCACCGTCAGTGTAACTTTACGTACATACACTATTAAGAGTCCTTATGATACGACTCGTTCTTAGATCGGGTTCCTTCGACGGTGGCTGCCGCGGTACCAATGACACTGAAATAGGTAGGTAATGATGTTAGGACCACACGGTGCATGGTGCTACACCGCAACGCGATTATATAAGCGGTATCACGCGATGTGGGTCAAGGGTTGTGACAAATCCAGCAGCAGGACAACAACGCACCCTTACGTCATGGACCTGTATTTTTGTTTATAGGAAATTAACCATAGCCCAGCGAACATTAAAAAAAAATGGAACAAGGACAAAGGAAAGCAGGCATTAGCCAGCTATCGCAATATTACAATTCTGAGATAATTTTATCATTTTTCTGAGTTGTACGATAAGTTGGTACCATAGTACAAGCTCTGCTTGATTTGGGGCTAGATAGCACTGTGTGAAATGTCCAATTATTTTGTTTGATTAAATACTTAAGTAATGTAAAAATTGCCTAGATTAGACTGAAGCAATACAACCATTCTTGTTCTAATTCTATACTATGATTTTTGTATTGAGATACATCATGATTTTTTTGTATATGACACGGTCTTCACTCAAGATCTCGTTCACCCAAACGGTTGTTATTCTCCGGCATATATGGCCATCCCACTGCCACTGTAGCTTGCTAATCTGCGAACTTGAGATTGTCGGAGGGCAGAAAGAGGAAGATAAGAGCCGAATACCGGCTCTGTGGCACGAATTGAGAGATACCTATGTCCAGCAGTGGACTAATGTGGGCTGATGATAGTTATAAATAAAACCAAAAGGACCATTACAATATCGGAGTCTTCAAATCCAGAATGAACAGGTTCTTTCTAGGCAACCGTGCTCCATCTTCGACCACACCATCACTTATGTACCTTCAGGTGTGATCAAGCGGTTGACTATCACCAATAAAAAAGAAGACTATTTATTCCACTAACTGTCGTCTAACTATAGGAGACGAATTTTATATGCCAGATTTGATAGTTTCTGTAAATCGGTTAGTAATGACTTGGTAATGATGTATGCCTAGGATCCTTACTTTTATAATGCTTAGCTGTTATGTAATAATTTATAGCCTTGTCGTTACGCATGGACGCACGTAACTCTACCTACTTTTCCTTTCTTTGTGTTCCTGTATAATACCTACAATATTTATACTCGATTGCTATTATAGGAAGAACAACCAGTAGGTTATGGGTTTTCGCTTTAAAAAAAACTAAACCGCGTAACGAGGATGTAGGAAGAGCAACAGTTTTTTGAATATTTTTCTGATTTTATATGCGAATTATTTTGCTTTATTAACACTAATCCTTTTTTTACTATACTCTATTATAATGATAATTTTTAATTAAATAAGTAGGTAACCTAAACTGATAAAATACAAATAATTTGTTTGTCTAAACTTTTGAATATTATATATAGGATTTAATTTATAGGTATTTTGCTTAAAATATTATATTAGAAGTGAGTAATTTAAGGGCTTTCATGCAAAATGTATAGATGCGTGCGGTGTTTCAGTCATTTTGAGAGAAGCGCCGCGTCTTCGCCTCGTCCTCGCCTTATGCCGTCTCTTCTACCTGGCAATATACTTACAATACAACGATGAAAATAATGGTGTGTAAGTATCTATAGACAAACCACTGTTTTAAAGTGATAAATCTGTCACAATTACTCAACTAAAGAGAATGCACGTAATATGACACAATTCACGTGCCTCTGTTGTGTAGCGAGGCATGTCACCTGGTTCCGTCTTTAGCAGTACAAATGCATACTCCTCCTTATGCAGGCGGTCAGTTATGCAATCCAACTTGAACTCATTTCAAACTAAATATGAAGATTTTTCTGCAGAATGTTCTCACAATAATTTTTAATGTTATTAAGTAAAAAAATCAGTGAATGAAGCTCTATCTTTTTCAATTAAAGTGCATCTGTTTATAATTTATATAAATATCCTGTTAGAGGAAAAAAAATATTAGGTCTTTACCTATGAAATTGACGTTTTGTATGGAATAAGTGAAAGTACTTATTTTTTTGAACTTTTTTATTTCTGTTATTCAAAGTAATCACCCATGCAATCGACGCATCTTTGCCAACGCATTGGCAGTTTATTGATGCCCTTCTTGTAAAAATCAGCTGAACGAGAGGCAACAAACTCTTCAAAGGCATTTTGTACTGCCTCTCGGAAATTGAATTTTTTACCCACTAAAAAGTTGTCTAAATTTTGGAAAAGTAATAGTCGGTAGGTGCAAGGTCTGGTGAGTATGGCGGATGAGGGAGAGCTTCCAACCCCAGCTCTTGCAGCTTGGAGACTGTCTGTTGTGCAGTATGGGGTCGCGCGTTGTCGTGAAGGAGCAGTAGGGACGACCGATTGACCAAAGCTGGTTGCCGATGTGCAAGCTTCTCCATCATTGTCTCCAGTTCTTCACAGTACACATCTGCAATAATGCTCATGCCGTTTTGTAAAAAGCTGTGGTGAATCACACCCGCACTAGACCACCAAATAGTGACCATCACCTTTTTTGGGGTCATTTTTGGTTTAGGGCATTGCTTTGGTGCTGAACCAGGATCTAACCAACTTGCTGAGCGCTTTCGATTGTCGAACAGAATCCATTTTTCATCGCACGTAACAATTCGGTTCAAAATTTCTTCATTTCTTTGCCTATTGAGCAGCGCGAGGCAGGTCTCGACGCGTACGTTGCGCTGGCGATCGTTAAGTTCGTGGGGCACCCATCTATCAAGTTTTTTTACCTTGCCTATTTGTCGCGAATGGATCAAAATTATTTTGATGCTAACACCAAAAGCTGCTGCTAGCTCAGCTGTAGATTGAGTTTCGTCAGCTTCCACAATCACCTTTAATTCATCATTGTTGACCAGTCTCCGGACGACCACGAGCTTCATTTTTCAAAATTAGCCTGTTTGTCTGCTTTATACAAAATTTCATCGAAATCGGTCCAGGCGTATACTCGTGTAAACGACAGACAGATAGACTTAGATTGAACTAAAGAAATAAATGATTGAAAAACTGTACTTCATAAAATCAAAATATATCAATGTACGGTATCGGCGGTATTATTGCGTTGAAGCGTTTTTTCCAGACAACCTTTGGATGGAGGGCATTTTTATATGACTAAGATAATAATAATAATAGGTAATAAACTCTTTAACCACCCACACCAACGTTGCCCCTTACGCTGCCTTCTATTGGCGGCACTTATGGGGGGCCGTTTAGTGGTCCGTGGTCCGGTTACTGGTTTAGTAGTCACCATCTGCCTCAATAATTCTAAATATTACAGGATTGGCAGGTGCCGTATCTCATTTCTCTGATAACCCATACTCTGTTTCATAAGCATTAGTCTAACAATAGCCCGAACTCTGATCCATGTGTTGCAATAGTATTACCATCTGTCTAACCTCCATCTTGTCATAGTGATTTTTATAAAAACAAACAGGCTTCTTACTCGTTGGCTTTGGTCCAGGTAATGCCTTTGTAAAGGTTCGGGCCTAAAGCCTGTGTTAAGTAATAATAATAATAATATATGTAAATATATGCCCATATACATGTATACCTCAGTTACTAACATACATATTATGTATGATACTTAAAACTATTTGCTTTATTATGGTCGGGGGTGCGCATGCGCATTAGACTAAACTACGTAGGAAAGACATGCACGTCGCCGAAATGAGAATGCTGAGGTGGTCTGGCGGAGTCACCCTGTTAGACAAAGTGCCAAACTATTATATCAGAGGAACCTTCAAAGTAACCCATACTAGACAAATTCATGTCATGAGGAAGCCGGTAGATCATATGACTCGAAAAGTTCTGGACTTTAAGACCGGACATAGAAAGCGCGGAAGACAGAATACGAAGAAATACCTGGAGAATGACAACATAGACTCAATGACGATCCGGAAAATACATCTCTGGAGACCAGTGATCAGGAGAACCACCCTTAATAAAAATGGGACAATACCTAAAGAAGACGAAGACGTAGAAAAGACAGGGTCTAACTAACCTGCAATTTTTTTTACAGTGTTTTTCCTTATTACCTGAGCTATCATAATGCTGGCTCCTATCAGTCTACTTAAGCGATGTAAGAAGAAAGTTTTACAAAAAGTTAGGCCGTCCGGAGACTTTGGTCAACAATGATTAATTAAAGGCGATTGTGGAAGCTGACGAAACTCAATCTACAGAAAAATGACCCCTTAAAAGGTGATGGTCACTGTTTGGTGGTCTAGTGCGGATGTGATTCACCACAGCTTTTTACAAAACGGCATGAGCATTACTGCAGATGTGTACTGTGAAGAACTGGAGACTGGAGCTTTGGTCAATCGGTCGTCCCCACTGCTCCTTCACGACAACGCGCGACCCCATACTGCACAACAGACAGTCTCCAAGCTGCAAGAGCTGGGGTTGGAAGCTCTCCTTCATCCGCCCTACTCACCAGACCTTGCACCTACGGACTATTACTTTTTCCAAAATTTAGACAACTTTTTAGTGGGTAAAAAATTCAATTTCCGAGAGGCAGTACAAAATGCCTTTGAAGAGTTTGTTGCCTCTCGTCCAGCTGATTTTTACAAGAAGGGCATCAATAAACTGCCAATGCGTTGGCAAAGATGCGTCGATTGCATGGGTGATTACTTTGAATAATAGAAATAAAAAAGTTAAAAAATAAGTACTTTCACTTATTCCATACAAAACGGCAATTTCATAGGTAACCTAATATTATAAGTATGTATTTAGAAAAAAAAATGTATATAAGTATTCTCTCAGTAATCTCGTTCCCATAGTATAAGCTCTGCTTAGTTTGGGGCTAGTTAGCGCAGTGTGAAATGTCCTGCAATATTTATTAATATATTAATAAAATAAATGAATTATGGTTTAATTAAGACCACTAGCAACTAATACATGCTAATAAATTGTAAACTGTGGAATAACACATCCACAATCTTTGTATATATGGATACTGTGCGCATCTGCGATGACATGGTTCCCACATCGTCCGTTCAGTTGAAATAATTTGCAAATAATGTAATAATTTACATAATTAAGGACTGGTTGGCTTTAAGATCTTTTTGATTACGGTATACGTAGATACATACCTACAACATTTCTAATTGTTCAAAGTTTAAATTTTAACACCAAAGATCATAATTTTTTAATCACAAGTCGTGTATAGATAGAATTTATAGGTGTGTTGGCAAATCAAACTTTTTGATAATGAACTCTCTAGACATTTTTATTACGATCTTTTACCATAAAGGTGGGTCACCAATTAGTGCTGCTTCCTGTACATAATGTAGTATATTAAAATCCTTCAGGGATGGTGTAATTAGGTGTTCTTCAGGAGGTACCAAATACCTATCAACCAACGTCTATGTAACAAGTCACATTGAACCACTGAAATCCACAAAAATTTTTCAAGAGTATCTTATCAATTATTATGATAATAATTAAAACTCACGTGTTATAGAAGCTCCTAGTACGGTTGCGGCGAGCGCAACCACTGCAAACCAAGATACAGCCATCTCACACCGTGGCTCCCGCGCCACTGTGCCTCTATTCAGCATTCACTCATGTTTGGCGCTCTTTCGCCACAATAAAAATGATCGTTGCGCGGGCGACAACGACATGAATCAACGCATTCTGAGCATACTGCGCGGTGGCAATGATCCACGAGTTCGTATCGCAACAGGAGCGGTCGATGAATGTTGCTATAGTTTTCAACTCATACGATTTCAATTGTAGAATGTGTGAGTGATATTAGCACTGCGGGCTACGGGCTTCCGACAGAACCCTCATTTCCGATCAGCTGTCGCGTGCGTCGCGTCGGTCGGCGTCGGGTCGAGCCAAGCACGTGCAGAGCGAAGGATGTGACTTATCAAGTATGAAAACTATTATTATGCAGATTTGCTTTATAATTCCATAGGATTTGATACAAAAGACCTGATTCAAATGCAAATGATTTGCCCTTCAAACTGCTTCTGCCTACCAAAGATGGGTACTAAGGTGTTTACATAATACCCAATGGCTATTGAATGACCTATTGAATTGACCCCTTTGTAGTAACTGCTTTAACAATATTGAGACGCATTCGAATACGGCTGGCAATTCATCACATGAACCATGCAAGTTGACGAAGGCTATGTTAGAGATATTCGTAGAAAACTCGTCTCTGTTAAATTTGTTCTGCGGTTTTGAAATATCACATTAGCTGTTATTTAAAAAAAACCCGGACAAGTGCTAGTCGATCTCGCCCATCGAGGGTTCTCTACAAATTATTACAAATGTATAGTTTTCAGATTTCAAATTTCATAGTTCTAGGTCAACGGAAAGTACCCTATAAATTTTCATGCCCTTGAAAGTGTCAAAATATACGTTTTTTGGCATAAACTGTCGTATGTTTATGTTAACTTACTTGTTTATTTTTTTACGTAACATAAACTTTGATTTTTTTCACAGCTTCAATTAGACCTGAGTAGATGGTTTTAATTTCAACATGACACCTCCACGAGTTCCCGAGATAAAGGATCTTGATACATACAGACAGACGGACACCAAAGTGATCCTATAAGGGAACCGTTTTTTCCTTTTGAGGCACGGAACCCTAAAAATAGTAAAAGTTGTGTGTACATTAAAAGTGAAAAGAACAATGAATGATGATTATAATATCAATATTTATTTTTAATTTTTCCCTTAAAACTAGAAACGCAACATTAAAAAGGATAAACAACAGAAAAATACTCGCAGTAAAAGCTGGTTAACTAAGAATATGTAAACAAGGTTTTGCGAGTTAGCTACAAACCACATTACATTCATTACATTATTTTTAAAAGTGAGGTCTACAAACTGTACTTAGCAGCTTCTTTAGAGAAAAGACTGTATTTCCTTTCGATATATATTGTTAAATATACATATATGTATGTAGTTTACATTTATTTATGTAGATATATGTAGGTATATTTTAAGTTTAGGTATTTATTTATTTTTATCCTACATAAATAGGTATTTATTGTAACAACGCTTTGAGGGATAAGGCCGCCTATTGTACCAATATGTATTAGCGTTTAAGTTTTCTAGTTTAAGGTATTGTAATTTGGTGTAACAATAAAGAATTATCTATCTATCTACATTTTACTTAGAATACTTTCGTGATTTATTGCAATGATTACTTTTAATACGGGATTTATCACGTATGTTCATTTCGTGAACTTTCGTCAAGGTGAGTGCGATCCGCTCCGAGCCGGGTCTTTCCTAGCAATATTGTCGGTCGTAACATCTATAAAACGTTACGTGTTAAATCCCGTATTTATAATAATAATATATACATTACATCTTTAAATTTGAAGATGATTTATACAACGTCTAGTGGTAAGATGGAGAACTGCTGGGTGGAACACGCAACCTCTGTAATAGTCAACCAAATGAGTACAACTTTAGTGTGTCACTGCACATCCTTTTCAAGATCTAGGAAATGTTGTATTCCTGAAAGTTTATCTTTCTTCTCGCCGTCTTCTGAAGGGTCTAGGGAAGGAGCCCTGCTGGGGTTGCGAAGAACTGGCTTTTGCAGCTGGAAGAAGTTTAGAGAGGACTTCAGCTCTTTAATAATAACTTCTGTGTGGGTCACCTGAAAATAAGACAGCCTTAGCGTTTGGTCAACTGAAACTGGTTTCGTGTTTTGAATCGATTATTGCATTATCGTTTATCAATCGATTACTGGGAATCGGTAGTTTTTGTAATCAATCAAAGACATAGATGTGGTAGCAACAACCTTTTTATCTTGTGTTTTTTATAACATTATCAATTAGCAAATTTTAATCCCTACTGATGTTACAAATTCGAAAGAAACTCTGTCTCTGTCTCTTACTGGGTGTTTATTACTTTTTCACGACTAAACGGCTGGACTGATTTCGATAAAATTTGGTACCTATATAGATAGGTTATGATTGGGATTGAGACAGGCTACTTTTTATGCGACTGCGCAGAAGGAGGCTATTGTTATGATTGACAAACATCGCGTGCGATGCCGCGGACGGGTCAGCTAGTATAAATAAGTAGAATATGTAATAGAAGGTAGAGAAAATAAGATACATTTTTAATAACAAATATACCAGGTGTCATAAAAAGTGCAGTCTAATGCAGTGGAAGAGTCGAAATAAACGCATTTAATTTATTATATTAGTTACTTTTTTTCGAATTAATTGATAAATTCAAAATTAAGAAAAAACGTGACTAGAACTAGACTAATTAAACATACATTTAGGCACGCTTAAGGGTGCTCTGTCTCTGCTTTAAGCTTCCAATTGACACTCCTTTTTGGGGTACTCCGTCTATTTTAATTTTAATTTTTATTTTTAAATCTGGAAATGGTACCAGCTTATGGCCCACCTGATGTTAAGTGATATCCATCGCCTATAACAAAGCATTGCTTCGTAGGTCACGTACGTTAGAAATGTGCTCTACGATGCACGCCTTGAGTCCATCAACTTGAGGCAACGTAAAGCCTCATGTGCCTGTAATTTCACCGGCAACCATACCCTTCAACCCGAAACACAGTAATGCTGCTTGGTGGCAGAAATAGGTATGATAGTATTTATCCGAGCGAGCCCTTTCACAAGGAACTCTACAACTCTTATAAATCCGTATATATCCGTAGAACGGGCTGTTCCGGTTTTCGATTCCTGTACCTGTTCTCGAATAACAATGTTCCTGACTTCATTCGCGAATTCAGCTGCGGTGATGAGGAGCGAGAGGCCCAATCCAGCGATTAACACGATAAAGGCACCTTTCAAGTTTTGCATTTCAAGATCACCTTCCACATCGTTCGCGTTAACGAGAGGCTGAAAAAACATTTTTATTTTCATAGCAGGTCCTTCAGATCTCTCCTATAGGTGCTGATGATACGCACGAAGATCTAGAAACACTTCTCTGTTATAAGTTAACCTTTAGTAGTTAGGGAAGGCTTTTGCCCAGCAGTGGAAAAATATAGGATATGAAAAAAAAGCAAAACTGTAAATATTTTGCCGTTATATACAGTCGTGTTAAAGTCAAACTACCCTTCGATTTAACACACATTTTCGGGGATACCTTAAACAGGATGTTCCAGAACTAGTATGTTTAGCCTGAACGGGGTGATTCCAACCAATAAAAGTTAACAACTTTTCATTCAATAACATTTTTTTTCAGGATAAATATCTCATTTTTTTATTTGACTTTATATCAGCAATTTTTTAGGCTTTGCGTCTTCCCTTAGTATTTACCGTATACAAAGGTAATGGTTGACTTAAGGTTTTGACCTAAAACAGCTGATAAACATAATTTTAATTACTAATTAAAACGGGTATTTATCGCGTATGTACCTTTTTTATTTGTTAACCCGACTCGACTTTTCGGCTCTGTTACAACATTTGTGGTCACAAGGTGGACTTTTAATCAGTAATTATGTACAGTAATCGCGAAAGTTTGAAAAACATAATTTTAACCAAAATCAGCAGATTTTACCAGGTGCTTCTTCAATAGAAATCATTGAATTCACAAAAGTCGTAGAACATTTGTTGTTATCGTAAGTGTCGAGAATAGCCCCCCTCCCCCCCTCGGGATAACATACTAGTTCTGGGACACCCTTTATAGTAGAAAAAAAATATAAAGTGTGTATAAAGATATACATAATTATGACGTCTAAAACTTTCTGAAGATTTTTCTATGTCCGACGTTCAGTTTTGTAAGTTTTGTAAGTCGGCAGATCAGACAAGGTTGTGATTGATAATAATGACGGTAGAAATATTATTTTGTCTATCATTTTAACATACAGTAAGTTGTCATGGTTGGGATCAAACTCTGAAAGTCAGTACTTACTTCGCATTTTTTGGCTCCATATTTGGTTTCCCACCATATATTTTTAATTTTTTCTAGTTTAGTTTGCTCTTTTAGCCTCAATATTGCTCTGTTGATGTCGGATCTGAATGGAGAGTCTGAAATGATTTTATATGATCAAAGAAATATCACGCCGAGCCGTCTCTTATATTTCTGCTACACACCCTTTGAAAAAATCGGACTTTTCCGGTTTCTATCTACATTAACAAAAATTTCTCCGCATGAGTGTGTTTTGCATGGCACCTATAATTTTTAACAAAATACCCATATACGAGTATGTTCGCTCTTTGCCTCTGTATGTATTTATATCTACACTCGATGACATTCGTATGAAACAAGTTTATTACACGTTGGACGAATTCCTAAATCCAAAAAATCCAAAAATATATTGTTAACTAGCTGACCCGCCGAACTTCGTACTGCCATGACATGCATATGACGCGGGCTGCCAATGTACGTTGCCGGTAGAATTGTCATTAGCTACATCTATGGATGAGAAAATTAATTTTCTTTTACTTTAATAGTTATTCTGCTATTCGGGGCGGAGACAAAACCAACAAATCAAAGATTATCAAATCTTTATATATGGTGTAAATAACCCGACTTTGTTTTATATAAATACATAAATTTTCTTTTTACTATGAATATAGTTGTTATGACATTTCAAATTAATCTTTGACACCTTTTTTAAGTCAGTTTGACATTGCCTAATTGATATTTTGACTTCTGTGTACTTGTTTGAGATATATTGAAATTTAGTTCGTAGTTCAAAAGTTGAATTGAAATTGCTTTTAGTGTGTGCCTAATAATAATTAGTCCTCTGTTCTGTTTGTTTGCTGTAAGGTAGGATCTGGCGCTGTCTTAAAAATATAAACACGAACATCTAGTACCTACATTGTAACCCAGATCCACAAACAATAAAGATTTATAATTTATGATAAACTGATAAAGGATTCACCCTGTCAGAGTTTTAGATACTCACTTGCCGGCATAGCAATTCCGTAATCTTTTGAGTCTAGTTCTGGTCCTACTTTCTTGAGATTAC
Source organism: Philereme transversata (assembly GCA_963924445.1). Classification (NCBI taxonomy): domain Eukaryota; kingdom Metazoa; phylum Arthropoda; class Insecta; order Lepidoptera; family Geometridae; genus Philereme; species Philereme transversata. The sequence continues at coordinate 2,064,654 of OZ004344.1, forward strand.
AGTCTCGTTTCAGTTTGTATTCGATTGTTGAAGACTCCATAAAGAATGCGTAATTGCCGTTTCCCTTTTTGACTCTTTTCTCGCCTTCTTCGTTGCTACCGGTCAAAACAGCATCGTTTGCCATCATGTTATCATATATTTGGTGATACACTTTATCTTTGGAGGTCTAAAAGTAGTCGGCAATTAAATATAACATAATATCAGGTCTGCTTCAAAACAAAATGTTGAGTTCTAGATAGTCGAAAGGTTTTAAGGCCCATTCTAGAACTGTGTTTAAGTATTGAATCGAAATTATACCATATAATTTTTCTAGAGTCTGTTTTAATTTTCAACTTTTCTAAAAGATGGGTCTAATTGTGACAATACTGGCTTTTTAACGATCACAATTAGAACGTAATAGAACTTACTCTGAAAAATTCCATCGTGGAGCCAGATCTGTATGCGCCGTATCGGATTTTGTTATGTTTGATGAGATCTTCGGCACTGTTGATCGGTTCCTCTGCCAAGGCCTCTGTCATTGAGGCTGAGAGCTGGGCGATGTAAGTCTGACAGACGATCACGGCAAAGAACCACCACATAGCGCAGACCCAACGTGTTCCAAATGCCCTAAAATAGTAAACAATAGAATAGATGAAACTAGCTGTTGCCCGCGACTTCGTAGATACGCGTTACACTAAATGTGTAGGTGACCTAGAAATAAAGCTAAGCTTGCTGTTGCAACTTAAATTGACACACCAATTGTATCCCATGGAATCTGATTTAGGGGATGAAAAGTAGCCTATATGTTAATTCAGATTATAATCTACGTACGTACCAAATTTCATCGAAATCAGTTTAGCCGTTACGACGTGATTAAATAACAAACAAACAAACAAGTAAATAAACAAACATCCGAACTTTCACACATAAAATACTAGCTCTTGTCCGCGACTTCGTACGCGTTACACTACTAAATGTGTAGGTAACCTAGAAATAAAGCTAAACTCGCTGTTACAACTTCACAACCCATTTTATCCCATGGGTACTGCTTTATGGTGTAAAAGGTAGCCTATGTAGCCTGGTTATAATCTACGTATATACCAAATTTCATCGAAATCGGTTCGGCCGTTACGACGTGATTGAGTAACAAACTAACTAATAAACTTCCAAACTTTTACATTTATAATATTAGTGTGATGATGGTACCAATCTAATCGTGGTTATGGTATCTAAATATATCACGTCAACAAAACCACCCAACGACAATTTCTCTCACTTAGCTCTTCTCACAGTGTTAAAAAAAATGTCAATAAAATGTTTACTTAGGCAATATATCGCATCCTTGTGTCATAATAGATCCCATCGTCAGCCATAAGCAGTTCTTGAAGGTCCATATATTTTCTAAACATTCTGGATCTTTGTCACAAGGCTCCGGATTTTCCCAATCAGCTGGTGATATTCTGATAAACATACGATATGTGATAAACAAGATAATTATGTTTGACGTAAATGGCAAATCAGATAAAAGTAAATAATATTTTTGTTTGTGTGTTTTGGGTATTTTTCCAAATATTATCAGTATGTATACATTCAAAAAAATATACATAAGTATTATATCAGTTATCTGGTTCCCATAGTACAAGCTTTGCTTAGTTTGGGGCTAGATAGCGCTGTGTGAAATGTCCAACATTATTTATTTATTTATTAACTACCTGGCACACACGTACAAAACAATGGACACGATGCAGTATGCAGTCGATATGTACATCCAAACTTCCAATGTGTATGGATTCAGGAAAGAAAACATTTCAGGAATTACTTCAGGTTCTTGAACAAAGAGGATACTTATTCCCAGTGTCATGAAAGGTACTGAGAAATCAACGACTTTTTTTCTGACTTCGGTTATAGTGAAATCACAAACCGCTAAATCAGCTTTCTGTAATCACAAGGGCACACTTATTCATAAAGAAAAATGTGAACAAAGTTATTCATATTGAACATAAACATTCAACACTACATTATTAATGTATTATGGCTTTATTGCAAACAGAACGACAGTTCTTACCTTGTCCAAAAGATCGCCTATCAAACCATCCCATTTTTTATCTTTTTGTATATATTTACCGTATTCTTTATCTACGGTATGAATAAACTTATATGTGTAATTTAGATGTTGTTCCTTTTGGAGTATTTCAAATATAGCATCAACGAGATCAACCGCAAAACCTTCAAATTTCATATCTGGATTGGGGTCTTCTTCGCAGTCTTCACCGGTACATTTTTGTTTATAATCAAAATATGGTCGATTTCTTTTTGATATAATCTGTGTTAAATTTAACTGCTTACACTATATCCATGAAAGTTAACGAAAGAATTAAAGCTAAGAATACACATGCCATTTAAAAAAGCTTGCTAGCAACAAAACAGCATGCCAGTAGATAGCATTTTTTTTTACTTGCCCGTACTGTACTACCCACTACTGAGCAAAGGCCTCCCCCTTTCTTCCACTTATCACGGTCTAGAGCCAAATCTCGCCAGTCTCTTTGGAAGATGTCCAAGTCATAGCTCCAGTGCTTTTTAGGCCTTCCTCGACGTCGCTTTCCGTCTTTAGGAGTCCATATGCTTGTCTTCTTGGCCCACCTATCGGGTTGTATACGGGACAAATGACCCGCCCAGTCCCATTTCAGCTTTGCAGCCTTGATGTACACGTCAGCGATGCTGGTGCTTCGAGCGCAGCCAAGAGTTTGGAATCCGGTCGATCCGCTTTACACCCAAAATGCTGCGCTCCATCGCTCTTTGGCAAACTCCTAGTTTGAACTTCTGAGACTCGGTCAGTGATCAAGATTCGGCACCGTAGGTTAGGACAGGCAGAATACATATGTCAATGAGTGGCGTTTTAGTGATAAGGGAAGGTCACTCTTCATAGCATGTAAGCGAAATATTCTTCAAGTAAAATTGCATGCCTTCTTAATGATTTTAGCAATTTTAGCATAACGTTTACATTAAATAAATAAATAAATAGGTACGTTTATTTCAGACTAGACAGGGATTCATAATTTTTGTTAGTAGGTAAACACAGAAAAAACCTTTTATAAAATATTTTAAGTAGGTACACAAAAAGATATATTATAAAATGAGTTAATATTGTAGCATGAGCGCATCTACTGAGATACCAGGCATGTGATCGGCTTAAGCAAAGCCATCTAGCGCCTTATGATAGATGAGCTCATGTTCCTGGCAACAACGGTCAGGAAGCTGTTGGACATTCCCGCTACCACCACACATTGCATGCCAATTACACACGAATTCTTGCTTGCCTGTAACAGGCATGACTATTGATATATATGTTTAAATAGCTGATTGCATGCCTGCAGCTTATCTGCCATTTACAAGCTATTGGCATGTGTATTCTCGCCTTAACGTACATTAAGATTCAGTAGTAGATTCACGTATTTGAAAATAAAACTTACACGAAATTCTTTACTGTTTTTCTGCATAGAGTTACTTTCCATATTCTCTTGACTTTCTATAATAGATGATTTACTCAATGAATTCCAGGTGCCAACTATTCGTTTTGCCTTCACGTGTATTTCGTGCACGTGTAAGGTGTAATTAAATCTGCGACCTCGATTATCAAATTGTATGTGTCCAGTGATTCCAAGTGAAGTTTCCTATAATTAATGAAAGCATTTTATTTATACACATTACAAAACCCACAGCTCTAAAATTTATACATATAAAACCTATGATGAAAACTTACAGCCAATAATGGATTACTTTACAACTAGTGAACAATAACTACTAAGAACTGGGATATCGTGAGTATGAATAAAAATCCCCATAAGTAAGTAGTTCATTTCGCTTGTATTAATTGTTATTTTATATAATACTAGCTAACCAATCCACAGCTTCCCACGCGTAGTTTTTCAATAAAATCATTATCCTCCTTCTGCGCTGTTGGGTAAAAAGTAGCCTATGTTACTCTGGGATAATGTAGCATTTAACGATAAAAGTATTTTTGAAATCCGACCCGTAGTTTTTGAGTTTATACGTTATAAACACACAAAAATACATTTTTTTCTTTTTATAATATTGGTATAGATTAGCTTACACATACATTTTTTTTACTTACAGTTTAGAAGGTAAAAAAAAGTTCGACTGCTAAAACTGACGGAAAGGAGCTGTGATAATATCAATATTATTACTTCATCAGAATCTTAACTTTATGCACTCTTTCAATCAATTGCCGATCGGATCAAGGCTTCAACAGTTACCTACCCTCCGACAAACAAAGCCGATTCGTCCAAGTAGATTTGGAGATCTCGCTTCCACTTTAATAAAAATAATAGTAGGGTATTTTTAAAACATTATCTAAGCTGGTTTCTTTTTGAAACCATTGTTTACAATTCAACAGCTTATGTAGCCTCTACACCATGGGCCATGATGGACAATAACAGAATGCGCTATGGTTGCCACCATGATTGCACAGCTGTCTACACTATGGGCCATGATAGACAATCACAGAATGTGCCATGATTGCCACTATCAATGGCGCACCTACATTTGTTAACCATGGACGTCGAAACAGTAGCAGCTGACGCTATTTATTTATTTAGTGTATATTACCATTATATAATTTTCACTGTCAAAGTGCGTCCTCACCGTACCGTAAACAAATACGTACTGAGTGATCGGCGATCGTATGGACATGCTTACAATCATGGCCACAAACTTCCTTTGATGTTTGTCCGAAAAACCGACATAGCGACGATTACGCTCGATCGTCACCGATCATGGGCTATTGCAGACCCTCTACAAGATGATGATCATCTATAATCGCCCATCATTGCCAATCGTGTAGAGGCGCTATTACAAATGACTGATATATATATATATATATATATATATCAAATATACCTGGGTTAAAGTTACTTACATTGAGAATTTGATTCTGCAGTTCTATTCCGTATGCCCAAGGCATTGGCAAGCCGTCGGCATCTTTTTCACAAATATAATTGCGTGGTCTATGTATTTTTGTGTTGCTTAGTGACTGTACTATGTGATTTGCTATATCATCCATGATAAGTGCTCCTAGCTGAAAAGTAGTGAGATAAAATTACACTATGTTCCAGAAAACATGGTTTATCTCAGTCATAATGCAGCTTCCATAAACCTTTGCAAACCTAATGTAAAAAAAAATAGGTAAGGCCAGAATAATGTAGAAAAGATAGATAAGCTTACTTCAAAATTAGGTACAGATTTTTTACTGATCATAGAGTCTCCAACCCACTTTCCCACTCGTGTCGACAGCGTTGACATTTCCAAGTTATCCCCTATCAGGCTCAGCCAAGTGGAATTACATTCTAATTTTATTAGTTGATCCGCAATCGTTCCAGCATCCATTGACGCAAATATATAATGCTAAAACATATCAATAAATAGCATATTTCAGATTATCTACAAGTATGATAGAAATTATACTTATAGTGTTTTTTTTTAATTAATAATAGTAAGGATGTTGACTATTGTTTAATGTAAAATTGAATGTTGAAACATTTTTCATTTTATTAGCAGAATTTAACATCCCGTGTCTCTATAGCCTTTATTAATGTCATACAATACAAGTTAGGTTGTTTTTATAAGAAGTATCCTTGTTCAAAGGGCCACTTTTACCTGATAATATGTCACCATAGTCGAATCGTAAGCTTTGTTGTCAAATAAAAGACTAGCATCGTTCATATATTGCATAATGCGGTCCGCATGGCAATCGAGTAGAATTCGACTTTCTTGAAAGCGGTATAACTCTTTAAATATCTGCAAATTAAAAAAAAATATTAAGGAAACTGTTTTGGTATAGATCATACTAGGTGCCGCAACATACCTGTTGGTTATTAGCATCAGGATCTAGCCTCCGAACAATAATTGGATACTTATCAGTGTACTCAGCCAAAACCTTCTGCATTCTCAGTAGACCTAGAAAAGGAGAAAGATAATCTAATTATTTTCGAATATTACTAGAAATGTGCGATGAATTGTATGTGTTTTAATAAGTATTTTGATGTACCACTAAGTTACTTTTTAACAAAAATATTCTACTTCAGAAATTCGAAAAAAATCGGCAAAGAAACTCCAAAGTGAAACGTCAACTTCGTTTTTAGAGAGCTTTGAATGTATACGACACACATCCTTTCTTTACCTCAATAGAAAGTATCTTTAAAATTATGACCTTGAAGTTATTTTAAACACAACACAAAAAAATAAAAAAGTATCACTCCGGGAGTGCCGATAGAAATGAAAACTTGATCAATTACGAGATACTTATATACAGAAGTGTCGGTAACGGTAACCGTAACAGTGTCGCGAATTCAATGGATTTTCCCATCTCAAAAAATGCCCAACGCGCCTAAAGAAGTTTTCAATCAAAAACATTTAAATCTTTTTTGCCTAAAAAACATTAAAAAATATGGTATACTTAAAAAAAGATGAATTGATAACTTCCTCTTTTAAAATAGTAGTTAAAAAGACTTCATACATTAAGTCATATAAATATGTCATAATAACATCACACATGCGGTTTTGTCCTTTTAGTACAAAATCCTTGGGTTTCTCCGTCTTGCTCAAACATAGTATATCTGAATAACACTATAGTACTCGGTTATTATATATTATAATAAATATGGCTCATGTTGCAATCAACTACAGATTTATGATCAAGATAAGAAAATTAATTATTACCGAAATCATCTTCATAAAGCACGGTAAATGACTCCCATTTGTAAAACTTGAGCAGACTTGCTAATGCTATGGACAAATCGTCTGATTCAGGATAGAAGTTAATGGAAATCTTTTTGAAGGTTGGTTCTATTTCTTCCTCATCTTGATCCTCTTGTTCTTCTTCGTCACTTTCGTATTGCTGCTCGCTGAGCTCCAACTCCGGATCTAAAGGCTGCCAAGTTGCTTGGATATGTGGGATGTGCGATCTTGCACATTGGTGGCGAATAGCGCCGTCAGATATTGGTGTTTGTGGACCAACCACAGCTATTGGTTTGATACCCTTAGAGCACACTGAAATTAACGAAATATCGTATTTTTTAATAAATTGATTACTTTATTTCCTTATATTTTAAGAGTATAAGTATATAAGAAAGTATAGTATACAAGAAAGGCAAAATTGTCAAAAATAAGTAACAATGTAAAACTTACGATCCCTCCACATGGAATAGCTGTCAGTTCGCTGGGTTTCCACGATGACTGTTTGCATTTTGTATAGTCCATTGTGGACGTTATGCATACTCTCATTGAATGCATATTTTTGAATACTCGCTGCCTTATTGAATATACCGGCTGAAAGTCAATGATAATCAATATTTATTATATACTGCAAATATGGCATGAAACTAATGTACATCAGCAGAGTCTACGAGTACGAAAGTTGGAAAGAATCGCGTACCTAATTGTTTATAGGTACATGTTTCCATTATAACCAAAAATCCATTTAATGATTTTACTCTGCATTTTGACAAAATACACTTGACCTAATACTTTGTTTGACACGATTTCTACAACTGATGAAAATCATAAGCAAGAAAAAAGCTTTCGTGGCGTAGCTTCACTGGTCGTTATTAACAGATCAGCTAGGTAACGTCCAGCTCACTAATATTTGGATGGATAACCTGCCATTTTCGGTGGCACGTTAAGGGCTTCTAGCTATTAACTTTGCCAAGTTGTTTAAAGGGTGGTTTATAAACTCCGACAGACCGATGAGCCTCTCGCACGTAGATACGAAAATTCAACCAAAACAGACAACAACACATACTCACCTATTTGATAATGCATCACACGTGTCTCTAGATGTATAATCTGCGAGCTCCCATTTTGTATGAAGATGGAGAGCACCAAGAACCACCAGCACATTTTCAATGAGCACTTGCGACTATATAATCGTTTTTTAACTTTGCATGTTTTCCCAAATGTGTTACAGTTATTTGTGACCGCGACGCGACGCTTTGTGCGTGTTTGAGCGGCTGGTTAGAAGAGACGTTCTAACAAAATTAAACTCTTGCGGAATAATAAGATTTGGAGAAGGCATCTGTTTATCTACTGTCTGTACTATGATTTATCTGAAAACCGTGAATGTTTCTAAAAATAACAAACTTTAAATATGTCTTTGAGGTAGATTTTTCAAATTTTTTTGGTGATATAACTAACTCTCAAGAGGATTTCTAAACTCAAAAAACCGGACAAGTGCGAGTCAGACTCACCCACCGAGGGTTCCGTTCAAATTTGTACCGACAGTTTCGATGATTGATTACGTACTTTAAATAAAGACTATATTTTCTATGATTTAATTACAAATGTAGATATTTATATATACGATAATACTTGCCAAACTTCATAGTTCTAGGTCAACGGAAAGTACCCTATAAATTTTGAGTCCCTTGAGAATGTTTAAATATACGTTTTTTGCGGCATAAACGGCCGTATCTTTTTTTTAGGATAACTTTTTTTTAATTGGACTGTACACTTGAGTATATGGTTTTAATTTCAACTCGATACCTTCACGCGTTCTTGATATAAAGGGTCTTGACCAGACAGACAGATGGACAACAAACTGATCCTATAAGAGTTCACTTTTTGCTTTTGCGGTACGGAATGAAATTGACTAAATTTTAGAGGAATTTCATACCCCTGAATTATTTCCGAATTTTATGCCAATGAAAGCACAGCGACGTCACCCGTCTCAGACGTGGCCTAAAATTGTATTCTAAAAATAATTATTTCAGTCAGTTTGCGCGCGGCGGCCGCGCCGCAAGCCCACCTCAATTGAATTCTTAGACACAGGAATACAAAATGATATCAATAAAAATCATCATCATTACTTTTGCTTATTGCATATCTTATGCAGCGAGTAGTACGGTTAAAACAACCTATTATCCTATCGGTACGTTGATTTTGTTGCTTCAAAACTAACTAGGTAAACTTAATAAATTAACATACAATTTATCTGTTATTATTTCTGTATCATCATATTTTTAATGCAATAGAAAAAGTGATAGGTATATCTAATTAAAATGACGTTCTCCACACAGAATATTAACAACAAAATATAATCAACTTTGTATAAAGACTACTCGTCGACGACAAAACTCCAATGTTTTGTCAGCATGTCGTTAGATTAACGTTATGCATGTTTCAGGTGGCTTATTTAACGCTAAGTCGGAGCCATCTTCACAAGAAGCCTTCGACAACATAGTGCGACTCAGCGGGGAACGAAATTATCATGGTCGTTCCATATTATCAGAGACGGTCGACAGCTATTCCACGGCTTTGGAATGTGAGTCAGTTTACGTTTTCTTAGATAATTCATAAGCTATTGTTATTATGAGGCAGTACTATTGAAGCATTTAAAATTCAAAATCCAAAAATGAGATAATTCTTTATTGTAACCCAAAGTAAAATACAGTACATAATTTTTACAAATAGATTTAGCACAATGGGCGATCTTATCGCTAAAAGCGATCTTTTCCACCCTTGAAATGAGAAAGAGAAGTTGTAAATAATTGATCAAGCGCGTGTTGAACCACGCACATTGAAGGGTTCCGTAGCTAGCACAGCACGGCTGTATCCTAATCATATCACACTAATATTATAAATGTGAAAGTTTGGATGTTTGTTTATTTGTTTGTTTCTTACTCAGTCAAGTCGTAATTAAATGCTGAACCTATATTATGACTTGGATTCAAATATTAGCTACTTTTTGTTGACAAACAATGCGAGCGAAGCTGCTGGAGAAAGCTAGTTAAAATATAAATTGATTTTGCAGTTGATTTTGGTTATTGTGTTACATTAAATGAACTGCTTACGAATCTTACTACAGTCAGGCTCGTAAACATGTAAAGTCTACAAAGCTTTGATTATTCTTCTTCACAATTGCAGTATATGTACTACTATAAGAATATCATGTTGGCTGGTATGGGGGACACACCACGACTATTACGAAAATGGCAGCTTAGAAGCTTTGTATTTCGTAAACGGGTACTTGGTAAACCTTATAATGTTTTTGAAAGCCCTATTCAACGATAGCCTACAACAATCTATCGAGCAATCAATCAATAGTGTTTATTGGGTGTTGTTTATTGGTAATATTGCAATGATTTCAGTATGTAAATCAACTTCCTCGGAGCAACGAATCATGGCGTTGATCGATGCGCGACCAACAAACGGAGTTTGCGATACAGTTTGCCTGTTGGCCAATAGATACAATGTAAGTACTAGTTATGGCTTATAATAATTTAAAAAAAGAATACCTAAACAGAATGTTCTCGCTTACACGAACAATGCTTGTCCACGAGAGACAAACATTGTTCGTGTTTATTGATGAATCATTTAGTGTAAAAATTCAGTTAATATTCAGCATCTGGCTCACCTGGTGTTAAGTAGTAACCATCGCTTATAACCGAACATCAAATGTCTTGTTATCATATCTGCCTCAGAACCGATAACCGTTGGGGTAAACGTGTTCTGGAGTGGAGACCACGTCTAGGCAAGCGAAGTGTAGGACGCTCTCCGGCTAGATGGAGTGACGATTTGCGCGCTGTGGCTGGCAAGGATTGGATGAGAAGAGCTGAGGATCAGGCTCAATGGCGCACCCTGGGAGAGACCTACGTCCGGCAGTGGACTGTTATTTAAAATATTAAATAATATTAAATAAAATATTTAAAAATAAACATAAACAAAATCATCTAAAATGTTTGAGAAAACAATATTTTTTAAGTTTTCTTTTAGATATTTTCTGATTAGATATATTTTCTTGACCTATTCAGCAATTAAAAGAACAATCGAAGAACCGGTAACCAAAATTCTTCGATAACTACCCGTCGACAGTAATCTAAAATATATAAATAATGGATCCAATAACTGTGTAGCATACTTCACCATCTTAACATTTGGTTATTCAGTCAAAATATGTGTTTAATTTTCAATAATTTTAATTTATCCACCCTTTCATTTAACTGCTTTAGAGTGCTGACTCTATTTAAGTTTGTTTGTTTTTACTCAATCACGTCGTAATGGCTGATCCGATTTCGGTAACATTTCGTATAAAGGTTTATAAACTGGATTAAAATATAGACTACTTTTTATTGTCTACTTATAATTAATTTTAACTTTAAATTAAGCTTATAATACCTAAATATAGGCTATTTTTCTGACAAACCACGCGTGCGATACTGCGGCTGGAAGCTAGTTTTCAATCATTTTGATTTACCTACTCTAGCATTTAAAAAGATAGATGGACAATACTTTATTGCACACCATAAACAACAAAACAATTAAAAGTAACAGTATTCAAATGAATGTACACAATTGGCGGTCTTATCGCTAGGTAGCGATTTCTACCAGACACCCTTTGGATGGAGTGGATCATGGGAGTTTTACCTAGTGTATCAATGGTGTACCAGATACATTATGTACTTACATACTTTAAAATATAAAAGACTAATATACCTACGATAGGTTACGTTTACATTAAGTATATACATATAAATACAGAAATATATAATTATAATGTGAAAGAGATAAGCAATAGTTAGCGACAAGTAGTCAAATTGGACTAGTAGTCCTACTGGCTGTATTAAAACTACCATACAAAACTAGGTACAATAAGTTCCCACTGTTCAGTGTGGCTCCGTAAGCTATGTAAGCTCTCGCTGTCCTGTCGAGCTTGTAGTAATGCCCTCATATACTGCGCTCCTGTTCTGAAGTAAGTCTGGATTACCAGTGAAAATACAACAATAGGAAGTACAGATTATTAAGCATGGCGGTATAATTAATAAAAAATACGAATAAAATACGAACGACGACCTCCGTGGCGTAGTGGGCGATTAGCCGGCTGAGGCGCAGGAGGTGGCGGGTTCGATTCCCGCCGCGGAACAAATGTTTGCATGATCTACATATATTTGTTCCGGGTCTGGATGTTTTTCTCTATATAATAAGTATGTATTTACAAAAAAAAAGTATATAAGTATCCCCCTCACCTTCCGTATTTAAAGCTAGACTCAAAAACTATTATCTCCATGAAGAGTCGTGATTATTCAGCTGATCTATAATATTATTAATATATGTATATATTAATATATGTATGTATGTAAGTTCATATTTATTTATTTTATATATGATATTTATTTATTTAAAATTATTTATGTATTTAAGGTTAAGTAATTTTTCTTTTTCTATTATTAAGTTTATTCTTTTTACATCTCAGCCAATCTTCCATTAAGCAATGATCCTCTCCATCCAAAGGTTGTCTGGAAGAGATCGCTTTGTTAAGCGATAAGACCGCCCATTGTACTTACATTTATTTGTTTTATTTTTTATTTTTATATCTGTTGTGTTTAGCTTGTAAGGTATAATAAAGAATTTTCATTCATTCATTCATTCATAAGTATTCTATCAGTTATCTGGTTCCCATAGTACAAGCTCTGCTCAGTTTGGGGCTGGATAGCGCTGTGTGAAATGTCCAGCCATATTTATTTATTTATTTAAATTAATCTAACCAGAGGGCGTAGCCAAGTTGCATTCGATTAGCGATGACGCTAGTCGATAAGTCCGAAAATGTATGGGATTGACACATGCTATGGAAATATCACGTGATATATCGACAACAAACCTATGTATGTAGAAAACGAATCGATTGGAAGCGAATGTAACTTGGCTAAGCCCTCAGTTGCCAGTGCATAGTATCATTAATCGAAATTCAACAGTAATTATTTATAACTATGCCAAATCTAACACTCCTCAAAAGTAGTACAACAACACTTTGTACAAGGGTACAAACTGTTCTCTTCACGTATTGAAATATAAATTTAAGCTATACTTTAATTTATTTAATTTATTCGAAAAAAACAGTACTTATATCTAATAACAATAGTTTTAGACAATTATTACCATTTACATGTTTTCGCATATAATATTTAAATAGAGCTTGTTTGTTTAGTTAGCTAAGTATTTTCAAAACAAAAGAAAGTTACAATGAAAGTAAAAGTGAGAACAAACAGATAATGAACTAATTCAAACCAGTGTTCCAAAAGAACGCGCTTAAATTTGGAGGGTTTTATGTTAAACAAATCTAACTCAGGCAAGCCAACCAGTTTGTTTATATGTATATGTGTATGTATTTTATATAGAAGATAATGATCCTTATGAATCCCTAAGAAAAATAATCGATATCAAGTTTCATTTATTTCTTACCTTGTTCTAATATGAAAATAAATAACAATGATAAAAATTGTTTATTTCAAACTAAATTACTTAAAACAAAACAATACAAATTAAATACAATCAAATCATCATCAACATAGGCCATGCCTGTGCTTCATATATAAGAATATATGATACTCTAATACTATATATGATGAATATAAATACTCTAAAAAAATCTTAGAAATTCCTCAAGATATGGCGCATCCTTTTATCAAAGAACACCATATAAGTAATTAAGCGTGTTTTATATCATAAAAATATTCATAGATTGTAAAATTAAAAGCATAATCTTCAATTTTTTATCAAAATTACTCAAATAGTTATTAGAATATTGTACCCTTTGCTGTTGTTTCGCGATGCAAGATATAAAACAAACTAGGTACGACTTAGTTCTTGGACGACACTAGAACTTAGTCGTATTCTAACAACTGTAATAGCGTTATTAATAACGTTAAACTAAAATTAAACGGATTACATTCCTAGATTTCCCTTTAAAAAATCCGTGGTGCCAGAAGTTCGATTTTACCCTAAATCCAACATTTGTTTCATGTAGATATCTTGGTTTCAGATAACTCAGTTATCGGTAGGCTGGGAGCCAACAGACTCAATGACAGAGGATCTGTTCACCTTTGCATACCATCCCCCTCCAGATGTAATATCGAAAGCGTATTCAACACTTATCAAAATGCTGCAGTGGGATAAATTTACAATTTTGTATGAGGATGAAAGCAGTGAGTATGGTTACTCTATCTTATCTCTGGGATATAACACATTTTTTTTGTAAACATTGAGTTTCGCTACGACCGTTTTTTTTGTGGGTGTATGTATATAATATGTACAATTGAGTTCACCTATTCAGTTCAGATATTTTTTTACCCTGTGTCTACCATAGCCAAAATTATCTTAACATCAACAAAATTTGACTTTAAAAAACCTAATCGAATTCTGTTTCTGTTGTTCGCTCGCGTTTTAAATTTCATAAAAATTACGGCATATGCAGTACTGATTGGTTTTTTGAACACTTTATTGTTACCATAAATATTACAAACCAAATAGAAGACACAAAGCAAATATAGTACCATGGGCAGTCTTATCGCTTTGAAGCTATTTCTCCTATACTTCTACATAAACAAGAACAATTTAGAACACAATGACACATTTTTAACGTCTTTTTTATATATTTTCAGGCTTCATCCGTCTCCAGGACGTCATAAACTCTTGGCCCAGCTCACAGGAACCTATCATATTCCGACAATTAGATCCACTAGGTGATAACAGAGAAATGTTTAAGCATATTTTCAATGTAGATCAAAGAAGCTATCATATTTTGGACTGTGCTCTCAATAATACAATTAAATATTTTGAAGAGATAATTCAAGTCAACAATAATACTGAATTTCAGGTAAATACTGTTAGTAACTGGCTGTGCTATATGATGTAATGATGCAGGTTGCTCGCAGCCGTTGGATACAAGACGAATGAGATCTGTGGAGGAGGCCTATGTTCAGCATTGGACTTGGTATAGCTACAAACACGATAATGTTTATAGTCATAAGTACTAGATAGATAGATAATTCTTGATTGTTACACCAAATTACAATAACTTAACCTAGAAAACTTAGACTAATACATGGTGGTACAATGGGCGGCCTTATCGCTCAAAGCGATATCTTCCAGGCAACCTTTGGATGGACTGGATTGAAAAATCGTGTGAAGAAGCGGTGTTACAATAAATGCCTATTTATGAATTATAGGATAAAAATAAATAAATAGCTAAACCTAAAAAAATTCTACATATAATAATGATATAAAAATTATCATGGTGATAATAATTGATGATGATGATAATCATCTTTAAAGTCGCAGGTCATCAATGGGTGAGACTAGCGCAGGATCGTGATGGATGGCACAAACATGGGGAATCCTATACCCAGCAGAGGGTGAAGTCGTGTTGTGGATGATGATGATGAAATGGGAACGTCAACAGCATACATACATATTCAAACAAATTATATATTTTTTATAAACTTATTTCATAGATTCGTAACCATCTTCCTTAATTGTAAATTTGTGTTTATATGTCTCTGTAAATACCAAACCTACCGATCCAATATATTGACCGATCGAGTGTATAACAAACACAGTTGAAAAAAAGGGCAAAGAGCCTTTAATAACAGAAAGAATATATTATACATTAAATATTTACATGACTAAAATACAGAAGTAACAGTTGAATCATCTGAAGACCGTTGCAAACGATCTATAGATAGCTCAACTGCTCCAGATCACTACCAGGCGGAAGTGTCTACTAGGAAGTGGATACTGGCTGCATTGCTCCGCTGAATTGCAATGCGTTTGACCCGGATAAGCACCAGCTATCGGATCACACATCACTTCGACCAGTCGCCCAGAAATCATTTTAAAAAGGCGATGGGCCCCGGTACATATGGACTCGATCTCAAATGGAAAAAGTTGAAATTTATATCGTAACAAATATAATAATTTTTTTCAGAGTTTCATTCTTACCAGTCTAGATGCATACCAAGTACAGCTTTACAAAATATCAGAACTCTTAGCAAACGTCTCTACATTCCAACTGGCTACAACAGTCACTGATAAATGGGTAGATATTGAGATGACAACGGATCAAATTATAAAAGTAAGTCAATGTTCCTTCCATGTCCTTCATTCCTTGTATCTGTCGTCATATGACAGGTTCTTATATCCATCGGTAAGCAGCTACTCGTTTCTCCTTGAAAACTTGCCAAAGTTTGACACTAGTTTGACACTTTTTCAAGGAAATACGAGTCGTAGTCGGTTACCGACAGATACAGAAACCCGCTAATAGTCTAATGCCGCGACAACACTATCGGGGTGAAAAAATAATTCGTTATCTGTATTTGGGCTTTAAGTTTCGTAAACTGTATACTTACTTGTTGTTAATATTTTGATAAATAAACTTCTACGATATTCATTTAATTTTTTGTGAAACTAGGTACATATATATATTATAATGATAAAACTGCTTAGATTGGGGCTAGATAGCGCTGTGTGAAATGTCCAGAAATATTTTTATTTATTTTTATTATATACTAGTTGGATGCCCGCGACTTGGTCCGCAATTTTCTGTATCTCGACAACAGCACTACTTACCGGGTCACAGACAAAAAAATTATGTTAATCATTCAAGCCGTTTTTGAGTTTTAGCGAGTCTAACGAACAGCAATTGATTTTTATATATAGGTATATATAGATAAATTGTATATAGATTGTACATTATCATACACAAATGATGTTTTTATATTTTTTTTAGTTAGAGACAGCACTCACCGTGGACGCTATAAATCATATGGACAAAATCATTTTAAGTTTAAAAGCTGATTTGGATGAACTTGAACTTGAAGAAGAGAACCTACCCGCGCTGTGTTACCAAGACGAGAGATCGGATTATGAGGAACAAGCATGGAAATTAGGCAGCTTTGTGCGAGAGAAAATGCTCACCGTATGTACGATCAAAAAAGATTGTGGTAGTAAAATAACAAAAGTTATCTATCGTGGCCATTTTGCGACGATACCACTGACATAATAAAGCTATTGGTTTAGTAGAATTGGGCCCCAGTTTGTTCACATGTTTCTCATTGTATTAAAATAATCTTGGAATAAATATCTTGCACACCAATGATTTAATATTGTAACTAATTGTTTCAAATAATACTTTGTAGAGTCCAACGTCCGGTTTTACTGGACACATACAATTTGATAAGTTCGGCAGGAGAGAGAACTTTGATCTACAATACTTAAAGTTGGCTATAGACAGCAAATTCGCTTTTGCTGGGACATGGAATTCCAATCTAAATACAATTTCAGAAGATTTCAATATACCTGATAGATCATCGGCCGCTGCAAAAGGCTCTAAATTGAAGGTCAGTTTATGGTGTATAATATGACACTTTATGTGGCCTTTTACCTTTTACTTTTACCGGCCTTTAGTCAATTTCATCCGACGACTAAACTAGTTGTATTAGATTAGATTAAATATTGCGATACTAATAAGCGTGCGCTATCTTTGGTAATGTGTAATTATTAAAAGAATAATACGAGTTTATTAATATGGCAGATAGAGTTTCCAAAAAAGTGGACCACTTAGTTCACTGAAACTCTGGATGCCACTGTATTATTTCCTTATAAACATTATCATTATATTATGTTTTTTTAGATTGTCACGAAGGTTGGGAAACCTTACATTGATATTTATACCGCGCCCAATGGCACGGAATACTACAGAGGTTACGCCGTAGATTTGGTTGATAAAATATTTGAAAAAATAAGAAATGAAAAAAAGATTGATTTCAAGTACGAATTCTATAAAAAAGAGGGTGACGGTTATGGTAAACAGAAGCCTGGCTCAAAACGATGGGATGGTATTTTGGGAGACCTTATTGAACACGTAAGTTTTGTTAACGTTATTTAAATCATAAACATTATTAAAACTGTCACTTTACAACCTATTTTGTACGACATTAATTTAAAACACACGTCCGGAATCGGATTAACTGATTCTAGAGTTGGGTTTAATACCAGTGGCTTGAATATTTATCCAGTAATCGATACATTTCCAATAAACAATATTTAACGGAAATCGGCAGCACCTTTGCGACGATGACGCTTAATTAGTTTAACACGTACCTGCTTAGATGATGAACGAATATGATTTGTTTACCTAGTTTATAAAGGCTGTTTCATTCATATTTTAGGACTTGATATTAAAGATGTTTGATTTTTTTCTATTGTAATGAACGTGAAAAAATCTTTTTTACAAAAATACTAGCCATTTACCTGTGTTTTCCTTTAATGTCGTACACGTAATAACAATACACGTAGCTTAAAGGTGCCTCAACAAGACAATGTATATGTTACAGAAAGCCAGCTTAGCAGTATGCGACTTGACAATCACGTCAGAGAGAAATGCAGTCGTTGACTTTTCAATTCCTTTCATGACTCTGGGCATAGGCGTGTTAATGAAGGAAAGAGATCCTGAGCCACCCAAAATGTTCTCGTTTGTGGAACCTCTTTCTCTTGACGTGTGGTTGTATTTGGCAACTACGTACATCATCGTCTCTTTTATTTTGCTGATTTGCGCCCGGTGAGTGACAGTTTTATTCAGATTAAGAAATATTCAGATTTTAGAAAAAAATATAGAAAAAAGTTGTACAGTTGAGTGATGACAGCATAAAGAAATACTAATAGACGGATGACAGTCATAAAATACCGACAGGCCGTTCGATATAAAAACAATAAAAAATAGTTATTTGAATAATAAAAAACACACCAAGAAGGTGTGCAAAACGAAAAGCTTGGTTTAGGACGGCCTTGTAAATTCTCGCATTGGACAAACACTGAGGGCCTTACACAAAAAAGTTAAACACTCCTTGAATACCTATTTTAAAAATTCCTTAGCTATAATTGGTGAGTAAATTTTTTGTAACATTTCTTATCTTTTTTGATGCAGGACTCTAAAATAGATAAAATGAAGTTATCAAGTTATTTTTATTCATAAATATGTTTTTGTAGATATCTCTAAATCAACGTGGGCAAATCGGCGTTTTATGTATGTATGTTTGTTTGTCCGAGGATAACTTTGGAAGCATTGATCCGATCATCGTGAAATTTGATACATAGGTAGGTAGTGATGGCACAATTTTGGTGTGACTAAATGAGCTTAAAATGTTGGGTGGGGGGGGGGGGGGGGGGGGGGGGGGGGGGTTGTTGAGATATTGGGGTTCAAGAGGGATAAAAAAAATGATACTTTTAAGTCAAATTGGACATCAAATAAAAGGTTTTATTAGTAAATTTAGATTCCGTTTTTATTTTTAGTAAAGTCTTTATAGTTTTTGAGTTATTAGTCATAATAAAACTGAGGTTTGATAAAATTCACCGGGTACACCAGTGATCCCATAGTGCTGTAATTTGTCTGTCTGAAATGATGCGAGTCTGAAATCCAGAATAACTGCAATATGTACCTCAAAAAAGTCTAACCAAATAACATGAACTCCCGTTACCTGTAATTTAAATGAAACTGTAGGTCAAGTAAGTTGGTTATTTATTCTGTGGCACTATTTAGATAGTCAAAGATTACAAATAATATTTTTTTGTTTAATCGAAGACTCGCGAGATCTCAGTTCGGGACAAACAACTAGTTTAATTTGTAAAATACAAATAATTTGTTTTACAGAATGAGCCAGGAGGACTGGGTTAATCCTCATCCCTGTAACCAAAATCCGGAGAATCTTCAAAACATTTGGTGTCTTTATAACTGCATGTGGTTGACTATGGGATCTATTATGTGTCAAGGTTGTGACATACTGCCAAGGTAAGACATTTTTTATAGCACTAAATAATAACTCATATAACATTTATTAAAAGAAAAAATATACAACTATTTATATGATTAAAATATCGAAGCAACAGTTGAATCCTCTAAACACAGTTGCAAACGATCTATAGATAGCTCAACTACTCCACTAGTAGTAGAAAGTGTACTCAAGATACTGGCTGATGATATTTGATATGAGTCTAATGTCACTTTAATTAAAATAAATAAATTAAATTAAATTATAAGAAATATAATTGAGTGTATTTGTATTGCAAGTACAAGTCTAAAAAACTTTGCCATAAATATATTAAATAAATAAATATTGCTGGACATTTCACATAGCGCTATCTAGCCCCAAACTAAGCAGAGCTATGTGAACCAGATAACTGATAGAATACTTATATACTTCTTTTTTGTAAATATATACTTGTAATATATAGAAAAATATCTGTAGATCATGCAAACATTTGTTCCGCGGCGGGAATCGAACCCGCTACCTCCTGCGTCTCAGCCGGCTATTCGCCCACTGCGCCACGGAGGTCGTTATTAAAACTACTAACTATCTCCTAAATTTTATATGGATATTTATATCGCTGTAACAGAACCTAATTGAATGAAATTTGGCAGTAAATTTCCAATAAGTTCTGGATTTTAGTTTTATCAGAATACTATGCAAACGCAGTTTTAAAGGGTTTAATGGTCTATAGTAACACGCTTACAGATAATCAATATTCATTGTTGTACACAACAATTATAATACTATTACTAGATCTCCACGATACAGGCGTGCCTAGTGTAAGGATCGCTTGATATTTTTAGTTTAAATAGACACCTACCAACTCTGTCTAATATAATAGTTTAACAAACTAAAAATAATTTTAAATACGAATTTTCTATCGATTTCAGGGCAGCCGGTTCCCGTTGGATTTCAGGCATGTGGTGGTTTTTTGCTCTGATTGTGACGTCATCGTACACAGCCAATATGTCCACCTTCCTCAGTGACAGTCGCCGCGACACTGATTTGTCTGAAGTTAAAGACCTAGCAGATCAAAACCAAGTTACTTATGGGCTTGTTAACAATGGATCAACGTATCAGTTTTTTGAAGTATGTTCACTTTTCTATACATGGTGTAAGGACTAGGTACTCTTAAAGCTTAGGGAGTGTGAAAGTAATAAAACTATTACTATGTAACTGAGCACAAGAGAAACACAAGCTGTTCTATACAAAAGTTGCCTCTCGTCGTAATGCGTAGGTAAGCCGACGCGAAAGACCCTATATACTGCGTTTACTAATTCACGCAAGACGCAACCCAGATATCCTCGAAAGGCTTATGATCACAGGGAAGATTAGAAGGTGGAGACCCAGAGGTCGTAGCACCATGCGCTGATCGGACCGAATACGAACTACCCTCAAAACTCATCTTCACAAGGCAATCCATGTCACCGGGGACCTAAACATGTGGAAGAACTTAATAAGAGAGAAAATTATGATGAGAGGTCGCGCGACCCTCTGCAGTGAGAGATCGATGCTCAGTGACAGACTAATTCCCGACTTCGCAAGGCCCTCGCTATTTGTCTTGCGCATGCGCAATTTATGGGTTATTTTTAGGTGCTTACAGAGTTTCTCAATATAAGAAATATAGTCAAGAATACAGAAATAAGAAGAAAAATCAAAGCAAAAGATATTGTGCGGGAAGTGTTTTCACTTAAATCGAAATCGGCGGGGCACATCCAAAGAATGGATGACTAGAGGTGGTCCAAAACAATATCAAATTTGTACCTAATTCACGAGAATAGGAGAAGAGGAAGGCCTGCTACATGATGGGACTATGCCATCGTGAAAGTAGCAGGCAAAACATAGAGCAGCGTCGCTAGGGATCGCGAGAAATGGAAAGAGCTGGAGGAGTCTTTTACCTCTAAAAGAGGTTTTTATATAAAAAAAAACATTAATTTTAAGTATCTAAAATGTAAATTCAAATAACATGTGAAGAAAATAAAAGCTTTTTTAATCTATTTATTATTACAGAATTCCAACGATTCCTTGTATGAAAAGCTATGGTCAACAATGAAATCAGCAAAGCCCTCCGTGTTTGTCACAAGAAATGAAGAGGGTTTAGATCGCGTTAACAAAAGTAATGGAAAATATGCATTTTTCATGGAGTCTTCAGCTATCGAATACCATATAAAAAGAAACTGTAAACTGAAGAAAGTCGGTTCTAATCTGGATTCTAAGGAATATGGAATTGCTATGCCAAAAAGCAAGTATTAAATATGTTTAAAAAAATTAAGTTGACAATGTTTGTATTATTATATTATTTTTATTTATAATAAGGCCTTTACAAAAGCATCACCGGGGCCGAAGCCCACGAGTAAGAGGCCTGTTTGTTCTTATAAAAATTACTATGACAAGATAGAATAGAATAGAATAGAATATTTTTATTTGACACACACAAAGAAACACAGAACGGATCATAAACAAAAAAAAAGCAAATAGACAGACAGGAAAAAATACAATACAATGAGATTTTACTGGATCTACAGCTAGAACACATACGTATGTACCTACCCAACCAGTAGTAGGTAACCAAGGGTCAGGGGTTTCTGTCAACGTGTAATGGGGCTCTGCGGTGTCGAATGGGGCTCCGCGGCTATTATTATTATTTTTTAGTTTATTTTAGATTTTTATTTAAATTGATTCGATATATGTATGAACCAATAATTTGTATTACTGTTCATAATTTGTTACTTGACTTTATGAGAAGGAAAACGTTATGTTTGTTTTATTATGTACCTACCTACGTTTTTAAAACAGACCGTTTGTTTCAGATTTCCCTCATAAGGGGCTAATAGACTTTGCTATACTTGCTCTTCAAGAAGCAGGAGAATTGGAAATTTTAAAAAGAAAATGGTGGGAACAGGAAGATAACGATGCGCAATGTACTGTAAGTTGCTTCTATTGTATCATCTATTCTTAGATATTTTAACTTTTGTCTACTCTCGATCGCATTGTCTTATTATATTAAACAAAGTCGGGTTTGTTCGAACACTTATAACTCGAGAACGGCTGGACCGATTTTGATGATCTTTGATTTGTTGGATTTGTCTCCGCCCCGAATAGCGGAATAACTATTAAAATATCGGAAAAATTCACGCAAATATAAATTATGAAGAAAATTCATTTCCTCATACATAATGATGGCAGATTTTCAATTTTACCCGGGTGACGTAAATTGACAGCCCGCGTCATATACGAAGTTCGCCGGGTCAACTAGTGATCTATATAATTGCATGTTTTTTTTAGTTAAAGATATTTCAAGCTAGAATGGTACGCACCTCCACCAAGTTTACTTACAGTAAGACGTTTCAAAATGATCCTTATGATACTGATAAAATTAGATTTAAGTTTAAACTACGCAAACAACTTTTTTATATTGAGTACCATCAAATTTATATTGGTTCGTAGGTAAGTGTTGGAGCCCGTAACACGATTGACTGAACTTAATCGATAGTTAGATTATCTTAATCTATCGATTAAGGTTATCTGGAAGAGAATGCTCTTTAGCATTAAGTTCGCCTTTGTACTGGTTTTATAAGTGCAATAAAGTATTTTTAATTAATCAATCAATCTTTCTGTCTTATATATAAAATTCTCGTGTCACAGTGTTTGTAACAAAACTCCTCCGAAACGGCTTGACCGATTCTTAGGAAATTTTTTGTATATAATGTGATAAAGGTGGTCAACCACAATTTTTTATTTATGTTTTCTGGGCATATTTATTTTTATTTTTTTGTGATTTGGCAATAAAAATACATACAACCATAAATTTTCACCCATCTACCACCAACTCCTATTTATTAATAGCGATATTAGTATTTTAATAATTTTCTACTTTGAATATAGAGATAGTTGATTATAGTGGGTACGTGCACAGAACAGGGGATAGGAAAAAAAAATAATTTAACTCCGCTTAGCAACACAAAATTTATCGATTCTAAGGCGGAACGAATTTCGCGGGGTCAGCTAGTTATATATAAAACACAAAGTATCCTCAAAATTTCATCATAGTACGTCCATCTGAAGAAAAAACATGCGTTTGGTATTGCGAAGCGATGGCGTGCTGACATCATTAGACTCATAGCTGAGAACTTACTTTATTACTACGTGTATTTTAATAATTTTGTATTTTCTTTTAGAATGCAGTAAAATTGGAAGACGACAGCGGCCTACAAATGCAGAATACTAGTGGTATTTTCCTGGTGCTCGGAGTGGGAGGAATCTTGGGCCTGATTGTAGCTATCATTGACTTCCTGATGCATTCCCGCCAGATCAGCGTCAAAGAACGGGTATAAATCTATTGCATGCAGTTTGTTTGTACCATTTGCTTTAACCCAGTAAATATATCTACAGAACAAGTCACCTGTTGTGTCTGACTGACTGTCCTATTTTTTTGACTTGGACTTTGGATCTCAAAACGATGTATGGGTATCGTAAGATGTATTATGCACAAATAGGGTGCTTTGAAATATGTATTTTATCCCGAAAGAGTCATTGACCTCACTAAGGAGACAACGTTTGTTTGACTTTTCGAACTTCGATGTTTTTCATTAAAGAATCACTTTGTAAAAATCAACCAGTTGAATATAAAGCAAACATAAAAGTTTATTGAAAACTCCCAAAAAAATAAAAATTTATACAATTTCTACGAAAAGTTGTTATATTCTATTCCATGTGTAGAATCACCCTCTTTTAGAATATTTATATTTCGGAGGACATTTCTAATATTTATTTTATTTCACAGGTGACGTACAAGGAGGCGATAATCAGTGAATGGCGAGCATCTATAAACCCGAAGTCTCTACATAAACTAGCGGCGCCGCCCCGGTCTGCTGCGCCCTCCACTGCCTCGGCGTCACCTGAGCGCGAGCGCTCACAATCCCGCGCAGTGAGCGTGCTCAGGGCTGCCACATCCTTTATCAACTTTGATGAAATTTACTAACTGTATCTATAGGTATGGAACTTTTAGTGCAGTTCGAAGCAAGAGAGAGAGTCCCGTGGTCTGAGCGTGCTCAGAGCTGCCACTTCATAAACTTCATGAGATTAACTTATAAGTTATAACTAATGGAACTTTTAGTGAAGCCCTAAGTACGTTGATAGCTGTGACTGCATCACCTAAACGCGAGTGCTTACAATCCACAAAAAGCGTTACTGTAAACTTAGATTAAACTTACACTGGTGTTGAATAGTGGAGCTTTTGACAATAATGAAGCTATTTGTGAATAGATAAAAAATACAACATTTAATAAACATTTATTTATATAACGGGCTTAGGCAATCACACGAATAAAATAAAACATTATTACGTACAATATGACTAGATATTTATTATTTCCACTAATATAACAACACGTAAATACGTTAATTGATTGCGCCAATACGCAATCAACAATAAATATCTTGGCAGTAGGTACTGTGAGTTATGTACCTTGGCAACACTCGTGGATCATTGCTCTTCTAGATAACGAGGCGCTGTGGTAATTAAATCTATTTAACAAGTAACTTTTTAACAAAAATATGAACGGCTTAACCAAACTACTTAAATGATTTTGATGAAATTTCTATAAGAGCAATATGAAAGTATATCCTTTCAATTAAAAAATGAATGTTCCAAATCAGCTGATAAATTACGGATTTCTGAGGTGATAACAAACATAAAACCGAATTCTGTCCCTATAAAATTTGAGGGTTGCTCTCGAATTGGCCAGAACAAAAAAAGAATTTCGCGAATCAGTCCAGGCGTCTTCGAGTACCTAATCAGAACACAAACAAAAAAAAAAAGATTCCGATGAATTGAGAACCTCCTTTTTTTGAAGTCGCTTGGAGATAAAACTTTGCATCCGTTTTTTAGGTTATTCCGCGCACGTGGGAGTGTGAGATTTGGCATAGTTTAAGTTTATATCATCATCATCATCAACATATAACAGTCCACTGTTGGACGTCTCTCCCAGGGTGCGCCATTGAGCCCGATGCTCAGCTCTTCTCATCCAATCCTTGCCAGCCACAGCGCGCAAATCGACACTCCATCTAGCCGGAGAGCGTCCTACACTTCGCTAGCCTAGATGTGGTCTCCACTCCAGAATACGTTTACCCCCGCTGTTATCGGTTCTGCGGCAGATATGACCGGCCAACTGCCACTTTAGCTTGCTGACCCTCTGAGCTATGTCGATCACCTTGGTTCTCTGTCGGATAGCTTCGTTTCTGATTCTATCCTTCAGAGAAATTCCGAGCATAGTCCTTTCCATAGCTCGCTGAGCGACTTTCAGTTTGAGGACCAGTCCCACCTTAAGTGTCCACGTTTCGTCTGCGTAGGTCATCACAGGTAGGACGCACTGGTTAAATACTTTTGATTTTAGGCATTGGGATGGATGACGAGAAGACCTGACGAAGTTTCCCAAATGCTGCCTAGCCCAGCTGAATTCACCGGTTTACTTATTTCTCGAGGTTGCATCTACCCAATCGCAGAGTCTGCCCAAGATAGACATACTCATTCACAACCTCGAGAAGAGTTCCAGCGACTGCAATCGGCTCTGGGGTAACACGATCATTGATCATGATTTTGGTTTTGTCTAAGTTAATTCCCAGGCCGAAGCAATCCGAAGAAGTTTATATGAAGAAGGAGAATAGAAAATATAAGTTAAAAAACAAACCACTGTGAACTGGCAACTAGTAATAAAATTCATACTTGTGAGTAGAATCATTTCAACATATTAGAATAACCGCGGTAAACCAATTTAGACTTTAGAATCGTATAAGTATGCACGGCTAACTTTTTCTCAAATTCATCCTGGAGTTCTTGTCCAGGCAGAATATATAAACAACTTTGTATCTAAATATCAAGTGAGCAAAGCTTAAAGTCGTATTGCAATCATTTAAACAATTCAATATGAAACAGGTCAGCAGCAGAGCGAAGCACAGAAGAGGCTCTGGAACCCTTGTCCAATTCTGATACTTCAGAGGAAGGCCTAGAGTGCTTTACTGGTTTCTCAGTTTCCCAGAAGCTGAGAGCAAACGTCAGCTCGGCCCACAAAGCGTCTGTTTGGGACATCTGAAACAGATATTTTACTGGCTTTAATTTTTTACTATCTACAATACAAATGTTTTTATTTCATTAACTTGTGATTACAGTAGCTTAACCAGTAGTTGAAACCTCCTTTTAACACCTGTATTAGGAGATTTTACTCTTCTGTAATGTTCTTCAATGTTACTAGTTAATTAACTGGGATCTTCCACAAGCGTGTAAAAGCCGAAAAAATTGCCAAAGTGACGTCAAACTGCGCTAGGTTCAAAGTGTTTTGAGCACTGGAAATCCTGCCTTTAGATTAGAAAATTTTTTTTCGAGCCGCATTACTTTCATCTTATGTCATATACCTAAGTCACAAGTTGCGAAAATTCGATGTGCGGCACATAGTGTATTGAAACCAACACTGCAAAAAACAACCAATCATCAAGAGATTCATAGTCATACTTTTACAATGTTTACCTAACGAAATTATTATGAAGCATTTTTTATTTTCTTGTTATTCATTAATTAGGTAAGATGACAATGCCATTTTACAGCAGCTACGATTTGACATCATAAAATGAATTTCTTGACATTCCTCAATATGTAATGTGACTATCAATATTTATAATTGATATATATATATCAATTTAGAGTTCAAATTAGGTATTATAATAAATTCTTTGACAATGCCCATCTACAGCAGCTATAATCTTAAGTACCTACATACTTATTAATCAGTGTTTAGATGCTTATAATGTAAATGTATATGAAATGATTCTGTTTCTAGCACCTCCAAAATTATGGTGCAATGAGCTAATTAGATAATGCCTATATAATTAATTAAGTACTATTATATGAGACTGCCTCCGTGGCGCAGTGGGGGTATAGCCGGCTGAGACGCAGAAGGTAGCGGGTTCGATTCCCGCCACGGAACAAATGTTTGCATGATCTACAGATATTTGTTCCGTGTCTGGGTGTTTTTCTATATATTATAAGTATGTATTCACAAAAAAAACTGTATATAAGTATTCTATCAGTTATCTGGTTCCTATAGCACAAGCTCTGCTTAGTTTGGGGCTAGATAGCGCTGTGTGAAATGTCCAGCGATATTTATTTATTTATTGACGTAACCAAGTGTTCTATTGTGTCCCTACCGTTCGAATAAATGAGTATTGATGTTGTGCCCGCACTGGATGGAAATACGATCTGATAAAGGTTGCTGGGAGAAATAGGTTGCAGGTCCCACAAGTTCGTGGAAATCTAGACGTCTTATGGCTGATATGATGATGATGTGTATACTACAGTGTTAAAACTATACTACAGGATGCGTGTAAACCATACTCGTTGTTCGATAGCGACTTCTCGAACATTCCAGAGGAACTCCAGTATGCCCATGACGGCAGACAAGCCGCAGCCGATGCCTAGTACCACGAACACGCCCCCGACATTATCCACCCCGAGCTCGCCCGCACTTGCACCTTCTTCTGCTTCTTCGGACTGGAAGAAAAACATCATAAATAGATAATCAGCCATAGGTAAGAAGGTTTCTACCTTAAGGCTGATTGCATATTGGCTACTATCACCTAAGCGATGGTAGCTCGAGCTTCACAAGCGATACTACACACTAGATTTTTAACCCCCGACCCAAATGATTAGTGTTATATGTTTGACGCCTATGTCTGTGTGTCTGTCTGTCTGTGGCATCGTAGTTTCCAAACGGATGGACTAGTTTGGACCTGGTTTTTTTATAGAAAGCTATTTTTAACCAGTTTTTAACATCCGAAGCAAAAAAGTATTGTAATTTAT
This sequence comes from Philereme transversata, assembly GCA_963924445.1. Classification (NCBI taxonomy): domain Eukaryota; kingdom Metazoa; phylum Arthropoda; class Insecta; order Lepidoptera; family Geometridae; genus Philereme; species Philereme transversata. The sequence goes on from OZ004344.1 coordinate 2,093,133, forward strand.
ACTTGCTTGTTGAAAAAATTACGATGAGGGATGACGATCGAGTTACTGAGCGCATGCACAAAGTAAGTACTGCTCTGTTACTTGGGTTACCATAAGTTGCATTTTTTCATCCTTTATCCATAATATTACTAGCTGATGCCCGCGACTGCGTACGCGTTACACTCCTAAATGTGTAGGTAACCTAGAAATAAAGTTAAACTCGCTGTTGCAACTTGACTTGAAACCCCATTTTTATCCAATGGAAACTGATTTATGGGAGAAAATGTAGTCTATGTGGTAATCCAGGTTATAATCTACGTATATACCAAATTTCATCGACATCAGTTAAGCCGTTACGACGTGATTGAGTAACAAACAAATAAACATCCAAACTTTCACATTTATAGTTTTAGTGTGATGTTTCATCCTGGTGGCCCACACAGTCTATTAGTCTTTTCATTTTATTTTTCGAACGTTCTCAATCACTGTCCGTCTCAGTGCGTAGATACGGTTAGTGTATAATTCTGAAGACCAAGTGAGGGTAGTTGCTGCAGCTGCCATCAGTTCTCAACGGTAGCTCCAAGTACTCCAGTCCACCCCTGACACAGCCAAAACGTCGGGATAACAAATAAAAAAAGGTACATACACGATAAATACCCGTATTAATCAGTAATTAGTCTTTTCATATTTTGATTTTTGCTGTATGAACAAGATTCTATTCCAATACATTTTTTTTATTTAATAGCCAAGCCAAGCCCATGTAATATCTAATGAGATACTTACTTTACATGATTCTTCCTTAGGCACTTGCCACCACCGATTCTTCAACTCTACCAATTTTCCGCTTTCTGCGAGTTTCAATACAGCGTTATCAACAGCGGTGCGATATGATGCAACTAAAAATAATTTGTCAGTTAAGTTGGTTATATTCCTATACAAATTCAGTATCAGTTTAAGTGGTTCAGTGGTGATTCACTAGATAACTGTACAGCAGAAATGTCTAAACATATGCGAATTGCACACTTTCATTCATAAAAGCCATAATAATCCGGATAAAATCACTTTTTAATGACATTTCAATTAAGTGAAATTGATGCATATTTAGATATTTTTATTTATTTTTATAAATCCTTAGAATATTTTCAAGGTTTTTTAACAAGTGGGCTCTCACACCACACACACACGTTTTGTAGATCGTCTTTGTGACTTTGAAATGAATGTCTATTTTCGTAGAGGGTCTACGAAAAGCCTACGTTTATAGCTTTAGTCCTCTGAATGCTCGTAATCTTTGCATTAGAATTTAATTACATAACCAAGTTTAACCCGGGAAAATATTTAACGAAGATTCCTTGCCTGGAATGAACCTTGAGTCTTGAAGACTTCTTTCTTTTTTTTAGTGTAGTAAAAAATAGTACTTACAAAACGGAAGCGCTATTCCATAGCCCTTAGAGTCCAGCTGTCCTCCAACCTGCATCAGTTCACAGTGCCTCTCCATCTGGTACTCAATAGCGGTCGACTCCATGAAGTAGGCGTAGCCCCTTTTGCCCTTCAACACTCTGTCCAGGCCTTCATCGTTATTCTTCACGAAGACTGGAGGACGAGAGGACTCCATCGCTGCCCACATTCTTTGGTACGTAGAGACGTTGGATCGCTAAATATTACACAAATTGAAATAAATCCTTTGATAAAATGTGTTGAATTGAATTTAAATTGATGAAGGGTTCATCCGAAGTGTTTATCTCGAATTAGACAAAGTTACAGCGTGTTGAAAAGTCAATATCAACTTCAGCGTATTCAAAAATTAGCAGCTTGTTAAACTTTAACTTGCCTTAAACACCTAAAAACTTACATAATTAGTAACAACAAAACCCAAATACCTTGAAGAATGCGTACGTTGAACCGCCAAACATAGTACCGTATTTGATTTTAGTCTGCATCGCGAGATCTTCAGCGCTTTTTATAGAATCGTCCATAGCAGCGTTCGTAAGAAAAGCAGCAAGGTTTGCGGTATAAGACGAGCACATGATAAGTGCAAAAAACCACCACATTCCACACACCCAACGGGTGGAATAGCCCCTGGTTATAAAAAAAAACAAAATAATCAGCATGGTATAATTATTCTTAGGCCTAACCTAATGGGCCTACGCCTTGACCTCGTGGACGAGGAACTTCCCTTGGATATTATGTTTTGGATCACCCCACCACCACGCCACGATTGGAAAAAAATCCTTACATCTTCCATAACCTCTATTTTTTTAATACTGGTAAATGTTTTTCTTACGTAGCCGTAGGAAGAGATCTATTTTGAGTATGTTCAAATAACGTATTTCCTTACTTGCCGTCATGATGAAAATTAGATTATTTGCCAGTTATAAAATAATTAGGTACATATTTATATTTTCTCAAGTAGAATTTTATTTCTCCTATCTTACGATATTTGGCTTGTTCACCTCAAGCATTATAAAAAATGTTAACTTACTTTGGTAAAATATCAGAACCTTGAGTCATAATGGAACCCATAGTCAACCAGCATGCATTTTTGATGTGCCAAATATTTTCTAGCTCTTCCGGTGATTTATCACATGGATGAGGGTTTTCCCAGTCATTTGGTGCTAGCCTGAAATACATAAAACACATTAATTCTCCCATTTTGCTTAGTTACAAGGGCAAAGCTCTCCTCTTTAAAAAAACATCCAAAACTCGAACCTACATAATTATGGTGTCTTGGGTCTTTAGAAGGTGAAGAAAATGAAACAATGAAAACACTTTATTGTACACCATAAAAGAAACAAACATAAAAATAAAAATTCTGAGTGCAACAAGTACAATGCACGGTCTTATTTTTTAGAAGCGATTTTTTTTTCAGACATCCCATGGATGGAGGGATTTTTGTAATATTAAAATAATGGAGGGGAGTGTACAGTGACGGAATGAAAAGGTTCGTCAATTTTCAAATTGATTCGTTCAACGGTTCGCGAGTACATATTACCTTTTGAAAAACTTTGTTACAGAATAGACTGACTAAGAGAAAATAATGTTTAACTGTTCGTTAATAAAGCTGAAAGTTATTCAGATAAAAGTTGTTTGACTATTTATCTTGTCAAAAATAATTAATTGATTCTTGCATTACTGGTGCAAGCAAAAACCGACTCTAAGGTGACGAACCTTTTCATTCCGTCAATTTAAATGAACAAAACAAAAATTAAGTTTTAGGCATGTGCTGATCACTAACAATAATGCAAAAATGAATAACAAAAGTGAAACGTGTTGATAAATATTACCTAGCCAATATGTGAAGTAGTAAGGACACCATTAGATATGCAGCGGCCATGTAAATCCACACGTCAACCGAGAAGGGTTTTAGAAATGAGAATAGTTCAGGTTCCGGCGGAGTCGCCTTTGAATACAAAATACTAATGCCCAAAGTCATAAAGGGTGTCGTGAAATCCACTGAGGACCTTCTCTCGTAAGTGATAGTTAAATCACAAATTGCCAAGTCAGCTTTCTGTAACGCAAACTTATTGTTAGTTGCAAAGGTTTAAAATCCTGAATAATTAATTACTCTTAGTTAAGCCGCAGCCAAAACTAACCCTTTCGAGCAGATATCCGATAAGACCATCCCATTTCTTGGTATCTTTATTGTAAGAGCCGTATGTGTTTCCCGGGACGATTTCGAGCTCGTAATTCAGGTGTAGTGTTTCTTTCAATACTTCGTGTATAAGATCTTTGGAATAGCCTTCGTATCGGTCATTTCCAGTCAGCACTTCTCCGTCCTTAGGCTTCCGTTCTATTAAGTAAGGTGCACCGATGCGTGATACGACTTTGAACGTTTTATTTTGCCATTTTTCAGCTAAAAGGCCGGAGACTTCGTTCGCCGATCGCACGTATACGAAGCCCGTATCAGCGTTCCATTTAGCGATGCTATTGTATCCGCTGTTGGATAATTCCATTATTTCTACGTTGAAATTTGTTCGTTCGCCTGTTGTATTGTCCAATTGTATTTGATCCGTTATTCCGACTATTGAGTTCTACAAGTAAAAAATAACAATCAACTATAGTAAATTGTGATTTCTAATAATTATAAGAGTTTGTCTGTTCGTCGTTGAATGAAACAACAGTGTGACTAAAGTGATTAAAACAATTCTAAAGCTATTGGTAGTAACAACTTAAGAACAATCACAAGATTTTCGTTGAAACACAAAAAAGTTGAACAACTGTTTAACGTATGTTTATAAAATTCCTCACCACTTTTGGTATAGAAGCTTTTTAAACACGCGCTAATAAGTGTTTAATTTTTATTTGTGGTAAGACCCTTTTTCTGTTAAATAAGAATAGGTAAAATAATACCGTTAGTAAATGGTTGGTGAATTCCTCCCCGATTTCCCACTGGTCCTCGGAGCCGCATTCTATCTCCTGCGCTTCGAGTTTGAACTCCTCAGGGGCACTTTCTACTGCATCCGTTATTAACCGGGCTGCATCGCTGGCTAATGCTGCTTCCACCTATTTATGATTCAGAATAGTATGTTATGCATAGAATAATGAAGGTGTACACCTCTTAAGTACAACACATACAGGGTGATTTGTAGACTGACAAAAACGTTTGAGAAACGGCTGTACCCGTAATGCAATATTAAAGTCCCATCGAATCAAAATCTCATCGAAATAAGTGTGATGTTTTGTTTGGTGGATTTTTAGTTTTAATATTTGATTGAAATAAATATTGATTATTCTACAAGATTACGGGAAAAGGGCCCAACCAATATTTTTTTAACAAAATCACTTTACGCCATGATTCTTCAATAATTGAATTGGGGACATCTACTTATAGCGGGTTCCTATATCCGTCAGTAACCGACTACGACTCGTATTCCCTTGAAAAATGTCAAACTAATGTCAAACTTTTGACACGTTTTCAAGGAGAAACGAGGCGTAGCTGGTTACTGACGGATTAGACGGCATTACCGGCATTAGATGAAAAAATGTTATATTGCATAGTGTTCTAAAATGTCATGTTATGGAAATAATTCAAAGGAATTCGTACACGCAAGGCAAAGTGTACTTTGCAATCTTTATGTCAAATTAGATTATAGTAATATGCGCACAATAAGCAAACTCTCATTCATCTTTTTGACTATTCAAAAACATACCGTAATCTCATGTGTTTGCTTTGGTATCTTTACATCGGAGGACCCTTTCGTTTTCCAATCAGCTAAATAAGATTTAGTTCTAGAATCTGAATGGTCGAAAATTCGTAGACACGTGACGTTTGATAACCCATATCGCAATTCCTCAAGATCTATCGTGTGAGCGTCTAAAGACATTAAAACGTAGCTCTGAAAAACAAAACAAAGCTTACCTTAAAAAATAAATGAGTTTTTTTTTCTTTGTTCAAGACATCATTCGGCGGAATTATCATGAAAAAATAGGGTGGGAACATGGTCTTATTCCGTCGATTTCGTAATCTTCAAGGACATTTCAATCTTTTTGCATTTGCAAAAGAGCTTTAAAATCATTTGAACACTAACCATATAATCTTCGAAGAACTTCACTTCATTCGCCTGCCGTAAGTATTCAAGGATTCGTTCCGCTGGACAGTCTATAATGATCCTCATTTGACCAGAAGACTTCAATGATTTCAACAGTGGCCGATTATCTTCACCTGGGGTAAGTCTTCTCACCAACCATTTCACTTCAGGATCGGCATATTTCAGAATCTCTTGAAGTCTTATCAGACCTAAAAATATTTTTTTTAAATAAAAGTGGATTGTTACAGATATCTTATTACTACTACTTTGCACTTGCTACTTTACAGCTACTTTGAGAATAAAAAACCGATGCAAAGATCAACGAACTTAATAATGAATTTAAAATATAGTTCCCAAGAGCGCTTCATTCTTTCAAGTTCCATTATATCGTAAGTAGCTATAAGTCTAAAACGACTTACTTATTACATACAATACACCTTTAAGAACATGAATTATCATATTAATTTTTTATGTTATTTGTGGGGAAACAGGCTTACGGCTCACCTGATGGTAAGCGGTCACCGTCGCCATTGACACCGGCAACACCCGTGGTATTGTCGATGCACTCCCTACCCTGTAGAAACCTCTTTATATTTCTCTTGAAGCGATGTCGTAGCCTAATAGGATAACCTCAGATGGTAGCTCATTCCACACCTTGCAAGTATGGGGTAGAAAAGATTGCGTGAATCGTGTGATGCGCGATACCCAATTGTCGACGATATGTGGATGAGCTTTATTACGTTGTCGAAAAGTACTTTCATAAACTCGCATCAAAACAACTCGAGACCCCACCCATCCAAATTCTAAAAAATCTAATCTGAAACTAAATTCATGATCTCATCCGATGTGGAGTCGTTGATTGTATATCATTTATGTCAAAGTATAAACAGGGAAATCGAATTCAACCTCACAATAGTCATACTCACCAAGATCATCGTCATATAGCAACGTATAGGAGATCCAATCGCTATCCTTTATGAAAAGAGCAATCGCTTTCGACAGAGCCACGGCTTCAGGGAACAGATTTATCGACGGCGGAGTCGGCTGAGTTAAGCCTCTTACAGGAGGTGGACGCCATACAGCCTGAAAAGTGCATTTGCTTCTACAGATAATCTTGTCTCAATAAGTTTATAAGATTGCATAAAATGTTTCCCGTGTACATGCACCCGTAGACGTGAAAACGGTAAGGAAACAACAGGTGCGACGGAGTATAAACTGAATTGTTGAAGATTGGTATGTGGATGTGCATACACAAACATCCTTCTATCAATCTTTTCAATTCCTATTGCCTATTCGAAGCATTGCAATAAATTGTTTGGAGTTTGTCTGTTATAAAAATTTGAGATTACAGAAACGAGCGATACAAGAAGATTCATAGTGTAGCTTGCTTAGTCAGTCGTTATGTGACGATTCGCGCGGTTACTACATGGATGGGTGACTTTCGAACTTCGGGGACCATTAGGTGGGCTATAAAATCAAGCCATGTCGGAGGCCTTCGGGTGGCCTAAAAATTCCGTCACCAGAGTTGACCACTAGCAAACACAAACTAACTTTTATCACTAAAATATTACCGGAATAAGTGTAGTTTATTTTCAATTTTCTACCCATTGTAAACTTCACGATGGAAACATTATAGCGCCATTATGAGGGAAGTTAGTTCGAAACGAGCTCATTTAACTTATCAACAGTCAAAGTGTTCCGATGTTGAAGGGCTTAATGAAAATATATGGTTCACCATCGTGGTACTGATCGAGGCGAGTACTAATGAAGATGGAATACTGGGCTACTGATTAAAGAGATCAGCTGCTTCATTTCGAACTCTTGTCATGTTAGTATCTGTGCACTCAACCAATTATGGAATCTACTGTTCGATAATTGATGTCATCTCATCCAGTTGCCAACAATGGTTTGTATTCTCTGTTCAAGATGACGACAATACGTAATAGAAATAAATTAGTAATTGAATTGAATTATTGTATGATGCAGATACAAAGTTATATCGTCTATCCTCATATATTGTATTGTAATTTTTCAGAAAATCACCAGCTAACCATCGTCTAATTTGTATTGAAAATGTTTAGAGCCTGGTAAGGTGGGTAACTTGATGACCTTGAACCTTAAACTACGATGTACGGAACCAGGTGACCAGGGCGGACGGTTGTTGTTACGAGTGCTGATACGATTTGACCCATATCGTCCTTGGTCCTTGGTCGTTCCCGGCTTCGTACTTCTATGCGCTGGAATCTGTTCGTCCGGAACTTCTAGTGGATGATGGTGATGAGGCTTGAATGAAACTCCAGGAGAGGCTTGACAGCTTGAGGCTTGGCGTTGTTGCTAGGAGACGACTGAGTGGCTTGGTGCTTGGTAAGGTGGGTAACTTTACCAGCCCCTAAACTTTTTTAACTTTATACTGTTTTATTTTGACTAGTTACGAGTGCATAGTGGACAAAGTTCGACCAGCATTCATTATTATATTTTTAGTTTTATTTTAGAATATGCACCTCCTTCTCTATAACTTCCAAAACACACACAGATTCGTGCGCGCAAACAACTTAAAAAGGTATACTAAAGTCAAAGTCAATATTTTTATTCATTAAAATCACAAGGATCACTTTGAAACGTCAATTTTACTGCCTCCTCCTTTACTGCGTTCCTTCGCGACCAAGCCAGGAAAGAAAGGCAAGAAACAAGGCTGGTTTTTTTTAATGATCCTTTTAGAAATAAGTTTTATCTTCACATATTAAAATATAGATTTATTTAATGTATGGTAACCAGTCTTCGAGTCGATTTTTAATTTTTTTTTTATTTTTACCAGATTTTGTTATATAAACACACTAGCTGCAAAGGTGGTCAAAAAGGTCTACGACGGGTCTACGGTATAGAACTTTAAGGCCAAAAGGTGAATTTTGTAAGTTAATGAATTTGCTTGTGAATAACTATTAAGTGAATAAAATTGATAAGCTTTTCATTATTTTTGCTGTGACCAAAAGAACTTTCACAAACCTACACAACTTTTTGCGACCTCCATATAAGTAACTAATGAGAATATCGTAAACTGTGGTCTAGATAGTATACTTTAGATATTAAATTAGTTTCGTACTTGTTTATTCGATACTTTTTCTCAGAGAGCTCATTTATATTATGGTTCTCTAAGATATTATCTATCCATCCGTTCTTAGCTATCGTTTATATACCTATTTATTTACAATAAGTGTACTTGTCTTATATTAAATACTACAAATGGAAAAGCAACTCCTAGTAAAATCGATTTGGTATCTGAGAAACACTAGTTAGTTTTTTTTGCACATGAGGTGTTAGGATAATCTTTGAGTACCTTAGCAAAGAAAATAATAAAAATAATATTGAGTTATGCCATGTAACCAGGTTCCGAAGGCCTGGCACTAATATTTACGGATGTTAGCATGGTGAACTGAGATGCAACATGAAAATGTACTAAAATTTTGGTCAATAACATAGCGCATACCTAGTTCATTCTCAAAGATCAAACTATGGGCGTTAAAACTCTTCCTATAGGCTCTGTAATTGTCAATAGATTGGAATATTTCCATCAATCCAATATCGTGCAGAATATGTAGATTCGAGTGGAGAGGTATGCACTCACATGTATGTGCGGAATCCTCGCGTTGCGGCACTGCGCTGCTACTGCCGACGTCGACGCAGGTTCCGTGGGGCCAAATATCGCAATCACTCCACCCGATATCAGCTCGCATGCTGAAATTTACATATTTTACTCACTCAATACTATTTACTAGGTTTTCAACGCCACATTGTCCACGCACAGTGAAGGGTCAGTCCGGATGTATTATGTTTGTTCAATTAAAACAAAGTTTATTCTGCAGTTGACTAATGTTCGTAAACAAGTAGAGCTCAGCTTTGATTATTCTTCTTACAAATCTAAAACAAACTCGGGTTAGTTACACCATTTACAACTCAAGAACGGCTGAACAGATTTTGATGATCTTTGATTTGTTAGATTCGTCTCCGCCCCTAATAGCAGAATAACTATTAAAATATCAGAAAAATTCACGTAAAAAGAAATTATAAAGAAAAATCATTTTCTCATACATAGATGCAGCTAATGATGGCCGATTGACAACTCTGCCGGTGACGTACATACTATATTTTTTTATTTTATTATTGGCAGCCCGCGTCATATGCATGTCAAGGCTTAAACATTCCCAAATCATGGTAAATATCCCGTTTTTAGTATAAATAGTTATTACTCCTAAAACATTAGATTTAGTTTCTGTATTTACTACTGACATCTTTGTCACATGTAACATTACATATATTTCAAGCAATAAATATATTTTATTTGATTTTATTTGAGTGCGTATTTCACCACCTCTGAGTAACACTATCCAATGGATAGTGTTACTCCAATGGAAGTCGTGAAATAGGCACTTAGTTACCTACTTTGAATTATTGACTTCAAATTCTAAACATATCAATGTAACATTGAAAGAGTTCGAAAAAAAACTCTATTTCTGTGTATCAGTCGTTATATTACAATTAAACATTAATTTCCAAAAATAATTTACACTAGAGTTCGCTCCGAACTGAAATCTCGCGAGTCTCCCATAAAAACAAAAAAAATTGTAATCCTTGACTATCAAAATAATGCCACGAAATTAATAACCAACTAACTTGACCTACAGTTTCATTCAAATAGGGTACGGGGAACGGGAGTTCATATAAAGTGGTTACTCTTTTTTGGGGTACCAAATGCAGTTATTCTGGATTTAAGACTTGCCTATATTTATGTCACTAAAGCTACACGAATACCAACACAAGATCGGAAACATAAATTTTAGTAAAAATTTGCAGACGCGGTTACCGCGCCGACTCAAGCGGCCCCAAACCGCATCTGGTGTATAGTCCACAAATCCTTAGAAATAATCAAGCCTTTGTTTAATAAACAGAACCTTGTTCTTTGGAGCAAAGTAAAAATTTCAGTGGCTGAAGTTGCCAAGAAAACTTAGATAAGTACGTACTTTTACTATGAAGTTATAATAAAAAGAAATCATTATTAACATTACCGGGAAAACTAAACGAGCACTTACCTGCTTTTGATGCTGCAAAACTATCCCCAAATGGCGCGTAAAGCGGTTTCATGACGAAATTATACTTTTCGCTCTCCATGGAGGCTCGCGCGAGGGCTGAGGCGAATGCTACTTCTTCTAAAGAGTTTGGAGGAAGAATTGCTCCTGAAATAATACAAATACTGGATTCCTTTTGTTATCTTGCCAATACACAGGGTCTTGCCAATTTAAAGAATTATCAAAAACCTGAAACAATTCGAAAAATATCTAATGACTGTCACTGGATTACATTAGAGACTATCTAGCCCCAAACTAAGATAAGCTTGTACTTTGGAAATCAGATAATTTATGTAATACTTATAGGCATAGACGATCATTTATTCACTACATTAGCACACAATATACAATACAGTTACATTTTAAAACAGAGAACATACAAAAAAAAAGAAAGAATTAAATAGAGAATTTATAAGAATAAACGTAAAACATAAACAAAAACACAAGGGAGAATGGTAGATACTGTGTGCTACAGCAGTAAATGGGACTCGACTCAGCATTATGCCGCCGTAATGGAAAACGCCGATATTCTGTCGAGATTGTCCTTATATACATTATTTTTGTAAATACATACTTATAATAACATATATAAGTAGAAAAATACCAAAGCCTGGAACAAATATCTCTAGACCATCAAACAATTGTCTCGCAGCGGGAATCGAACCCGCTATCTCCTGCGACTCAGCCGGCTATTCGCCCACTGCGCCACAGGGGTCCTGGGCAGAGGTAGTCATTAGATATTCTTTCAAATTGTTAACAAAAGGAATCCAGTGTTTGTAATGACTGAAATTGCATATATTTTAAAAAGTACAGAGTGAACCTGAAAATTGGATGTCAGACACTTATTTTCCTCTCTGTAGACATACGTGTACCCATGAAAGGCGACCGACAGACTTATAAGACCAAATTTTACGAATATGTTGTCAGGCAGCCGTCGTAAATTATGGGGTCGCGTCAGCATTCTTCGTGTAAGAAACTCTAAAAACGGATATCTTTAATTATAAGTTGGTATAAGTTCTTACCTATATTAACCGTTGTCTTTAGGGACTCGAAGTTCCGGAACGTAGCTACTGCGTTTCCGAGAATTAAAATTGTTATAACTGTCACGTACTTTCCTGCAAATAAGCAACATTTTACCCTGGAGTTTGTTGTACAGTTTTAAAATTATCGCTGAAACAGGATACAACACTTTAATTTCATCGTTTGTTTATATATATCGACAATGGTATTATTTTCATAATTTATTTATTTGCTTTTATATATCACTAGCTGAGCCGCCCGCGGCTTCGCACGGGTGGTTTTTCAATAAAATATTACCCTCATTTTGCGCAGTTGACTAAAAAGTAGCCTATGTCCTTTCCCAGGATATAATCTTTCTCCTTGCAAAATTTCATTACGATCCGTTCAGCCGTTTAGTCGTGTAAAGGTAACAAACAAACAAACATAGTTATGTATGTATTATACATATAAACTTTCCTCTTGAATCACTCTATCTATTGCTGAAAACTGCATTAAACTCCGTTGAGAAGTTTAAAAGATCTAAGGGGAAAACGGAAGCGACTTCATTTTATACTATGTAAAGAAGATAGTATCCTAAAACTTAGTATGTAAATAAGCATGAAGCAGGAAATATTTTTTTTATATTTATCTTAGTATAATTAAATAAAAAAGTGGCACTTCGGGAGTGCCAACAGAAGTGAAAAATTAGCGCTCAATGTATGGGTATTCAAAATTTGAAAGCAGACTACACTACAGATACTATATACAGAGGTGTCGGTAACGGTAACAGTGTCGCGAGTTCAATGGTTTTTACACATCTCAAAAACATAAAATCGGTCAACTTCGATCCCACTAGACCTGCCTATTTAGCTTTAATATTGCTACACCCTTACCTGCAGGGTAGATATGAAGTGCCGGACTTTTGACTAGTCAATAAGATCTGACGTGTAACATTTTAATCCACTTTATATGAATGCAATAAAATACTGAATACTGAAAAATGGCCTACGCGTCTAAAGAAATTTCCACTTCAAAATAACTTTTAAAATCCCATGGGGTTGTCCGAAAGTATTGTAGTTTCTTGACATCTAAGTAAATTTAATATACAAGTAAACCAAATAAATTTGACATTGTTACAGAATAAAAACGGTGTTCAGTGCTCACTCCAGGAACCATGGAACATGCACCCTGTAAGTACTCAACAATTCTATTAATTAGGTATTTTGCAATGTATTGTCAAATTGAGACGAAGAATATTGTACTGTGCCAAAGAATATGTCCAGAAAGGGTTTCTCATTTCAAGATCATTGAACAAAAACATTATTCTCAAATTCAAAAGTGAGAAAGTTTAGTATCATTATTTGAATGCGCAAAATACTCAGTATTATCCGAAGTGCTCGTGTACTTTCTCATTTCAACCTCAATCGCTAAGTATCCAAACTAAAACTCACCCCATTGTAACATTCTGCGATTCCAAACAAGCGTAGGAGCGAAATGGGACAATGAGATTCACAGCTGTCGTCACAAGTTGGTCGTCAGTGTTTACCGACAGCGAATCCCGGGCTTAGACACGTACCGTGACGTAGCTAAAGTGTTCACTTCAACTACACGCGTGCATCGTGCATCGTACACTGGTGTGTTCACTAGCGAACAGGCGTTCTCAATCTATGGCTCAGTTTAACTTTTTAAATTTGCGGTCTACTGATACACATTATACAAGCAGTTACTTTCTGTTATTTATATTTTGTTTGGATAATGCATAAAATTATAACAAGTTTTATTTTCTTTATTCATTTAATTTTTTGCACAGTGACACCAAAGCGGCAGCAAAAAACCTTAATATCTAGTACTTATAAACTACTTATTTACACTTAGACACTTAGACTTAGGTCCTACTGAGAATATGAACCACCATATCTGTGAATTTCGCCAAGGTAATATTGAACATATCAACATCTTCGGCTAGACATAAGCCGATGATAACCCGCCCTTGCCCTCGAGATCGCGAGCAGCCTAGATCGTCGCCGCATGTACACGTAATTATCAATACAAACCCACACACATCGGCACTCGCGGATTGCGCACCATACCTCTCAGTAGACGAAAGATGTATGTATGTTACTAACAGCATTTCCCGTCTAACTTCTAGTTTGTAATAACCTACCATTCCTAATACGAATAGAGTGGGGAACATATATGGGTAAAAGGGGTAAGCCCCGTGTAGTTTTAAGTGCAGAAACCTTGTAAACTTATTCTGCATTTCCTCCTAAGTTCCTATGTAGTACCAGAATAGGCAATAGTGTCAATACAACACAATACTTGTTCACGAAATAGTAGCAAAGTTTTGTGTGGTGCGCGGTGTGTTACCGAACTTTATATGCGACCCGCAGAAGTGTAGCAAAAGTTTTTATGTGTACTGCGACGTAAAAGGTTGAGCATAACTGAATGCACTAGCATTGGGCATATGTATAAATAGATCTAGATAATTCTAGATCTAGCTCTCTCACGGTTAATGAATGGCTTTTCGATTACGGTTTCTCACAAATTCGTATGTAAATAGGCTCAGACTCATTTGGAGCTTAGGTAGGAAAGCGATATTTGAGGGAGGCGGAGACGAAAATTTCAGAAATTCTCTTATAAAATTTCTCCTTCAAGGTTAATAAAACCGTTCGTATTACTCTGCGAAGTTATTCTTAATAGTGGCTAAAGGTGCTCTTTGTTTATGCAATTATTCACACCTAATTGCCTTTGAGTATTTATATTTATTACAATTTAATTTCTATATTAACCTTAAAATACCCTAACTACCAAAGTAAGATAATTGGAAAATGAACAATGTAATTGGTGATAATGAATATTGCTGGCCGCTAACTAGCTCAGTATAGAATCTGTGGCAGTGGGTCGTGGGGCTGGATCATATCCAACTGACTATCTCATCACGCAGGAGCCACATGGTATATTATTAACCTGTTACAGCTTATATTGAATCTGACATAAGAATGAATGTCGGCAAGAATATTTTAGATCCCCTGTGTACATAGGTAGACAATACGTACAATACGTGCTTTGCTTAGTTTGGGGCTAGATAGCGCTGTGTGGAAATGTTCAGCATTATTTATTTATATATAAAACAAATAATGTTTTCATTATATATAAGAAACTTTTACCAGGGTCTTATAAGCCATAAAAGTCTTTATACTAACGTAAATGGCTAATATTAAAAAGGTATTTATCGCGTATTCATCTTTTTATTTATTATCCCGAAGTTTCGACTATGTTGCCCGTGGTTTCGGGCAGACTGGAGTACTTTGAGTTACCGTCGCGAAGTGATGGCAGCTGCAGGAACTAACCTCACTTGGTCTTCAGAATTAGAAAAGTCTACGTTCATACACTAACAAAACTGTAATTATGTACTGTGATTGCGAAAGTTTAAAAATACTAACTTAAATTAATTCACGACCCACGCAGACACTGTAAAAATCACAAAAAAATAAAATCATTTGATTGCATTCAAACAGATATATGTTTTACTAAAAGTTGTAGAAAATGAAGCCTTGTCATGACATTTATGTTTCTTCCGCGTCATAATCAGAAATTCGTTATCATTATAATGAAAAAGGGGTATAATTTTAACCTTAATGAGGATAAATTCAGTTCCAGGCATCGCTGGTTTACGGTAGGTAATGTCATCATTATTGCGGCTTATAATCTACTGCTTTGATCATAGTTAACGTGAATCCCTCATTAAAATAAATTGGACAAGATATACATACAACTTTGACGATTAAACTCAATTATTCTACTTCTTACTAAAATTACAAACACGATTTCGAATAGATTTATATCGCAAAGTCAAGGTTTCTACCCTTTTTTAGAATGTTATTTTAAAACAGTAATAGTTTACTCCGGGTTCTGAAAGAGACTGGGTAAATACCACAAAATTATGTATGCTTGTTAATGCACTAATCGAGGAATTTGGTTAGATATAGCTGAAATCACTTTATGCTGAAAATGTAACGTACCTATTAGCACAGATAATAAACATGGAACCGACAAAACTCCTTTTTATTTTACTGACATCAATATACAGGGTGGAATTTTTCAGTCGTACCTAAAAATAAATAAATAAAATAAATAAATATGGCTGGACATTACACACAGCGCTCTCTAGCCCCAAATTAAGCAGAGCTTGTACTATGGGAACCAGATAACTGATAGAATACTTATATACTTTTTTTTTGTAAATACATACTTATAATATATACCTATATATACCTGGGGGGAAAGTCCTCATAATTCGTTATTTGTCGAACTAGAAAATGTAAATCTGTTATTGGCTGTAGGATAGATACATAAGCATTTCCTACTTTTAATTTTTAAGAGCTGAGGATTTCGTTATTACTAAATAAAATAAAATAATACTGAAGATAGCAAATTACACTCAAAGGAAACCTACCTTCTTTCCTTCCGTCTTTCTTTAATTTAAGACACCATGTTTTTATGATTGACCCTATCGATTGGGGCCATAAAAGTATAGGCTGTTATTTTTTTGAACCGTTTGGATTCCCAGGTGTGGCAAGATTTTTCAATAATATATGAAAGCAGTTTTATTAATTTTTAAAAATAAAGGAAGGTTTCCTTTGAGTAAAACTTGCCCTACACAGTACAGTACAGTATATAGAGTACATTCCTTCCAGTTACAGCCCAAAAATTCTACCCTTTATAGACGCTATCTCACTAGATCTAGCTTTCTTTAGGGTTAATGTTTGTTCGAAAATTATGTTGATTCAAATTTGTTTTCTAGCAAGGTATACGTACAAAAAGGCCATTAATATCTCCGCCAACTTGAAAGACATTGCAAGAGATTACAAAATCGATAAACTAAACTCATCAATAAACGATTTATCAGGAACTTGAAGTCTGAAGCAATCAAATACTTTTAAGTATCCCCTAGAACTGGATTAGATGGATTAAGGATTAACATAAACCCTTTTTTTACTTCCGGTTCTCCAACCGGATGGATGGAGGGTCAAAACTTTAAATGCATTCAGAAAGGTTGTTATTACGAGAAGCTCTTTTTGAAATAAAATTTGAGGTTTTTATCAATGTTTTGATTTCATAAAGTTCTTAATCTTAGACTGAGATGTAGTTTTATACCTAGAGTTACTAACATTCACTTACGCGCGACCGTTTTTGTCTGGACAATTTCCCGATTATTTAATTATAATTTGGTACCAAACTACAAATACAGATTTTTTTAAAAACCAACTCTAAAATTTCAAGTCTAGACGGGACTTGAACCCATCTTGATTCTCGTATCAAGAGGAAGGTTGCGGGTTCAAGTCCCGTCTAGCGTCGAAATTTTGGAGATGGTTTTTAAAAAATCTTGGAATTTTCCGTATGTGTTCGGATAAAACTATAAACATAAAAATACTAATACAAATATTGATTCAGTAGCTTTTGTTAGAATAAAAGACAAAAGAAATAAACACAAATTCCAAATATCAAAACTATCTGGTATTTATAGGATACCAAGCGAAATTAGATTTCCTGAGCAAATCCAGCATCATAAGAAATTACGCGAGAGACACGAACGTAAGCGTTTCTCCAATTTCGTTTGTAAGTGGGAGACATACATTGTATGTGTGGAAAATGGAGCAGGTTCACGTACAATACGTCAAACGATCTTCTTGTCTTATTCCGAAGACAAATTTTCCACATTTGTAGTTTGTTCTAAACGAGCTCTCGATTCTGTACTCTTGATGTAGGTACGAGAGTACTCACGGTTCAATTAAATTGCTTTTCGCTTTACCACGCTGTTTTCGTACTCTGTAAGAAAAATTTAACTGAAAAGGATGTGCCTTATTTTGACTGATAATAAATAATAAATAAATATCGCTGGACATTTCACACAGCGCTATCTAGCCCCAAACTAAGCAGAGCTTGTACTATGGGAACCAGATAACTGATAGAATACTTATATACTTTTTTTTGTAAATACATACTTATAATATATAGAAAAACACCCAGACACGAAACAAATATATGTAGATCATGCAAACATTTGTTCCTCGGCGGGAATCAAACCCGCTACCTCCTGCGTCTCAGCCGGCTATACGCCCACTGCGCCACGGAGGCAGCCAATAAAAAATAATGAACACGTATGCTGAAAAAAAGGATCACGAGAGCTTGTAAGGTCTTCGAGCCGGAAGACACCCTCGATGAATCGATTGCATGGTATCGGTCGCAGGAAGTTGATGAATTGAGGTTTTAGAAGCACGGAGGAGGCCTACTTTTAGAGTATAAAGAAATTACATTATTGTATAATGTATTATGTTTTAGTTTTATCGTCCTAAACACCTCAGTATAAAAAAATTTAAGAAAAAATCTTTGATTAGTGTCCTCCGTGACGACCTATGTAGCGCAATGGGAGAATAGCCGGCTGAGCCGCTGGAGGTTGCAGGTTCGATTCCCGGCGCGAAACAAATGTTTGCATGATCTACAGATGTTTGTTCCGGGTTTAGTTGTTTCTCTATGTATTATAAGAATGTATTTAGAAAAAAAAACATACAGGAGTTATCTATTAGTTATCTGGTTCCCATAGTACAAGCTTTGCTTAGTTTGGGGCTAGATAGCGCTGCTGTGTGAAATGTCCAGCATTATTTATTTATTTACTTATGTAGAAAAACGTTTGTTAAAATTATATTCTCATACAATGAGGCATATAAACTACATATACACTTGCAAGGTATATATCCACAATGCAAGTTACCGACCGATGATGATGAAGAATAATAATATTGCCAACCGTAGGTGTCAACAGAGCTTCCACGGTTAAACATCATGTTAATAACTTCTTATTGATATAATCAGGGATGGCTTCATAAGCTATTTTATAATACCTACCCACTAGAGAAATAATTGTAACCCAACATAAATAATACGACATTTGTGTTTGAAAGCATCCAAGGTTTGTAAGAATGAGGGAAACAAAGGGTAGTAAACTGCAGACGTCTTCGCCACAGCCCTCGCTTCGTATGTCCACAAACTTATAGAAACGTTTACCTAACCCAGATATTAAACATAAAATTTTATGGAGGCTGCATTTATATAGAAAACTGAATGCGGTCGACTGTCAAATGGGCGTAAGTTGGAAGAGAACTTTCAATCTTAAATTGCGTGGCCTACTAGTTCATTTGCTGTCACAAAATTTGTTAATAACTTTTGCATTACTAAATCTTAATTTCTTAAATGTTTAATATTAATTACTACAATATTATATTTATCTTATGAAAATAATAAATAACTAACACTAAAATTTATATGTAAAATAAACTTATAATAAATTTATAAAATGGCAAAGTCAAACAATCTTTATTTGTTGCAAATATAGGATCATTTTGATGAATGTCTTACTGTAAGTAAACTAGAAGTAGACGCAAAGGAGGGGCGTGCAATGTTGGCTTAAAATGTCTCTTTTAGAGAAACATTTGTATTCGTTACCTAATATCACGGCTAATACAGACAGTATGAATCTTGTATGGTTGGGGTTGGAATCTGCTTTTTAAGTAAGTGCGTCCAAAACTTGGCTTCCTGAGAACTTAGAGAGTGGCAACGATTTCGCAACATACCTTATCGAAAATGGTAAAAGTAGAATTGGATTTTTAGTTTGTTGTTATCGGTCATGTTATCAAAGTACTGGCTTATCAAGTTACTGGCGCTTATAGCACAGGATCAACCTAGTTTAAGCAGCCAGAGAATACTTAGTGATAATTACATTTACACTGTTTTACCACCTACAAGAAGATCATTGTTATCAATGTTATATGTAATCAAGTTGTCTGAATAAAGATTTATTATTATTATTATTAAAGTAAAAGTTTAATTTATTTTTGTAGTCAATCTGCTTCAGGTTTCAATCACCTGTGAAATAGGGAGGTTTAATAATCGTATTTGAACTGTAAACTTGAATATTTGAATGGCTTATACAGTTCAGCTAATAAGTTGTTTGCAAATGTGTTTTCTGTTTTCAAAACAGTATAATTATAAAGTTTGTTGATCTTAGTTCTGCAGTATAGCCTCAAGCTGGCTAGGAGTGTTCCTTAACAGCTTCGTTACTAGAAACTTTCAGATCGAGCTTAAAAACTAGCCAGCTGAGACCAACGACAAACTTCTGAAGAATTCTGAACATTTAAACGAAGTAGGTTAATCCAATAAATTGCTATTATGCCGGGAAATTGGGCGCGATATTGCGTTGCATTATATTCATTTTTATAAGTAATAGTTACACTAACATGCTGCAGTTATAAAAAAAGCTTCGCTCTTCTTTGTCGTCCTTATCTAGATCTAGAATATTGACAGTTGCATTTCTTTATAGTATTTAATTCTAATTGATTCTAACTAACATATACAACTTATTTTGTTATGTACGACATTAATTTGACACAGACATCCGATATCGTATTAATTGATTTAAGAGGTGGGTTTAATATCGGTGGCTTGCATATTTATGCAGTAATCGATACATTTCCAATAAACAATTTTTGACTTAATCGGCGGCGCCTTTGCGACGATGCCGCTTAGTTAGTTTATCATGTATCTACTTACATGATGAATGAATATGATTGGTTTACCTATTTTATACCGGCTGTTTCATTCATATTTTAGGACTTTATAATGCGGTTTTAATTTTAAATTTTCCGTTGTAATCAATTTGAAAAAACCCAATTTTACAAAAGACTAGTGTTTAGTTCTACCTGTGTTTAATCATTTAATGTCGTACTTAACAAAATACGTAGTATATTACGCCTAGGAATATTAAGCCCCAAGATAGTAATAGTTTATACCGGACCAAGTTGCTTTTGAAGACTAGTAACTTGATTTCATGTCGCTTATAGAAATGCAAATTGCTCACTCTAACTTTGTTCTTCGGTGCAAAATGGGTGATAATAAACGTCTTGGTTTAGATGTTTCATAAGTTTATTAAAAGGATTTTTTTTAATTATTTTGAAATCAAGGAATCATCGAGTACCATACAAAACTATCAACACGTCCTATTTCCAGTGAATCACAAAGGAAACCGTCCATTTCACGAGAATAAATGAGAAGTTTCTTCTTCTGTAATTTGTCCTATAATAGGTATTTTAATTTGATGTTTATACATCAACCCAACTTATAACAAACGCAAAATATAAACGAAGCAATTAAACTTCTAAAGACTTTTAAATTGGTCAACTGAATCAGAAAATCTCAGAAGCCACACTAAAATGGCATTACAAAATAATTATTGATGTTCCAAGAGGCACATTCCATTAATTTGCCTTTTCTCAAAGAGATATCCCTAAAGCTCCACACAAAACACGCTATCAATTCTAACTTGTCCTCAGCCAGAAATCCAATCGTATATCGTTCGAAGTTTCGATTTTAAACTGTTAGTATTTCGAAAGGTAAGTCTACCTCTGTGGCAGTCACATGTTACTGTCTGGCACACTGCCAGCCTTTTCAAGGGGGCTAACCTTCATCGTAATCGAGATGGTTTTCCTTTCGAAAATTAAGCAGGTAAGTATTTTCCTATGAGTGGCCAACTAACTCTAGTGTCGAAGAGTTTAGGCCCCCTAAAGGACTCCTGCATGGCTTTTTTAACCAGGATCAACGTCTACCAGAACATGCAAGTGCTCAATTGAAAATACCATGGTGTCTGGTATCCCATCTACATAGTATACGTGCGAAACGTTGCTTACCTCATTATGGTCTAAGAGCCGGTGAAGATCGACCTTCACCGATCTGATAACCAGATGAGACATATTTTTTATCAAATATAATTTATAAACAAATATGCCTATAATTACTTGCCTATCTAAAAGTGCTCTCTAAAAGTTTTTAGCTAGGCAACAGTACTATAAGTATGATTTTTTGCAGGCAATGATTTTGTAATAAAGTAATCTAAAATTTGATATAACTTTCGATAAGTTAGCAGAACGATGGAGTCAGCTATACTGACTTACCTGTTCACATCGGCTTGCCAGGTAGCTATACACAGAAATGAGTAGGCAAGCCTACTGAGGCATATTCTTTGTGTTAAAAACTAACAGTGAAATAAAATTCATTTGGTTATCAAAAGAATGAAAGTGATGAAAAAAAATCGATTAAAGTTAATTTAATTAAAAATAGCCATAAGCACTTTTAGATAGGCAAGTAATTATAGGCATATTTGTTTATAAATTATATTTAATCAAAAATACGTCTCATCTGGTTATCAGAGCGGTGAAGGTCGATCTTCACCGGCTCTTGGACTATTAGGAACGGCTAAGTAAGCTAGGAGCGCTTCAGAAGCAAGTTCATTCTGTTATGATGATTTATAGGGAGAGATTTACGGATATCATTTTCGGACATTTTATCATGACAACATAAACTAATTCAAGGAATTACTTTATCACATAATCGGTCACGTGAAATGTGGTTCTGTTTTCAAGTTCTTCTATTTTAGTCGACAAAATTAGACTAAGGGCAACGATGCCTGAACGTATTTAGTGACTACAAATCATACAAATACGTCAAATTTAAACATGATTAGTACACTTTAACTCTCGTTAAGTAAATAATGTAATGACTGTTGTAATAGATTTCGATTTCCATTAAAATAGGTCTCCAGGAGCCTTCAAAGCATACCAAAATGCCTTTAGGTAGGTACCTCTATTCAGTACCCTTACCTGTTGAATAATGGATCCTTACCCTCGAGACTTATTTGAATCAGACTTAATGATGTTTACCATTATATCTGCCGGTAGCACGAGCTCGATTGCCAAGTTTTGTTCGGAATACCCTTTTTTATTGTTTACGAATGTTGTTTGTTATATAACTTCAAAACATGCTGTTTATCAATTATTTTGATAGTCGTGACGTAACATTGATATATTATATTGGTTCGGAATAACAGATACTATCGATGAACTTATTTGTATTTAAGTTCCTGGCTACATTATATAGGATACAGGTATGAGATAAACTTTTTCGAAGCCTCGAAGCGCAGTGAAACTTTTTTCATGCTGGTATTTTGAGGGCAGCATTAATTACACCTAAAGCATTCACTCTGACTTTAATAAGTGTTTTCATTCCCTTATTCTGACATGCTGTAGGGCATAGTATACTTACGACACATGATTTACCGACTGTCTACTTACTGAGTAAGAGATCCGATGATGTACCTATAACACGCCCGTCCATGGGTGCATGCGGATTAATATAGTCGTAAGCTAATTTATTTTTCTAACCTTTATAACACCTTTTATAAAGTAACTTCAAATAAGTATAATACCTTACCAAAGTCACTTTGTAATGCTGGGGCTACATTAGCGGGCGAAGATTTGTGTTGCGTTGGCGCGCTAAAAACATCGTGTACGGGAATACGCGATGTTCTTGTCTACATTAGGCGGACTAAGATTCGGGTCGCGTTGACGCGATACATCGTGCCGGCTTGTGTTATGGTGTGGCTGTGCGGCCGAGATGTAATTCAAAATGGAGGAAGTAGTGGCGTTGCATTTTATGTCGGTAAATTATTATTTATTACAATTATACGAGTATCATTTGTAAATAATATGAAAAAGAAGAGAAAGAGGAGATGGTGGATGACCAAATGTTTCTTCTTGTGGTCGGGGTTACTAGGATTCCATATAATACTCTCCCTTTCATACAATTGCATGAACTCCCACACTTTTTCGTTACTCTGCTCCATGGTGTACAAAAAACACAGAAGCACGTCCGTCCTGCATCAAAGTCTGGACGACACTGAAGTGACGTAGGTGTAGCCACCCAAGCGAATACTGTCGCGACAAATCCCTTTGATGCGCGCCAGTTTACCGACAGTGCCCCAATAATACATCGTCTTCGCCCGAATACTACGCGTTGCAACGATCTACCCGGCCACACTCATCGCGTTAATACAAATATTTGCCGTAGCCCGCTAATGTAGCCCCAGAATAAGTATGACATTGAAGTACGTACGAACCTACATATTCGTTTCTGTTCTCAATTATTATGTTACTCTGATTGTGTTATATGCTTTGTTTAATTATGTCCGATCTGTGTTATTGTGTGTGTCAAACAAACTTATTCTATTTTATTATATGACTAATTTTATAGGTATGTACATATTCCATTTGAATAGCGCTCAGACCTCACAACTATACAAAAATGTATTAGATTGTGAAGCTCAAGCACATTAAAGGAATCTGTGCTGATGAATACACGTATACGAAGCAATGTTACTCATGTAATGTTTTCAGTTTGTTAATGTAATGTTCACTCATGTGCACGAGTAGGCTTCTGCCACGCTATTAATGCTGCAACTACATGTAAGTTCTTATGAATAAGTGTAATTATACATTTGCGCTCGGGGAGGCAACTCAATTTCCTAGTACTTAAACAGTTTCCCGGTCTTAGGGGAGGTAGGGTGTGGGGGACATTTCCGCATCATATAGCAATTCCGTATGCACACATGTAAATACGTTGTTACTTATTAAGTAAACAAGTGCTTTGAGTAATCGTTAAAGTTTGCATTTTTAAAGCACGTTCTACGGAAAGGGTTGAAAGGGGAAAGGGATGTCGTGGGTCATGCATTTATTTATGTAACTAGCACTATTTTTAACTTCATAATGTGTGACTGCTTATAAAAAATGGGTTTATAGAATTACTTTTTCATATGAATAAAATAAATAAATAAAATAAATATTGCTGGACATTTCACACAGCGCTATCTAGCCCCAAACTAAGCAGAGCTTGTACTATGGGAACCAGATAACTGATAGAATACTTATATACATTTTTTTTTTGTAAATTCATACTTATAATATATAGAAAAACAACCAGACCCGGAACAAATATCTGTAGATCATGCAAACATTTGTTCCGTGGCGGGAATCGAACCCGCTACCTCCTGCGTCTCAGCCGGCTATACGCCCACTGCGGCATGAAAGGAAAAATAGCGTCGCAATGTCTTATATACGAAAAAGTATGGGTTGTTGAGTTTTAATATACAGTGTGTCCCTGGATAAAGTGCAACCCCGAAAGGGGGTGAAACTAGATCAAAAATTATCGACAAAAAAATAGAAAAAAAAAAATTAAAAAAATTTAGTATATACTTTATTGATGAATTAAAATTTTTATTGCTCACTAATGACTCTATTTAATAAAAAAATGATTTCTTCCAAAGTAGTAGGTCTATTTTGTTAAAATAAAAACCATAATCATGTCAGATATGTGACGATGACGATAAAATAACAAATAACTCACAAACAAGTGGCTATCGTGACTGAAAGTTTAATTTTTGTATTAAAATTACATTTTTTAGGCTGTTTTTTCCAATAAACTCCAAAAATCTTAAAATTAAGCCTATAATACTAGAAATTTTTATGACTTTTTATTATTGTCTATCATAATAGCTTTTAAATAAAATAAAAACCTACGTTCTAACATAAAAAATGTGCTGGCTAGGAGCATTTAAAGTTGACACGCCAGCACATTTTTTATGTTAGAACGTAGGTTTTTTTTTATTTAAAAGCTATTATGATAGACAATAATAAAAAGTCATAAAAATTTCTAGTATTATAGGCTTAATTTTAAGATTTTTGGAGTTTATTGGAAAAAACAGCCTAAAAAATGTAATTTTAATACAAAAATTAAACTTTAAGTCACGATAGCCACTCGTTTGTGAGTTATTTGTTATTTTATCGTCATCGTCACATATCTGACATGATTATGGTTTTTATTTTAACAAAATAGACCTACTACTTTGGAAGAAATAATTTTTTTATTAAATAGAGTAATTAGTGAGTAATAAAAATTTTAATACATCAATAAAGTATATACGAATTTTTTTTTAATTTTTTTTCTATTTTTTTGTCGATAATTTTTGATCTAGTTTCACCTCCTTTCGGGGTTGCACTTTATCCAGGGACACACTGTATATCTAGCTAAAAAATCATCAAGATTTCAGTTGGAAGCGTATTACGCTCACGCTACTTATCTCACTTGTTGTTTAAAAACAATTTTTACCTTATATAAAAAGAAAGTGGCAAAATTTACCCTAAATATTCTCAATATTTTCGTAAGGTTCATTGAGAAGGCACATTTGACCGTCTGTCATTAAAAAAAATTAATGTATGTATTGTCATAAGAACGCAGTAGCTACATCTTATATTATGTGGGATTTCGTCTACTAAAATAAATAAAAATAAGCGTTGGCGTCTTCTATAAGGCGACCGTCATTTGATGACAATTGAATAGAAATGTTGGTATTGCTAGAGCTTGGCATCACGGTAAGAATCATTTAAAAAACGCTACCGGTCAGTAGCGACTAGCGATGGTGTAACATGCACTAAAATTGCTGTAAGCAAGTGAAACGTTATGGTGACGGTGACACAGGAGTTATATACCGCTAGCTATTTTATAGTTTTTGCTTACATTTGGATAAATGTAATATGATGTTATCGTGTATATAACGTTAACTGCTGTATGTGAGCACCATTAGGGTGCGGACTGACTTGTATCATTTGAATGTAATGTAACATCTTACATTGTGAGCAGTCGCACAGTCAAGACAGCTTGTTACGCACGTTTTTAGCAGACGCTACCGTAACACATCACGCCCGTTGCAAATGTTACGTTACTATATTATGTATAATGTATATGTAGGTCGCCACAACGCGGCACACATGATGAAGATGCTAAAATATTTTATTTTAATATAAAATATCGCACACCATACAATCAAATGGACCAATGGCGAAGAAAATATATATTTGCATATTACAGTATTTTAAAGTTAGTTATCTTAAGTTACCGAGCGATAAGAATATACTAGTATCATCTTAAGATACGAAATCGTAAACAGGTTTATTAAAGATTTTCAAAAGGATAAAAGGATTTTATAAACATATCAACATATTTATCTTATCCGTGTGTGATACCATTATTATTCTTATTATTAGCCCACTGTGTCCCACTGCTGTGCAAAGGCCTCCCGCCACTCTTTCCAGACACTTCTTCCAGGCGCTAAGACAGTCCAGTCTAGTATAATATTACAAGCTTTTTATTAAGTTGCAATGTATTGTTACGCCGAGGCTGTTAAACAATGAGTAATAATCGAACCTTCTCGAACGCTTTTGTCTTACTGTGTTATTGTTGCTATTGTTTGTGGTTTCGCAGAATGGGGAGTGGCCATTGTGTCGAGGGACCGACCCTTTCCTGGAAGGATCGACATCGTTCTCGAACAATCGAAATGTGTGCGATATAAATAGGCCGGAGAGATGGCCGGACAGTCTGAGTCTCAGTGAGTGAGTGAGTCTCAGCGAGGCCCTGGAGGACTGACGTGGAGAAGGGTCTCGCGTGAACAGTAGTTGCTCCCGAGTCAGTCTGGATTAAGCTATACGTGCGATCATTTCGGTGACTTTAAGTGGTGCACCAGTGGTGTGAATTAGTGTGTTGTGATACGTGTGACCAAGTTCGTGTATTCATCGTTTAGTGCTGAATAAAAGTGTTATTTTGGTTGGATCGATTCCCATTACTTTATCCCGAACCCTCAGCTCGTAACAGTATGTACGTTTGTCCGGGTGGAATCTTGCAAATGAATTTTAAACCCGTTCCCCTCAACCGGTTGAGTTGAAATTTGGAATACATATGTAACTTCGGTGACAATGCAATAATATGGTACCATTGAGGTGGTCTCATGATGGAGACGGATGCTAGACAACGGAACTTCTTAGTAGGCTACGAGTGTTTGGGCTCATTGGAATCTGCTTACGATTTATGAATTGTATAAAGGCTTGTTTTGAAAAAGTCATTTTTCAACAAAAAACTTATAGCCTTTTAACTTAAGCTATCGAAGCATAATATATTATAACATCCTCGTCGTGTATGCGCTTTATAATGACAATTGTAATGCTCTTATTGCAACGTGTTACGTTACGTTCAAACAAAGTAAGTCACGACCTCTTAAGATTGTAGGCACGCTCCAAAATATCCAATGGCCCACGACAGCCTATGAATCGTTAGGCACAAAGTTTTTGTCTCACAAAATTGGATTCTCTTTGACATTGGTTCACGTTTAGTTTTATCCTGCGATCCTGCGGTGAATTCGAGGTCGATATAATCCCACACTGTTTTTAGTCGAAATGTATTGGCGGCTTTCAACTTGAATACTGATTACGAGTTCAATCTACATTATTCAATTTCATTATTATTGATCGAGCGAAGCGAGATCTCTAAATCAATTTGGGCAAATCGGCGTTCTATGTATGTGTGTATGTTTTTTTGTCCGAAGACAACTTACGAAGGGTTTATCTGATCATCGTAAAATTTCGTATATATGTCGGAGTGATGCCACAATTTTGGTGTGACTCAATGAACTAAAAATGTGTGGGGTTGTTGAGACATTGGTATTTAAGAGGGGTAAAAAAAAACAAAATGGGTCTATCTGGTCAAGTGGCACATCTATTAAAAGGTGTTTATGCGTACATTTCGACCCCATTTTTATTTTTAGTTTAAACCTTGTAGTTTTTAAGTTATTAGCCATAACATAAACTAAACTTTGACAAAATTCACACGGTACACCGGTGACTCAGTGATATAGGCCAAAGTCTGAAATCTAGAATAACTGCAATTTTTAACCCAAAAATTATAACCAATTAACATGAACTCCCGTTACCTGTACTTTAAATGAAACTGTAGGTCAAGCTAGATGGTTATGAATTTCGTGGCACTATTTTGATAGTCAAAGATTACAAATAATATATTTTTGTTTTTATGGGAGACTCGCGAGATCTCAGTTCGGGGCGAACCACTAGTTATTTTTTATTATTATTCTCACTTTAGTACGATTCTACTTACCATTCAATTAGAATCAAATAGCTTATAATATTAGCTTTTATTTTTGTTTCTAGCGTCACCTTTCCTGCGCTCGCTCATCTCCCGCACGTCATTATGCCATGTGTTGTCCAGTCCTCGATGATGATGATAATTTACTCTGTAGTACGGCTATTTATTCTCAAATCACTTTACACTATTTAAAGACAGCATAAAAACACGGGACGCACTGTCCCACCTGTCAATGTCATCCTGCAATTAACGTCATTCGGTTTTTTGTACTCGCGTCGCTTCTCACAAAAAAATAATTAAATTGTGTTTTCAAGTTTTTAGTGTGAAAAATCGTGAAAATGGATACAAAAAGAGAACACAGAAAGTAGATAAGAATCATCTACTTCGAAATATCAAGAAATAACCTACCGATTTCGGATTTGGAAAGGTTATGAACATTTGACATTGTATTTTCTTCAAGAAATCTACTAAAAACGTGTTCTTGGGATGATATATTCCCTCCAAGGTAGAAGAATAGGTGCCTACGGTGTGTTTTTTTCACACGATCAATCAAGACTTTCATATTGGCAAACTCGTGGGGTTCTGCACTGAAAGCACTTGACTAACACTAACCTAGGTACCTAAAACAAGACTCAACCATGGTCTAGGGCCGTCCTTCGGGGACGAACGTGATCTAACCGAGGCTTTGATTGGCTAATCTGCGGGATTATGCACCCCAAATGCCCTCGCTGGTTGTACCTACCTATTTATACACAGCTGTGATCTAGGGGCGTCTTTTTGAGGCGAACATGATCGATTATGACTTTGACTGGCAAACCTTTGCGGTTCTGCGACTAAAGTTTTTTATCTAATGTGTACCTAGTACACACTCAGTAGTTGCCTTGCTGGGGTGAACTGGAAAGTAATGTAATACCCATCGGTAGTTACAGATAGCTATGACAATTATATATGTCAAGATTCCTACCTCTCTTACCTGAGATGCTAGATGAATGGGATAAAATGCATCCATTGTAATCTTGTAGAGAGAAGTTCAGATGGAGCAGAAGAGTGCAACACTGCACAAAGGCAAATAGCCTGATCAAAGAGGAAATAACCTTCCTTTGCTAACTATATTCTAATAAATTACCCAAAGTGGAAATATAAGCAACCAGTGGATTGGACTCCTACAGGATACATTATGTCTGAATTCAAGAGACCGGAGGTCATTGATTCTATTTCATATTAAGAAAAAAGGTTCCCGTTCAGAAGAATATGGGCTTTAAACCGGTGGGGTCCTCCTCATCAGGATGCATTGCTGACCCCAATATAAAGAAGCCAGCAGCTGCAGGGGGAACACCGGAGGCAGGCGAGGACACTGCAGCGCAAGGAGATGAGGGAGGTATGCAGATTACACCATTTTTATGATAACTAGTAAGCTTATCATATGGTATGATACCATTCTTGAATGGATGAAGGAGTATAACAATTATCTGGGAGTTATTATTAACTTCTCTGATTTGAAACTCTGCCAGATTATATTGAAAATCAAAACATTGTTAACAGAAGCAGGTTATTGAAATCTGAAAATAATCTGTTTTTATACATCAATTTTTTTTTCTTAGCCTAATGGTACCTTATCAACATATACATTCACTTTGAATTTAAATAAATAAAATAAATTCATCGGTAGTTACTGAGCATTCTAAATAAAAAGTTTTTATGTGAACTTAAACAACAAATGTTTGTTGTTATCATCACAGGTTTTAATACTGAACTAAAGTTATGCTCTTAGTATAAATAAAAACCAAGAAAATATATTTAAATGGAAAATACTACCAATTTAGAGTTGCATGGTTAATTTTCAGTAAAATCATGAAATGTTGTGGTAGGTAAGTGGTTCACTTAATAAAATTGGTTTTTTTTTTTGTGTCAGTATTGAGCCACAGTTATTTTCTCTGCATGAATTATTACTTCTCTGGGTGTAAATAACGAGAAACTTGGAGGAAATGTTACCAATTAATTATGGAATTACCTATAAGGTACACCAACAATATGATAGTTGCTCAAGTAATAGTATGGGCTCAGACAGTGGAATGTTAGTATCAGTTTGCTCTGTAATTACCTTATTATGGGATTACCAAAACAAATGGCCTTGAGGGAATAAAACTTTTTATCATTAAACCACTATGATAACTATGATGATACTTCAATAAATGATTGATGACTGGTAGATAATGCTATTAGCATTAAGTCCTCCTAGCACTATTATGTTTTGTGTGAAAATATTAAATAAATAAATATTTGATGCAAAGAAGATCTACAAGAATGCAGGGGCTGGCGAGCCTCATGCATGTGATGCTGAAATACCTTGTGGTATGTGGACAAGGGATCAAGCAAACTTCATATTAATTTAATAGATTTAATGACAAACTTTGTTTGTTAATTTAAGTAATTTGTACTAAAGATATTGATAATACTACAGTTATTTCATACATAAATGAATTATGATGATGACATTATAAATATTGCAGTACCTGTGAGTAGGTATATTTATGGCAATGGTGTTTGACTAGAATTAATTGGGTATTTGCTTAATAAGGAAATACAGAAATTATGTACACTTAATTACAGATCTTGAGGAAGGAAAACAATTAGATCAGGTCATAATGGATGGGAACCAGTAGATGTTTATTTTGCAAAATTTGCTTCAGTTTTTGGACAATCTTAGATCTCATTGCTTCTAAAATAGGTGTCAGTTCTATGTAACTATCATGGCACCCAGATTCATTCGCCGGGGCAGTTGATGTTTTATCTTAAATTGGTCAACCTTTTTTCTTCTTCAATAATTTTTTCCTCCCTGTATGAATTTAAAACCTCTGGGGAAATTCAATACAAAAAGAAAAGGAAAACGGATTGTGATTGTTATCTTTTGAATAACACAACTGTTTTACCATTTAATAAAAGTTTTTAACTTCTAATGTGGTAATATTTAAAACAAATAAACATGTAGGTACCTAGTACAATCCCAGGTTGTTTTATCTTCTTTTTCGTTATGACAGATAGATTACAGACATATACTCTTCCTCTTTTTGTTATGCGCACCGCCAAGGAGTGGAACGCTTTGCCTGAGTCTGTGTTTCCTGATAAGTACAACCTAGGGATCTTCAAGTCACGAGTGAATAGGTTTCTTCTAGGCAAGTGTGTACCATCGTAGACTGCATCATCGCTTACCATCAGGCGAGATAGTGGTAAAACGCTAGCCTATAATTTATAAAAAAAAAAAAAAAAAACTACAGAAAAGATTTGTACAAAGTCAAGCTTAGCTGAACGAGGGTCCTTCCAGCAAACCTTTGAGGATAGAGATAGCTGTTTGTAGGATATGTTCACTGTCACTACTAGGTGACGTTATTTTTTTACCACAACCTGTTAATAATGGCAGGAATTTTATCAGTAGAAGTAACTTCTGGTCGTAGTAACTTAGTAACTGGTAAACATTTTGGTTTTAGAATGAATAGGTAACTAGGTTCGGTACTTACCACTAAACAATATTTGTCACAAATTTTTTGGATGGGCCATACATTGCCAGTTCAAAGAGATATCAGTTACTACTCATAGCATCTCTGGAGTGATTATCTATTTATCAATTAAGATTCATAGGGTCCACAGGAGCTAATTAACATAAATAATGAAAAAAAAAAAAAAAAAAAAATGTTCCTATACGATAGATAGGCATTCATTGTGAATAAATGAATCTAAACTACATAATCATTCCTTTTTTAGGAAATACCTACCTAATGATAAAATAAAGTTTATGGTAAAATAATGTATACTTCAGATTGAGGCATTCATTGTGAATAAATGAATCTAAACTACATAATCATTCCTTTTTTAGGAGATACCTACCTAATGATAAAATAAAGTTGATGGTAAAATAAAGTATACTTCAGATTGAGATTCACTACATATAGATACAATGATAGATTGGATGTGTTTATTTAATTAATTAAGAATGTTTATATTGACAAAAAAAAAAAAAAAAAAAAAAATACATGCCTAGTTTAGAAATAAATATTAGATAAGACGGTTATGCTTCTAAAATTGTTTTTAGCGCAAGGGGCCAAAAAACTTTAATAATTTAAACTTATAATCAACATAGTAGTTAGAGATTCCTGTTCCTTTAATCTTCAGCATTTAAGTGGTATCAACCTTATTTGGGCTCTACCTTGTATAATGAAGAGTAGAGCCAGCTAGAGCTGGGATTAATTACTTAGGTTTTAAGGATGATAAAACGAAAATATTGAGTCTACTAATAATATGTAAGTAATCTATAAGGCGCTAAACCTTACAGAATGGTATCAATCATTAAATCAGCCATTCGATTGAATTCTTATTTTTTGGATAATAGTGGTATAAAAGCATTTTCACCGCCTATACGCTACGTAGGTAAGGGTACATGCTTCTATCGCGATACCGCTCCGAAAGCCGAAGAACGGCCGCTTGAACTGGAGAGTCTTCCTCTTTTGCATGGGTTATACAGCCGATTGGTTAATAATTAACACTTTACTGACGTTATACCTACCTATATCAAGAATAATATTGATTGGGTTTGTTTAATTAATTGTTACAATTTAGTTAAATGATTATGAAGAACAGAATTCTCCAAATTAATTATCCTAAATCAAGATAACTATCTAAGAAAAAGCAATATTATTTATATTGCATAATGTTAATTAGTTTAATATTGAGTAGAGGTTTTTATCTTCAATTTATACATAGACATAGACAATTTAAATTAAGTATAAAGTTTCTTGATTTTACATGAGACTTTTGACATCTACAGAGTAAATTATCATCATCATCGAGGACTGGACAACACATGGCATAATTAAATAGTCAAACAAACTTACCCCTGTAAGTGATGTTCGACTGGAATTATGCCAGGTGTTGTCCAGTCCGAAGATGATGAGTCCCACCCAACCCTTTAATCTAATACTTAGATGTACCCTTGAAGTAAAATCAAAAATCTTTAGTGATTCTGTAAACTTAATGACGTTAATTGCAGGATGACATTGACAGGTGGGACAGTGCGTCCCGTGTTTTTATGCTGTCTTTAAATAGTGTAAAGTGATTTGAGAATAAATAGCCGTACTACAGAGTAAATTATCATCATCATCTTCGGACTGGACAACACCTGGCATAATTCCAGTCGAACATCACTTACAGGGGTAAGTTTGTTTGACTATTTAATTATCCTCTACTTGCCGCGTGTAAACGGAGAATTGAGCGAGAACTTTAGAAGAATGTATTAGTGATACTGGAAGAAATGAAAACGTTTACTCATACGTGTACTAAAGCACTACCCTTTCTAGTTGTACTAGGTCTCTTCTAAAGACTAGAATAATATAAATCGATCTATAAGTAATTATGTACTCAAATATTGAGGGTAATTCTGTTGGCTAAAAATAAATCTAAGTGATGCGAACGTTTTCGTGAACAAAAAGGTCCATCAATTTAAAAGCTACATATGCCACGGGCAGAGACAAACAGAGAGACAAAGAAAGAAGGGAGAGAGATAAAACCCTCTTTTTACGGTAATGGCTAAAAATGATTCCTGTATTCAGATGACTATAGCCATAAAAAAGAAGGTGAATTTATCATAGTCATTCATTATACTTTATAAACATTAATTTTAAACCCAAGCCAGTAAACCGACCATTTTCTGGTTAAGGGTACCTTCTTTATCGGTGTAAACGTTTACCATTCCATTAAGCCTGTTTTGCATACCTACCCTTTTCTTATATAAAGGTGATTTTACACAGACGCGATTGCAGCATGTCTACTCACTCTCGATTACAAAATGATACTGTCTACGAAACGCTTCTGCATACAAAAAAAATTACATATTTCAAATAAGATTTTTTTCTTTGATTTCGTGACTAAAGTCTTTAATTCTGAATTTATAACGAACTAGCTGGCTCTCCCGCGGCTTCACACGCGTGGTTTATCAATAAAACCTTATATATTATATAACCTTATATAAATATACATAATATATACAATATAAATAAATATAAATAACTCAATAAATTATTATCCTACGAACAGTCGGGTAAAAAGTAGCCTATGTCCCTATCACGATCATAATCCTTACGAAATTACAAAATCAAATTCTGCCTCCGTGGCGCAGTGGGCGTATAGCCGGCTGAGACGCAGGAGGTAGCGGGTTCGATTCCCGCCGCGGAACTAATGTTTGCATGATCTACAGATATTTGTTCCGTGTCTGGGTGTTTTTCTATATATTACAAGTATGTATTTACAAAAAAAAGTATAAGTATTCTATCAGTTATCTGGTTCACATAGTACAAGCTCTGCTTAGTTTGAGGCTAGATAGCGCTGTGTGAAATATCCAGCAATATTTATTTATTATTTAAATACCAATTATACCAAATTTAATCGAAATCGGTCCGGCCGTTAAGTTGTGAAAACGTAACAAACAGACAAAATGATAGAGAGAGTTAATTTTCAAGTTTAAAGTATAAGTATGAGGTTTGAAGATATACAAACATAAATAAATAAATAAAATAAATATTGCTGGACATTTAACACAGCGCTATCTAGCCCCAAATTAAGCGGAGCTTGTACTATGGGAACTAGATAACTGATAGAATACTTATATACATTTTTTTTTGTAAATACATACTTATAATATATAGAGAAACAACCAGACCCGGAACAAATATCTGTAGATCATGCAAACATTTGTTCCGCAGCGGGGATCGAACCCGCTACCTCCTGCGTCTCAGCCGGCTATTCGCCCACTGCACCACGGGGGTTGTCAAACATAAGGGCTTAGTTTGTATATCTTGTAGAATTTATATATAAAAAGTCAACAGGCTTGGTTAACATTTAGGAGTGGAAAAATGTATTTTGTATTGAAATACGTTTGATATCCTCCATAAGTAAAAACACTGAAACGATGTTGAATCGCGTTTATATAGCTATTTAAGTCACTGTGTAAAACACACTTTAAATATTTACCGGAAATGAGTCCGCCGCGCTACTGGAAACAAAAGCGAATTGTCGCATTTTCTAATGCTTTCACATCGCTTCATAAAATAACTCAACACTAACGTTTTAACAGAGTGAATGTTATTTTGTACTACCTCGCTCACTCACAGCCTTCGTGCGCGTCGTTTGTTAATAAAAACAACATCCCCCTTCTGCGCATTCAAATAAAAAGTGAACTGTCTTAATCCCGGTCATAATCTAACTATGTACGAAATTTCATTGAAATCTTTCCCGCCGTGTAGTCGTTAAAACGTAACAAACAGACAGATAGAGAGACAGACGGACAGAGAGACAGAGTTACTATCAAATTTATAAAATTAGTAAGGATTTCTTAACAATTGAACCGAAACATTGTCGGTCGAAAAACCGATAAAACGGTACGTGATAAATCCCGTATTTATATTAATAAATTATTAGCAATTTTTAAATCACAAAGTATCTAATTATTTCATGGTCCATGGATGTAGAGAGAGCAAACGCAGGGCTAACAAACCTTTGCTAGATGGGCCGACGAAATCGTTAAGATGCGACGAGACAAAGACAGGAACATATGGCTCAAAATGGAGGTGATAGTGGGTGGACAAGAGTTGAATATGATGATGATTCATATACTTTTTCAGCTAGCAGTTTTATCAGCTAAGTACTATGTTTAACCTTACTGAAATCGGCTAAGACCTTTATTGTTATTTTTGTTAGAAAACCAATAATGCAGTAGAAAGGTCGCTTTTAAGCGATAAGACCGCCAATTGTACTATTTGCTTTGTGTATTCTAGTTTGTTTGTATTTTTTTTGTTTATATTGTGTACAATAAAGTGTTTTTATTCATTCATTCATTCAAAATTGTACCCAGCTATCGCCATCAAATTTTTTGACACTTCTTGTCCACATTCCAAAATCCTAATATGGTTTGGGTGCTACGAAGAATATTATCAACATACATTCAAACTAATATTATCAATTCCAAAGCAACTCTCTTCCTCTCGTCTTCTCTCTCTTATCACTCTGGCTGTCTGTTTGTTAAGTTTTCACAACTAAACGGCGAAACCGACTTTGATGAAATTTGGTATAACTAGGATTAAGATATGGCTACTTTTCATTGACAAACCACGCGTCCAAATTCGCGGCCGGAAGTTACATAAATACGAGAGATAATCATATATCTTCTTCGGCAGTCGAGCAAAATGCTAATAAACAATTTCCCGTTGACACGCGCGTCTAGCTGACCGTTTGGCGTAAGGCCAGGGAATCTGCTGCCATTTTTACACTACTTTTTTTGAACGATTCACGGTCTGTATAATTCAAATATATAGTCCGTTCATGCTAGGTCTGCATAGTGATAAAAATCGGTAACGGTAGATATAAAAATGTAGTTGAAAACAGCTTACGGGTTTCCAACTTCTGCAACTGAGCTCTGTGAAATAAGCGCTAAGGAGGCGTATACATCGCTGAGTGACGATCGGATTTGTTAGCTAGATTTACTTGGATATATTTAGAAGTAGCTGTTGCCCACGACTTCGTACGCGTTACACTGCTAAATGGTAACCTAGAAATAAAGTTAAACTCGCGATTGCAACTTGAGTTGACCCCATTTTTATCCCATGGGACCTGATTTATATGAGACAAAAAGTACCCTATCTGTTAATCCAAGTTATAATCTACGTAAATACTAAATTTCATCGAAATCGGTTCAGCCGTTACAGCGTGATTGAGTAACAAACAAACAAATAAATAAATAAACAAATATCCAAACTTTCGCATTTATAATATTAGAGTGATTTAAACTTTTTGACGCAAAGTAAATATTAGTGTAATAACAAGCTCAAAGGTTTTGCATCCAATCTATTAAAACGAAACATTTAATAAAATTGTTTTTCAAAAACATAATATGTAAACACATGTTGAATAACACAACACATAGTGAAATATATACTACAGTAAACTTAAAGTTTGTATACACATGGGTGCAAATTTGGTAGCGCACTAACCTCCACCTTGCGTAGATCGAACGTATATACCGTTAAGGCTAAGTTCATATGAACGCGCGGTACCGCGCGGAAATACTAACCACGCGGTAGAAGATCAAGCTAAATAGTGTTTATCGTCTACATTACGGCGCGCCACGGTTGCACGCGGTAATGTTGACAATAAACACTACTTAGTTTGATCTTGTACCGCGCGGTTAGTAGTTCCGCGCGGTACCGCACGTTCATATGAACTTAGCCTGAAACAAGACTTCATGTTCGAAGTCGAACGGAACTGCTCACAAAACGTCAAAACGTTTAGCATACCAATATACAATGTACTGCTCATCGAGCATTACCTGAAGGGCCACTAGGTATAAGTATTTATTTGGTTTTTTAGATGAATGTAACATTAAAAAAATCTTAAAACGTACCATTTCTACCCTTAGAGCATTAAACCAACCGGAGGCGCCATTGACAGGCGTTCCCCTCTGCCAAAGGTACAAGACCGCCGGTCATACCGGTTATATAAAACTAGTTGCCGCGCGCCCCGGGCCATTCAGCGGATCACAATGAGTGCGGAACGACGTGAGCTGAAAATGCCGAATTGTAACGTGTTTTCGTGTAATAAAAGATCAAAAACATCTAGTGTACAAAAGGATAACATTACTTTTCATCTGTAAGTATTATTACGTTTAAATATTATCAAATAGTACATTAAATTTGCAAAAAACTAAAAAATATTGTCAATCTAAAAGTGTTGCCACTTAATGGTAGTAGGTCTACTTTAGGCCAATTTTTAAAGTTGTCTGTATAAATATTTAATTAAAAGTTCTTTTTCACATTCGTTAATATTAACATAATTTATTCAATAAAGAAATGGTACTAACCATAAATAACGTGAAATATAATTGTAGATGCTGATTGAATTAACGATGAATTAGAATA
This sequence comes from Philereme transversata, assembly GCA_963924445.1. Lineage (NCBI taxonomy): Eukaryota > Metazoa > Arthropoda > Insecta > Lepidoptera > Geometridae > Philereme > Philereme transversata. The sequence goes on from OZ004344.1 coordinate 2,131,581, forward strand.
GAATAGAAAAACGTTTATTTTGCTTCACGAATGTACATTACAGCTTAGATAAATGAGTTTATATTAAAGAGCAAATTTGTGAGCAAAAACGGTCCCCACTCAGCATTGTGCTATAGTAGCATATTTATACTACTATAGCGCTGGTCTTCCGTGGTGCCATTTTTGTGTGTGTTAGCAAATTCATTTGTTCTTACATTTTCAACATATATTTTTATTTAATGCTATAAATATAGTATGTTTATGTTTGTACTTTATTAATTATTAGCATTTTATGATCTTCACTTGTTCCGTAAACAGGCCACTTTTAATTTGCTACTCTGGTAACACAGTAATAGGAAAGCTAGTGATGGGACAGCACAAAAACAATTTTGTCGATGTAAACATTATAAAGTACGTTATTTTTATCATTTATTTTTCAGACATAAAGAAACAGCAACGTCCCTCGCTCTCGATACCTCGGAAGAAAGTGATATAATTTCAGAAATAGAGATCGAAACATACTTATCCCCTTTTGGAGAAAAGGTTGTGGAATACATAGCGGGATACGTAGTATTTTCCACTATTAAAAGAATTAAATGCTGTACATGCGTAAAGGGCTTATGTGGAGAGCCTAATAAAAAAAGTATAACGTACCAAAAAGTAGAGGTAGTCTAATGTACGCATCGAAGGAAGTTATTGATTTATGTCGTCTTAGCGAAGTGGAAATCCGGAAGCACTTGTCTCATTACAAAAAAGTTAGCCGCTCTTGTACGCCCCAATGGGTTACAAATAAAGTGTTACAACATTATGTTGGTAGACAACTGTTCAGAAAAACATCGAAAGTCACTGCTTTGATAATGATTTTGTTATGCATAATATTGAACTTGCGAAAACGGCCATACAAAAGTATACACAAAAATCATATATTTAGTTACTTGTCTAAAAAGACTGACCCTAAGAAATGTATTAGGTACATATACACAAAACTTATTCATTTTAAGAATCAATAGTGTTTCTAAAAATAATTAATAAACATTTTGCTAATGCGCGCGATAAAACTGCAATAACTGTAACGCTTAGGTACATAATTTTTACAAATAAACTATTTTATAAAAGTTGTTTTTTTATTCTCTGTTTCACCACAAAATATCGATAAGTTTATTATTTATTATCGATGTGTTCCTCGCACTATCAATGTTTACTTCGAGCTGACGTCATCTCTTTCACGGACAGGTTGTATGTGTGTGTGTTTATACTTGTGTGAGTATAGTTTATGCTGGTGTTTGATAATTTTGTAGTGTGTGTGTGTAGTGACGTATCGAAAAAATGCATTTGTGTTAACAGTATTTGTGTGCGTTGCCTCGTCCCCGCCGAAAACGGCAGACTTTTTTGTATAGAAATTAGCGCGCGTGGCGTCTCCGGTTGGTTTACTGCTCTAAGTTTCTACCATTGGTTGTGCAGACTTAGCATATTCAATATACTCTACCTATAGAGCGTATGTTTGTGTTCATACCAGTTTGTTTGCCTGAAATATGACTTTTGAATGGACCACTTTTTGTGGCCGTTTGAGAGAGCTCTACCTTTTGATGTTTGCTTCCTGTGTTTTTGTGTTAAGGTTTATTTTGATTTATCTTTTGAGGAAAAGCGGGATTCAGGAAGAGGAATGAATTTTCAACGAGTTAGTGGAAAAATTCTGAACCTAATAAATAAATTAAAACTGAGCCGACCTATAGTGGTATAATAATTTCTCAGTAAAACAAGACCGGTCAAGTGCGAGTGGAGTTCCGTATCCCTGGGTTTATGCGCAAAAAAAGTTAATCTCTAATATCCCGCATTGCGATATGAAAAGTACAAAATTCGTTCATAAAATAAATTCTACTGTCTCCAAGGTGTTTTGGAATATGTATCCTAACCCGAATCAAATCAAATCAAATCAAATCAAATCATTTATTTGCATCAAATAAGGGTTTAAACAAAGTTCTTAAAATTATTATAGATCCAACTTATTTCTACCACAGAGGCATGCAAATTATTAAAACATAAATAAAATTATTACAAATCACAAAATAAGAACTAATAAAACTAACACAAACAACCAAAGTAGAATAAATGTCAAACAAAATCAATTGATCAAATTCAGATGTCAGGCAATATTAATTATACATTACGTTAATATTAATATTCATTTATCTAGTAAATACTCCTGAATGCTGTAGTAGGCTTTCTCAATTAAAAATTTATTTAATTTATTTTTAAACATATGTACATTATCCGTTTCTAAAATTGATTTTGGTAACTTATTAAATAACCTAGGTGCCATACCCATTACGCTTTTGTCAAAAAGAGCGGTTTTATGCGGAGGCATTTGTACTTTATTAATTTGACGTCTGTTGCCCAATGACCAATGTTACGAATTGACTCTTGTTTTGTCTGACAAATACAATTGTTTCAAATATGTATAAACAGGGAAAAGTTAATATGTTGAGTTGCTGGAAATGAGGCTTACATGTATCAATTTGTCGTAATTTACAGACGGCTCGTAAGCATTTCTTCTGTGCTTTGAAAATTCGTTCTCTCTCTGTAGCGTTACCCCAAAAGATTACTCCGTATCGGAGGGTGGATGTGACATAAGCATTGTAAGCTGTTAGGACTGTTTTCTGGTTTACTATTTTGGCAAGCATGTAAAGAGCGTACGAGAACCGATTCAATTTCACACATACGTCTTCAACCTGATCTGACCACGTCAAATTACAGTCAATATGGAGTCCTAGAAATCTCGTAGTTGAGATTTCGTCGATTTTCTTACATAAGTAATTTATATTTAATGTCAAAGATTTATTATTAAATGTCATTATTTTAGTTTTACTAAGATTTATTGATAGCTTATTAGATTTTAGCCAGATTACAATGTCCTCTAGAGTTTTATTAATGTCACATTCTAAATTATTTGAGGAAAATATTACCGTGCTGTCATCAGCAAATAGGACCATAGGATGATTCACTGAAGAGGTGATTCATAAATATGCGCAACAAACATAAACTAACTGAGAAAAAATGAGAAGATCCGTATACAAACCAAGGTAATTGGCCATAGCCATAACCAGCCTTGTCAAAAAGTAAATCCCTAATTACACACATTGCGGAATGAAAAGGGTACAGTTTTTATTATTAAAATAAAGCCTTCATCTACAGAGCTCTTTCCCGTCTAGATAACTAAACTATACGTTATTGCTCACTAATAACGTATAGTACAATATACCTACGTATACACAATGATAACACGGTGGAATGCTGACTGGGGTTCTAACAATATTACTGTATGAATGTTTTCTATCTCCAAGGTGCGTCAGGATATGTATCATAACCTGAAAAGAGGTGACACTGGAAAACTCACTATACAAATAAGATCTATTTTATTTTATGATATGTTGTTATTGAATTTTTTCATCGTCTTGTTTTCAGAAAGAATAATCTTGAACTGGTAGCTCGCCTTTAAATCAGCCGCTTAGACCTTAAAACTAAACTTAAACGTATATGATGTTTGATTTAGGGCTCGAATTTAATAACAGCAAATTAATTTCTGTCAAGTGTTTTATAATTAAAAACATCTCGAAAAGTCGTAGTCCAACATTTTTTTCGCAAGTGTGGTTAATGACTGGGATGCATGTTTGCTACGTATGCTGAAGTACCTTGTATAGCTGTAGCTATTGAGATATGAATTACGTTTTGTTTCATATCCCCAGGGGTATGAAAGGGAGTGAACTGAACGTGACGCGAAGTATTCAATACAATACTTTCTATGTATCAAAGGGTATCCATGCCTTACTCATAACTTAGAAATGATGATCTGTAGAAAGTGAATCATCATCATCATCAGTCATACGACGTCCACTGTTGAACATAGGCCTGACCCATAGATTTCCAAAGTTTCCAATGTGTTTACATTGGAAACTTTGGAATTAATGAAACGTTGTTGGTTTGAATACTTCTCCATATTCTTAAATCGCGTGGTCTGTACGTGATAACTGTCAAAAAAAAAAATCACCGTACAACTCGTATTAACAAAATGGCGGCCAATTTAAATCCGGCGCTCTTATTGGGACAGCCTATATGACATATCGGATTATTTAGTTAGATGATACAAAAGCTTGGGATTGAAATTGCTTCAACTCGTTAAAAAATGTTACAATTTAGACGTAATTTATTTTATTTACAGTATGTATTTTAATATATCAGTATGTATCAGTATATACCACAATATATATATAATACAATATATATAATACAATATATACTATATCAGTATGTATTCTATATTTTAGGTGTTAAGCGAACCGATAGAATCCGCAACACTACTCTACGCTCTATGACCGGAATCATCGATGTGGGGTACAAGGCTGCAAGACTCAAATGGGACTGGGCGGGTCATGTCACTGCACCCTGAAAGGTGGACTAAGATCTCCATCGACTGGCAACCTACAGGACGACGGCAACGAGGCAGACCGCGAAAACGTTGGCGCGACGATCTGGATGGGTTCCATTCTGACTGGCAGGAGATTTCTGGAGAACGCAAGGAATGGAAGGAAATGGGGAAGACCTTTGCCCAGCAGTGGGACAGTATAGGTTATTTAAAAAAATGTATTCTAAAAGGATCATTAAAAAGAACAACCAGCCTTGTTTTTGCCTTTCTTTCCTGGCTTGGTCGCGAAGGAACAGACAGTAAAATTGACGTTTCAAAGTGAACCTTGTGATTTTAATGAATAAAAAGATTTTGATTTTGATTTTGACCGATCAGCTCCCAGCAACCTTTATCAGGTCGACTTTCCATCTATTGGAGGGCCGGCACGGCGCGGCCTCCGCTCGAGAACTTGTTTGCCACAACGGCCATCAGTTCTTCGAACTATGTGTCCCGCTCACTGGCACTTCAACTTGCTAATCTTCTTAGCTATGTCAGCTACCTTGGTTTGCCTACGGATCTCCTCATTTCTGATGTAAAAAGATAAACTGAATGATGTCTTAGATTCCCTATTTTCAATGATTCTATTTCAACCTTATCTTATGGTTTTATACCTATAACTTTCACATTTTGTTTTATTATAGAAGGTGCATTTAGTGTACGACTTTTCGAAATTAGACGTTTTTTTTTAATTAAGTCGTTCATTTTCATTGACAGAAATGATTGAAAAATGGATGTACCTAATCTTGAAAGGGGGTGGCCCTTTCAAGATTAGGTACATCCATTTTTCGAAGCATTCTGTAGCTAAACATCACACTAATATTATAAATGCGAAATTTAGGATGTTATTTATTTGTTTGCTTGCTACTCAATCACGTCGTAATGGCTGAACCAATTACGATGAAATTTAGTATATAAGTAGATTATAAGCTGAATTAACACATAGGCCACTTTTTGTCCTATAAATCAAGTCCCATGGGATAAAAATGGGGTGCCAAGTCAAGTTGCAACAGCGAGTTTATTTTTATTTCTAGGTTACCTAGTCGTGTCGACTTGTGTAGGTTACGAAGCCGTGGGCAACAGCTAGTCAAACAATAAAAAAGTAGCATTCGGAACCTTGCGTGCGCAGCTAACACGCAATCGACCGTTTATTTATCTCACTGTTTCGACAATACTAGCATAGAATCAATAACTATACCCACCAATGGTGTCTATAATGTTTCACTCTTAATTCCAGGCACCAAAGCATTTCGGCAAGAATAACTTCTATTGACTTTTATGCCTGCAAAATAAAGCTCATTTAACTTTGACCCGCGATTTGAAGTGACACAAGGCTTGCCACTGGAAAATCGCTATGTGCGTGAACCTAATGGTGTTGAAAAGATTTATGAGTCCCCCTTACTAAAAGATTGACCTTTGAACAACGACGCGATAGCTCTTTTGTGATCAAACAGTATCAACCTAATGGGATAAAAGCTACTTTAAATTGTATTAATCAAGACATCCCATCTTTTATTTATGAACTCTTCAAAACTTACTCAATTTATCTAGGTTAAAACTTCGTACAAAGATTTGCGAACTCCAACATCAAATTAGTACTATATCTATCTATAGCAGAAATCTATCAAACAAATTGAATTCGATAAACCTCCGGATATGTACAACTTCCGACCGTGAAATATCCTGATTAGTGGCAAACGGGAGCATGAAATAGAAGGAAATGGCCGACGGGAATACGAACCCTATGGCTTGTTTGTTCCATTAGCCGGTTGTGTGGGATCAACCAAAGGTGGTGGTTTAAATGAGGTGCCCATTCGTTACATCTCATGTTTGCTTGGTCGCCGTATGGGTGTTATAAAGGTTATTTATTCTGGGGAAGCTGCAGTGTCAATTGAGTTATTCATATTGGCTTTGATAAAACATAGACGTATTTGGGTGACCACGAACCGGAAGTCGCAGAGCTTTGCCAAGGACTGCTGTCAAAGTATTCTCGTCAGAACTTACGTAGGTATTTGAATCATTTGAGTTCGACGCCCCATAGGTTTCTGACGCCATTCGCGTTATAATAAACTCTTTCTGGGCTTCTGATTAAAAAGGTATGATCCGATTATCTTCTGATATACATATAAGAATGACTGACATATATACAACGCAAAGTCTAAATCGTTGGTTCTACAGATTTAAAATTTAGATTTGGAAATAACTTATTATTCAAAATTCAAATTTTTTTAGTTTGTGTGATCCCTTTATAAACCTGAAAATACTCTTTAATAATGCGCAACGAAGTCGCGATAAATACATTTAGATAGATATAACATTAACTTTTGTCGATTCTGATGCCATTCCTGTAATTAATTTATTTGATGGTGGTACCATTTGTTTGTTGGTATGTTTATTTAAGGTTTACAAAGCAGATTACAGTCACTAAAACAAAATAATATGGATATTGCTTAAAATTAGATATAACTAGAATAACCTATTTATACTAATATTACAAAGAGGAAAGATTTGTATTTTTGTATGTTTGTAACGAATAAACCCATAAACCACTAGTCCGATTTCTAAAATTCTTTCGCCATTAGAATGCTAGATTATCTTTGAGTAACATAGGTTACTTTTTACCCAACTGCGCAGGAGGGTAATGTTTTTATTAAAAAACTGCGAAGCTGCGGAATAGTCAGCTAGTAATATGTATATATGAATATAATATAATATGTATTTGTACATAAACATAAGAAAATCAGTGTTGAATGATTATATAACTATTTACCGTCACTGAACAAGTTAAATAATGCTAATATTGTAAATAGTTGATAAGAATATAGTGTTGGCATCAATATTCATTATCACCAAGTTTAATTCAAAAAACTCTCTTAAAATCTGTTAAAATTTGAATCAAATACATCAATGGATTTATCAGTAGAGGCCAACTCGTTGTAAAGACGACACATTCTATATAAACGGGTTGTGAAAAAAAGTTTTATTTTTGACACGACATTGACCTTCTTCTTTACCTGGGGCACGTTGTTATTTTGCTCCAATCCTCGTAGGCTCATCTCCAAACGCTCCTTACAACAAAAAGTTAAACACCCGTTAAACAACAGTTTGTTTAAAAAAATCCTAACCAATTATTACTAAGAAAATTTGAACAAATGAAAACGAGAATGTTTAAATATTTTATGTACTTAGTTACAACTTACTTACAAAAAAATAGGTTTTTTGATATAAAAATGGTATGTTAGTACAGAGTTTTGCGCTAGTACTGACATTCATTCATATTGAATAGTACACATGGATTTCTCTGGGCTTAAACTTGCCACCGGAATAGGAATTAAACGAGAACCCACGTTGATACATGCGTTTAATTCTTCGCAGTGCGATATCCTTTTGCATATAATTGTTTTGTTTCCCTACGTTAAGTTAATTGATGTTGTTATTTCATATTGTTTGCTTCTCATGTTTTTGGGCTGGGCCTTTGAGCTCAGTTTCTACAATCGATGAATTAACTAACTTTATTTAAGCTTTATATGAAAAACTTGTTTTTTATACTTTATAGGGTTGCGTTTGACCATGATCTCGCCTACGATGGATCACGCTTGCCTAGAATAAACCTATTCACTCGCGACTTGAAGACATCCAGGTTGTAGTTATCAGGAAACACAAACTCCATTGCTCCAGGTGCGTATAATAAAGGTCGATGAGAACCGCTTTACGCGAATGGGAGGTATTTCAACCATATAGCGGTGACGCACCGCAGAGTGTCTGGTTGTCCGATGATAGAATGGAGATGGTGGGATTAGGTTGAAAAAAGGCTTGCATCCTTTCGTCGATGCTCCAGGCTGTGGAGACTTGCATCAACTAGCTCCTCGTTGCCTATGAGCTTCTTGGCTCTTTTTTGATTGTTTTTTTTGATTTTGTGTTTAGAAATGGTTATTTTTGATTGAGTAGAGAAGCGATAAGAAATCGTTTTTGTTCTTAGACAAATTCCCGGTTTATTGTGGCTTCGGTTTCGTAGCATCTAACTTTTGCTACGGGGTGCTACGAAATAGGTAATACTAAATTACTATCAAAAAGTATTTCATACAATTCAGCACATAGTCTTTAAACATTGGTCTTGTTGTATGGTAACGGTAAACTTGTAGAATTCTTTGTGAAAGGGCTCGCCCGGAAACTACTACTATCAGCAGCAATTACTTTCGTGACCTATAAGGCAATGTTTTGTAGAGGATGGTTACCACTTAACACTAGGTGGGCCATTTGCTGGTTGCATCTCCATGTCGTTTAAAAAAAATCTTTTAATTCAAGGGAAAATCTTTATTCATATTCATAATGCATTACATAATAACAACAATATAACACAATTTGATTGATTTTTTATTTTTTTTTGTCCAGCAATATTGACAAAATATAGATAGATAGATAGATAATTCCTTTATTGCACACCATTTAAATACAACCATTTATAAGAAAATACACTCTTAAACAATAGGTATAATGGGCGGCCTTATCGCTAAAAGCGATCTCTTCCAGGCAACCTTTGGATGGACAGGATCTATGTGAACAAAATAAGGACGGGGGCGTAAATCCGATATTAATAGTACACGTATATTTATAAAAAATATGGATAATATAAAATAAAATGCATAATTATAATGTATAATATAATCATAAAATTACATAAATATTAATATTATAATACATAAAATATATATTGTCATACCTACATATATTATATAAATTATAAAAATGTAAAATTAATAAGTGGCCTAGTGAGCGATGGATGACAGATAGTGTTGTCTGACCAAGTTTTTAAAGATAGGGAGAGATTTAGCGTGACGAATTGAGACAGGTAGGGCATTCCAGAGCCTGGTAGCCTGCAAAGTAAAAGAGGAACTATAAAATACTGAGGTATGATGGGGAGTTTTTAATTGAAGGGTTTCAGAGGAACATAAGGGTTGAGAGTTGGAAAGGTGAAGAAAGTCAAAGCGTTCTTTGAGGTAGGACGGAGTAGAAGGGATGAAAAGGATGCTGTAAAGGAGGGAAAAGATGTGCGCATTCCGGCAAAGGCGGATAGGTAACCACTTAAGTCTGTGGCGATACTCTGAAATGTGATCGTACTTGCGCAAGCCAAATATGAATCTAATAGAGAAATTCTGGAGACGCTCAAGCTTGTTGAGTTGATCTTCAGTTAAATCAAGATAGCTGGCGTCAGCATAGTTGAGAATAGGATGCAACAATGATTGTGCAAGTGCAATTTTGGTGGAAGTCGGAAGGAAGTTTCGCAGCCGTTTAAGAGAGAGCCGTTTAATATATTGACAGAACAGGTTAAGAAAAAATGAGGACGAGTAAAAATGTCGATCCAGCCAAGTCGTTAGGTCTTATTGAAGGTATCTAAGCCCATGTACCTAAACTTACTTTAATTTGTTTGTAATTTTTTGTAACGCTGGACATTTCACACAGCGCTATCTGGCCCCAAACTAAGCAAAGCTTGTACTATGGGAATCAGATAACTAATAGAATACTTTTTTTTGTTAAAACATACTTAGATTAAATAGAGAAACATATATCAAACCTGGAAACCTGGAACAAATATTTGAACATTTATTTCACGGCGGGAATCGAACCCACACGAAGCCCACTGTGCCACTTAGGTCGTCAAATTTTATACAAAAGTAAGCTTAGACTAAAAATAATATAGTTTGAAAGCTTATTATTTAGTAAGTTTATCAGTCAATGTAAATATTGTTCCATCAAACAAGTGCGCACAAATAGTCGTGCTTTATCTCGGTAATATCCGTTCTAATGTTTGCACCCGTGTTTAACGTCAACACGAATTAGCTAAATAACATGCACTCCGACCTCGCAATTCCACCGATTAAATTGTAAGCTTAACCGAATTACTGAATAGATTAACAAAGTAACTAATAAATTGTATTAGATAAAGTAAGCAGCATACCTACCTATTTTGATATGGAAACATGGTTTGCCTTCATGTTGTAGGCCCTAGGTAATGTAATATCACTCTCTTTTTATACAGACCTTGATCGTGATATTCACGTTATCTAATGTAAATACTTACATGGGGAGATAGATTCTGTGTTTCCTTTTACCATACTTTAACATTTTCATCTTTATTTTGGTCATAAAACTCTAAATTCATTCTCGAAACCTTATAAAGCTCATTATTACATAGTTACACGGGTTTAAGGAGCAGAATTCTCTCGTCACAGGAGTATAAATGATACTATATTTATTTTAACTTTTTAGGACTAGAAACACGGTAACAGTGTCGCAAGTTCAATGGTTTTTTCCCATCTCAAAAAAATGCCCAACGCGCCTGAAGAAGTTTTCACTTAAAAAAAAAGTACATAGCTCGAAAGCTTGACAGCCGTTGGAGCAGAAAGGTTCTCGAGTGGAAAGAGCAGTGTAGGACGGCCACTCAGAAAGACGAAGAAGAGTCGTTGGGTGCGGCCGTACAAGATCGGTCGCTCTGGAAATCTATGGGGCAGGACTATGTTCAGAGCATAGCAAATGCTGCTATGGTAAGTAATTTAAGAATAGCTTGACTGTAAAATCAAATATTTGGCATAGTTTTTTAATGTTATCATACTAATAACACTTTAAGTATGTATAAGTATGTACATGTAGTATGTTAGGTACACCATTACACCCCAGGTAATGTCCACACAGTCCATTCCATCCAAAGGTTCTCTGGTAGAGATCGCTATTCAGCGATAAGACCGCCAATTGTATCAACTTGGTTAACGGTGTTTTTGAAGTGAAACTTCTTTAGCATCGTTGTGATTTGAAAGTCGATGAAACGAAAAAGCGACACTAAAAAGAGTTATACAGTGTTTCTTATGTTCGTGGTTCTCTTTGTGCTTTGCTTCATACTCCCTCCACTCGTGTTAATAATTATCTAACTTTCTATCACTACGATCATTACTAAAACCTACAATTATCATCTTCCCGAAATTTTACATTCGTCTCATTATCATGAAAACAAAATTTTTGAAGGTTTCACTTCTACCACGTGTGAATTGCTCACATACTTTTTTGTTTTTAGTTGTATTAATTTAAGATAATAAGAATTATCTAATCTAATCTCATATTATAAATGCGAAAGTTTGTATGTTTGTTACTCAATTACGTTATAATGGCTAACTAGTTGTATTTTTCAAACTTTTGCGATTACTGTACATAATTACTGATTAAAACGGGTATTTATCGCTTATGTACCTGTATTATTTGTTATCTCAACGTTTCGGCTGTGTTACAACAGCCGTGGTCACGGGTGGAGTCTGTCAGAAAAAAATTGGTTCAGCCATAATTACTGATTAAAACGGGTGGTTAATCAATAATTATGGCTGAACCAATTTTTTTTCTATGAAATTCGGTATGTCGGTAGATTATGACCTAGATTGTCAAATAGGTTACTTTTTATGACAAACCACGCGTGCGAAGACACGAGCGGAAGCTAGTATGTACATAATTTATTCATTGTTACGAGGTATAACATACCCTAAGTATTTAAGTCGCGTTTAAAAAAACAGATTCCCAAAGCAGATCCTTATGGCTGCATAGAGATGAGTATAATATTCCATTTCCATTTCTCTCCACTTTCATTCGCAATGATGAATACAGCTTCTAAATTATTACATTTCTCGGATGAGACAATACCATCGGCCACTTTAAGACGACAAACGACTTCCCATTTTCATAAATTTTAATATCTCTATAAGTTATGGCAGGTTTTTAAGAAATGAAAATTTGTGGCGTAAGTCCAAAATAGCCTTTGATTAATTTCCAATGGATTTACTCGTAACCATGAAGTAAATAAATTCATCGAAAAAGGAACCATTTCTCAACAGTTGGAATAAAATTAGATTTTCGATTGTACAGCGTGATTTATTCCGGATATTTGTTCCGGGTCTGGTTGTTTTTCTATTTAATTTAAGTATGTAAATATTTACAAAAAAAGCATATAAGTACTCTATCAAATTATGTGATTATGCAAACATTTGTCCCGCGGTGGGAATCGAACCCACTACTTCCTCCACTATCACATTTTTGTGTCTATTTTCATATTTTTTTTAATTCAGACCTCATCGGTGCGTCGGTCGGCGCCCTCCAAATTAATTTCATGTTCCGAATTCAAACTCATTACTGGCCGCTGTAAAAGTCTAGTACAGAAAATACCTATTTTGCTCGCACTAATTGAGGAAATAAGCTCCTTTTTCGAATAGAAGGATGAACAATAAATTATGGGCACCGCGGGTAAAAAGATTCAAGCTGGCATAAAAATCACAGTTTTACATCTCTACCGTTCACATGTGCAAACGGCGCTGGATTAGCATCTAGTGGACTATAAATCAGGTTAATCCTGTGACTCGTATGACCCATATAGCCAGTACAGCCCCATATAGGTCATCCCATACATCGGCGATCATTCCGTACTGTTACAGTATCTATATTAATTTCTACAAGAAGTTCAACTACCTATAGTTTCACAAAACCTGCCCAGTTACAGCCGGAGCAGAATACCTGTGTAACCTGCGTTTTTAGTATTTTAGGCTGTAGAAATAATATTACCAGCTTGGCTGGGATGGATCTAGGTAATGGTAATCATTATATCAGCCATAAGACGTCTATTACTATACATAGCCCTTTCCCGTTTATTTTCAGAGTGATCGATATTGTGCGAAACTTGTAAATAATAAATAAGGAAAGCGAGTAAATTTATGCAGTAATATGCGGTAATTTCAGAGTTGCTTGTCTGCTTAATATATCTATAACAACTAGACGTAAAGCATGTGAAGCTAGCCTTGATGTAGCGTCACAGCTGTAAAATCCTTTACTGGGAAACTCGTGTGTTAAATTTAAACGCCACGCTAATTATTAGGGCCTACACCAGTGATGGGCAAAGTACCGCCCGTGGGCCAGCTCCGGCCCGCCCACGGTCCTTCGACATGAATACTATACGGCCCGCGATAATTATATTTTGACGGTCCAGAAGTATAAAGTAGATTCTACTTAGGGCTAAAATTCTAAGAATTTCTTCTTAGTGAGGGACCCCACTTTTTCATAAGAGTTTTGCACACAAAATGCATTTTTCCTATAATTCTACCCTCCTCTGAAATTTCTTAAACTTTCTGGCCCCCTATTAAGAAAGTTTGCCCACCACTGACCTACACACACGGCGTATTTTAAGTGTCCACGGGCGTTTCACGAACGTGACTTTACGGCGCCGTTGATTCCTAAAAAGTCATAGGTCATAAGTTAAGAATCGCGATTGCAGTTCGTTAGCGTGCGTCATCTGCGAGTTTAAAATACACCATTTGCATAGACCCTTATATTTGAACTTGAAATAACAGCCACGTGGAATGTTAATGAAAGAAGAGAAAAGTAGATAGATGTACTTACCCCAAAGAAAATACGGATATATATAAGCACACTAATATTTTTAATTTTAGCGATAAGACCGCCCATTGTACTTACCTTAATTTTTGTGTATTTTTATTGTATTTTTAATTTTGTTGGTGTGCAATAAAGAGTATTCTATTCTAATACATATAATTTGTTACGAGCTGAGGGTTCGGGATAAAATAATGGGAATCGATCCAACCAAAATAACACTTTTATTCAACACTAAACGATGAATACACGAACTTGGTCACACGTAATCACAACACACTAATTCACACCACAGTTGCTCCACTTAAAGTCACCGAAATGTTCGCACGTATAGCTAAATCCAGACTGACTCGGGAGCAACTACTATTCACGCGAGACCCTTCCCACGTCAGTCCTCCAGGGCCTCGCTGAGTCTAACTCACTGAGACTGACTCAGACTGACTGTCCGGCCATCTCTCCGGCCTATTTATATCGCGCATATTTCGATTGTTCGAGAACGATCTCGATCGCTCCAGGAAAGGGTCGGTCCCTCGACACAATGGCCACTCTCCATTCTGCGAAACCACAAACAATAACAGACAAAAGCGCTCGAGAAACCTCGATTACCATTCATTGTTTAACAGTCTCGGCGTAACACTATAAATGTAATATTATAAGTTTGGATGTTTGTGTATTTGTTTATTTGTTACTCAATTACGTCGTAACGGCTTAACCGATTTCGATGAAATTTGGTATATACGTAGATTATAACTTGGGATACCACACAGGCTACCTTTTATCCCATAAATCAGTTCCCATGGGATAAAAATGGGGTGTCAAGTCAAGTTGCAACAGCGAGTTTAGCTTTATTTCTAGGTTACCTACACATTTTAAGTGTAATGCGTACGAAGGCGCGGGCAACAGCTAGTAATTTATAAATTAATTTAGTACTATGGCAGGCTTTATTGCTTTAAGCTAAAATAAATGTACATATACGTTTTCTAAAGCCGTGTTTTTTCTGTCGCAGAATACATATTAGCTATATTATCTCGTTCTGTTTTTCATAAAATATGTACACGACACGCCTGCCCGCCCATCATCGACGACTGAATTACATCCAATTTACTTGACACTTGGTATCAAGGGATTTACATAGAAGAGAAATATGAAACAGGAATTTTGTTTACACGACAATAAATCGCACCCCCTGACGTGAATTGTTTTTGTTCAGATGATATCCTGTCATGATACGATTGTAATATGAAAATAAGAATCTCAAAGAGGATTTTGTATTGTGATATGTAGATATTTTTTTTACTCAAATATAATGTTTACATTACAAAAAGCCGAAGAAGAGATGGATGGACTGTGTGAATATGTTGTAATGTTGTAAGGATAATTTTATCAAATTGAAAATACTTACACTTGCAGCAATTTACATTCATGAAGTATCGATTTTTGTAAAAAGTAACCTCGAACTATTAGAAGAGTTTGCAGTTGGAAGCCGCTTAGAAGGTAATTAAGAAATGTACCACGTAAAACGCAATGGCTACGTAGCAGTGTGTTCTGTATGGCTCCTACTATTTGCAACAAAATTCCAAATTCTGTTCGCTTGCTCTCCAATAATGAATTCAACAGCAAGTTGAATGATATTCTAGTTAAAAAAGCATATTACACTGTAAAAAAATTTATTAATGACCAAAATATTACTTAACATTATTTTATATAAATCTACTATTATTGCAATTACTTTTAATTTATTGACTTTTATTTATATTTATTTATATTTGACATAGTAACTATTATTATTCTAATATATATGATTGTAATTATTATTGTTCTTATTTATGCAAATCTTTTTACATTTTTCTTAAATATTTAATAACTGTTTTCTCTATTTGATTTAACGTGATTCTGAATTGTATTTATTTTATTATGGAAATATATGTAATATCAAGATAAATATTGTAGTAATAAATAAAATTGTTATATAAATGTTTGTACGCCTAAATGGCAGATCCTAGAATAGTGCTATTTATAAGTTCAACCATCAATTATGTACCTAAGTGTACGAACAATAAAGAATTATGAATAATAATATAGGTAGGAAAGAAGTGACAACGGAGATGACGGCTGATAGAGAGATGTGGAGGTGGAATACACGTTGTGCCGACCCCGCAATGTGGGAAAAGCGCAGGATTAAGAAGATAATATTTACATTACAGGCAAGTAATGTATTCTCTCTCAAATTACGGTTTGCCACGGCAATTCACGGAAATCAAAAGTGCTAATATTTGAAATAAAAAATAATCTGCGCGGAAGAAGTGGAAAAGTTTAGGTAACTAGGTTTCAACAAAGGCGCTCCAAGTTTTTATCAGTGTGAGCTCAGCAAAAACCAAGAGCGATCGCACAACAGACTTCTTATACCAGTCCTACTTTTGCAGAATAATCTGGGGCCTCTTCGATGGAAGACTAAACTCTCCCTGCGTAGGATCTTTTTAGAATGACATATTATACAGATGAATTCGTATATAACTGTTGTTCGTGTCGTGGATATGGATGGGTAATCTGACACCAAATAAAAAGTTTTTTGATGATACTGTTTTAATGTCTGTTCTATAATAATTGACCGCGTCGATAGATGATGAGAAGATTTTTAGGTTATGAAAAAATGTAATTTTAGCATGCACACTGACATTGACGTGTGAAACACTGACAAAACGTGTCAACCTAGATTGCAATAGGCTACTTGATAAACAAACCAATCGTGCGAAGTCGCGATCGAAAGCTTGTTTTCACATAACTCTACATGGTTTTTCTTTTGTCATAACTAGTGGTTCGCCCGGAACTGAGATCACACGAGTCTTTGATTAAAATAAATAAATATTATTTGTAATCTTTGACTATCAAAATAATGCCCTGAAATAAATACCAAATAACGTGACCTACAGTTTCATTCAAATTACAGGCAACGGGTGTTCTTGTTATTTGGTTACGCTTTTTTGAGGTACAAATTGCAGTTATTCTGGATTTCAGACTTTTGCCTTTACTTGTGTCACTTAAGCCACACGCATACCAAATTACAGCACTGTGGGGTCACTGGTGTACCCGGTGAATTTTGTCAAAGTTTTGTTTTTATTATGACTAATAACTCAAAAACTACAAAAATTAAACTAAAAATAAAAACAGGGTTGAAATGTACTAATAAAGACCTTTCATTTGACGTCCCACTTGACCTAAAAGTCTCTTTTTAATTTTTTTTACCCCTCTTTAACCCCAATATCTCAACAACCCCCCCCCCCCCCCAACATTTTTAGCTCATTTAGTCACACCAAAATTGTGCCATCACTATCTACCTATATACCAAATTTCACGATGATCGGATAAACGCTTCGAAAGTTATCCTCGGACAAACAAACATACATACATACATATAATGCCGATTTGCCTAAGTTGACTTAGAGATCTCGCTTCCCTCGATCAAAAATCTTGCTGACGCCATATCTGAAGATGATTTGTACAGTCTGGATGGCAAGTTGCAAATTGTTTGCAAATATTCGTTTGAGTCGTTCATCGAATCTGCTTTCCGGAATAAACCCGGTCATTATTTAAAACCGGCTCTATTTCGCTCGGAACAAGTAACAAGTAGGTATATATTATTATTCCATATAATTTATTTATTATAATTATAATATTATAACATACTTCGAGTATAGTTCATATTCGTTTTGGGTAAGTATATATATATTTATTTATGTTTTTGTACACTCACCTACCTTTAAAATCATTTCTCTCTCTCTAGCCTCAAAGGTTTGCTGGAAGAAAACTCTTCTTAGGGTTAAGCTCGCCTTTGTGCATGACCTCTTTTTCTGTATTTTCAAATGTATTTTCTTGTGTGCAATAAAGAATAAAGAATTAAAGAACAAGTCCTTTAGGCGGATACTAACAACCATTTTGTAAACAAGTGGATCTTTTTGACCGGATCATAGAGGCGGTGATGTCGGTAATTCGAACGCGAAAGAAGAACTCCTGTTCTTGTTTCAGGTTTACGTTTGAAATTGCAAATAATAAAAAATTGAGTTTTAGTTTGATATAGGCAGTAAGTACATGATAGCTCAATAGAATGATAGTCAAGAAATAAACAACGTTTATGCATCAAGGCTCCTATTACGTCGGCCGTCTTTTTAAGTTTAAGGACGATAATGGGATAATAGTTGTGTTAAAGGTGTTGTGTAAATTTTAATTTAACCATCCTTTGGCAGACGGGCCAGAAATACTTAAAACAAAGTGTTTTAATTGTAATCAAGCTTGTCTTAGTTATATTTCCATGCATTAATGTTCCTATAATATTTTCCAAGTCATTGTCTCACGAGAGAAAAAGACTTAGAACCGTAAAAAAGTGCAATTAAAGTGACCGGTTCCCATATAATAAAAAACTACATTAAAAAAAAATACATTTTACTCTAGAACAACACCGCTGGGGTCCTCTTTTTGTGCTACGATTATGCTTTTGATAGTTTCCGCCGTAAAAAATATATCTACAATAACTGGGTATTGGAAATAATATTGTTGTGAGGAAGTTATTGGTTATATTTGATACGATGTGCGTCATGGTAGAATGAGTGATGCGGATGATACTGTGACCGGGAAACCATCCGGATGACCGGACGTCAAAAGGCAGCTCTGGCTGAAAATACAACCTACCCTTGTTGCCAAAAAAAAATTGAATTGCTTGTTGAAAAAAATATGAATCTATCAGCTAGGTATGTAATAATTATATCGATGTATCGATATATAAGTATTTATTGGACACACAGATGTACAAATTACTCTGCCATTACCAAATAAAGTAAACTGCCTGTGCAAAATGTTATGCCTAAAACGTCTCTGACCTGTGCCAGAGGGAAACAGGCGGAACAAACAAAAAAAAAATATATCGAATACTCCGTAATGCTTATTTTTTATATATAGGAAATTTTACCGAGCGAGAATAATAAAACCAAATTTATGCCATTTTCATAGAACCACCATGAAAATGTTTTTTGACTGCCTCCGTGGCGCAATGGACGTGTAGCCGGCTGAGACGCAGGAGGTAGCGGGTTCGATTCTCGCCGCGGAACAAAATGTTTGCATGATCTACAGATATTTGTTCCGTGTCTGGGTGTTTTTCTATATATTATAAGTATGTATTTACAAAAAAAAAGTATATATAAGTATTCTATCAGTTATCTAGTTCTCATAGTACAAGCTCTGCTTAGTTTGGGGCTAGATAGCGCTGTGTGTAATGTCCAGCGATATTTATTTATTTTTTATTCAACCTATTGCTAGCCAAAAGTTTCCCCCGAATCCATCCTCTTTTCCCAGTTTTAACTATAACCTCTGTTGTTAGCTATTCACTGATTTAGTAAAAAATAATATTGGATTTTTTATAAAGAAATCGTTCACTAAAGTTTGCACATGGGACATGTGACATGTTTGTTAGTTCCTTCCGGGTGTTTTCGATCGACTCGCGCCGGCAACACGTCAGTCGAACTTGTCCTTCGCGTCTCGTAACCTCGGGGGACCATTCCCTGTGTCAATATGTAATCTTTTTTATACGATACATTTTCGAAGGCTTAAAAGCTGTAGCCTTCACTAGAGCTTTTGTTTTCTTTAAAACGAAAATGCTTAGTGAATCCTGGTAGAGATATGTCAAGCTAAAGTTGCGTGCCCCCTCACAGCGTCTGGACTTACGTTACTTACGAGCGTTTATTTACGTTTCAGACTGATCTATAAAATTGTATTTAGTAAATATTGTATGTCTTTGGCATAGGTCTAATAAAGTGGGGATGCACGTTTAAGATGCCAAAAGTAAAGAGTGATAGCGTCAAAACCCATCCGTATACAATATAATAATAAGGACAATAATGGCTGCGCTTTCTTTAACAACACGCATTTTAGATAAATACATGGCTTATGCTAATATGCTAAACATTCTCGTATCTCATAATATCATACAGAGAGAGATTCTCTATACAAGCACAGCGAAAAAGTTTTAAAAATGTAACAGAAATGTTCTTTGAATAGAACAAAATAGCGTTTTTTATTTCCGCCACATGTTATTTCGCATTTTTTGAACTGCATAAATTGAGTATGACGGCGACGGCGATACGTTTCCAACTTTGTTGTGATTTGCATTTAAAGCACCTTTCTACGCGTTTATGGGAAACACACAACGTGGAAAATACCGGATTTTACCGGATATTCGATACCAACGACATAAATTACAACGATACCGTGTAAACACTGTCGGAACTTCGCTATCTGAAATTGATGCTTCAGTGAAAGAACAGTACGGTTTACGATCCCGCGTGGAAATATGATGCTTGTAAATAAATACTTAGGCGGAAGTGACAAAGCGAAG
The DNA here is from genome assembly GCA_963924445.1 of Philereme transversata. Lineage (NCBI taxonomy): Eukaryota > Metazoa > Arthropoda > Insecta > Lepidoptera > Geometridae > Philereme > Philereme transversata. Next base: position 2,151,812 of record OZ004344.1, read on the forward strand.
AGGCATATTTCTGTTTTATCTACTTATTTTAAATTTTACTATAAATTTAATCATTTAATCGGGGATTCAACGCTTCTGTTCTATGATGAACTCGTTGATGTATTTTATAATCTGAGAACCACTTACAAGTACGGATTGACAGTCGACGGAGCAATCGGTCGTTAGTTGCAGGCAGAGGTGGTAATGGTAACACATCGGTCGTCACCGGGCTAGGTAGTTAAGGTTAGTAAGTTTGTAGCACTGTTTTGACAACGGCAGACTTCTGTTATCTTGAATAACTTGACAGCGCTTATTGACGTGTTGACATTAGCCACGAACAGTTTCTTCGTCATCGTCGGTCTGCGGTGCCGTCGATCGCCGAGCTGTCTGTCTGTGACTTCTACCGTCACGTGTATTGATGTTGAATATCCAGCTATTATTATAAATACGGGATTTATCACGTACCTCCTTATCGGTGTTTCGACCGACAATGTTTTGGTTCAATTCGTGAACCTTCATCTGGGTGAGTGCGATCCGCTCCGAATAACGTCTCGCCTCGCACTATCGGTCGAAACACCGATAAGACGGTACGTGATAAATCCTGTGTTATAATAATGATTTAAATCAATCACGAAAGTTTTCTAAGTAAAATTTAGTATCCAACATTGTTTTTAGAAGTTTTATTTAACATTGCAACTAAATTTTACATCAGTTCTCCCCAACCGATTGAGCTGAAACATGGAATACATGTGTAACTTTGGTGGCAATGCAATACTGTGGTATCATGGAGGTGATCTCATGATGGAGACAGATGCTAGACGATGGTTTTTTCTGAATGGATTATAGCAGGCTATTAGTGTTTGCGATTATTTGAATTTTTTTACTGCTCCGATTATGAATTTTATATATTTTTTTTTAACTAGCCTACATTTTCCCACTGCTGGGCAAAGGCCTCCCTCAACTCCTTCCACCTATCACGATCCTTGGCAGATTCCCACCATTCCTTCTCGAATCCATTGATGTCGTCACGCCAACGCTTTCGCGGCCGACCCCGCCGTCGCTGTCCATCTTCCGGTACCCAATCTGTTACAATGTGGGCCCATTTCTCCGGAAGCATTCGACTCACGTGCCCGGCCCAATCCCACTTGAGCTTCGCAGTTTTGGCTCCCACATCGGCAATGCCAGTCAATGAACGAAGCGTGGTATTCCTCACCCGATCGGCTCTCCGGAATCCTAGAACGCTGCGTTCCATTGCCCTTTGGCAAATCTTGAGCTTGGACTTCTGCAGCTCGGTCAATGACCATGTTTGCGCTCCGTAGGTGAGGATAGGCAGGATACACATGTCGATGAGTTTGCGCTTCAGATTCATAGGAAGGTCGCCCTTCATGTGCGCCTTCATGGACCAGTAGCTCTTCCAGGCATTTTCGATGCGGCGATCGATTTACATATAGTTAAAGATGTCAACGTAATCAATAAAATAAAATATAGTTCTGATCACCGACCTATCCGCGCAAAAATTAAGTTTAACTTCAAAATCCACCGAAACAAATTATTTAGAAATAAAATTAGACAACATTCAAAACAAATCCTTATTCAAAATTCAGAAAACTTCAACGTTGCACTCTCAAACCAATTTTCTATATTGGGAATAAATGAAATAGAAGACGTTAATGATCAATACAAAACGATAATAAAAGGAATAGAGTTAGGCAGCAAGACTATCAAAAACACTGTTAAAAATAAAGCAAAACTCTCAAAAGACACCAGGGAACTTATTTCTCAACGAGAGAAAATGAAAATAGCCACTGAAGAGTATAATAAATTTGACAGAAAAGTAAAACGCAGTATTAGAAAAGATATTAGATTATTAAACTTATACTTAATTCAAACAGCAATTGAGAAACATATCTCATTAAGAACCGCTAAACAAGGAATTTTCAGAAGTACACATTGGATTAACTGTCTTCAGGATCCAAACAAAATCAAACACAACAGCCGCGATAAAATTATGGAAGTGTGTACAGATTTCTACAAAAAACTATACTCCGACAACACTAAGACAACCGAAAATGTAGACTATAGTAAACCTGATAGCATACCATTTATAACAGGTAAAGAGGTTCATAATGTTTTAAAAACCATGAAATATGACAGAAGTCCGGGAGAAGATGGAGTAACATCCGAGGCATTGAAAATCGGCGCGCCCACCCTACTTCCGCATATCACCAACCTGTTCAATACCATTTTGCAAACTGGCCAAATACCGAAACAAATGTGTCACTCGAACATAGTCCTCCTACACAAAAAGAGGGATAAAACAAATATAGGCAACTATAGACCAATAAGCCTGATCTCGCATTTGTATAAGGCGTTTATAAAAGTTGTGCAAAACCGCATTAGTGGCATTTTAGACCAACACCAGCCGCCTGAGCAAGCAGGTTTTCGCCCCGGCTTCTCCACAATAGATCATCTACACACACTAAACCAGATAATTGAAAAGTACACAGAGTTTCATAAACCACTCTATATAGCCTTTGTGGACTACACAAAGGCTTTTGATAGCCTTCAGCACTCAGCAATATTCAAATCACTAGAAAACCAGCAAATTCACAAAACATACATTGATCTTATTAAAATTATTTACCGCCAAAGCACAGCCAATATAAAACTCCAGTCCACTGGTCTAGCATTTCACATACAGAAAGGAGTCAAGCAGGGTGATCCACTATCCCCCATTCTGTTTACAAGCACCCTCGAGGAGGTGTTCACAACATTATCTTGGGCAACAAGGGGCATAAACATCGGTGGCAAGCACCTAACTAACTTGCGTTTTGCGGATGACATTGTCCTTTTTGCCCAAACAGCACATGACTTACAAGAAATGCTCCAAGAACTGAGCGCGGCAAGTCTTGAGGTTGGACTGCAAATGAATCGGTCGAAGACGCAAATAATAACCAATGCCACGAAACGTAGGGTCGAGGTAGATGGGCAGGAAATACTATACGTCGATGAATACATCTACTTGGGCCAGTTAGCAAGCTTCGAAAACAGGCATGATAAGGAATTTTATATTAGCTTCTTTTAAAAAGTTATTAAGTTAAAGTAAAAAAACATAAATCTTCAACCGAGTAGATACAATAGAGTTGCAGTAAGTATTATTTAGTAAAAGATATAGTAAGGGTACGTTTAAGCAAAATACATTAAACTACCATGGGTGTCATTAAAATTCTAAAAATGCTAACGGTGTCATTAAAACGGTTTATTTCAGCAAACATCCATCAGTGGTAGTTTAATTAAAATGTAGTCTTGCAGTATTTCTTGCCAGCGTTCGAGTGAAGTAACATCTCGCTTATTCATACAAATAACTACATAGTTATAAATGCTTATTTTATCTGTGGACAAACTTGAAACTAATCCCAAGCACATGTGTGGATACAAATGCGGGTGTTCAGTAGACACTAGCGACGCTGTAAACCGTACTGAAAAATGGTGGGGCATCTAACAACCTCTGATGATACCTTTGTAACAGAAAATACCATGCAGTGGTATTTGCACTGTTATTTTTTACCAGTTAAAGGGCGTTCAAACTAATAGTAAAGCTACTTCGGTTGCCTTCGAGTAATGCGCTTGGTATATTAATACGGTAATCGTTTACCACCAGTGGGCCGTTACTTCTTATTTATGTTAATCAAGCACGAGTGAGATTCGCTCACACACCGAGGGTTCCGCATACTTGTGTTCAGGAAACAAGTAAACTATTATGACGGATTTCTAAAAAAACTGTTTTATACTGAGACTTTGCCAGTAATATTTGCATATATTTCTATCAATCATATTAATTCAGATTGTTCGCTTTGCAAACTTCTGAGGCAGCAGAATTTTTTCGACATTTTTCATCATAACTTCAAATCACTACGATATAAAAACGACTGCATTATATGATACCTCACTTGACCTTGACCCTATTTTGAAATTTTGACCCTTCGCAATCAAAATGATTTTATATTTTATTTGGTAGCCGTGACACAATGTTATTTATCCTCTTCAAGATTTCAAGTAATAACTTCAGTAGTCTGTCCGTCTGTCCCAACTGATTATCGGACGGACGGTGGATGGTTCGGAACCCTTAAAACATTAAATAAATTGTGCTCAGTACTTACGGCTTCTAAGAGTTTTTTTGATTCTGTTATTCTCTCAATTTAAAGTTGACTAAAAAAGATCGACACGACCGCTCATATAACATAATAAGGTTGCATATTCCTTTGTTATTTTATTTTTCCGGGTGTGTGAATGGTTATTTATATTTAAATTAGCTAGGTTTGCTTGTAAAGTATGATATCTGTTTCTTCTTTTATGCGACTATACGCCTTTTACGCAAACAAAACGTTCCATCCATTTAAGACAAAAGCTCTACTTTTGCTCATTTATAAAGCTTTTTAGGAACGTTAATGAGTTTTTATGGTATAACTTTACGTTTCGTGCATTTCTGAGACGGAAATACCTACTAATAGGTTAACTAGTGTTTGCCCTCGGCTTTACTTCCTAAAACTTAGTAACTTACAAAAATTTATACTAATACAGATTTCGATTATTACGTGGCGCAGGCACTTTATCTTGTTAGCATATCAAGCTGCGACAAAATTTCCACTTTCCACAATGTGCCCGTTTTTCGTTCGAACTTGTACCAATATAGGTTACAAATCCGAGAATTGTCACCATTGATCCTCTTTATTGCCCCAAAGAGATAGTGACGGTCGACACCAATCTTCTACAACAGATCTATTACATTGTTGCTAATACTGCTCACCCTAATTTTATTGCTCCCGATAAAACCGAATTGTCTTCGGAACCTAGCTGAAGTAACTTTAGTATCGTAAAATATTTTAATACTGACTTTAGTTTTCAGTATGTTTTACGGCGATTTTAATATTCTGTCATGTGAAGCAAAGTTTTGATAGCAAGTGGCGGCAGTAAAGTTAGCGTAGTGAAAATTTGGTTCTAAATGTGATTCAATATTTTACAAAGTTATATTATTAACTAGCCTTACAACGAGAGTTTGATGAAGAATGAAGCATAAACTTCTGTATCAAAATATTTATATTTTTAAATAAATACATTTTCGAGCGTAAAAACTTATTTTTCACTCACTTTTTAGGTCTAGCTGACGTCGACGCCTACTTTAAAGCCGACGCTGACTCCAACAGCAACACTGACTTGGACAAAAACGCCTACTTCGGCAGAGACGCCTATTTCGACGCTAACGCTGATTCTGACACCAGAATCTGCACCGACGCCCAAGCCTACTCCGACGCCAGCGTTAACGCCGATGCTTGCATCGACGCTAACTCCAATACCAACGCTGACTCCAATTTCAATGCTGACGCTAACACCTACACCGACGCTACATCCGATGCTGACTCTGTCACTAACATAGATTTAGACATCGACGTGTTATAGTTTTTCAGCCATTGTTACTACTAACTTTAATTACAAGCTCTTACTGAGAATATCGCCTAACATTATAAGACTTACTCTTCTTACTGCGATTCATTTCAGTTAAACCACAGGGCATTAGACTTAGCCGTGACAAATGTACAAACACGATGAGAACGGGGCGTTCGGCGTGACCGTGGATGTATGTAATGACTTGTCTTTAGTAGTACCTAGCTACGTCGAGCTAGGGTTACCTAGTCCTTTATTTTTGTAATTGGATTATTCTAGACTTTGTGGGTCTATTGGCTGTTCACGGTCTGATTTCAGTTTGGGCTCCTAACTTAATTTATATGTAAACCCAACCACAGGTTTAAATTATTGTTCAAATTAATATTGTTAATTATATAGTAAATTTAATTATTGTTGGTAAGAGAGGTCACTGGAGCGAGCCATGCTTTGGCATCAAATTTCAAGACCAATACACTGAGATCGGACTTAGGACAAAGACGTTAGGATCAGAGTGATGGAACACAGATGGAGTTGGGCAGTTGGCAGTCAAGCCAGGTGGCTTGACCTGTTGATGGCAGGTGTAGCAAAGCTTTGACGGAATGCCTACCAAGACTTAGCTATAAATACTCTGGTCATCCGTCTGCTTATTGGCTAGATGAGATTAAAAAAGTCTCGGGCATCACCTTGATCAAGGGCAGAAGCGCAAGGCCTCAGCAGTGGTCACCTATGGGCTGGTGAAATTAATCGGCCATAACACATCCAGTTACCAATAAGTTTAGGTAATAATTAATATTGAATTCCTTCTTAAAGTTCAAAATTGTTTTTTGTTTGAACTAGAATCTGAATAGAAAAAGTAAATGCGGGCCAATTTTACCTAACTTTTCGATTCGTTAAACTTTGTGTACAACACAACCACGTTTTGCCTATTAAAAGTTTATTTTACTTCGATTGGACATTGTTACAGCAACTTGGCGTGTTCACTAATTAAATCCTAGTTTTTGGTTAGTTATCTTTAGATCTAAACAATTCGGTTAGGCTCAATAGTTGCTTGATTTTATTTTGTTTCTGTAAATTCAATTGTTAATTTTGTAAAACAGGTTACTTTACAATGGTAAACCATAAAACTTGGAGAATTTCTTTATTCATTGGAACATGATGTCGATTACATTGAGTAATAATAATAGAGCCGGTGTAGCACATGAATGTCATATACAAGATGCCCATACATATAGTATTCTCTTATCTTATCTTAGTATTAACTTGCCCATAAGCCATATACTGCCTACACTAATATCTGGCTTTCAGGCAAGATTTGACGTCATCTATTACACGATATTTTTCCGAAAATGCTAATTGGAACTAAATTGGTTCAACCAAAGGCTTGGACTCTGGCGCGAGTTTCCATGTAAACCTAAAGCTAGATTGTTGTTGGTAAACACGAATAAAAACATGAATTTTTTCGTGATTGATGGCACAGTACCCATAATTTGACGTCATTTACGTTCCATATAAGATTAAGGATGTTATACCAAAGAATTAGAAGACATCAAATAGATAGGGCACTGGTAAATAAGCTAACCATAGTTCACGACTGTTTTATAACTTTTGTACGAGGTAGGTTGTTACGGCCTGTCGTAATTTATACGATCCAACGAAGCCGTAAACGCTACCACCTATCAAATATTGCTTTGTCAAGGCGTAAAGTGTTCTTTATTTATTGTTACAAATGATAAAATATTTACGAGCTTTCATAGCTACGAACGAACCATATTAGAGCCATTTTTTTTAAGTGAAAATCAAATTGGACATACTTAACTACACTTTATATTTAATATAAGATTTAAGTTAAATAAGATTTTATGTTTTAAAAGGTTTTTTACAGTTTGAAAACCAGCGCTGCTTACCTTCCTCGGATGGTTGGCAGCAATACGCTGAGATGGGGCCTGTTTGGCCCACACAGCACGGAAGACCATATTGTATGTACCTACCTATGTAATACCTAGCTGCAAAAATTTTATCATGTGTTTTTTTCTGTGTTTATATATATTTTTTTCTTTTCTTTTTAATAATTTATAGTCTTTATGTAAGTAGGTATGTTTGTTATGTTCTGAATGGTCTGTCCTATGTGTGTGTCAAATAAATGTATTTTCTTTCTTTCTTTCTTTTTATTTCTTTTCTTTCTTTTATTTATTGAACCATTGTTAAACATGTCTGATGGAAATTGTAAATAATAATTTAATTCAACCTTGCCAATTTTCACTGAATGTGATATTTTTGTCACCGTGAAACTTAATTAGCTTTAAAAGGAGAAATAAAATTAAATGAAACACATTTATTTAACACAAAACACAAAAGGAAACACAATATACAATATGGTGGGATGCAGAGCTCTCAACTTCTGGCTAGCTACGTAGATACACATTTGCGCGTATTGACCATGTATTCACGTGGAGTAATTGCTCTGGCCTCACAACCATACAAAAATGTATTGGCGTGCCCCTTAAATTTTTTTGTACAAATTAAGTATTATCTACATCTCAAGCCTATTATGAAACATAAAATATTTAAGTATACCGTGGTAACGGCGCTGTTGTCGCAATTATCCAATTGTCTTACACTGTACTAAGCAGTTAATATTGTGCCTCTGTTTACCCAAATAAATAAACTGAAACTATCTATCTATTTATGTCATAGCTCTACAATTATTATGAAATCTCACGATGCAAAACGTTCGTCTCAAAAATGTGAAATTCCGCGTACAAAACCTCTTCACGACGACGTTCGATAAAACACTTACGAGTAGGTGAATTTTATATACTCAGAATAAAAGAATGCCAAAGGGATAAATTGAGTTATTACGTCATATTTTATAGGAATTGGCCCAAGTACTTAATAAAAATAATAGCTCCATTTCGATTATGAGGTAACAAAGGAAAATAGTAAGCTTCTCATGTGCCATCAAGCCTGCCAGGAGCAAGAGATTACCGACCCGCGTAGATAAGTATGAAATCTGAATGCGGGTTTTACTCAGTATAGTGCCTTGATTCAAAGTGATTTATCAATGTATTTAATACTTAATAACTAGTGGTTCATCCCGAACTGGGATCTCGCGAGTCTCCGATTAAAACAAAAAAATATTAGGATTTGTAATCTTTGACTATCAAAATAGTGCCACGAAATAAATAACCAAATACTTGACCTAAAGTTTCATTCAAATTATTGGTAACGGGAGTTCATGTTCTGTGGTTAGACTTTTTGCGGTACAAATTGCAGTTATTCTGGATTTCAGAGTTTTGCCTATATTTGTGTCACTTAAGCTACACACATACCAAACTACAGCACTGTGGGGTTACTGGTGTATCCTGTAAATTTTGTCAAAGTGCAGTTTTTATTATGGCTAATAACTAAAAATTAAGAAAACTTTACTAAAAATAAAAACGGAGTCTAAATGTACTAATAAATACCTTTTCAGTTGATGTCCCACTGGACCCAATAGTCTTATTTTCATTTTTTTTACCCCTCTTGAACCCCAATATCTCAACCCCCCCCCCCCCCCCCCCCAACATTTTTAGCTCATTTAGTCACACCAAAATTGTGCCATCACTACCTACTTACACGATGATCGGATAAACGCTTCGAAAGTTATCCTCGGACAAACAAACATACATACATACAACGCTGATTTGCCCAAGTTAACAGTGAAAATTAATGAGATGAAAAATACGATAAAAGGGCTTCGGATGGCCTAGAAACTCATTGACCAGCAGCTGGATTTTACTTACTATTAATTATACCATGGTACGACGCCTACTTTGCGTCGAGGTAACGACGCAAGGTCTGTAGGTACTCGTAGGTACATTAGCCCCGGGAGTATAACGACAATCCAACGTTAATTAACCGAAACGAAATGGCGGTGTTTTTGCGCGCTCCGGGCCGCGTGACTCGGGATGTTTCAAATAGCTTTTACTTATACCACAGATTAAGAACTACGTAATAGATGAGACACCTTCAAAACAAATCAAATTGTTTTTATTGCGTAATATGGGTAAATAAATAAGTGAATAACAAGGTTTAAAGTACGGTTTTTGTGTAGGTACAGCTATATTAAGCGTTTAACGCATGCCTTGTTAGTGCTCTTAGTGTTAGTGATCAAAATAGTATCGAATGGCAGAACGTAATCTGCAGAGGAGCACAAATAATCAAAATAACAGTTTTCCATTATATAACTAGTGGTTCGCCCCGAACTGAGATAGAATAGAATAGAATAGAATACTCTTTATTGCACACCAACAAAATTAAAATACAATAAAAATACACAAAAATTAAGGTAAGTACAATGGGCGGTCTTATCGCTAAAAGCGATCTCTTCCAGACAACCTTTGGATGGACAGGACAAAACAAAATCAAAAAGACGGCGGTGTAAATACGAGTATATTCATAAACTTACATAAACTACCTATACTTACTAATAAACTAAATATATATACTTACAAATATAATAATATGTACTTATATATAAACTACAATAAAGGAGATAAACATAACGATAAACTAGCAGTGCGTAGACAAAGAAAGGAAATGGTTGTATACCTTAGCTTTGAAGATAGGAAGAGATTTAGATGATCTAATAGAGAAAGGTAAAGCGTTCCACAGCGTTCCAAGAGTTGAGATCGCGCAAGTCTCCCAAAAAACAAAAAAATATATTCTTAAGCCGACTCGTGCAACGATGCCTAAACGTATTTAGTAGCTAAATATGATTTAAGGAGTTGTCAAATCATAAAATTTGTAAAATTTAAACATTTTTAGTCGCTAAATACGTTTCGGGATCGTTGTGCAAGCCGGCCTTAATCTTTGAGTATCAAATAGTACCACGAAATAAATAACCAACCAACTTGACCTACAATCACATTCAAATTACAGGTAATGGGAGTTTATGTTAATTGGTCCATTTTTTGGGGTAGAAATTGCAGTTATTCTGGATTTCAGACTTTTGCCTACATGTGTGCCACTAAAGCTACACGCATACCAAATTTCAGCACTGTGGGGTCACTGGTGTACCCTGTGAATTTTGTCAAAGTTCCGTTTTTATTATGGTTAATAACTTAAAAACTACAAGGTTTGAACTAAAAATAAAAACGGGGTCGGAATGTACTCATAAAGATCTTTTATTAAACGTGCCATTTGACTAGATAGTTTCATTTCGGGTTTTTTACCCCTCTTGAACCCCAATGTCTCAACAATCCCCCCCACATTTTTTGCTCATTTAGTCACACCCAAATTGTGCCATTACTACCAGGTAGGTAGTTACTATATACCAAATTTCACGATGATTGGATAAACGCTTCGAAAGTAATCCTCAGTCAAACAAACATATATACATACATACATACTCGTACATATACATACAAAGAACGCCGATTCGCCCAAGTTGATTTAGAGATCTCGCTCGCTCGATCAATAAATGTTCAATGTTTACGATTTCTCCGACAGGCAAATCGATTAAAATGTCGGTCCTTGTCTAAGACCACAGGGCCACCTTTCTGACCCCAGAGTTAGCCACCAGCTCGTTCAATAACTCATAAGAATAAATAAATTATTTTAAACCCGTAAGCGGCCATCTTTATAACCTCATCAGTTGCCTCATTGAGCTTTGCCCTGGTGCAGGCGGGGCTCTGAGGGCAGAGGAGCATGTGCGATGAACTTGCTGTTTGGTAAGTCTGTATGTAACACAAGGCTCTCTCTCATAAATGGAGTTACTTTCCATGCTGTAGGCATCTTTTACGAATGTGCGACCGTGTGTCCTATCTAATTTTAAACTTTTCTGTGCACATTTTATACATAAACATAGCTGGTATCAGACAAACATTTTGCATTCACAGGCACGCGGACATCATAACATACAGGATTAATTTCAGCAGAGAACTTTACACTTTCCCCTGATAAAATCCCAAGTTATATGGTTTCCTACTTGTTTATACAATTTTTTTTTTGCTCCGTTCATGGGTTTAGTATCTGGACAGTAAACGACTCGGATAATTTATGGCGGGTCATGTTTTTTCTGTTGGTAAGTGCTTCCCTTTAAAAGATAACGCTACCATATTTACTTTATATTCTTTTTTATTTCTTTTGTAATACAACATTTCATAATTTGACACCTCTGTGGCGTGGTGGGTGAGGTGGCGGCTGAAATGCAAGTAATGTTTTATTGGTCCGAGTACTCGCGGCACAAAAAAAACTACATATCCAATTGCTACGATGTTGACATAATATTTACTTTTTATACTTTATTCATCACAGCCCATTAGTAATTGATCATCATATCAGCCATTGGACGTCCGCTGAATAAAGACTTCCCCCCCATAGATTTATGAGCGACCGGTCTTGTGCGGCCTCTTCCCAATGGCTCCCAAAAACCTCTATCAGGTCGTCATTCCATCTAGTTGGTGGCCGTCCTAGGCTACGCTATCCAGTGCGTGGTATCCACTCGATAACCTTTTTGCCCTAATTTCTTTAGGTAAAAATGTCGGTTTAAATATGAACATAAATATAATTTCTAAGCTCATGTTGGTTCATTGTCTATGCTCTGTGGGAAACTTACAAAAGGCTTTAGAAATCTCAATTTGAACAATATCCTTTTCAATGTGTTTCCGGTTTCCGGGTAAAAGAGAAAACCTTTTTAGAACAAATTCCACGCATTGAAATAACGCAAGTGGGGTTTATGCTCCGTAGAGCCTGCTACGAGCTATGAACATTACATTTACTGTGTATTAATGTTATACTGATTATTAATAGGGTTTTGTATGTGCGCACTCGTACACGTTGTATCTTTATTTTATCTATACAGGTCCCTATTATTGAAGGCCTTATTGGCCTTATTGCCATGCAGTGGAACAGTATAGGCCTCAAATAATAATAATAAATACAGAGAGCTTAGGAATATGTATGACAATTGGAATTTTGAAAACAGAATTTTAAAAGAAAGTGATCCTAAGTTGAAAATCTATATTTTTTTTGTTATTAGAACTGGCGATTTACTGTAACTTGGTCCAAGGCCCAGATTTTCATAGTTGACCTGATAAGTATAGCAAAATCATGATTTTGCTTTTAAGAAATTTTAGCAAACTGCAGTAAAATTTAATAATCATCCCATTAAACGGAAACACACAAATATTTACCCTGAAAAGTTCAATCTCAAACTGTTTATCTGCTAAATGAATACGAACCCATTTCGCAAGCCGTAGCCCGTAAATATCTGGGATCACACGGTCCCTGGCTGTTGCAGTGGCACACAATGAGGGAAAGAGATAGATCATCGCTTAAGCTAAGGCTGGTTATACAAGGCGTTACCGCGGCAGTGGTGCCGCTGTCGCTGTGGCGCCGCCTTTGTAGTCAACCACGCATGTTTTTGCCGTGAAGGCGAAAATCCACTGGCGATCCTATCGGCAAATTTTCCCGCTCACCAATTATCTTCCATGCACAACTTTGTTGGAAAGCTGCCCTGTTTTTCAATTTGATGCAAATTTTGTAAGCAATTATATTACACTTAGTGTGAATGTGTTGTCAGAGCAAGTTCCAGTGAATGGGACTGTGGAATGCTGGTATTGTGATAATATTTTAAATTATGATAATACTAGCTTCCGCCAGCGGCTTCACACGCGTAGTTTGTCAGCAAAAAGTAGCCTATGTTTGAATTCAGGTCATAGAATAGAATAGAATAGAAAACGCTTTATTGTATACTACACTTAAATTAACAAATCATATTTAAAACATTTAAAACTAGACCCGCGATAGTACAATTGGCGGTCTTATCGCTAAAAGCGATCTCTTCCAGACAACCTTTGGATGAACTGGATTTTACGAGAACGTTAAAGGACGGTAGCCTTATAACGTAAGCTTTTTATTTAACTGTGTACTTACTTAAGCAAAACAAAATGAATAGATACCAGGATAGGTAATATTAATATAAATGTAATACCTAAACATTCTATACTAAATAAAAATACAATTATGAAACAGCTGTATTACAAACAATAACAACGACAGATAATAAAACAAAATAAGATGACCCATAATCTATCAACACAGCAAATTTCATCGAAATCAGTTCAGCCATTACGACGTGATTTAGTAACAAACAAACATACAAACTTTCACATTTATAATATTAGTGTGATTTCAAGATAATATTTTAAATTTGTGGTTATTTATAGTTGCTATAGCCTCAATAACCACGTTCTCTGGATGAAATAGAACGCATTTGCAATGGAAAAAATGGTGCTGTATACAAAATAATTTAGTAAAGCGTAGCTTTTTCATTCCTACGACCTATTAAATTACATTATATAGACGCCTGTTTCCCGGAGGAATCGGGAGGAATCTCGAATAAAAAAAATATTAGGTGAGACAACAAGCTAACGGATGCTACGAACATACCATTGTTTTTTCTTGGCTATAATATGCCACAGCAAATGCCGTGAACTCTATATGGTGTCGTTTAAATTGAAAATAAACCACATTTCGGTAAATAATCACGCACGGAGTGTAAACGTATTCAGTCGCCATCAGGCGCAATGAATGGAAATTAATACGATGATACAGTGTGTTTACTTTGTATGAAGGGTACAAATAATATACATAGTTGAGTATTATTCATGATAGAATGTGTAATTGGGCCGCAGGTAGCAAGACGTATAATTTACAAATATAATAAAAGTTTTTTGCATTATGTACTTTTGTATATAAGGTGTTGCAATTTAAACTAAAATATTGAAAGGGTTGAGACCCTAGGGGGTATAATAATAAATAAATACTTTTTTTTAATCTAAAAAACTTTGTTTACACTTTTATCTAACACTAGCTGACCCGCCCGCGGCTTTGCACGTGTGGCACACCATTTTTGTTGTATATTTATTTATTGAATACTTTCACACTAAACAGAATAGTGTTAGGAGGACTTAATCCTAATAAAATTATCTACCCTGCATTCTGGTCGTGCTTTTTCTAAGCAGTCGGGTAACACGTAGTCTATATCCCAATCCTGGTCATAATCTATATGTGCACCAAGTTTCATCGGTACCAGCCGTTTAGTCGTGAAAAGTTAACAAACAGAGTTAGTAACCCATTAATAATATTAGTATGGATGTAGATACCGAACGTGCTCAAATGCCTAAAGCTGTACTGAAAAACCGCTTTGGAATATTTTTCTATGCCTTTGAAATTTATCACGTTTGAACCTCGAGGACAGCCGAATTTGATGATAGAAACGTGCCGACGCACACATCCAAAAATTACAAGTGTGTTTTTAAAGTTATTGTAGGCAACATTAATGTACAAACATCCCCCACATTACATGAAGTTCTAACACGTGAAAACAGTTCACGTTCTGAATGAAAATTATTGTTAGCCAAAGGGTTGGGGTAGGTATGTAACCTACCTACCCCAACACTTTGGCTACAAATAAATTCATATACTTAGAAAATAACACCTGACTTGTATATTTAATTGGTTAATTTTCAAACTTATTTCAATTATATCTGGTAACTGATTTATTTTTTGTAATTTCTTGTTTTGTATATGTTTTAAAAGTTCGTAAGTAGGTACTTAAACAAGTTCGAAAGTTTATATCTACTAGTAATATGTTATATGCTTGCAATCAATAATTATAAACACAGTTGCTGCCCTGCACACACAAAAATGGCACCACGTAAGACCAGCGCTGTAGTAGTATAGCTACTATAGCATAATGCTGAGTGGGTGACCGTTTTTGTTCACAAAATTTGCTCTATAGTTTATACTCATTTGTCTAAGCTATAATTGTACACTTGTGATATAAAATAAATGAGTTTTTTCTATGTATGTAGATATAATTTTTATGAATTATCTTGCTGAGCACTGCACTATTTGCTGGATGAAATCCTACTGTGGAGGACAACAGGTAACTCACACGCACTTTTCAAATTGTTTATGACATCATTTCTTGATCCAAAAAGTTATTACTATGCATACTTATACTCGTATTAAAAATTAGAAAGTAACTCTGTCTTTCTGTTTCTCTGTCTGTTTATTACGGTTTCACGACTAAACGGCTGGACCGATTTCGATTAAATTTGGTACATAAAAAGATTATGACTGGGATTAAGATCTAGGTTACTTTTTACCTGACTGCGCAGAATTAAGGTAATGTTTTATTATATAGCCAGATAATATATATGTATAATAGTAGTATTTTTCAAACTTTCGCGATCACTGTGCATAATTATTGGTTAAAACGGGTATTTATCTCTTATTTACCTTTTTTATTTGTTATCCCGACGTTTCGGCTGTGTTGCAACAGTCGTGGTCACGGGTGGACTGGAGTACTTGGAGCTACCGTCGAGAAGTGATGGCAGCTGCAGCAACCACCCTCACATGGTCTTCAGAATTAGAAATGTCCTCGTTCATATATATATATAACTATATTCTAGCTCAAAGTGAATATTGTTTGACAGGTTCCAAGGATAATCATCATCATACCAGCCGTAGAACGTCATCTGCTGAATATATGCCTTCCCTATAGATTTCCAGAGTGACTGATCATGTGCGGCCTGCACAAAATGGTTCCTTATCACTTATATACCCTTATATGGTATATGTAATGGAACCTTTATCAGATTGTTTTCTATCTAGTGGGTAGTCTTCACCCGAGAACCTTTCTGAACTATACTAATAGTGATAGTGTCTTGGAACATTCGCCAAGGAATGATCAGGAGTAGTTGACTTAGATTGTTTTACTTAGTCTTTAGATATCACTCTTTTGTAATTATTTTCATAGTAGGTACATATTTCTATAAATGTACAGACACACATACAGCGATAACTAGTAGCCCCCTTCATGATTAAAGAGGTTGTGACGTATAATGACCAATTCTCTAATTGACCAATCACACATAGATTGAAATACAACTTGTTGATTTACAAAAAGTTTGTATAGTTATATATAAATTTTATATAATATAAACACACGACGTTTGTATTATCACACTAATATTATAAATGTGAAAGTTTGGATGTTTGTTTGTTTGTTACTCAATCACATCGTAATGGCGGAACCGATTTTGATGAAATTTGGTGTGTTGATAGATTATGACCTGGATTCAAACATAGGATGGATTTGGATTAGCATGGATTCAACATACTTTTTGTTGACAAACGTGAAGCCGCTGGCGGAAGCTAATATTTTTATATTATACAAACTTTTTGGAAATCATCCTTCTACAAGTTTTTATGGGGTTTTAATTTATTTATCACTTAATTTTTTTACAAACAGGAATGTATAAAAATAGTACTTAAAACCCACTAAGGTTTGTATGGATAATGCTATTATAATAACCAATTACTAGTTAGCGACGCAGCTTGTACCGCGATGTAAAAGTGGCATATAAAACTAAATTATCTTAGTAAATCGATTTATTTTAACTCTTTAATGTAAACTTATAAAATATTTTACAGGAGAGATCAAAAAGAATTGGCATAGAATGAGCCTTTACAATGGATTGCTATTACTTTACTAGTTATTTATTTGATTACCTATAGACTATATTGCTTAGAACATAGTAGTAAGAAATAGTGGTCAGTTTTATATTCAATTCACGTTAAGTCTGCATAATAATCGGTGACAGGAATGGTAAATGAGATTGGCGAATGTCTAAGAATGTGGGACCCAGAAATAAATCACTCAAACTTAACACACCAGTTAAGTCTCAGAAAATATTTTACCCCACATAGGTAATGCTTTTACTTCAAAATTTATCTTTTAAAAATGTCAAAACGTTAGATGAACATTATCAATTTACACTTTGTATCATTGATCTTGGGTCCAGTTTCGCCAATCTGCGAAACATCCGTTTATTGCGTCAGTCTTAGCGTGGACCGAAGTTATTTGGCAACAGAATTAACTTACAACATATAAGAGTAAACCAATTTTGCTAAAGTTAGACATTTCCAAAATGAGTTCGATACCTTTGTTTAAAACTTCGCTTCACAAGTACATTATTCGGCAAAATGTATTTATAAATTTTAATTAAAAAGAATAATTTTTGGTTGTTTGTCTGTAGGAGATGATTTGTACAGTGTATACAACTTAGGATCTGGGAGCCAATTCACGAGCCAAACCCAGTGAGATTGGATTATGAATTGAGTATATTTTGGGATTCTGCTCCATTAATATTACAATATTAACTTGATCGTATTGTCAGTTACGTGAATACCGTTTAGGAGACTAGATCGAAACTCGAATTTTACTATTTTAAGTTACCGGAATTGGCCCCCTGAGAGCCTAGCACGTACACCATCTTTTATTCTTTATTATACACTAGCTGACCCCGGCTTCGAACGAATTGATTGATTTCTCATCAGTAAAAGACTTCTAACACTCGGTTTATTAGTTCCAGAGAGATTAGCAACTACATACAAATTTTACCTCATTAAAAAATTAGTAGAGACGAGAAAACACATCAACAGAATACAGAAAATAAAAGACATGTACATGACTTTACATAGGCAAGCTTAAAAGAGTTTTCAGCATATCTTTGAGGCTATATATAATCTCAATCCTCAACTGTTTGCTGGAAGAACATTTTTGTTACCAGTTACGGCTAGTATCGAAATTAGATCAAAAGTAAAAATTTACTAGGTTTGAATACTTCCTGTAGTTAACTGGTTTAAAGTCATAGCAGACATATCAACTCGGAAAGGGATCATCACAGTATCGCCCTTCGCCTCGTCATCAACCGTAAGCATCTAATCAAAACGGATCAGCAGCTCCTTGGCTACGGCTAGGCGACGCCGCGCTTACGGCTCGCCGCCCGCTGGTTGACGTTAGGCGACACCAGTTCACCGCGCGGGTACGGAGAGACGTAAGCGCACCGCACCGCGGTTCGTGAGCTTCTCCCGAGGCGAGGCGATTCCGTTACGATTCCGATTAGTATGCGTTGCAGTAGGGAGTTTCATACAAAGAATACTGAACGGCTCGAGTTGATACGGTGACGATCCCTTTCCGAGTTGATTTGTTTCCTTCCCTTCCGACCTTTAGAATGGATCTATAGGTATAGTATAGTAACCATGACCTTCGACGGCCACCAGAGACCGGGACCAGATCGTCCAATCCACTGTTCATTATGAATTTTGGGTCGCACGACCTGGTCGAGGTCGCAGCTAGCAGTCGCCAACATCGGAATGTTACTTTACGAGAAATAAGTCTTTGAAAGGATTTATTTTATAATTCTGTTATAAATTTCATTCAAACTTGGCAGTATTATTTCATTGTATAGAAGTTGTCCCTTATAATTAACTTTACAATAAATCAAAAACTATTCTTAAAATTTATATTTTGTAATTTTCAACTACATTCATTTAACTAACTTATAAGGGTATAATAACAAGGAATGTCCAGTTATTGTTGTCTTAAATTCTTTGGCACGTGTTTCTTTAATTTGGCAAATTCAAGGTTTACTACCATTAAGTATAATTAGTCCATTAAGTTTAATTAGTCCAAAACACACCATGTCTTGGCATTTGAACAAGTTTGTTGTCATCAATTAACCAATATATCTGAGGACATAAAACCTAATTTAATATTAAACAAAATACGTTAAGCTACTTAGTTCATCTATATAACGTCACAACAATTTTAAGAACAGGCGTGAATTTTAGATTACACTTTGAATATAATTTGAAGCCGTACCGAAAAATACAGCATTTAAGGTGATGTTTCTGTAATATTTTATCCACGCCTAATTGCTACTTAATATTAAGATATGGATTATTTACAATTAAAGTTATAGAAGTCAATTCAATTACCTAACACCCAATTTGGCACAATCTCGTTATATTACCTAATTGAATACTTATTGTATAAAATGCAGTACGGTTTTATATCATTGCGACTTTTGTATCAGCATTTTAATGTTGATGTTTGTAGATAGATGACGCTGAATTCATCTATGTAGTCTACTCTGTAGGGGTTTAACACAAAAAATGTCCTTATAACACTTATCACCTTATTCAACGTTCAAACTAGACTTGACACTGATCTAATTTGGCCCTTCCCAACTTCAAAATGAGTCCTTGCACGAACATTTGCCACACACTTAAACCTTAGCAGAAATGATCCACTTTCGTTATAGTCTAAAGCCTACACATCGCTCGGAGACGAGGAGGCTGGGTCTTGGCGCTAGTGCAGCTGACTCTTTGTACTGAACCCGTAGTGCAGGTAGGGGGAACCGGCACCGTCCCGAGCCCCACTCCCGGTCGCCCCACTAGCCCCACTGGGGCACTTCAGAGCGGAACGCAGCTCCGACGCCATCTCCGAACAGAGCGACGCCTACAAGAAAACCGTGTAGTAGAATTTGTTTAAGCAGACAAGATAGACGATTAAAATGTTCTTACCTCTTCCTTCTAGAATTAGGCAGCGTAGAAATAAAGATATGTTAGCAGATTCACATAACAGCACTTTGAGCTCTACAACCACGACTGACGATCGCGAAAGGACCTACCTCGTTTTTATTCGTACATCTTTGTGAGAAAAGGTCTGTTAGTGGTTGCTCGTGGTTATAATGGTTGCCTCTCGTAGTTGCTGGTCGTAGTCGTAGAGATTCAAAGTCCTTCTTTCGTGCATCTTTGGAAATTATTGGGTTGTCAAAACTAAGCATAGGTACAGTTACGCCCTGGTCCCGTGTTCTCGAATAAATCTCGTTTAGAAGATGAAGTAACAAATTTTATGGTTTTTATTCGAGATTTTTCCGAGAATCACCCTCGCGTTGTATGAAACAAATATCATAACAAGTTCTAATACAGGATTTAAATGACTTTTGGAGGTTACAGAGGGTTTGTACCGAGAGCAGGACAGTAACGATACTGCATGTTAATTGTATTTACTGTGCACAGTGCTTATTAATTCCAAACATGAATCTAGACATTACTCTTTTGCATATATCTCAAGCTTATTTCTACAAAACACACTCAACCTTTACCTATTTCAAAAGTAAACCTAGAACAAAATAAAAATATGTAAATAAACTAAAAATAAAAGAACTCTGTAAATTCAGCGAAATTACCTGAAATTACCAGGCAACCGTCTCAGATCTACCGAGTTAATAGGGTCGTGAAACTAAATCAGCCTGAATTGTACTTTAAACTAAATGAGGCCTTCTTCGTTTATCTCGTCATAAAAAATATCAAACATGTTAATGTCAAGCTTTTGTCTCGCCTAAATGAGCTTTTAGGTAATCATTTCAGCAGGTTAAATCTTAAATTCGTGGTTCTGTACTTAAGGCTTACTAGTCTTTCTTTTTGTTGTTTCTTACATGCCTCTGATAATTTTAACAACTCAAAGGAATACAGCTTAAACAAAATGAAGTAAACTTTTACAAATACAATTGATTATTTTCATGCTTCATTTATTTCTTGTTGGTTTTCAAACCGTTTTTCTTTTCATATTTCATTTCAGTTGCAGAAGCATGTTTAATAATAATCAATTACGTCCGGCTTTTTTTCTAAGCTTTATTTCTCAGCAAAGAATTTCTAACTTATGTTGCATTTATTTACATTTATGTAATGAAGAATCGAATTGTTCAAATAGTTTCTTCAATCGTGTTTTCCTTTTATAGACATAATAGTTAAACAAACCCCCCCACCACTAATTATAGTCGATTGCAAACTTCCCTATATCCTGGCTATTGGTATTGGTATATTTGCAGGCCAGGCCAACAAAGGTTGTCTTAAACTATAATCTTCTTAAAGTCAGAATGGATGGAATTATTTATTCTAAATTAGATATGAATATTAAAAATGGTGAAATAGTAGAGATTAAGGTAGTTTTTAAAGCATATAAAGGTCTACTCACTCTCTCATCTACGGCGACCTTACGAGACTTCCAGACGAACTCGCAGACAGCTATGACACATGCCACACCCATGCCTCCCATCAACACGACGAACACTCCGCCAACGTTGGCCAAACCTAACTCGTTGGCCGTTGATGAGGCCTTTGAAGTTTCATCCTGGTGACAACAATTAAGGATGAAAACCTCATGCAAAGGTCTTGGTAGAAAGCTAGCCGATGGCCAGTCGCTGAGTACGTGGTAGGCCTTAGACTGATACTTTTGAATTCATAACATCAATTAGTCGTAAATTGAACACACTAAAAACCTGGTGCGGAAATTATGGACGTTTTCAACGAAAAAATGTTTTTTTTATTAAAAACCAATTTTAAGTTCCATTCCTATCGAAAATTGAAGTAAGTATGAAACAGTTAGGTATTTTACGAATTAATAGTTGTAGAAACTTCTCAATCTTGCCTTAAAAGATCTTAATAGAACCGTCCAGTCCAATTTGTGAATTTTGTAAGCGCTGATACGTAAAAATACTACGGCAACTTAACAACGCTCTCAAAAAAGAGGACCATTCTACGAACATCAGGTGCAGAAATAATGGAGTTGTTTATGGCTAAAGCTTTCCAACTGGACACGTTCTACAAAGCGGGCTTTTAATTCACTTGCGAATGCAAAGATTAAATGCAGAGAATTTATTACAATGTTTTTGCAAACTCCACAAAGCTAAGCACCATTGTCGTTTTAACTATGGCTAGAAACGGCCGCTGTAAAAAAGAATAATGGAATTTTTTTACTAATATGCACTTACTTTTTATTTACCAAGATATTCTTTTTCAGAAGAATTTACAATAAGTGGTAAGTGTTTCAAATATAGACCGTCAGCGAACACAAATGCAGATAATCACGTACCGTTTTATCGGTGTCAAAACCGATAATGTTTCGTGAACTTGTATCGGGGTGAGTGTATAATTATTGAAATAAATCACGAAAGATATTTTAGTGACAAATACAAATAAATACAGCTATATCAAGCTATTTTTGGGAACATATATCAAATGAAAACTTTACTCTTCCTGTTACTAATGTTTCACCATTATAACTGAGACATGTGTGTGGATGTTAGTTGTTATATAATAGTAGATTATTAAACGAGGGTATAATAAAACCGTGTCTTGCGTCACGTGCGCTATATTGAATCCTGAACGTAACGAAGAATTCTAGAGTGAACTCACGAGCCGAGCGAGGGAGTTACTAGAATCCTGAGTGCAGAGAGGGATATAAGTACGCCCAAAATGCAGACAGCTTTATCCATGAGGAGAATACTCTACTTTTCACACTTTCTGCGAGACAATAAAAACCAAATCTAGGTTGGTGCATTCTGCAGGTTAGTTCGATTTACGAATAAGTTCTTATTGTGTGGGTCTCTTTGGTTCAAACTTTAATACAGACGAGGTCCCAAATACAAATCACATTATGCCCTCGAGGGCATAATGACATTCAGCACAAATTTACTCCTGGCTCAGCCGTAGGGATTTAATCACCTGCTTTTGGTGAGGTTTAGATGACATGTAATTTGACATTGTCGAGCAGGTGGTGCGAAAACGAATAAAACCTAATAGTCACATATATTCTAACTCCATACTAGGATTCTATATATCGTTGCCCCCCAGCAGGAATCGAATCCTAATGTGCGTCATTCAAATAGTGATAGTAAACATCTCAATTTTTTTGATACTACCTAGAGGTGGAACTAGGTTTTGGCCCACCTAATGTTAAGTTGTAACCATCGCCTATAACAAGGCGGCAGAAATATGTATGGAGGTAGTACCTCCCCTGGCGATATAAATATGATTCATACAATTTTATCTACAAAAATAATTCTTTTTCACCGTTTCAGTTTACATTTTTATACTCACCCTGCAAGACCCGCCGCCGCGCTTTTCTTTCCACCATTTTGTTTTCAAAATGTGCAATTTGCCTTCCTCTTGCAATTTTAGAACGGCTCCGCTTATAGCAGTGCGATATGGTGAGTCTGTGAAACGATAATAGGCTTAATTTCTTATTAAACTAGCTGACCTGCACCGGCTTCCACGGGTAGTAGGTACGTAATAGGTTTTTTTCAGAATAAAATTAACATTTCATTTATTGCTGCACATTTTACTCAGCGCTATCTAGCCCCAAACTCAGCAGAGCTTGTACTTTGGGAACCAGATAACTGATAGAATACTTATTACTTTTTTTTGTAAATAAATACTTAAAACTAGTGGTTCGCCCCGAACTGATATCTCGCGAGTCTCCCATAAAAACAAAAAAATATTATTCGCAATCTTTGACTATCAAAATAGTGCCAAAAAATAAAAAACCAAAAAACTTGACCTTACAGTTTCATTCAAATTACAGGTAACGGGAGTTCATGTTAACTGGTAATTTTTTTTTGGGGTATAAGTTGCAGTTATTCTGGATTTCAGACTTTTGGATATATTTGTGTTATTAAAGATACACGCATAACAAATTAAAGCACTGTGGGGTCACTGGTGTACCCTGCAAATTTCGTCAAATTTCAGTTTTTATCATGGCTGATAACTCAAAAACTACAAGAACTTTACTAAAAATAAAAATGGAGACGAAATTTACCAATCAAGACCTTACATTTAACGTCCTATTTGACCTAATAGTCTCATTTCAATTTTTTTTACCCCTCTTGAACCCTAATATCTCAACAACACCCCCACATTTTAGCTCATTTAGTCACACCAAAATTGTGCTATCATTACCTACCAATGCATTAAATTTCACGATATTCGGATCAACGCTGCGAAAGTTATCCTCGGACAAACAAATTTGCCCAAGTTGATTTGAAAATCTCGCTTCGCTCGTTCAATAACCTGTTTTCTAATGTACGACATTAATTTAAAACACACATCCGGAATCGTCGAATATCTATCTAGTAATCGATACATTTCCAATACACATTTTTTTACGAAAATCGGCGGCGCCTTTGCGACTATGCCGCTTAGTCAGTTTAACACGTACGTGGGTGAATCAACTTTTAAAGTACTCCTTTTGTGTCCCTGTCATGTAAATAGCAATAAAATCGGTATTTTAGTTTAGAATATGGTTGTTTTGATGTTAACGTAAAATTAGATCCTGTGTTAACATGGTAGTTTCATAGTTTTTATAGTTTTAAGCGAAATTTTAGTTTTTCTTATGGTAACGCAGCACACCATAAGCAATCTCCATACAAAAAAACTGTCCCCAGGCCTAGGTGAAGATTCACCCACCTACCTACTTACATGATGAATGAATAATTATTTGTTTACCTATATTATACAGACTGTTCCATTGATAAAAAGGCCTTGATAAAAAGGTAGTTTACAAATATTCAATTTTCTATGTTAATGAATTTGAAAAAAACCTATTTTATAACAATTCTAGACATTAGCACTACCCGTGTTTGAATTTAATGTGCATAACAAAACACTTAAGTAGACGTTTTTAACCTCTGCATTTAACAATTGCATTATCACTGCCAACTAAGATTTGGCCTATATAGCATGGCATTGCATCCGTCACTCTGAGACTTATGAGTACAGGGTAAAAAGTCTCATGTGCAAGTAATTTCATTTCAGTTTTAGTTGAAAACCACTTCCTATGTTTGCAACTACCCTAAGCGTGAAAGAACCAGCGCTAATGCTTTTTATAGTAAGAACGTAAGATTTAGTCATAAAGTCCACCATTTCTTACTAACATTATCATCATTAGCATACAGTCAAAGGATGTCTACTGCCGAACACAGGCTCCTCCATAGATTTCCAGATCTTTTACGGCTTGCACCAGCAGCTCCTTCTTTTAATTATCATTGGTTCATCCTTCCATCTAGTGGAGGGCCGTCCTACGCTGCGTTTTCCAGTGCCAATGGTCACCTCTCAAGAACCTTTCTGCCCAATTGGCCGTCAGTTATTGTGACTCACCCACTGCCACTTCAGCTTACTAACAATTTGGGCTATGTCAGTGACTTTGGCTTGTATACATATCTCTTCATTTCTGATTCAGTTTCGTAGGAAAATGCCTAGAATAGCTAAGAGCGATCTTGAGTCTTATGAGATCTACTGTGAGGGACCACGTCTTTGTTTCTTATGTTCACTGGTAACACACACTGAATACTTTCGTCTTTAGACACTGAGGTGAGACGAAAAAAAGTCCAATCATAGTTCAATTTTCTTTAAAATAGACTTCCAAATTAGTATTATGCGTCAATTACAAATAAAATCTACAAAGATACCAGATTAAGTATTTTATATTAAAATAACTAGCGTGTTTATAGTTAACGTCTCAGCACTTTAATTCTCAAGTCAATGAATCATTAACTGTTCAAAAATTGACACCCTTCATTTTTAGGGTTCCGTACCCAAAGGGTAAAACAAGACCCTATTACTAAAACTCCGCTGTCTGTCAGTCCGTCTGTTTGTCTGTCTATCCGTCTGTCACCTAGCTGTATCTCATGATTCGTGATAGTTAGACAGTTGAAATTTTCACAGATTATGTATTTCTGTTGCCGCTATAACAACAAATACTAAAAACAGAATAAAATAAATATTTAAGGGGGCTCCCATACCACAAACGTGATTTATTTGCTCGTTTTTGTTCGATATTGAAAACGGCAACAGGTAGACGCTTGAAATATTCACAGAATATTTAATTATATATTCAATTTAAAAATAAAATAATTTATAATAAAAAAAAATACTTGAGGGGGCTCCCATACAACAAACATGATTTTTTCGCCATTTTTATAGATAATGGTACGGAGCCCTTCGTGCGCGAGTATGTTAAACTGTAGTTTCTTGTGTATCTTGTACCTTCTGTATCCTTACAAAGAATTAATAAATAAATAAATATTGCTGGACATTTAACACAGCGTTATCTAACCCCAAACTAAGCAGAGCTTGTACTATGGGAACCAGATAACTGATAGGATACTTATAAACCTTTTTGTTGTAAATACATACTTATAATATACAGAAAAACATCCAGACCCGGAACAAATATCTGTAGCTCATGCAAACATTTGTTCCGCTGTGAGAATCGAACCCGCTACCTCCTGCATCTCAGTCGGCTATTCGTCCACTACGCTACCGAAGTCGTCAAGTTTATCACTCCTAAGAAAATTCTTCAGTTTCTAGCAGCTGTAGGGCTAAATGGTGAACTTTGAACGCCCCATAAACACAAGTGGCGATCACAAAAGGCCTCATGGTCGCAGTAAAGCAATTAAAAAAAACGAGAGACAGGTGATCTTACTTGGCGGCATAGCGATTCCATAGCCCTTCGAATCCAGCATCCCTCCCACTTGAGTGAGATCGCAGTTCCTCTCCACAACATACTCGATGGTGGTCGACTCCATTAAGTACGCGTACCCTCCCTTCCCCCGGACCACCCTCTCCTCGCCCTCTTTGTTGCTGCTTGCGAAGACTGATGGTCGAGCCGACTCCATGAACGACCACATACGCTGGTACGTTGAGAAGTTTGAATCCTGTTGAAAAGACACATTTTCTTATATACCATCTGTTTGGATGTCTGGATTGATGTTTATTCCTCTTTAACGCCAAAACTACAAAACCAATTTGGCTGTAATATGCTACAAAGGTAGATGATGCCACTTTTTATCCTATAAATCAGTTCCCGTGGAATGGAACTAAGGTGTGCGAAGCCGCGGGTGGCAGCTAGTATAACTATATTCGTTTTTATCTTTTTAAGTTATGTGATTTTGTTTTAGTGTAACTATAAAGAGCTTTCTATCTTAAGAATATTCTTCTAAGTATAACAAAGGGATCGTGGAAATAAAACAACTTTAGCTAAAAGAGAACATCAAAGGGAATCTATTTGAATTGTAAGACTTACTTCAATACAGGTAATGTATTATTATAAATATTTATTCGAGATCTTGCTGCTTGATCTAATCATCTATTCTTAAGATGATTCATGTCAATATGAGCATGAAAGTCCCTTTATACTTCTTCGATACTCAGCGAATACGCTACTTAAATGCGACGAGTACTTGCGCTAACGTCACACGAATGTTTACGCTGGACAAACATAAGTGTGTTTAAAGAGACAATTTGATAAAATTATTCTTAGGGGGAACAAATTAACAGGTTTGAGTCTCAATAAAACTATTTAGACCCAAACTAGTTTTGTTGGAACACATTTACTCACTACTTCAATTTATCTCTAATTACTCTCTCTAGCCTTGAAAACTTTATAAGCAGTGAAAACAACAATGGTTAAGTACCAAAGTTATTCTTAGAAGCCAAATCCTTCAGTGAAGTCGAGACTTTCACTAATGTATGTAACATTAATATTTATTTAGACTGAGGTTATGTCTCCAAGTTATCTCTGATACTGTAAAACTTTTATCATCCCCAAGGGTGGATAAAACAGAAGCGATCATT
Source organism: Philereme transversata (assembly GCA_963924445.1). Taxonomy (NCBI): domain Eukaryota; kingdom Metazoa; phylum Arthropoda; class Insecta; order Lepidoptera; family Geometridae; genus Philereme; species Philereme transversata. The sequence continues at coordinate 2,179,550 of OZ004344.1, forward strand.
CACTAACTTTCAAGGGCAGGGAATGTAAAGAGCTACTTTCACTACACAACACAAACTTGAGCTATCGGTGTGTCATTCACCCACAGAGTTTTTCGGAAGAAAGTAAAATGTTGCGAAGTATTTGAAAGTACCCGGGATTATCATCACGTATTTCAATCAAAATGACGTTTTATGAAGCTGTTTTTTTTTAATAAATGATTATTTTTGTATTTGCTATTCGATACTTGAAACAAATACTTACCCTAAAAAATGCAGCGGTAGAACCCCCTTTCAAAGCTCCATACTTTATCTTTGTTTGCTTAGCAAGATCCTCTGCACTCTCTATAGGCGAGTCCATCCTTTCCACAGTGAGGAAAGCAGCCAAGTTGGCAGTGTATGATGATATCATTATTAACGTAAAGAACCACCACATTCCTGCCACCATACGAGTCGATACCGCTCTGGTCAAAAACAAAAATGTATTAGTATCAAAGAAAATAAAATACATGGGCCATAGTTACAAGAGTCATACTTAGAGCACTGACAATTTAATATTGGAACTTAATTTTTAAGTAACTCATTGTTTCAAATAACCCGTGTAAATACACCCAAAGTATGCTATACTACGAAAACTTTAGACCGTTAGGCCCAGCATCTCCCGAAGATGAGCGTAAAGGAAATGGCGAAAATCAAAACTAGTGTCCAATGCTATTAGGTATTTTATGTTTTCGCGTAGTTCAATTTCAATTTGCTAAAGATTTTACGCATCTCCGCTCCGCGCAGCTTAGTATGCTGGGTCTTAGGTAATGAAATTTATTCTAGGTAAAGTGATTTCTAGTAAAATATTCAAATCAAACGAAGATCGATTTCACATTGGCTTAAATTCAAATATTGATACAGATATACTAAATTGTATTACGAAGTTTCGCGTGAAATCTGTCTCCGCAACTTAGACTACTAACTCTGAAACTTTGATGCAGCAAGCTGTGGATTCTAAACAAGCACAATCTCAACACGGTGCAGAATACCGGAAACATTATCGTAGCTACATTATTCAATTAACAACTAAGTCTCGAATTCTTTAACTAAATACACTGGACCGAACGGAAACGAGGGCTGGTTGAAATTGCCGACACGTCTCTATTTAAATTGGCCGCTCTAGGCGACTACCGATGCTTGAAATTCACAAAGGGCTGTGGTCGCTTTGAAACTAATTAGTGAAAGGGAGTTCTTCATCCAAGCTCTGCAACCGAAGGCTACATTTCCGTATTGTAATTACGGATTGCAGGAGTCAATTTAATCGCGGACGATGTTTTAGTTTTGGGAGTTGTGTGTGACTTTGTGATCTGCGGGCGCTTTGAACGGAAGTGTAGCCGTCGAAGTTGAGATGGGACTTACTTCGGTGCGATATCCGAACCTTGCTGCATCAAGGATCCGATAGTGAACCACAGCGAGTTCAAGAGGGTGAACTGATTCTCCAACACCGGCGGCTCGTCTATACAGTTGCGCGGGCTGTCCCACTCGTACGGGCTGAACCTGCGCCCAAATACGGCCCAGTTTTTACAAAATCAACTTCAAACGCTAATGCACTTTGATAAGCTTCAATCCCGGATGAAAAACGCTCTAAATGTTGTCTGAGTTCAAAAGTTACGCACAAAGTTGTCGCAAACAATCGTGTGAACGAGGCGAGTAAGGCTTTCGGCTTTTGCAGCTGAATTACGTCAATTCACATTCTCAATTAAGGAGGATGAATGTCAAAAGTCCCGCTAACTAGTTTACGAGTTATACCGAACTGTGGAGCAACGTTGGAATAATTTGATATGAGACGAACAACTTACGGGAATAACTTCCGGCATTGAAACTTATTTTAAAGTGCGTATTTTGATTCAAAATCCCCTTTTAACCTTCTTGTGACTTCGCTGAGGTTACTATTTTGGTGCCAGATATGAAAACTTTCGGATTATTGCCTTTGTTTAAGTTTTCGCTTCTGGGTTTACAATGTTCAAATTTTACCGTACAGGACGTGTGTACGATGCTTACAAAAGTTTTGCAACTCAAATTTCTACAATTAACAAATGTGGGTATGTTTACTTTTCCTTCTTATTACTGTTAAATACGGTATAATTTTAGCATTGGTTGAATAGTTGTAGTAAGGGTTTAAAAATAGCCTTACTTGGGCAAAAAATCACAGCTTTGTTGCATAAGAGATCCGATAGCGAACCATAAACAGTTTGCGAGGGAAAAAATGTTCTCCATTTTCTCGCCGTCGGGTGAATGAGTCGGATGCCATTCGTATGGAGTGAACCTTTGGACGAACACATTAAGGAAACGACAATTGTTAGAGATAAATCACATTGTTTCGTAGTTCAATTGTAATCTACCTTTCGAGCTGTCGGATAAATCTATAGGTATGTGAAAATATAAAACTGTACCTAGCAATCAATTTTAACAAGTCATGAGTATTGCAGTTCAATTTTGTGAATAATTGCAGTGTATATGCAATATTCATATTGATTGTAAGGCCTAGACTTTGCAGTATCCATTTTTTCGCCTGTGACAAATGTATGGTCAGTGCCGTTGTTTTTGTTTTGAAAATCGCGGCAACTACTATCAAAGTATAAAAATGTTCTTTTATACTTTGATAGTTCTTTGTAGTTTCAACTGTTTCTTATTCATTAATATTCACATTTCAATATGCGTTGCCGAGAGGTATTCTAACAAAATAGGTACTTTAAAAATGTACCTACGGAACTCATTTTATAACTACTTGAAACAACGATCAATAAAATACTAGATATACGATCGGCCCGTCAAGGATGTCCACGCTGGAGAGTGCTTAAACGCCGCTTAAGCACTCTCGGCTCTTAGTCGCGCGCTTGCCGTCGAAGTGACAACATGCCCAAGTGCTCCGTCAAAAGTTGCAAAAACAACACTTTAACTACATTAAAAAAAGATGGAATTTCGTATTTCCGGTGAGTATTACCTTAAAGTTTGATATTTTGATGAATTTGATTTTGAATTAGTCTATAATATGCTTTAAAACAATATTTTACGGAAATATTTGTAACTACAGACACACGACTACGCTACGCTACTGTCCCTTTCCCTCGCGTTGCATCGTTCATTTATCTGTACGTGACCGAAGACCAATGAACCGGACTACATTAAATTTCGAATGAATGGAGTCGCATACTAAAACATTTTAACAAGTTTAAAAAACAATTTTATTAGTAAGCATTATATACTAATCAGATGCGGCCAATTCTAAAACTACCTTCATGAAACAAACAACTCTCGTGTTTTATTTTTATCAAATTCATTAAAAAAACACGCGGTAGCCTACCCTACCGTTAAATTGTGGGCAACGAGATAAATTTTCGGTACTAAAAATACAGGCATTTTTACCACCAGCGCCACCAAGTCCCTTTATCTGAAGTACAATAGCCTAATGTCAACTGCTCGTTATCTGTTACAAAATACACAATTAACAGCAAAAGAGAAATTGAAACTCTTAGCTAGGCTTACAGCACTCTATATCTTTGTCCTACTTCTTGCAATATTTACTTTTTGCTGATTTCTGCCTATACTGTTAAAGTTCTAGTACTAAACATGGTTCTGCAATATTGTATACAATACAAAATTCGATTTTATTCAAAACTAGAGGTTGCCCGGGAACTTCGTACGCGAGGATGAAAATGTTATGACCCTCCTTTTTGCATCATTGACCTCGGTCTCATACATTGAAGGGAGATTTACGATTTTATTATTGTAGAGAAGAGAATTCATCTAGGACCCGAGTAGTCGGCAAGACAAATTAATCGAGCCCAAAAACTCGATGAGGTGGCATCGTTTAATCACAGTTCCCATAGCCATCTTCTGGCTCCATCATCAGACCCTGGATATCATCTAGGTAAAGAATACTCTTTAACACTAATCGAACGAGCCCACACTCGATGTAACTATGTCATTTTATTACAGAGTTCCCATAGCCTGGCTCCGTCATTAAACCCTGACCTGGATATCATTTAGGATCCGAATACTAGTTAAGACAGATCAAGTGAATCTAAAGTCGATGTTGTTGTGTAGTTTAGTTTAAGCATCTGATGATGCACCATCTTACTGCATCATGAGATCAGCTTCATGTCGCATATGCATGCAAAATTTCAACTCAAATCAGAAACCGGGCAGGTCTAATATCGCAATATTTTATTACCTATAAACGATAGACAAGACAACGAGGCACATTAAACTGAATAGGAGCCTGTAAAAATGAAAGATTTTATCAAACTATCCGATTATTAAAAAATCCGACTTTTGAATTTGGTTAACAAATGATTTATCCCTACGTAATAGATTCGAAATTTCATTTCTCAACAAAAAAATATTGTGTACGTTTCTACTCTTCCACACTTCTGTTCCGAACGGAGTAATTTTACGATCTTCGAACAGCACATTTTGAATCCGACCTTATTGCCATACCGTTAAAGTCAACAGTTTTTTAAAGGACAAAAGAAGGCAATAAATTTTTACGACTTAACAGCTGCTTCATTTCATAACGTCATATCTCCAAAATGCGAATGCTTGAAATGAAACTTTTAATCTGCGGAATAAAGTCGAGTTTAGACTATTTAACTTTTGGTATTAATAATGTTAGGCATTTTCGGCACTCACACAAATGCAAGGTATCGCTCGCCGCTTTTCGGCGGTGAGTTTGTTAGGGACAGTGATTCCTGAGATTATAATTTCTTTGACTTGAAATGATTCAATTATTATTATACATACAGGAAGTAACACCGATAAAACTATGCATGATAACCCGTTATAACTGAACTTGTACATACCTTGCCAAAATAAAAAGTAGGACTGATACTCCAAGATAAGCTGTAGCCATATAGATCCAAACATCGAGAGATAGTGGTGAGAGGAAGGAGAACAGATTTGGCGGCTGTTTGATCGGCTTGCGGTATAACACGGAGATACCCAAGTTCATAAATGGCATCGTAAAGTCTACTACTTGCTCCCTGTGGACGGACATAGAGTTAATGATTGATTGCTAGCAGATAGGATGAAGGGATCGATGCTAAAATTATGGATGTAGACCAAATGATCACTTGTTCCCTGTAGTTTGAGAACGGACATCAATTATACGATTGATCGTTGATCGATTGGGATGATGGAACACCTACGTATTATTTGTAACTTATACCTACGGTGTTTAGTTATGCCCAACTTCATGTACCTATTTTATCGTAAAATGTACCACTTGGTTCTTGTAACACGTAAAAATCGACTATGGATTGAATCTTGGCTCAATTTGTTCCAATCCGATTTTTATTAGAAACTGCCAAAAACCTAAGTGGTTAAAATGATCTGTCCCCACGTTTTTAGGGTTTCGTACCTCAAAAGGTAAAAAAAGGAACCCTTATAAGATCTCTCTCTTGTCCGTCTGACCGTCTGTCCGTGTGTCACCACCGTATTTCTCAGGAACGGGTGGACCTAGCAAGTTTAAATTTATAGCAAATACTGATGTCTATAGTCCCTATTAGGTGTATAAAAATCAAGGTCCTGAGTCAACATGATAAAAAGATATGGGCAAGGTTAGATTTTCGCGAAAACTTGTAAGTACCAAAACATACCTTAATTTTAAACTTTTTTTATTTTTAGGAATTTTCCCTTTACTTATGTGCCCCTTTACCTTGATTTTAATCAAAGTTGACAATTCTAGGTCAACTAGAAGTACCCTATAGGTTTTGGGTCAAAAACCTATATGGTAGTTCCCGTTGACCTAGAATCATGAAATTTGACAAAAAGCAAGGTCCTTACAGCACAAATAAAAGAAAGATTCCAAAATAAAAGTTGATAATTAAAGGGTGTAAAAATAAATAAATATTGCTGGACATTTCACACAGCGCTATCTAGTTAGAAACTAAGCAGAGCTTGTACTATGGGAACCAGCTAACTGATAGAATACTTATATACATTTTTTTGTAAATACATACTTATAATATATAGAGAAACAACCAAACCCAGAACATATATCTGTAGATCATACATTCATAGATACATACATAGTTGACGCCAATTAAGATAGTCCTCTGAGTTGTATGGGCGCTCATACAATTTAGAGGACAATGGAACGGAACTCTCGACGCACGAGTTCGACTCGCACTTGACCGTTTTTTTTATTACAAATAGATAACATAGAAAAATAGAGTTCAGTTACGGAATTTTGTTTTATTTACGATATGCGAAAGAGATTAACAAGTAGCCTCGTAGAGTTTTCGTAGCACAGTGTAAACCGAGGAGAAAAATTTGAGATCAATTTATATTTTTTTTTTATTAAAAAAAGTAATCAAATATTTGTTACCTATCATAAGTAATGGTGAGATCAGCAATGGCGAGGTCGGCCCGTTGTTCAAGCAATTCCCTTATCATCCCGTCCCACTCTTTGGTCTCACGGTTGTGGGAGCCGTATCGACCGTCGGGAGCCAGCTTGAATGTATAATTGAAGCCCAGAATTTTAGATATCTCATGAATTAGATCGATGGCGTAGCCCTCAAACTGCGCGTTTCCTGTTAGCTTTTCGCTCGCTTCCTTCCGCATGCAATACGGTGAACTCTAGGGAATCAACAGATTTATGGGTTTTTATTTGATTTGATTGAAACATATAGATTAACTGAGATATTTATACCGAAACATAAATAATAACCGATTAAAATATGTGATGTACATATAAAATGATCATTTGAAAATGCATTCTGAGAATCACTATACAGCTCAGATAAGAATTTCTACGAACATATCACAGTTAAAAACGTTTCTAATAAAACGAATTTATTCAAATCGTGAACTGAATCGAAAGAATAAATATGGTTGTGTTTATCTCCACAGTTTTGTCTACCTTTTTCATATATCCACAATACACGTTTATTCCTATTACAGCTAAAGCTTCGGTATCAAGTCGTGAATACGGATGTCTTGCATGAGTGTTTTCTCTCTGGGAATATATTTTTACAATGTGCCAGTCTACATAAATCCCCTTTTCTCGTCTCCCGACATCTATACGTACATGTAGGATACGCTAATTTTGCTTTTGTGGGTCACAAGAGAGCAGTAAAATGTTTCCGAAGAAATAATGGCTTATTTTATTTATCGCTTACCAGTATAGTGGTGACGATGAGTGTTTTATTCTGTAGAATTTCCACAATTTGTTTTTGGTTGTCGCCGTAAGATCTGGTGTAGTTGACACCTTCCGAGGAGTTCCACGTTCCAGCCTTTTGTAGACCATCCCTCGTTAATTCAATAATATCTAAAGTGAAATCGCTCCTGAATCCTTGATGGTCAAACTTTATAACGCCGGTAAGGCCTTTCATTTCAACCTGTTTATTGAAACAAAAGGGTGTTACACAAATTGTTTGTATAAATTCACGAATTGATCGTCGGCGTGCTTGATAATAGATACTAAATTCAAGGCCTCTAGATTTACAATTTTGGAGCAGATGGTCTTTGCTTTAAATTTTCGCATTGCAGAGAAAACAAGCTACTAGCCTTGACGTTAAAACTAACGGACACATCGAAATTATCTTCCAGATTGTACGCACGCTTTAAGTACCTTTTTTACAAGATTGTTTAAAAATAAATAGCTTTAGTTTCACTCTGAATTGTGAAACTGAGAGATTCGCTCAAAAAGAGGGGCTTGAGAGGAGGACTAAACGGTTTAAGTTGGTCCAACGATGCTGTAGCTGCTAATCCGTCAACTCGCTCACGTTTTTCCACTTAATTCCGCCACGTTAGCGGCGGTTTTGGCTTATCGGCTGAGTAATTGCCATGTTGTGCTAATTATATCTCAGAAAAAAACAAACATCCAATCACCGGAATTCTGCAAACACTCGTCTTCACAATTGAGACATTTAAAAACCTAAACAAATTTCGGGTATAACAAAAGTAAGATAAAAGCATTATAAGATGGTCGTTTATCATCGCACCACATTTATCAGTTTCATCAGTCTTATTTTTAGAGAAGTGCAAGTAATACTCACAATTTTCATATAATTGATGAGGCTGTACCCATGGGGCCACGTGTCTTCAGCCTCGCAGGAAAGAGGCCTCACGTCGATCTGTTGTGATGTGTCGAGATCGTGCAAAGCCTTTGCGAATAAATGTACAGCGTCATACATCAGAGCCGTCTCTGTCTGTAAACCAAATAACCGTTGAAAAATGTCGTGACCTTATTTTAGCAGAAACACAAGCAATCAATTTAGTAGTACAGATAACTGAAATAAATGAAATCAAACATCCACGTATGACAGGAAAACTAGACAAACAAAACAAAATTAAGCGAGATGGTTTGAAACGAATAAAATTCACTATACCTCTCGAGAGAGCTAAGGGATTTCAGGCTTACCTTTATGAAAGTCATGTTATCCTGCAAATAAAGTATTAGGGAATTAGATTCGTTAGTTTTTCCTAAGATAATAGTTAACCTGAATAGTTTTTACCTTAGCTGTAGTATGCCCAAGTTGAAGTTTTCTACCTTTTCGCGCTTCATCATAAACCCAGTCTCGTACCACCCTCTGAACATCAGTGCGGTCAGGGTCAAGTAACCTCAAAGCAGTTATATTAGTCCCTCCATATTTAAATTCCTCCAAGTCTACACTGTGAAGATCCTGTCGAAAGTTCAATTGCGTGAACACCATTGAGGAGTATTTGAAAAGTTTTATCGCTTAACTTTATAAAAACTTCTTACCAGGGACGTGATAAGATAGCTGTGGTAATCAGACATCATTCCAATTTGTTGAGCTTGTTGGAGAACATCCCTTATTCTGTCAGTAGCGCAATCTAGCACTATGTGTGATTCCGCTGAGTTTTTGATTTGTTTCAGTAATGGTCTGGAAGTAATTTAAGGGTCACCAACGTAGTTCTAACTATGACAGATTAAAGTAGCAATGATGGCAATGAACCTCCAAAAGTTATATCTACTGAAGCTTAAATTGGTTTTTCAAATGCGATTACGAAGTGGAGGGCGTTGTGCAGGACGTTCACTTTACTTCACTTCTTGATACTTCCCTAACTCGTTAGAACGATGACTTTGTCGTAGAAACAAAAACAGTTAACAGACATTGTTTAAGATGGCGTCATTTATCATCACACTATCACACTAATATTATAAATGTGAAAGTTTGGATGAATGTTTATTTATTTGTTTGTTTGTTACTCAATCACGTCGTAACGACTGAACCGATTTCAATGAAATTTGGTATATACGTAGATTATAACCTGGATTACCACATAGGCTATCTTTTATCCCGATTACCGATGAAAATGGGGTGTCAAATCAAGTTGCAACAGTGAGTTTTGCTTTATTTCTAGGTTACCTACATATTTAGGAGTGTAACGCGTACGAAGTCACGGGCAACAGCTAGTAATTTATAGTTCGGAATTTATTCTTCCTTACCTATAATCATGTGAATCTGGCAATTGGCGAACGGAAACAGGTAGTTCTGAAGGTCCATGAGCTTTGAGCAATTCTTGAAGGCGTACGAGGCCGTCGCTGTTTTCGTATACTATTGTGAAGGATTTCCATCCCCACGCTCTCACTAAATCCACGTAAGCCTAAAAATATTATTAAAGTAAATATAAGTGAAGAATATATAGGTATTTTTATTGGGTCTTAGAAGAAAGGTTTTTTTGTAAGTTCTCCTTTTGATATAAGCGACTGGCATAATTGCGGATGTCCGATCTTCCACTTGGGTTCACGATTTCAAATATCCCCAAACAAGGGTTACGCTTTTAATAGGAAGGTCCTTTCGTATCCCTTGCATGACCACACCAATCTTTTGATAAACATTATTGGACACCGCCGGAACATCACGGACATACCAACCTTCAATTCAGAATTTATTGTGACTTTTTTCAACTCACAAGGGAATGTAGTCTGTAAGGTATAGCTACGTATATATTATACAGAAAATACGAAGTCTTACTCGGCTTAGCGCGGCTGGATGAGGGTAAAGATTGACAAGACATGATTCTCTTCGTGTGCGGTAGTCCCATCTCGTTTCCAAGTGTGGAAGTTCCATGGTGTCACATATAGACTGAACATGGGCAGCCGCTGGAGCTGCCTGAGGTCCAAAAATCGCTGCTACGCCACTTCGAAGCAGGTGACACACTATGCGAAATTTCATGGTTGAATTGAAAGATATTTTTTTACCAAATTAGCAAGACAACAAAGTTTTAGTACCTACCTGCACTTAACAATAAAAAAAACAAATGTAATCCAATACATAAAGTTGCTGCCGAAACTTTAAAATATTCTAATTTTGCAGAAAACTACGGAATTAGATGTTTCATTAGCTGCAGCTACAAAAACTTACTGCAACACGTCTTTCGTAATAGTTGCAAAGACGTGATATGAATTGAAAACACAATGCTTATCAGGTCTTTTTCACAGCTATTTAGAAAATACTTTGTTCAACAATGTACACAAAATCAAACAATTTCTAAACAAAGAACCTCTATCGATGTCGTACAATAAAAAGTACATACCTCGTTTGGAAGCGTGAAAGCTATCCTGAGGTGATATCGTCTCCACCTGCGCCAAGAGCTTAGCCCTCGGTAAGACGGCACGGTCAGCATTGACGCGCTCTACTGCGTATCGGAATGCCACTTCTTGCTTATCGTCTTCTGGGTGAAACAAGCCACCTGTTTCATGGAAGAAGGTATAAAAAATTTAATATAAAATTCTAAAACTGAAATTCATCTACAACTATATGCGCTAGTCTCTCGGCAGAACGAAGCGTTTAGCATTTTATTTTACAACTGGAATATACTGTTACGCCGAGGCTGTTAAACAATGAGTAATAATCGAACCTTCTCGAACGCTTTTGTCTTGCTGTGTTATTGTTGCTATTGTTTGTGGTTTCGCAGTATGGGGAGTGGCCATTGTGTCGAGGGACCGACCCTTTCCTGGAAGGATCGACATCGTTCTCGAACAATCGAAATGTGTACGATATAAATAGGCCGGAGGGATGGCCGGACAGTCAGTCTCGAGTCTGAGTCAGTCTCAGTGAGTTAGTCTCAGCGAGGCCCTGGAGGACTGACGTGGGAAGGGTCTCGCGTGAACAGTAGTTGCTCCCGAGTCAGTCTGGATTAAGCTATACGTGCGATCATTTCGGTGACTTTAAGTGGTGCACCAGTGGTGTGAATTAATGTGTTATGATACGTGTGACCAAGTTCGTGTATTCATCGTCATCGTGTTGAATAAAAGTGTTATTTTGGTTGGATCGATTCCCATTATTTTATCCCGAACCCTCAGCTCGTAACAATACTTTAATAATAAAGCAATACAACCGAGTACATATGTAATACACCAACTCGTGCATTGTTTCAGTTGCTACAACTTATTACAAAGATTGAGAACGGTAAAGTGTTTTAAAAAGATTAGATTCTCAAGAATAACATTTTCATTTTTCAAGTTTGTCATCAACAACGACAGTAAGTTTAATAAGTAAGAAACGCCACGACTTGGGTGCAAATATTAAAATGGATAGACGGTTTAGGAGTAAATATTGCAACTAAAATATTTTATAAAAATATGCAACAGTTTGCATAAACTGAAAATACAAAATTCGATTTATAATCTTAAAGTTCATGAAAGATTTAGCGATATTGGTAGGTTGGTTTTTATGAGAAATTTTTCATTATGACATGCAACAAAGAGTAAGCAGAAAATTCCACTTTTTCAAGGATCTAATACATTGAATTTATGCAGAAATATTTAGTAACTTCACTTTGCATTTTTAAAACGGAAGAGTCGCGCCCTGCTTCAGCATCGTTATTATCAGAAACTATTATGTATTCGGTGTAATACTGATCGAGAAACTTTTATAAGTTTGTTCAGAAATTTTCCGGAATATTTATCAGGTTAAAATGTAGTGCCTTGCTTCTTTTACAAACAAATCGATGTGAATACGTTAAATGCGTCTATTAAAATGATTTCAGAAGGCAAGATTTCAAGCACCTGCAAGGCACACAAGTTGACACAAATAGTACCAAGAATCAGAATAATAATGGGGTTGTAAGTAAACTAAAGCCTGAAATTGATACGTAAGAACTGTTCTAATTATAGTTCGTAAGTTCTTTTCTAATTTTAGTTCGTAAGTTCTTATCTTAGGTCTAAAGTTAAGGCAAGTTCTGAAGTTCGCGTTATGGGTTGTGTAACTTATTTTAGACCAATTTGACTACTAACTGAATACTAACCTATTCTGATGGTATCAGGCAGTGCTGAAAGATGTCCAAAAAATAAAATGAGGAAAATCGCCTTCGCTCCTCTCATTCTGTAACAAAGGAAAATCAGAAAATTGGTTTTCAATTTTATTGAATAACAGAAGTATTTCATTTGGTAAGTAGATATGAAAAAATCTCGCGTTGGCGAAAAATGTTCAAAAGTAAATTCCCAATAAGAATAAATTAGGTAAGCGCAAGTAATACTTGCGTACTTAGTTATCTGATCACTACGTAGTAGATACTTCCTTATTCTGTGTTATTACGAATGTAGTTTAGTTTTTATAATTAATGTATAATAGATTTCGCACCCAGCCCGGCCGCGGGTTATAAAAACTTTTCAAAACGCATAGGTGCAGTTTGCATCCGTCACTCGATAGCTGTCGAGATGTCAACATGACAAAGTGTGCATTGGAAAATTAACCTTAACATTTTAATAAGAATTGCTATTTGTTTGAATAGCCATAAGCGAAAACAGTTGTTACTATGTTATCTAGCATCGCACAAAATATAATACTCGAGCGAAGCGAGTTCTCCAAATCATCTAGAATAACTTTCGAAGCGTTGATCCAATTATCGTGAATTTTGATATATAGGTAAGTAGTGATGGCGCAATCCTGGTGTTACTAACTGAGCTAAAAATGGGGGAGGGGGGGGGGGGGTGAGATACTACTGGGGTTCAAGAGGGGTAGAAAACAAAAAAATGAGACTATTAGGTCAAGTGGGATGATTAATGAAAGGTTACATTAGTACATTTCGACCACGTTTTTATTTTTAGGTTAATCTTTGTAGTTTTTGTGTTATTATCCATAATAAAAACTGAATTTAATGAAATTCACAGGGTACACCAGTGACCTCATAGTGCTGAAATTTGCTATTCGTGTAGCTTTAGTGCCACAAATATAGGAAAAAGTCTGATCTCCAGAATAACTGCAATTTACACCTCAAAAGGAGTAACCAATTAACATAAACTCTCATATTTCATACTTGTAATTTGAATGAAACTGTAGGTCAAGTTAGTTGGATGAGCATTTCGTGGCACTATTTTATTAGTAAAAGATTATGAATAATATTTTTTATGTTTGAGTGGGAGACTCGCGAGATGAATGCGGGACCCTACATTAACTGGCTGCGACTGCGGGGAACCCATTCAAAGCATGGCCCACATGCTTATCTGTCCTCTGTGCCCTACCACCTGCCCAAAGGACGACTTAAACTTAGCCACTGACAACGCAATAGAAGTGGTAAATTTTTATTCATCCTAATTGTGATTAAGAAGTGAATCCTTGACTCGAAGAAGAAAGAGAAATGCTGAACAATATTAGTCCCCGATGCTCAGCCTCTCACAAAACACCAACAACCAAATTATATTTTTATCGGCCACCTGATTCTTTTGAAGATTACTAAAACGAACTTTTTATACAATTTTACTAAAAAATAAATTCAGTAAAAGCGAAATTTGAGTTCAAAGAGTCACAAAGGCCAGTCATGTGCATGACCCGCTGTAAACGAAAAATAAACAAGAGAGTGGAAATCAAATCGAGTCGAGTGGATTTGTCGAGTTATCTCATTTACAGGACATTAAACATTCCTACCACTAATATTAATGTAATCTATTTAAATTTCACAATTCATTTATTTTCAGATTGCAATGATCCATATTTGTTAGTAAAAACTTAATAAAACATGTCAAATGGTTAGTACATGTGTGACAAAACAAAATTTAAATAAAAATTTATGTCAGAAAAATATGTGGTAAATATGTGAGTATCTATCTAGTGTAGGTACTGCGCATGTACCATACGACAGTGGTTTAGATACTCACAATCGAACCTGTTTGAGAACGCATTCAGTATACCGTTGGAGCTGGCCCAAATTTTTAAAGTCTATTTTTAATGATATGCATAAAAGTAGTAGGTACTATACATTTGAATAAAAAAATAATCCTTGTGTCTGTCGAAGAGTTTCATTCTCAAGGTCCAATAAACCCTCTATCATATCTTCACCAAATTATATGGGACCATGGTTACGATAGTTGAATTGAGAACCACCTCTTTTTTAAAAGACGGTTAAAAATTTAATTTGCTCATGTTTTGCAGAATGCAAATACTTCTTTATACTGGTTACGTGCATTTTCTGGGCAGCTTTATCGAAACTAAGTTGAATAGGAACCTTGTTTCAAAGGAACGTTAGACTTTTTAAGAACCAGTCAAGCTATTTTCTAGAGAACGGATAAGGTAAAGTTTTTAATAAGCATAGCTATTTGACTTGGCTTCTATGTTTGTTGGTAATTAACTCGCTCTATTCATACTCGTAAATTAAAAGAGCTTTTCTCATGTTTTTCATGGTATTTTGGATCATTATAAATACAGGATTTATCACGTACCGTTTTATCGATGTTTCGGTTAAATTCGTGAACCTTCATCAGGGTGAGTACGAACCGGTCCGAACTGCGTTTCGCCTCGCACTACGCTCCGCAGCCCTCTGCGCGCGAGTAGGTACAGCTGCGTCCTTCACAGAGCTAGTTCTGCAGTATGTTACCAGAAGGTGTATATATCATCTTCTATAGTTATGTACTGTTACTTTAGATACTTCTCAATCCACTGCTACGGTGAATATAATAGAAGAACTTTACTGGTTAAGTTGTTCGTAGAGCCTGCTACTACGATTTCTACGAAAATCTACGAGTTTCTAAAAAACAGAACTAGATAACAACGAGATTACCAATATCAGCTCGATCTATGTATAAATAGATCAAAGCATTGGCGAAGGTTAGCTGGAAGATAACTCTTATTAGGGTTAAACTCGCGTATACATGCCCTTATAATAAGTATTTTTGTCTGTGATCTTGTTGTGTACACTAAAATGAAAAATCTAAATTAATTTAATGCGTAATATGGGCGAAGAAAAAGGCTTTGACTTTTGACACGTCACTTTTATTTAAATTAAAGCGACGACAAACCGATTTTCACGATGTAAACAATGCAATCTCTAAGGTCGTAAAATCGTTCAATGTAAACAATCTACTTCTAAATGAAAATAAAACAAAGTGTATTAGATTTATACTACCTAATGTTACACAAGTTAAAGCAGATATAAAAATCAAAGACGAGGAGTTGGCTCTTGTGGACACCACTGTATTCTTAGGTATAACCCTAGATGATAAGCTTCAATGGGGCCCTCACATTGATGGGTTGTCGAAGAGACTTAGTTCTGCGGCATACACAGTCAAAAAGATCCGTCTTTTTACAGACGTAGACACAGCTAGACTAGTTTACTTCAGCTACTTCCACAGTATTATGTCATACAGTATACTGCTGTGGGGGAGTGCTGCAGATATAAACACCGTTTTTATGCTGCAGAAGAGCAACTTATAATATGGGCCCCAGAGAATCATTACGAAATAAGTTTAAAGAAATAAATATTATGACATTCCCTTGTCAATACGAGTACATCTATGAAAATCTGATGTATGTTCACAAAAATATTGACTTGTTTAAAAGAAATAGCGATAATCATAACTTTAATACTAGAAATAAAGATAAGCTCGCTGTTGCCACTTGTAGACTCCATAAAGTTAGTAAATCGTTTAAAGGGCAAAGTGTACGCTTTTATAACAAACTCCCAAGGGATGTACAAAAATTGACAATTAATAAATTTAAAAACGTTATTAAATAAAATCTGTATAAAAAAGCCTACTATAAAATATCAAATTATTTAGATGATAGAGAAGCTTCGGATTGAAATTGCTCCAACTCGTTAAAAATGTTACAATTTAGATGTAATTTATTTTCTGTATTGTTATGTATTGTAAAAGGATCATAAAAAAAACAACCAACCTTGTTTCTTGCCTTTCTTTCCTGGCTTGGCCGTGAAGGAACAGGCAGTAAAATTGACGTTTCAAAGTGATCCTTGTGATTTTAATGAATTAAAATATTTGACTTTTAATTTGGCTACAGTTTTTGTATAGGTACAGCCATATTCAGTGTTTAATGCATGGATTATCAAGTTTTTTATACGTCAATTTTATATTACTTAAGTTTTTACAGCCAATAACAATGTCAAGGTTAAGTTTGTATAAGATATGAAGAATAAGATACAAACTTGTTTTCAGTGATACCTTGAGACTTCAAGTCACGCCTAATCTTACATAAAAGCACATTATTCTGAAATTATAAAATAACTGTGAATACCAGTGCCTTGTTAGCATAATTTGCGGGTTTACTTACATAGAGCTTTCAAGGAAACTCCTAAATAGGGATGTTGCAAACATAATATAAAGACAGGGTCCCTGAAAGTTAAACATAATTTAATAAATAGGCCAAACTAAAATAGGTCGTGAAAAGATAGTCCTTTCTTTAGGGTTATTCCTTAGCCTTCCTGAGGGGCAATCGCGTTAATTTTGAACGGCAATACCAAAGTAAAACAAAAAAATTACGATTATGCACATTTCGTATCGCGCTGACACGCGTGACATCAGTCAAACCAACGTGAGTTCCAACGTTCAAAATTATCGTGATTGCCCCCTGAATTAGGTGCGTGGAAAAATAGACTGAGGAATAAGGTTTGAAGTCCATTTTACCCGAATACCTTAAAGGAAACGGAAAGTCATGTTTATTTTTATAACTGGCTGATATCATTAAAAAGTTCTCAGTCACTGTAAATATGCCTGGGAATCAAATCTACGTCCATGTGATCGGTAGTCAAGGTCACCAGCGTTCCCCTGGTTTATATGAACCGGTTCAGATGCTCCGTGTAAATATTCCGTCGTTTACGCGCCTTAGGGACCGACAAAATGTGAATATTCCACTTTACTTCAAAGACGTCTCGTTTACCTAACGTGTTGTCCTTATTATCAAGTTAATAGCTTATTTCAATGTTTGTTATAATTTCCTTATTTTTAGTTGACATTCTTTGTGACACATAAACATAATTATTCCCTATACCTGTCTGTTTGAGCTACTTTATTGATTATTAGCTTCCGCCCGCGGCTTCGCGCGCGTGGTTTGTCAATAACGTGTTTACGATTTATAATGTACATACAACTTTTTATAATGTACATACAAACCAAATTTTATTAAAATCCATTGAATAGTTTTTGCGTGAAAGGGTAACAAACATCCACACATACATCCATACAAACTTTTGCGTGTATAATATTAGTGGGATTTGATTAAATTGTTATTGTTATTTTAAATCTCACTTAATTTAGTGTTCTATATGTACCTACCTACAGTGAAAAATGAATTAAATGAAGTGTTTAACTTTGTGTGCAACTTTAGTGTAAAATATATTATTATAACCAGTTTTATTTATTCTTCTTCTTCCTGCCTGTTTCCCACATTATGCGGGGTCGGTACAACATGCCCTCCTCCACATCTCTCTATCAGCCATCATCTCGTACCCGTATCATTCTTCACATAGTCCATCCATCTCTTCTTCGGCCTTCCTCTACTTCTATATCCATCCACACTCATATCCAACACTCTTTTAGTCACATGATTTTCTTCCCTCCGCATGACATGCCCATACCACACTAGCCTCTTACTCCTCAATTTTTCATTTTTCATATTATAACCAGTTTTCTTTGTAATAGTAAATTGGGGGTTAGCCCGGATACGCAAGCAGTTACTTATGTTATATTATTTGTGCCAGTAATTTAAGCTATATTTGTAATTTAGATCGAAATTTTCATTTATGTAACAAAATACGTAATTTATGACGACCTCTGTGGTACAGTGGGCGAACAGCCGGCTGAGACGCAGGAGGTAGCGGGTTCGATTCCCACTCTGGAACAAATGTTTGCATGATCTTCAGATATTTGTTCCGGGTCTGGTTGTTTTTCTTTATATTATTTACAAAAAAAAAGAAAATATAAGTATTCTATCAGTTATCTGGTTCCCATAGATCTGCATAACGCTGTGTTAAATGCCCAGCAATGTTTATTTATATAATATTTTAAATACGTTGTGATATTGTAATATAAAGTACTAAATGCTCCTGGCCATAGCTTTGCAAATTTTGTTCTATCTATAATTTGCCTGGAAGAGATTGGTCTCAGTAATTAAGCTACCCAATGTAACTATTGCCTTTTTAGTCAAGTTTAGTGTTTGTATAGTTTCTGTGTGGTCAATAAAGAGAGTTATAGAGTCCGTGAACAGGCTCGCCCGGGGAAGTACCATCATACCTATTTCTGCCGCCAAACAACATTGCTGTGTTTCGGTCTGAAGGGTATGGTTGCCGGTGAAATTATAGCCACATGAGGCTTTACACCTGTATTCGTATATCTCAAGTTGATGGATGGAGGAAAATGCATCGTAGGACACATTTATAACGTGCGTAACCTACGAGCCAAGTTTTAGTTATAGGCGATGGTTATCACTTAAGATCAGGTGGGCCATAAGCTTGTTCCATCTCCAGGTAGTTAAAAAAAAGGTACTAATCTATGTTTCTTACAATCCTTTGAATATAATGCTCCAAAAAGACCTATCTAGTTATATATTTGACTGCCTCCGTGGCACAGAGGGCGTATAGCCGGCTGAGACGCAGGAGATAGCGGGTTCGATTCCCTCCGCGGGACAAATGTTTGCATGATCTACAGATATTTGTTCCGTGTCTGGGTGTTTTTCTATATATTATAAGTATGTATTTACAAAAAAAAAGTATATAAGTATTTTAACAGTCATCTGGTTCCCATAGTACAAGCTCTGCTTAGTTTGGGGCTAGATAGCGCTGTGTGAAATGTCCAGCGATATTTATTTTATTTATTTATTATATTTATTAGTTATAATTTGTTTTCTACTCAGGATTATGTGCTGCATTGTTAAAATGATTGTACTTATTGTATGGTAAAGACTTTAGGCGATAAGAAATGTGCCTACATATATAAATAGTCGCATCACTTGTAGGTATCTATTATCATAACTTAAACCATGGTAGAGATACTCCAAAATTATTCATATTAAAATTCTATTAATAGTAGTCAAATTACAAGCTACTTCCTAGCGTCTTCTATAAGTTTACGCGCTGTAAGTATCAAAATAATCCTAAAGATGCGATTCCACTTTTATCTGAAACTGTACTGCACAATGCTTGGCACACATGTTCCTTTCGGTGCACTCGCTTGTGGTAACGTTTACAAAATGTAATGTTAAGTAAACTGGATTTCTGGACAAAATGTTTATGAAGTTATGAACAATTAGGTACATGATTTTGGTGGAATAATGTCGTAATGTTGGATGCGGTATTTAGAACTGAAAGGTCTCAAGACGAAGACTTGTTTAAGTATTTCCATTAAATAATATTGATGTAAAAAGACTTATCAAGGAATATAAAACGTAATAAGGTCACAATAACAAAATTAGACAGATTCTTACAACATTTATTTGACCTAATTTAGGTTTTGACTCTAGTTATTATTCTGAATAAACAAATGAGTATTGAGTTTGAGTTTTGGTCCCAATAAATAAATTATAATGCATGCAGGTATAGGTAGGTAGGTATAAAGATTGTTTACGCTTTTTCAGCTTGAATACCTACCTTAAAAATACATAATTGCTTAACATCACTAACGGATAGCAGCTTAACGGTTTCTTCGAAACTGTATGTCAATGTATACAATGTTGCTAATCCATACATCCGATTATTTCAGTGACCGTACTTATTTTCATTTCACATAACATAACATACCTGTATAACTATGTGTTGTCGCATTCATAAACACGTCCACGAGAGCACATTACAGTCATCAATTAACTAATTATTACATAAATTCACACTCACAACACAATGAATCATTTTGGTAAATACGAAAACGATAACGCGACAGAATCAGCCGAGGGAAGATACATGGCCACATGAATCAGTTTTCTTTTTAATTTACGGTGTGGGGGTGTCGTTTTTGGCACGTGAGTCGGTTAATTTCGGTTCATTAATCGAGTGCTATCGATTTGTAATCGAGTGTGGTATGTAGGCCGGTAGCGCACGGCCGGCCGCGCGGTGGGAGCTGCCTGACGTCTCTAGGACACGAGCGCAGACCGAGTAGCGCGCCTGCGCGCCGACACCCTGGTTTTGCTCCAGCATACACGTAGATGGTTTTGTCATGTTTAAGGGTTTGAGGTTCAAAAGTAAGATCTAAAAAGCCCTTAATCACATTTTTATAAACTAAAAACAACTCCACACTGTACTGCTGCTACGAAATGTATCATTATTGAGATCTCTGAAATGCATTAAACAACAGATTATTTGTTACTAGCTGTTGCCTGCGACTTCGTACGCGTTACACTACTAAATGTGTAGGTAACGTAGAAATAAAGCTAATCTCGCTGTTGTTACTTGACTTGACACCCCATTTTTATCCCATGAAACCTGATTTATAGGATAAAAAGAAGCCTATGTGGTAATCCAGGTTATAATCTACGTACATACTAAATTTCATCGAAATCGGTTAAGCCGTTAGGACGTGATTGAGTAACAAACAAACAAACAAATAAATAAACATCCAAACTTTCGCATTCATAATATTAGTGTGACTAGCTTCCTCCACATGATTTGTGTTTGTAAAAATATGAGTTACCTGTAAATATTTTCCAAAATTGGTACAGCAAACCATACTAGTGGATGGTCGAGACAGGCTTCGCCGCTCAACGCTAGCACGCACCCCGCCGTCGTCCGTTGAACTCGCGCCGAGGATTCGCATCGTCAACGCAAATTGTCTTTTCATTATTCACACCGCGATTATTTCGCCCTTTGACAACACAATAAAACTGCAACACTGAACATCCACCTAACTAGAAGTTGGCGTGGCCAGGGAGTTGGTTGGGTTATCCAGACGGGTGTTACAAAATTGGGTTCACGTTGGCCTAGTTTACAAAGTAAATAGAAGTCTGGCAAAACATTTCGTCTAGATTTAACATTGATGAACTAGATAAACAATCACAGTTATCTGTGTAATTAATTCGGTCTATGAGTAATGGAAAAAAGTAGGCTACTTAGTGTTTGATATGAAAACGTAGATTTAAACTAAAATGTACTAGTGTAGTAACAAATTTATATATTAAATAAAATGTCGTAATTAAGGGATTTACCTTTTTACTTACCTAACTGTTACTAAGCTGTTTTTAAAAAATATTTACGAAAAAGCTCAATTTACCCTTCTATTGAAAACACGGGTACTTAAGCTTGTAATTAGAGGCATATTTTCCAAGAAACCGAAACACTCGCAATTTTAATAGGATTTCCTTTAATTGGAAGAAAATCTTTACGAAATTAAAAATACGGTTCTGCAATCATCGTTTGGCAATAATAAAATTATCTTGTTATACGAATTGTTCCAATATAAATCCTGAGTAAATTTATTTTCGTTACGGTTAGTAAGGAGGTCACTTCTGTTTATCTGTAGCATAATTTATAAAGGAATACCCCTAATAATGCCGAAATAAACAAATAATATAAAAGAAACAAATCATTACATTTTATTGGGTTTACGAGAAGTCTACAATTTGGAAACAACTATTAGAACAAAAATAATAAAATATGGTTTATCAGTCTCGAAATCAATTACATTATGCTAATAAACAGTTATTTGTTAATGAACGATCACAACTTGATATCTTGGAGTTCGTATCGATTTCTAGAAGGGACATAATGTTGTTGATTGAGGCATACCTACTTCTAATTTTAACGGGATACAAAATCGATTCGTTTATCAGGTCTAGAAGCTCCATTTATTTTCGATGTAGTGTTAAAAAGTAATATTTCTCTAACATGTTCACATCATAAGGCGGTACATACGAAACGAATTGAGAGCTTAAGTGCCCTCAAGGCGTAAGTACTAAAAGTATGCTTTCAGACTATTCCGAATGGTCCACGAGCGCACTAAACTTGCACTACAAGCCGAGAACCAATCCTGCTTTGGCTCTTATCCAACAGATAAAAGTCAGGGGGACCATGGATAAGTGACATGACATACCTACCATCCTATAAATTGGGTTATTTCGAGCCACTAACGCTCCCCGTGGTGTTGGGCTTTGATTGAAGAAGACATTGTTTGCTACTTCACGAGTCCTGGCTAGGTCATTAGATCGACTGGTCCAAATATTTAGTTAGCGTATACGGATGTAAGTTTTTGTTTCTCAATACCGAAGATATGTACCTTTCCTACGGCAAAAGTAAGAATTTGACTGATGATTGGGAATTATGGATGTATTTTTTTTAGCTACGGTAGGTTAGTTTGCACAGTTGAACGATTATTATAATAGATAAATGAAGTCTTGGTGAAGAAGTAGGGTCGACATTTACACTCGATCGTAAAAAACTAGTAGAAATTAATGCAATGCTTGCACTCTAACCTGTGTAGCGAAGTAAGCACGAGTGTACGTTTACATGCTACGAGAATAACTTCACATGTTAACCCTAGAGTGGTCGCGTGGATTACCTATGTAATCCACACTTACGGAATTGTAAAATTCTCAAAAACCGCTAACGTAAATTACGAGCGCTTCTAGGTACTTCAAGTTAAATAATTGACAAACGCACTCAGTGCAGCGCGTGAGATTTTCTTGTAATTATCTAGAAACCACAGCGACAACGTCAGCACAGACACCAACTCGATCCATAGGTCGCTGCCACGACTGCGGAAGAAGCCGCTATAAAAGCACTCGAAAACTATGCAACACGTGCAAAAAGTTAATTTGTGGCGATCATTTGAATGTTGTATGTCTGTCTTGTTTAGAAAACGTTAATTAGTATTTTTGATTTTTTGTGCCATTTTAGAGGTTTTTTTTTGTTTTGTTGATTTTTTTTATACTCAGAGGTTGTGATTCATTTTTATTGATTGCTTTTAATATAACAATACTTAATAACACTATTACAATAAGAATTAAACATAGTTGAAGCTCAAATGTATTTTTATTTGAATTTATAAATGGTATACAATAGTACTCCACGCGACCAATCAGGTCAGGTTTTAGTACGCGACCACTGTAGGGTTAAAAAGTACTGCAACTCATTTTAAATAAGTTGAGTAACAAAATCCGGTACAACTTTAAAAATAATGTGTATTTTTCCATGGCCGAAGTTGCTCTAACTTGTCTTTAAAACAATAGAAAGGCTCAAGGGCTTTGGAGTAAAATGAAGAGTCATATTTCTAGAGGCAGCTAACGAGATACAGACTCAGACGGAACAATAGAATACAAGATAGTTACAAATATACAATAGAACTGTCAGACACAATAGGAGTTGAAAACGTTTGAAGGACCATGAAAAGAGGATTATATCATTGACGCAAAACAACGAAGAAAGCAACGCCATGCTGTTTAATTTTACTGATGGCGCTGCGGGTCTTCTTCATTCTAAAAGGCTTATACAGTGTGGCCCTGGATAAAGTGCAACCCCGAAAGGGGGTGAAACTAGATCAAAAATTATCGACAAAAAAATAGAAAAAAAAATTTAAAAAAAAATCGTATATACTTTATTGATGTATTAAAATTTTTATTGCTCACTAATGACTCTATTTAATAAAAAAATTATTTCTTCCAAAGTAGTAGGTCTATTTTGTTAAAATAAAAACCATAATCATGTCAGATATGTGACGATGACGATAAAATAACAAATAACTGACAAACAAGTGGCTATCGTGACTTAAAGTTTAATTTTTGTATTAAAATTAAATTTTATAGGCTGTTTTTTTCCAATAAACTCCAAAAATCTTAAAATTAAGCCTATAATACTAGAAATTTTTATGACTTTTTATTATTGTCTATCATAATAGCTTTTAAATAAAATAAAAACCTACGTTCTAACATAAAAAATGTGCTGGCTAGGAGCATTTAAAGTTGACCACTGGGTCAGTGGTCAACTTTTTAATTTTTAATTTTTTTTTAATTTTTTTTTTCTATTTTTTTGTCGATAATTTTTGATCTAGTTTCACCCCCTTTCGGGGTTGCACTTTATCCAGGGCCACACTGTATAGTGAGTGATGTGAAATATCATTGTCAATATTTACCATCCTTTGCAGTCCGTCTCTTTCCATCCCTGAGCAAGCTCTTTATTTGTACCCTCGTCTATTATCAATATTATAATTTTGTATGTATAGAAAGACGTATTTGTGTTACACTGCAGCTATCATAGGCCTTTTGTGATTTTTAAGCGTCACTGGTGAAACAAGTATTAGTGTACTCTCCAAAAAATCTGAAATAAGTGACGTAACGTATCTGTTTTGAATAAAATCCTGAAAATGTTTCTTACTAATCAATTTTATCATACAACTTAAATACTTTATCGTCGTCATCAGCCCGGTGTACCAATTTCTAAGTAAAGGTCTGCTTTCGTTGCCACTGCACTATCTGATTCAGTAAAGATTACATGTGCAACGTGACAAAATTTTCTCGGACAAAATAGTGATATCTCTTCTTCTTTATCTGTGCTAATATACGCACCATAACTTTACCAAATTTTGACTCTTTAGCGCGAGTATTTTGTCATCGTAATTTTTGTGGATGAGATACCGACATAAGACGAAGAGTGAAGTTGTACAACCATAAGAAGGATGACAGTGAATGACGACAAACTTCTCTATTGGCGTTCATGATATGTAAGATGAGAAATTACTCGATATCGACAAAATTTTTCCTGACACGAGTGACATAATCTTACGGGGCGCATGTTAGCCCAGGAGGGGATGCCCGTGATAGACGACTTAAATAATGTATCCAAAACAATTGTTTGGAACATTATTATTACTAGTTATCCAACTTAAGATCTCGAGAATTTACAGACAGAACTCTAAAGTGGGTAATATAACTACACAACATTTCAAATTATTCCGCAAGAATAGGGCAATAAGAACAATGAATAATGCAGTTCCCCAAATTAAACTTGAGGCTCCGGAGGTTATCTAGTGCCTAATGTGGTAAGTCGTAAATAAGGGGTCGCATTGTTTTGCATTGTCGCCTTTACTGGCACAATGCACTCGCAAAATGAACAACTTCCATTTCTGGGAAACTTTGAACATTTACTAAGAAATGTAAACTAGTATATTATGTTTTCTTAAAGGATCATACAAAAAACAACCAGCCTTGTTTCTTGCCTTTCTTTCCTGGCTTGGTCGCGAAGGAACAGGCAGTAAAATTGACGTTTCAAAGTGATCCTTGTGATTTTAATGAATAAATGTTTTTGTCTTTGACTTTGACTTTAAAGTCTGGAAGAACCAAACCCACATTCAAAGAAAGGAAGAAAAAAACGTTAGATCCGATTATTATCGGTGGTCTTAAAGAAATCGGTTTAAGCGATAGGACCGTCCATTCTTCGTTTGTTATTTGTTAGTTATCAAGCAGGTTTTCCTAGTTTTCTACTTTTTAACTAGTGTAGAGTACATTATAGAGTTAATATCTTAACGTACCCTACAAGCCCTTCGGAAGCTCTACTTTGAAAGTTCCACTAGTGATCGGCTTTCCAAGAGAAAACCTCGTAGAATGTTTTTAACGTAAGTTTTTTTATTTAAAATATTATCTATCACTTGCAAGAAAATCTTAAGATTTGTAAATCATCGGATGGCGGGATTTGAACCCGCAACCTTCCGGCTCATCATTTTTGCAAAGATTCTAACATCTCTATTTAGTTACACCTAGCGCTACGAGAAAGAACGATACTTATTTATAGTTGTAACTAAAAGGATAAAAAAAATATTGCGGGACATTTCACACAGCGCTATCTAGCCCCAAACTAAGCCGAGCTTGTCATATGGGAATCAGATAACTGATAGAATACATACTTATATACTTTTTTTTGTAAGTATGTAGATACTTATAATAAATAGAATAAATAAATAAAATTATAAATATTGCAGGACATTGCACACAGCGCTATCTAGCCCCAAACTAAGCAGAGCTTGTACTATGGGAACCAGTTAACTGATAGAATACTTATATACTTTTTTTTTTGTAAATATTTATTTATAATATATAGAACAACCACCAGGCCCTGAACAAATATCTGTAGATCATGCAAACATTCGTTCCGCGGCGGGAATCGAACCCACTACCTCCTGCGTCTCAGCCGGCTGTTCGCCCAGTGCGCCACAGGGGTCGTCACACAGACAGAGAAAAACACCCAGACACGGAACAAATATCTGTAGATCAGTATGTTACTCGTACACACTACTCGTATGTCGAACTTATTCAATTGGTAGTTGAATCAATCAAAACTGAGTCGGGTCCGGACACAACAGACTGTTATCTAACAACCAGTAAGGGCCTAGAACTACTTGTCTTGTAGTTTGAGATCGAAATTTCTTAAAGACATTCTCCTCAGTTAGAGCGTGGGCGAGAGTTTGAAATTCGAATAGATTGAATGTAACAGTTTCTTGAAATTATTCGAAACTTCCAGAATTGTTGAAGCCTTGATAACGTAGCGTAGGCGAGCTAAAAGGAACCATAATAAATAATATTATATGAAGTTATAGTAAATATCGCTTTAACATTATTTTTGAAGGTCTCAATTATTGTTCTTACTAACCTTGAAAAAAAAATCTTTTATGGTGTCATTATGCCTTGCTTCTTATCTTAACTCAGAAATGAAGTAAGCACCTAGGTACCTAATATAAGAAAATATTATTTATCTGTGCTTATAATATACCTTTAGGTTTATTATGTGCACCTGCAAAAGTATGGGTTTCAAAACTTTACGTTCTAAACAACTGATCATCCTATTTATCTCAAAAAAACCTAACGTCGACTAAACTGCAAAATATTGAATGAAGTAAGTTTGTCAGTCAGTTAGAGTTTTGACTGTGAATTCTCGAGATCTCAACTTTATTTATTTATTTATTAAGGAATAACAAACAACTACAATATATATGTAAGGTACAGTCTGTGTTAGTACATAGTATACCATGTGTGAGCTATTGATACTGTAATCCACGTTATCCACAGGTTAGTTATTTACGTTTCATAAAAAGAAATGTTTCAGCTACAGGGTCTGTTAGAGAGTAACATAGATTATTAAAGTTGTGTTAACAAAAACAAACAAAGACCCTCAAAGAAGAAGAAGAATAAACAATATAAAATCAAAGAGTGAAGATAACTAATGTAGGCACTTACTATCTAATCTAATTTGTCTAAATCTAATTTGAAATCTGCACTAACAAGTGAGATATTTAACATCTTTTTAAATTTATAGGGAGTACAAGCGAATATGTCAATATTTGAAAAGTTTGTATTATAGGACTCAACCATACGACGAATGGGAGCACGAAGACCCGAGTTAGTGCGGCAGGTGTTAAGTGCAAACAAAGACCGAGAGCGAGTTGCTCGTGGAGTGCAGGTTCTCGGGACGACGTAGCACAGCCCTCCTACCAAGTCAATACAATTGAAATTATTGTGTACAATTTTAAAAAGGGTAACAGCTTCGAGGTATTTTCGTCTGGACTCAAGAGTAAGAAGTTTATATTTGGCTAATAAGTCGGTATATGAGTAGTAACTGCGAAAGCATTTGTAGTTCATAGTACGTAAATACTTACGCTGGACTCTCTCAATCGCTGTGGAGTATTTTTTATAGAAAGGATTCCAAACCGGCACCGCATATTCCAGCTGTGAGCAAACTAGTGTCTTATAAAGATAGAGGAATGTAGAGGCACGCCTGAAGTCTGCGGAAGACCTCATGATGAAACCATACATTTTAAAAGCCTTGTTAATGATGTTTTCAACATGCTGGTTTAGACTGAGGTGACTGTCAAGTAAAATACCAAGATCATGTATTAGTGTCTCTCTTTTTAGGGGAATATCACAGAGGTTATATGGAAAAGAGATGGTATTAATATTTTTAGTGAAGTTAATGAAGTTACATTTTGGCAAGCTAAGGTGGAGTTTGTTGATATTGCAGTAAGTTGTGAGTCTGTTTAAATCTTGTTGAAATCTGATGAAGTCATCAATAGTTGTAATAGGTCTAAAAGCTTTGAGGTCATCAGCGTATAGCAAAAATTTCGAGTTGATAAAGCATTTGTCAATATAGTTTATGAAGAGGATAAATAGGAGCGGGCCAAGGATGGAGCCCTGTGGCACACCCGATGTGACTTGAACGCTGGTAGATTGATAGCCATTTATTACAACTTTTTGGGTTCTATTTGTGACATATGATGAAAGCCAACGTAGAAGATTACCACGGATACCATTGTACGCAATCTTACTTAATAGAATTTCGTGATCCACCTTGTCGAACGCCTTTTTGAAGTCCGTATAAACAGCGTCCACCTGCACACGTTTGTCAAGATTTTCATACAAAGTGTTGGTAAAAACAATTAAATTGGACATGGTGGAACGCCGTTTAACGAAGCCATGTTGCTCTTGTATAATTATGTTATTAAGTTCTGGGTAAATTTGATTGTGCACGAGTCTTTCAAAGAGCTTCGACAGGGTGGACAAGATGGATATCGGGCGATACTGCTCAATGTCGTGCTTAGATCCGCTTTTATGAACAGGGGTAATGTGGGCACGTTTCCAAACGTCAGGAAAGACACCCTGGGTGAGGCATTTATTATAGATGATAGTCAGGGGCTTGCAGATACTATCTGCTGAATTTTTCAAAAAGCTGGGTGGTATTCCATCAGGGCCTGAACCCTTAGTTGGATCTAATAATTTTAGTTCCCTCAGGACACTGTCCTCTTCAAAGTGAAGGTTTGATAGTAGGACATTGTTGCAAGATGAATTTAGTGGGGGTTCCCAGTGACCTAGTGTTAACGAAGATGGCTCAAAAACGGATTTGAAGAAGTCAGAAAACATGTTGCATATTGTTTCAGGATTAGAAGATTTTTCATTTAGATATTTCATAGAAGACGGTATAGTGGATTTTGATTTACGGTTAGCGATGTATGTCCAAAAGTATTTAATGTTGACGGTTATATTATCTTCGACGCTGTTCATATATTCCCTGTAACAGCTCTCACACTTCTCTTTGAAGGTGGCCCTGTACTCCGAAAACTTTACGTAATCTGAATGATTGTTAAATTTTTTCCATTTAACCCAAGCTTTCTGCTTCCTCTTGAAAGTACTGTTACGCCGAGACTGTTAAACAATGAATGGTAATCGAGGTTTCTCGAGCGCTTTTGTCTGTTATTGTTTGTGGTTTCGCAGAATGGAGAGTGGCCATTGTGTCGAGGGACCGACCCTTTCCTGGAGCGATCGAGTTCGTTCTCGAACAATCGAAATATGCGCGATATAAATAGGCCGGAGAGATGGCCGGACAGTCAGTCTGGATTTAGCTATACGTGCGAACATTTCGGTGACTTTAAGTGGTGCACCAGTGGTGTGAAGTGGTGTGTTGTGATTACGTGTGACCAAGTTCGTGTATTCATCGTTTAGTGCTGAATAAAAGTGTTATTTTGGTTAAATCGATTCCCATTATTTTATCCCGAACCCTCAGCTCGTAACAGTACTGATCAGGGAGTGGGAAAACCATATCGGGAAATTTGTCGATTTAGAACGTGATAAGGGTATGTGATCTTTGATCAGGCCGTTTATGATATCATAGAATATATCGAGTGAGTTCTCAGCGGTACAATTGCTGAGGTGGTCGGTCCAGATAATTTCAGATATTTTACTGTTTATTACGTTATAATCTGCTTTTCGGAAGTTATATTTAACTATCTGTTTCTTCCTCAAAAAGTTATCAGGCAAAGAGAGAAGTTGATAACTAAGAAGTTGGTTAAGAAGTTGGATAACTAGTTATAATAATGTTCTAAACAATTGTTTTCGATAAATTATTTAAGTATCACGATCATCCCCTCCTATTAATTCTAAAACCGTTTATCCGTAAAAAAACACAAATCACCAAACAAAAAAACCGCATTGAAATCGGTTCCTCCGTTTAGCAGCTACAATAACACCCCTGTTCTGGCGTTGAGGATAAAAATACCGTCACTTTTGTTTTCTGTACTATGCAAAAACTAATTATCATTTTGTTAAGTACAAAAAATATAAATAGAAATAATAGAACATAACAGAAATGCATAATACATAAATAAAGAATGAGAGGAACATAAAGTAAAACAAGAATACAAGAAGTAATACAGTTGTTGTAGCCATCGATCTGATAGCCTAAGCTTTTAGCTACTCTTAATAATTCTGGCAATCACAGCAACCATTAGCTGATAGTTTAATATTTAATTGGACTTCGGATCTCGGCGGTTCACCAACTGTTTCCGAATAGCAGGTGGTGTCCTAATAGAACGCGATCCCGCGAATAAGCGATGCGATCATCGCACGTTCTTCTCATTTTATCGCTCTATCGATATGATCGCGATTGCCAGGAGACCATTTCGACATTAATACTCAATACTTAATCATTTATCAATATATTGTTACGCCGAGGCTGTTAAACAATGAGTAATAATCGAAACTTCTCTAACGCTTTTGTCTTGCTGTGCTATTGTTGTTATTGTTTGCGGGTACGCACAATTAGGATTGGTCGTTCTGTCGAAACACCGACCCCTTTCCTGGAACGATCGAGATTGTTCTCGAACAATCTAATTGTGTACGATATAAATAGGCCGGAGAGATGGCCGGACAGTCAGTTAGTCTCAGCGAGGCCCTGGAAGACTGACGTGGAGAAGGGTCTCGCGTGAACAGTAGTTGCTCGCGAGTCAGTCTGGATTAAGCTATACGTGCGATCATTTCGGTGACTTCAAGTGGTGCAACAGTGGTGTGAATAAGTGTGTTGTGATTACGTGTGACCAAGTTCGTGTATTCATCGTTTTAGTGTTGAATAAAAGTGTTATTTTGGTTAGATCGATTCCCATTATTTTATCCCGAACCCTCAGCTCGTAACAATATTAATCGCTGGTAATTGATAGGTATATGATCATTATGGACCCTGTTCGGCACAACAATATTATAGAGAGAGCAGAATGTCATTGATCTTGTTAGGTAGGTACCTAGGTACTTGGTATATCAGTATCTTTGATCGCGAGTTCGGGCGATGATCGCGCAATCGCGTTCTATTAAGACACTCCCTAAGGCGCTGCGCAAACGTAGACACTTTTGTGTTTTGTGTCGGATACCAGTAACCAGTGAATATTTTATTATGATAAAATCACTTTCATTTTTTCAATCTTTCAAATTTCAAATTCAAATTTTGTCAATTTTTGTACATCCCTTGGGAGTTTGTTATAAAAGCGTACACCTTGCCCTTTAAACGATTTACTAACTTTATGGAGTCTACAAGTGGCAAAAGCGAGTTTATCTTTATTTCTAGTATTAAAATTATGATTATCGCTTTTTTCTTTCTGACTTCTTTTGTTGTTGAAATCAACAACCAAGGCATATATCATATTATTGAACTTGGCTCTCATTTCACATTTATGTTTTTGATAGGATATATTTTACACTAAATAGTATTTTTCAAACTTTCGCTTAACAAGGAAAACTAACTTGCGTCAGCGCTTCCTTGAGAAGTTGAAGATAATTTAACCACCAATACCATCTTTGCGTTTGACTTAAGTTTGCAATGTATTATTAGTATTTACATATATTTAGATAATATATATATTTTTTAAACTTATAGGTTTTTATGTAAGATAACTGTATTTATATATATTATAATTATTATGTTAGGAATTTTTTTATGTTCTTAATGTTATTAATTTAGGGTCTGTATTTATAATTAGCTTTGAAATACCTTTTTTCCTGTGTCACGCCCTACCTTCTTTTATCATGACCAGGATTACTGGTAGATAATGCTTTTACTCGTAGCATTAAGTCCTCCTAGCTCTATTATGTTTTGTATGAAAGTATTAAATAAATAAGGAACTTTACTACTCTTCGTGATTAACTTACGTTCAAAATATTGTTCGTCAGAACTCCAAATGGTCCAAATGGCTCAAAATGTCATAATTTGAGAAAGAATAAACCAGTAATCATTTAGTTATGATTATAATACCACAAAAATAGTTCGGCCAAAAGAGCGATGTGAACGATAACTACTACATAAATTTATAAGAAAAGATTGTGATACATTTTTACATATCTATTCAATCTAACAACAATAACAATAAAAACAAAAAAAAAAGTACAAACGCGATAAATACCCATTTAAATCAGTAATTATGTATAGTGATCGCGAAAGTTTGAAAAATACGGTGTGACTATCCCAAGAATAATGCGAGTTTTATAGTATAGGGGTAAAACTCTGCATTTGACATATTAAACCTATTTGACTCAACAAAAGGAGTACAAAGGTGAAACTTAGACGCGGGTCAAGCCTCCATTAATTAACAGAAGGGTGGTGTAATACCCTAATCTTGGTTAGAAGAGGGGTAGACCGCACCGGAACTTGCCAACATTACTTTACTATCGAACCAGCAACATACATCCCGCATTACAAGTTTATATAATCTCCTTGGGGAGCCACTGAAAATGGGCTTTAATCTTGTAAATACTTCTTGGTTAAATACTTACACTACGGATTAGAAATTATTATTATATATTTTTTATCAAATTAAATAATTGATTGAGCGAAGTGAGATCTCCAAACCAACTTGGGCAAATCGATGTTGTATGTAAGTATGTATGAAGTATGTATGTAAGTATGTATGTAAGTATGTGTGTATGTATGTTTGTTTGTCCGAGGATAACTTTCGAAGCGTTTATCCGATCATCGTGAAATTTGGTATATAGGTAGGTAGCGATGGCACAATTTTGGTGTGACTAAATGAGCTAAAAATGTGTGGGGGTTGTTGAGATATTGGGTTTCAAGAGGGGTAAAAAAAACAAAATGAGACTATCCGGTCAAATGGCACGTCTAATAAAATGTCTTTATGAGTACATTTTGATCTCGTTTTTATTTTTAGTTTAATCCTTGTAGTTTTTAGGTTATTAGCCATAAAAAAAAACTTTGCCAAAATTCAAAGGGTACACCAGTTACCCCACAGTGCTGAAATTTGGTATGCGTGTAGCTTTAGTGACACAAATATAGGCAAAAGTTTGAAATCCAACTTGTACCAGCAATTTGTACCCAAAAAAGAATTACCAATTTACATGAACTCCCTTTACCTGTAATTTGAATGAAGCTTTAGGTCAAGTAATTTGATTATTCATTTCGTCACACTGTTTTGATAGTAAAAAATTACAAATAGTATTTATTTGTTTTTATAAGAGCCTCGCGAGATCTCATTTCGGGGCGAACCACTAGTAATATTTGAACAATAAATAATAAAAATCTTAGCCTTGCCAAACAAAACTGGCCTTTGCCCAGAAGTGGGACAGGAGTGGCTAATAATAATAATAACTCCGCAGGGCACGCTTGTGGCGAGCGTTCGATGCGTGGCGACACCGCGGAGCCCCATTACTCCCTGGAGCTGACGGAAACCCATGTCTCTTGGTTTGCCTTAGTTGGCCGGTCAAGGGTGAAGGCGCAAGAGCGGAACCTATGCTCCAAGGGTTGAAGTGTTAAAGACATAAAAACGGGAGTAACACTTAGTGAAACTGCAGCACATCTCTCAAAACCCTTTAACCGCCCACACCAACGTTGCCAGCATAAGGCTGCCTTCTATTGGCGGCACTTATGGGGGCCCGTTTAGTGGGTGGCCAGTCACTACCTGCCTCAATCATGCTTGATATTGCGGAATTGGCAGGTACCGTATCTCATCTCGTCCATCGCCCTGCGTCCATTCCATAATGCTTACTATAACAATAGCCCGAACTCTAATCCATGTGTTGCAATAGTATTGTTACGAGCTGAGGGTTCGGGATAAAATAATGGGAATCAGTCTGACCAAAATAACACTTTTATTCAACACTAAAACGATGAATACACGAACTTGGTCACACGTATCACAACACACTAATTCACACCACTGTTGCACCACTTAAAGTCACCGAAATGTTCGCACGTATAGCAAAATCCAGACTGACTCGCGAGCAACTACTGTTAACGCGAGACCCTTCTCCACGTCAGTCCTCCAGGGCCTCGCTGAGACTCCTGTCCGGCCATCTCTCCGGCTTATTTATATCGTGCACAATTCACAACACTAGAACGATCTCGAACGCTCCAGAAAAGGGTCGGTGTTTCGACAGAATGACCACTCCCCATTCTGCGAAACCGTAAACAATAACACAGCAGGTACCTAAGACAAAAGCGTTCGAGAAATTTCGATTATTACTCATTGTTTAACAGCCTCGGCGTAACAGTATTACCATCTGTCTCACCTCCATCTTGTCATAGTGATTTTTATAAGATCTAAACAGACCTCTTACTCGCTGTTTTCTGTCCCGGTAATGCTTTTGTAAAGATCCGGGCCTGTAACCTGAGTTATTAAATAAATACATAACAACAAACCATTCGTGATATAATTTAAAACATAGAAAACAGGATTGTAATCGCTTCATTTATTTTGGTAATTATGATATCACTGACCGACTAAAGAAACTTATAACACGCTTCTATAAGCTTCGGAGGTTAAAAACATTACTAAAATATTATTACTTGTGGTAATTTAACAGAGTCCCTATAACAACATCTTTTTTCTGTCATGCTTATATTTTGGCTAAATTGTTCCCAATGTTCCTAAAATATGAATAGGTATATAAATATAAGAACATTATAGAAGCCTATCCTATAAAAATTTACCTATATAAATGCCTTATAAATGTTAACAAATTCAAGTGCAATTCAAAATTCTGCTGAAATAATCAAATTTACATAGATATTGGACACACAGAAGACAAAATAACATACAACACTTGGACAATCATTTATAGTCCTTAGTACAAGACAAGATAAAGGTATTCTTTATTGAGCGGCTCACACAGATGCGATACCGGGTGGATTTATTGCAATGCGTTATTGCTCTGATGATGAAGACAGAAGATGCCTCATTTTTATAAGTCAGCTGTTCCGGATATAAAATCTCTATAGCTATAAATGATAGTATTTTTGCTACATCTAAGTATTGGCGTTTAAAGATTACTATTTGTGGCCAATATGTCCATTTGCCATTTGACAGATAAGGCCATTGCTGGATTGATTGAGTCATTATTGATTTATTGAGTCATTATTGATTTATTGAGTTATAAATAAATAAACCTTCAAATGTTTAAATTAACTTAGCTTTTCTGCAGTGATTTTTGGTTAGTTAAAAACCTAATTAACCTTAGGAATGACAAAATGACCAAAAACATTATTTCAACCAGACTACTAATTTGAAGCATTTTCCACCTCGCTGTCTTTGAATGACGATTTTAGCCAAAATAGCACATTAAGAAGTACTATTTTTAATGATTATGAAAGATGAGAGTTTGGCGCATTCTTAAAGCTTACTTAGAAATGATGAAATCATCTCTTTAGATTTTTAATTTAAAGTTTTCAATTTTAGGTCTTAATTCACCGAACGTAAATTTTTCACTTTAGACCAACATTTTCATACCTTTTATCAAAGTTACGAAGCTGATTATTTTATGCATAAAAATACAACTCAGGAAAATTCAGTAATAAAACAAAAACCTTTAAAAAGTCTTCTATTTTTTTAAGTTGCTCAGGTCACTCGAAAACTATGAAATATCGCGGAACATACCGTACATAGGGGTGATTCGTATAAACCACGATACGAGGGACATACATTTTTTCGGACGTCAATGTTCCGGTCGCCATGACGCAATGAATATTACAACATTAATAATACAACATTGATTAAGATATTAAGATTTCAATTCTATTGGTTTCAAAGATGAATAATATTTTTACAACAAATTGGGATATTTAGCATGATTTAAGAGTTTAATATAAATATAGAACTTGTTTTAAGACAAGAAACTTGTTTTCTGTTAGCTAGACAGCGCAAAGACGTCGCCTATTTAATTTTTCACAATAGAAGGAAACTGTTTGAGCAACGTGAGCATAAAGGCAGTATACCGAGTGCAGACATACAGACATGTTATTTATTCATTAGCACTGAGCTCGAGCGCGGAGATAGCGTACATTAATATCCGCGAAATAGAAACGCAACTCCATGTTCATATTATGTGCTCACAAAAGACCAGCCCGGACAGAACCCGTCTCGCCGCACACCTGTGAGAGGCCAACTATACCTAAAGAGTTTTTGTGATAGTTAAATGCACGTATAAATTTAAATTATTATTAGTGAAACATACATAATACTTTAACGTTAATAACGACACTCTTTCCCGTAAGTTCATCCTACCCTCATAGGAGAAATACTGTGGGAGGTACATTACTCGACTGACACCGTAAGCTGTGTGCATGAGCTGAAGTAGCCAAGAGATCCTATGCTCGCTGCTAATAATTAACGCACGTGTGCGGACATACTCGTACAAGTGCTCGTGTAGTAGTACAAGCTAAATAGTCTTATTTTATTTATCATCGACAGAGTATTTTAGTTACGGTATGTTTTTACTGAGACAAGCTTTAGCGGCACTAGCTTATTTCTGCTATTTAAGCGGAGTGAGTTTCAGTTCTATGTAGGACTCGTATTTACTTATTTGGTAGGTATTGCATGGCGATGTTTCCGCTGACTGCTATGAAATCCCGTAATAACTTTCTACTTTCAGACCCAACGAATTTATGTAGCGGGGAAAATTGTCTCTGTGCTGACTTGATGTGCTTTATCATATTTCATATGCATAAAGTTTGTTTACTGAGAAACCATGAGAAATTGCTTGCTTGGTGTTGTTATAACAAGGTGTCTGAAAATGTTGGTTTGAAATTTTGTAACAAAAGATAGGCATATTAAGTAGCTGTGCATTTTTTTCTACCTAACTAATGTGGTAAGCTAGACAAGTAGGTATGTTTAGTCCTGATAATCCTTGATTAGCAGAATAAAGAGATTCTATCATTTCTGATTTCTGGCAGATAAAAGTTGATTTTGCACAAATACGATAAAACACTGACACAATGTTTTGAACAAGTTTAAATATACTCATTTAGGTTAAGGTATTATATTTGTTCCTAAAATACAAGAATAAATATAGAAGAAATACACATACATATATGTTATTAATATTATTTTGCCTTTTTCACCTCAGTCAACTTACTTATTCAGCCCAGATCTACCCACTACTGAATAGATATTGTCAGAATGTCCCGTGATTTTTATCGTTTTCACAATATCATCTATGTTCAATGTTACATACCAAAAAGGAGTAAGAATATAGGTATTCCCCAAACGGCACCGATTTATAAAGCACCTGTCTGAATAGCACTAACGCAATTCCACGAACAGCACCAATAATGCTATGCATTATAACATGAACTCTGTTTAAATTATACAGTGTGTCCCTGGATAAAGTGCAACCCCGAAAGGGGGTGAAACTAGATCAAAAATTATCGACAAAAAAATAGAAAAAATAATTAAAAAAAAATTCGTATATACTTTATTGATGTATTAAAATTTTTATTACTCACTAATTACTCTATTTAATAAAAAAATTATTTCTTCCAAAGTAGTAGGTCTATTTTGTTAAAATAAAAACCATAATCATGTCAGATATGTGACGATGACGATAAAATAACAAATAACTCACAAACGAGTGGCTATCGTGACTTAAAGTTTAATTTTTGTATTAAAATTACATTTTTTAGGCTGTTTTTTTCCAATAAACTCCAAAAATCTTAAAATTAAGCCTATAATACTAGAAATTTTTATGACTTTTTATTATTGTCTATCATAATAGCTTTTTTAAAAAAAAAACCTACGTTCTAACATAAAAAATGTGCTGGCTAGGAGCTTTTAAAGTTGACCACTGATTACGTCACCACTCAGGTAGAGACACGTTTTTTTTTGCTGCTCAGGTAGTATTAAAAATCAAATTTTAGTTACAACATTTTTATTTAACTTATTACATGTAAGTATGAAATAAGGGTTTTGTTTAATGCATTAAATGCTCAAAATGGCTTCCTTGTTGTTGTAGGCACATTGCCGCATGAAGAGCGATTTGTTGTGTGGCTCTAAGCACCATCTCTGGGTCACTTCTTATCTCATCGGCACATCGCATGATTTGATCTTGTAACTCTGCCTCGGTGTCTACGGTCGTTCTGTAGACTCTTTGTTTCATAACACCCCACAGAAAATAGTCTAGGGGTGTCAGGTCAGGTGAACGTGCCGGCCACCCGACTGGTCCATCCCGGCCGATCCACCTATTAGCGTAGTTTTCGTTTAAAAAACTTCGCACATTGCGCCCGTAGTGCGCAGGGCATCCGTCCATCTGCAAATACATCTGTTGCCTTGTAGCCAGCGGAACATCTTCCAGCAGTAGTGGCAGATCGTCTCTTAATAAGTTTAAAAAACTTTCGGCATTTAATGTTGCGGGTAAAATAACTGGCCCAATCAGCGTGTCGTCTATTAGAGCTGCCCATACATTAACTGAAAATTGCACTTGAAAAGTAGACGCCCTCTTTAGGTGTGGATTTTCCTCGGACCATACATGTAAGTTTCTGCAATTTGTGATTCCATTCCGGGTGAATTTCGCTTCATCCATCCATAAAATTTTTTTTAGGAATTGTGGATTATTTCTAATTTTTTGTTGAATCCACGTAGACATTACGCATCTTGCACGATTGTCTACATTTTCATGCAAATGCTGTACTCGCTGATAATGGTATGGATGCAATCCCTTCTTTTTCAAAATTCGCCATACGGATGTTTTTGATATACCGTGACGCAAAGCTAAGCGTCTAATGCTGGTTGTGGGATCAGCAAACAAATCGTTTAAAACGGCCTCTTCTATGGAATGGTCAATAATGGTAGCTTGTTGCTCACGGCGATCTCTTGCTAATCCAAGTCCGATGTTGGATAACTTTTGGTGAACTTCTTGGAAATTTCGTGCTGACGGTATAAGTCTGCTCGGAAACGCATTTATGTATGCAGAACGAGCGACTGTTGTGTGTCCACGTGACATACCATAATAATAATGGATGTCAGCGATTTCTCGCGGAGAGAACTCAGTCAATCGCGGCATCTCCACAACACAACAAAGTACAGTCAAAAACGTAACAAAAAGTCAAAAACAAAACAAAAGCAAAACAACGTAACAAAAACTTGAAGGCGCAGTAAGGTACGGTAGGCGGTAGCAGCGGCGAGAATATCGGAGCGACTGGCGTGCCTTGTTGTGAGTCCTGTTTCGATCCCCACCCTTCATCTTTCATAGAACAGGCCCAGCGACCATAATCTACAACAATATAAGTCAAAAAAGGGTCTCTACCTGAGTGGTGACGTAATCAGTGGTCAACTTTAAATGCTCCTAGCCAGCACATTTTTTATGTTAGAACGTAGGTTTTTATTTTATTTAAAAGCTATTATGATGGACAATAATAAAAAGTCATAAAAATTTCTAGTATTATAGGCTTAATTTTAAGATTTTTGGAGTTTATTGGAAAAAAACAGCCTAAAAAATGTAATTTTAATACAAAAATTAAACTTTAAGTCACGATCGCCACTTGTTTGTGAGTTATTTGTTATTTTATCGTCATCGTCACATATCTGACATGATTATGGTTTTTATTTTAACAAAATAGACCTACTACTTTGGAAGAAATCATTTTTTTATTAAATAGAGTCATTAGTGAGCAATAAAAATTTTAATTCATCAATAAAGTATATACTAAATTTTTTTAATTTTTTTTTTTCTATTTTTTTGTCGATAATTTTTGATCTAGTTTCACCCCCTTTCGCGGTTGCACTTTATCCAGGGACACACTGTATAGTAGTAACAGTTAAGTACTGGAATTGTGTTTGAAATGCTACTTTTCTTTTTAACAAGCCATTATCGCTCTCAAAGTCAGGGATGAAAGGATGTTTTATAAGACGTCACTTTTAATGGCCTTTCTATGGGTAACTTCAAGACTAGGGTGGCTATAAAAGATCAGAAAAGACGTTAACTTTAAGAAATGGAATGACAAACATTGTATGGTCCGTGCGGGATAAGATGGCAATAGAGGTAATTCCCCTCATCGACCAGTGACGAGAAAATAAACTATCACATGTGTCGCGATACTTGATATTTCTTGGTCAGTACCAGTTTAAGGCATAGCTTTTAAAAGATCCAAAAAGTTAAAAAAGTCTGATAGTGAAGGCCATTTTACTTTTTCGATGTATTTCGATTTCGATGCCTGGACAATGTTCGACGTTTTTTTTTTACAATTAAGGTAGCAAACAAGCATGCGGTAAGCGATGGTAAGCGGTACCGTAGCCTATGGACTTGTGTAACACCAAAGGCATCAATCGCGCTCTGCCGACCCTTTAAAATTTTTAAAGCCCCCGTTTTTGAAGAACCCTTATACTGTTAGTTCCTGGGAAAAACCATTCCACAAGCGAAGTGTTTGCTGGAAGAAATTCCTCTGGAACCTCACGGTGCGCGACCACATCATCACATCGTTTACACTGTGTCTCCTCTTTAGTTGTAATGCGACTGAAAGTTTTATTTGTGGTAACAGGACAAAAATTGGTAGTGAAAAATAATAAAAAAAGATAAAGTCAGTAGAGTGCTAGAGGCTCTCTTAATTCAAAATTAAAACGGTTTAGAGAATGTTTAAGAAATAATAAATTTCACTGGCAAGACAACTTAATGCTGACTTAATAAAACTTATTATGAAACCAGTAAGCATACGTTTTCTAAACTAAGTGTAAGTAATATAAATTACAAATGTATACAAAAAAAGACAACAAAAAGAAATATGTATACTAAACAATATGTAGGCAAAACACAAAAGGGATAACAAACAGGTAATGTATTACTTTTGAAACTATTGTTATGAACACTATTTGTGAAGTCATGGTAAACATCCCGTTTTTAGTACAAATAACAGGTAATTTATGTATGTATATAGTTATATAGGTTTTGATTTAGAAATGTAA
Organism: Philereme transversata; assembly: GCA_963924445.1. Taxonomy (NCBI): domain Eukaryota; kingdom Metazoa; phylum Arthropoda; class Insecta; order Lepidoptera; family Geometridae; genus Philereme; species Philereme transversata. The sequence continues at coordinate 2,220,666 of OZ004344.1, forward strand.
GAAAACATTTTCATAGTATGAAGCAACCTTCTTTTTGAAAATGTTTATGCTCTCAACTTGTGGTATGATTTTTGGTAGGTAATTGTATAATTTAGACCCTTCGAAAGTTATATTTTTACTACCGTATTTAGTTTTAGGAAAGGGTAGACATAAGTTATCGGCATTTTCCAATGTTTTCTTTTTTAGGTAATTATTTTTTGTAAAAACTGTTTCAGATTGTATGTTGTTATTTTGTTTTTTTTACCCCCTCTTGAACCCCGATATCTCAACAACCCCCCCACATTTTTAGCTCATTTAGTCACACCAAAATTGAGCCATCACTACCTACTTATATACCAAATTTCACGTTGATCGGATCAACGTTTAAATTATCCTCGGTCAAACAAAGAAACATACATACATACATACAACGCCGATTTGCCCTAGTTGATTTGGAGATCTCGCTTGGCTCGAACAATTATTTTTGGTGTACCTCTTATGTATTTGATAGTTAGGTGGGTTTCACCGTAAATGCTGTCAAAACCAAAGAAACTATGTATTAGTTTCTTTGGTTTTTACAGCATTATCGCCTAATTTTATGATTTTCACAAATAAAGTACTCATTGTTTCTTTGTCACAAACTTTTAGAACATAAAATCGAAAGTCAAGTCTGTGGCGACTCTAGCTGAAGACTGAAAGATTTCTCACAGTATTTCATCTTGATTAATAATACAAAAGTTTTCATTCTCCTATTCTCGTTTTTCTTTCGGAACGCTCATTCTTACTTGTCAAAAGCTCAAAGTGTTTCGCCTTTTTGCAACTGTTCTAGAAAATTGGTTGTATTAGTCGATCCCTCATTAGATCTCGTTTTTTTGATGGCCTAGTTGGCGTGGGCATTGTTTATGAGAACCTTTTGTTGATTGTTCCCAATTCGACATCTTGTTTTTTGCCTTGTCTTGCTGTATTTGATATTTTTTGTAACAACATTACGGCTTTATGGGAATAAGGACTTGTTTAAACGTCTCTAAATTGTATTCTAGCTGGTCAAGTCACATAAACCACTCTAAATCGGTAGAACTATTAACTGTGTGGCTCCAAATGCAGCTGTCTTTTCCCAAATGCAAAATTTAAATCGGATTCAAATCAAACCACATTTCACGGTGTTGTCTTAAGTAAAATAGCAATAACCTTGCAAAAACTTGTTTCAATTTTGTAAGAGATTTTAAATACTTAAAGTACACTTTGCAGGTGACAGGTCTATTCAATCTGAAATCCTGATACAAAAAGCTTTTAAAAATCTTTTGTGGCAGCATGACGATAATTTGTACATTATTATTTGACTGAAAAATAAACCAAAAGAGTAAATTTTAATAAGAATGGCGAAATTGAAAGTGAAAAGAGAATCCATTATCCTGGCATTGTGTTTAACTGTCAGGAGGTAGATAAATTATGGGACGGATGGACCAGATTGCAATGAATAAAGCATTAGGTATTTACAAGGGATCTGGCACAGATTTATTTTTTGATCTTGTCATTCATACTCTGCTACATAAATAAATAGGTCACGTTACGTCAAGATGAAAGTAAGTCCCCACGAAATTGGCTTAAGTTGATGAATGAATTTAGAGTAGGTGGATCGAATTGGTATGAGCTATATTTTTAATCATTTTGGAACAAACTAACACGAGTAAATACCGAAATGATCAATACTTTAATAAACTGTCCGTTCATTTATTGCCTTATCCGTTTAATATTTTATTGTAAATGCTGTGCATGCCTTTTATTGGCAAAAATTTTATAGACTTGTTTTAAAAATGCTTTGTAATACTATATTTACTATGTATACTGTTGGGCTTGCCTAAATAAATAAAATAAAATACTTATAGAGTGCTAAAATATTTAGACCTCTAATATAGACGATAGCACTTAGGTATTGAAAAATACATTGGCACCTAAACTATTCCGTTTCAAAATGCATGTCGGACACAGTTCCAAACTGAACGTTTTCGAATAATTCAACGTATCCACAGACCGAGCTTCAAATAGGTTTCCATTCCAGCGTATTTTCCAATTAATTATTAACAGATTCCCGAGCCTCATCGTGTTGTGTAATCCTTAAAGCTACCTAGACTCACGACTGTTCCCCACAGAGAACATTCTACATCTCACTTAGATCACCGAAAGGTCATTTCAGATAAATAATGGATGTAGCCAGAGTTACTAAACAATGTACGTGGTTGGCACTCAAAACGTGACAGGTAATTAACTAATGAACCCATCGCCAAATAGTTAACTCTCGTTTAACTAGCTAACTGTGTCCAAAACAAAACCAGGAGCCAGGTGTCTGATCTCTATCTCTTCTGCTCTATAGTCATGACATCCTTGAAATGAATGTCTTTTAGAAGCACATATAAATTATATATAATTATATGCCTATTATAAACATCCATTATATGATATAATGGATGTTTATAATAGGCATAATATGTATTTAAGGGATTCATTTACAGGCAAAATAGGCAAATAATAGAGCCTATTACGGTACAAAGACAATATTGCTGTAGTAACTGTTACTGGTATTTTATTATATATGTTGAATATAAACGATAATGTTAATTTTATTTAGTTAGGTGTTTTTATGCCATTTCTATACATTTTGTTTAAAAAAATCTTTTTATTCAAAGGGACGTAAAACATAATAAACTGTTAATTTTATTTAATTTATTTTGATTTTAATGTATTATGGATTAATTCGACGGCCCCCACGTAATCTATCGAAACTGCAAAACCCGTACTTTACAGGGGAGCAAATCTAAGTTTAGATTTAGATTTTTGACAACAATATAATTCGAATATTCAATATAAGAAGTGTATATTTAGTAGAAAATTGCATATTTTTGTGCCATGTATTAGAGTTTTTCATAATTGTCATATTTTAAGTGATATTACACATTCGATACTTTACTCGGCTACTGCTGGTTACATTTTTATCGAATGTGCCAGTTTCGATATTGTTCTGTGACAAAATATTTAAGTCTACTATCGAATGTGCCCCTTTCGATTCTTTTCTGCGACAAGAAACGTTACTCACCTATCTAATGTGGTACTTTCGATTGTATTCTTTGTTATATTACTCAAGTTAAGGTAACACAATACTATTTTCGATATGAGATAACTCTCTGATATTAATTTATATCAGACTTCTAAGTAGTTTTTAATGGATATTTGTGATAAATAAAAAATTAAACAATGACAAATTATTAATAGAGAGCAATTTGTATTAAAAACCTTAAAAATATACTTAGTTACTAATTATTCCTTTTTTTAATAGGAAAGATATTATAAAAATTATATTTTTGGCATAATGGAAGTAATAAAATTATTACAGAACATCACTGCTTACCAAGAATATGAATTTAAATGACTGTATACATTTCAATCTACATAATCATTTGTAACTAAAAAGAAATGAAAATATGATACAGTCATCAATCTTATTCATTTTAGATATTAAAGAGATCAATAGGCAATAATTATCACAATTTACCTTATACACCTACTAAACTTGCTTAAGCTAATTAACATTCTTTATTTTAATTATAATCAACATAATTTACGTAGGTAAATAGGGATAAATACTTATACTGAGCTCAAGTTTAAAGTACAATGTGAAATAACGTAAATAAGATCGTCATATTTCTCTTAAAATTAATAGGTACTTATTGAAATATTAAGTCACATATTAAAGCAATATTTTTTTTTAACTTTCGTTCTAAATATTTGTGTTCTAAGAACTCTACAAAAGTAACCTATTCAGTCCTCTTCGTTAATGTCTTCATTGTTTTGAGAAATGTGAAGCGTTTTGTAAAAATTATGGTATTGCTTTGGTATGTGCCCAGCATTACAAAGTGACATCAAATCTTTGTATTTGGCTTCTGATATCGGTAAGCAACTAGAATACAATGGCGACATTTGACTTTCTTGATTTCTTACCAAACTTTTTTGATTACGTCGGGTCTGAACTAAAGTGTTTAGTGTCAAGTAGTCCGATTCCAAGTCATACTTGTAAAGAATAACATTAGGATCAGTCTTTTTTATATGAATTTCCTTAATATTATTCCACTTCATATCTTGATTTTCAGTGTTTTTCTTCCAATTTCTGCCGTCTAACAAGGGTTTAAAATCAAATAACATGTCTTGAGTCACGTCAGTTACTTTATAAGGAGAATTGTTTGTTTTCGCCCAACGAACTAGTGCGTACCATTGGTCAGGAGTGTAAATTATTTTGCCCTTAGAAGATCTCTCAATAAGAGCATGCACATTGTCTGCCTCTTGTTGAGTGTGGCCAGACTCTAAAAATCGGTGCGTGATATCGGTGTTGAATTTCCTACTAGCGTGCATGTAGAGGCTGTAGACTACTCTGTTACGGTTTTGGCCCGTGCAGTTATCCGACCAAAATCTGAAGTCATGTGCACCATCTGCTACTTTAAGCTGGATAAAATCTTGCAAGCAGCTAGCAACCTCATTGGCCCCACGTTAGCTATATTTTCAGGCCACATGTAACAAGATGCTTCCTTTTTTCCAGCGTCGAATACTGTCAAATGCATAAGTGACAACTTTCTTTTATAATAAAATAACGAAACCTCTTCACAAGGGCAGTTAAGTAACTTCTGAAAGTCGTAAGTTGCGCATACTATTTTCTACGAACGTCAGTCCATTGGTTAAGGTGCCTCTTTCTTTTTTGCCCGGATCTTGCTTGAATGTCCTTTTTCTACGGGCAGTAGAGTTGTTTGGTGTTCCGGGTTCAGATGCTGAGCCTGATATCAAAGAATTGACACTTGGAATGCCACAAGCTTCTTGAACTGCGTCATTGTAATAAGATTGTTCGGTTTGATTTGATGGACGATAAAAATCTTGAACAGAGTTAGGAGATGGAACCGAAGTACATTCATTACTACCAAAAATAACGAGTTCAGAATCATTTTGTCCAAAATCCCCATCTACCGCCGCACTTTCTTCGTAAATGTCATTTAAATATTTCCACTCCTCGTTGGTAAATTCACATCGCACAGGTAATGCTGAAAATTAAGAAAAAAAAACGTATAACAAATAACAACATCTATCGAAAATACAGGTCAAACTATTACTTTGACGTAGTAAGGTATCGAAAATGGTACTTTCGATATGTTCATAGCAGAGAAACGTATCGAATGTACCACTTTCGATAAATTTATCAGTACAAAAACCAGTGAATACTATTGAAAGTGGTAGATTCGATAGAACAAAGGGGCTTTTTGTCCTAGTATAATATCGAATCTACCACTTTCGATAGTTTAAAACCATATATTACAAAAATAACAATATATTGTCTCATTTTTATTTTAAAAAAGTACTTACTTAACTGGTTTCAATACCAAATTCATATAATGTTGTACAATAAAGCTCTTAAACAAACAATCACGTACAAACAAATAGAAAGTTAAAAAAACCTACAGAGTTGATCATCCTTTGTATTGGAAATAACAGGTTCCGTTGAAATTTCACTGCGCTTTTTTATCATATTAACCATTTGTTTACCTTTTTTATTCATTTTGAACTAAAACTTAAACAAAAACTAACCTAAGCTTAACCTCAAAACGCACATGCGCCCTTGCTCACATTTCGGGTAACACTGACGAAACAGGTAGTTTCGATTGACGCCCGGGTACCGCTGACCACAAATAACATCGAAAGCGGCAGGTTCGATGTTTTAATGTGTTCATTTTATGCAATTTCGATTCTTTTCGATTGAAAAATAGTTGAAGACATAAATATTTAAAAAAATAAAAATAATAGAATCATAAATCTTTATCTTTACTTGCTATTGGTGCATCAAAACGAAAATGGTATTTTTGCAGTTTCGATAATTTACGTGGGGGCCGTCGAATTATGTGAAATAAATGAATACAATACAATTCAACAAATTATTTGCAAACTTACAAGAAACTGAAAAGAACTTCCTAAGGTTGTCTGAAAGAAATCGCTTGAAATGATAAGACATGTTGCGTTTCTATTGTTTTTAGTGATTTTAGTAGCTTTGCTTTCAAAAAAATTTTGAGATGGTTTTAAGAATCTTGGAATTTTCTGTAAGTGTTCGGATACCACTATAATAAATAAATATACTATTTGAAATAAGCAATGCGACATCTCTTGTCAATGTACTAAACTGCAACGTTTGGCATTGAGCAGGTAAAAAAACTGTATAAGTTTTCTTGTAGAACTAACGGTGCTTTAGTCGTAATCTGAACCTACTCACAAATTTCGACCCTGACGTGACAAGAGCCTGTAGCACAGTTGGTAGCGCATCCTCGTATAATAATAATAATAATAATAATAATAATAAATCTTTATTCAGACAACTTGGTTACATATAACATTGATAACAATGATCTTCTTGTAGGTGGTAAAACAGTGTAAATGTAATTATCACTAAGTATTCTCTGGCTGCTTAAACTAGGTGGATCCTGTGCTATAAGCGCCAGTTGCATTCGCGGTTGGTCAATTTAGTTTCAACTATTTGGGTTTTAATGTGGAATAAGTACATATGTATATGAGGGTTAACAAAATTGTGTTTCTTACGTATAGACAAGGATGTATATTTTTAACATAAGATGATAACATTGGTATTAAGAGGAAGGTTGCAGGTTCAAGTCCAGTCTAGGCTTGAAAATTGTTAAGATGGTTTTAAAAATCTTGGAATTTTCTGTAAGTGTTCGGATAACACTATACAAAATAAAAATAATATTTGAAATAAGCAACGCGATGAAGCTCTCCTTCGAGCTCCGTGGCGCAGTGGAAGAATAGCCAGCGCCAGTTGCTCGATCGTTTCCCGCCACGGATCAAATATGTACACGATCAACAGATATTTGTCCCTGGTCTAGGTATTTCAATATATATACTTTAAGTATGTATTTACTAAATAAAACATAAGTGTATTTTAGCAGTTATCTGCTCCATAGTCGCACCTATGCTTAGTCTGTGGTTAAATAGTGGTGTGTAAAACGTCGAGCATTATTTACCTAAGAACGGAATGGGTTCTAAAGGAACACTATTAGCTATTGTAGCCACAATACATTACAATACACTGTAATCGAGTAGTTTAGTACCTGATAAACAAAAGGCCACATTGCATTGAGCCGGGATTAGGGGGACGCTGATTGGAGTATCGATTGTGCGCGTGGTTTGTGGTGGACGTGGTCTGATCACACGCGGAACCAATCAGGATGAACATGCATTAAGTATGTAAGTTAACAAAAGTAGCTTATGCAATTCAAATGACGACTCCATTAAATGTATAGGATTTTAACACATTTACTGCTAGAAATATCTGTATGTAGGTATACAATTTTCCGGGTAGGTGATGAATTAACACCTCACTTTACTTCATAAACCTGTGTTATTCAAACAAAGTATGTTTGAATTATTATATACTTTTTCAGAGGTCTTCTTCACTGATTTGCGCTGAAAAAATAACCTTTTATTATTTATTGATCATTTCATTGGTCATGGCCATTGGTAATTCTAATTCACTGAGCGAGCAAAGCGTCTTTCGAGATTGGCCAAAAAATGCTTTTGTCCGTCTGTCAGTCTGCCTGTTCTCGCCTACAGGTCGCATTTTTCAACTGATTTTGACGAAAATTAGCACACAAGTTTCTTGATTTATTTAATTTATTTGTCGATCATAATCTTCCCCCAATCAAATTGGGGGAAGTTTGCTGTAGCGGTATTTATCTACGGGTTTCAATGAAATTTGAGAGGCACACTAAGGACTTCTTTCTACACTGTTGCGAAAAAAATCCAAAAGGGCGGAGTGGAGAGGGGAAAGGGGGGGGGGGAGTTTGCTGTAGCGTTATATTATGGACGGATTTAAATTTTTGATTTTTTTCGGAATATTATTATTATTATTTTATTATTATTTGTATTACACAGGCAGCTCTTAGAGCCGATGCGTGAATATCTTATTTATTGTCAGTGCGCTTTAAATATTTCATTTTCATTCACCTAACTTTAAACCAACCTATACCAATCAGACTACGCAGTCCTTTCCGCCTTTACGAGACAAACCCGTAGACACCACATTCAACCTCCTAATAGGACCAAGGGAACGCAAACCGCTAAAACCAGCGAAAGGGTAAAGTGCCCGTTATTGCATGGCTACAAGGGCTCGCGAGGTCTACTGTTCTCACCGAACCACTAGTGTTTTATTTTAGTTCTGTAGGCAATATTTTATTTCAGAATATCTGTAGGTATAAAAATGTTGTGCTAATGTGATCAGTCTTTAGATACAGTTCAAAAATAAATTCAAGGAATAAAGCCAAGAAGGTACTTCTTAACACCTTAGGTACAGTTCGAAAACTTAGTAAGTTATTTTATTTTATTTATTTTTATACTATGAAGATGGAACAAGCCTATGGCCCACCTGATGTTAAGTGGTAACCATCGCCTATAACAAAGTTTGCCTCGTAGGTCACGCTCCTTAGAAATGTGCCCTACGATGCACTTCCCTGCTTCCATCAACTTGAGGCATACAGGTGTAAAGCCTCATGTGTCTGTAATTTCACCGGCAACCATACCCTTTAAACCAAAACACTGCAATGCTGCTTGGCGGTACAAATAGGTATGGTGTTAGAACTGCCCCGGGCGAGCACTTTCACAAAAAACTCTACTACTATTAAATAAATAATAAAAAAAATAAAAAATAAAAAAATTATATAATAAATAAATAATAAATGATTTAGTTAATATAGAAATACTAAACGATTGTTACTAGAACCCTAGATAAACAACATTATCTACTTTATCATAAAGTGTTATTTCTGAATAGTCGAAAGAAATACCTAATCCTATTAAGTGTTACATGTTCTACAGAATTCAATTGTCGGCTTGTAATATCAAAACACGATCGTCTCGAACCATTTTTATTTCATTTTTTTTTTTTTATTTCAATTTATTATAAGGACCTTTATAAGGATACATGTCGGTCCTACCGTATGTACAAGTTAATTGAATCGAAGATACAAACAAAGCAAACAAAATAAAGATTAACAACAACAATTAACTTATTTAAATCGGTCCGGCACCACAACCATACAAAAATGTACAGGTGTGATCCCTGACAGGTTAACTTAGGAAAAAAAAAACAATAATTAGCCACAAGTAAATGAAGTTACCTACCTATCTATATGTATGTCACTTGTGGCGACTAACTGCACTAAATAATTCCTTAGCTGCATCTGATGTAGGGTCAGCTAAGATTTCATTGAAAATGCCCACGTCGAATCTGTTCAAGTTGTAAGTCGCCACCAGTGACTGTCTTTCTCGCTGGAAGCGGACACATTCCACCAATAAATGGTGCACATCCTCCACCACTCCACATTCATTTCATTTCATTTCTTTCCAAAAAAAAACAATTGTGTGCGGAAACTTAATTAAATTCTAAATTTAATACAAATAATTTAAACAAAACAAAATAATAATTAGGCATAAATCATTGTAAGAAAAATAATAAGGCAAACGTTGTTATAGGCTATAGTAACTACTTAACATCAGGTGGGCCATAAATTAAATTAAATTAAATATTCATTTATTTCAGATATCCATGATCCATATGTTAATAGTATAAAGGTTCTTATAAACTATGTTAGTAAATTAAAGTGAAAAATTACATTAAATTATAATGATATTAAAATTAAAGTTAATTTAAAACTAAATCAAAATTATATTAAAATTAAACTAAAATTATATTGAAATTATATCAAAATTAAATGAACTGAAATTAAATTTAAAAATCTATGTTGGTTTCTAGAACACAGAAAATAAAACATAAATGAAACAAAAATGAAACAAGTATAAAATAGGGACTGGGTGAAAATAGAATCTGCCATTTCTTTTCTGCCAAGGGTGACTAATTGAGGAAATTACTTCCTTCATTAATCACCCTTCGTACAAAGCACCTCCAGAGCGGAGATGTGCAGCACTCAGCCACCGTCCTCAGGATGCTGTTGCGGCTGTCCCGAACTCTGCTCATCAGCGATGCCGTTTTTTTGCGCATGATGGCGTGAAAGCCATCTGTGTGATAATACGCAAACATCCCCGATGCACTGCAGTATCGGGGCAACCGCAACATCATCCGGAAGATGTTATTATATTGGATGCGTAGGACATCCAATGATCTTTTGGTATGTCGGACCCACAGACTTCCCGTGTACAAGCTCTGACAGTAGGCTTTAAAAAGCGTAACTTTAACTTGTTCAGAACAACGGGAAAATCTGCGGGCCAACATGTTACCTCGGACCGCCAATGCCCTACGCTCCCTCTCAATATCTTCATCGTCTTTAAGGTCATCGGCAAGAAAATGTCCCAGATATTTAAATTTCGTAACACGATTTAAGTTCAAGCCGTTTAGGGTTATATTCAGTGTATACCCGGGACATTTACCGACGGCCCTAAAGACCATGTACTCGCTTTTTTTCGCATTATAAATAAGCCCGTGCTCAACAGCATAGGCCTCGCAGACCCCCAACAATTCCCTGAGACCCCCCACCGTCGGGCTCAGCAGCACCATGTCATCGGCGTAACTAATGTTGTTAATGCTAACGCCGTTCATTCGGCAGCCGACACGCATGCTGCTCAGCCCGACGATGAGGTCGTTTACATAGAGATTGAAGAGCTTGGGAGAACTCAAGCCTCCCTGTCTCACCCCGCTCTCCAACCTATATGCATCCGAGAGAGAATTGGCCCATCTCACATAGTTGGTCTGATTGGCATACCAAAATTTAAATATATTTTGGATTTTAGCCGGTATACCCTGGTCCCTCAACTTTCTCCAGAGCACATCATAAGACACAAGGTCAAAGGCCTTGGAGAGGTCAAGGAAGCAGGCGTATATAGGCGTCCTACGGTCTGTATAATACTGGACGGTATGCTTGAGACTTATAATCGCACTTTCAGTAGAAAGTCCGGGCCGAAACACGAACTGGGCGTCATGGAGATTTAAATGTTTTTCTAAGCAAACCGTCCAGTATTTTAGCAATTATAGTTAGTTGCTGTTGCCATAGGCTTGTTCCATCTCCATAGTATAAAAGAACAATAATATAAAAACAAAAATCAACAATTATAATAATTATATAATTAATTATTAATTTATTTAGTCTAAGTACAATATTTAGAATAAATTGTTATGAGTAGTTATTATTTAGGTTCATTCATGTAATTTTGATTTAAGTAATTTTTATTTTTTTTATTTTTATATCATTAGTCATTATGTACATGTAGTATGTTAGGTACACCATTACACCCCAGGTCAACACAGTTAATTCCATCCAAAGGTAGTCTGGTAGAGATCGCTATTTAGCGATAAGACCGCTAATTGTATCCATAATATATTTACGTAGTTGTTCTTTATATGTATATATGTTTCGTGGTGTGCAATAAAGAATGATCTAATCCAATCTAATCTAATTATATCTACTTAATGTCACTGGATTTAAGATTTTTTAGTAAAGTCAAAAATTAAATATTAAGTCAAGATACAAGAGATAACAGATACAGATACAAGAGATTTCAGAACATAAATTTATCAGTAAGGTACCGATAAATGTAAAATATGTAGTTTTTGTTGAAAACCCTGGAATAAAACACACGATTGCAACTATGAGTCGTTGTTTTATTCCCACAACAATTTATGCTAAACATCTGATATATTTGGGCCCAACGATCGGGCCGAACACATTTGTATGTAAACCGGAGACAACATCTGTCGTGCCTCTCCACATGACCTTACCCTTCTTGTTATTTGGCTTTAAGCAAACACGTGCTCTATGATTGTGTCACTCTGTTGTATTTTTGTTGAGGCATATTTAAAGTAATTCCTACATACGGCTTTTATGTTCACCTATTACCCGAATAAAAATATATATTATTCTGTATTTTTTATTGAAATCACCAGGCGACTAGACTAACGTTTAAGATATTAAACCATTGATTTACAATAATGTTAAATGAATGAATAAAATGCATAACAACTGCTCAAAGTTTCTTTCAAGAACTGCAGCTATACTAAACAGGTAACTAAGGTACTTACATAATATCCTGGCACATCAACCCCGAAGCGGGTCTTGGCCTCCGATACTAAAAGACGCCATTGATCCATATTCTGCGCCACTTCTTGCCAGTCTGACACTTGGAGAGCCCGAAGGTCTTTCTCCACCTCATCCTGCCAGCGATATCCGCGGCCAACTGGTCGTCGGCCGACTGGCATTTCTAGGTAGGCCGGTTGGGCAGCACGATTGTCCTCCATTCGCTCAACGTGACCGAGCCATCGTAATCTATGAGATATTATTTCGCCTATCATAGGCGGCGGTTGGGCTCCGCCACCAGTTCTGCTACCTCATGATTCTTCCTCACTCGCAGAGTGCCATCTTCTCGTCGCACCAGGCCTAGGATCTTTCTTTCCGTCACCAGTTTACGCTCTTATTTCTGGGTACAGGCTTCACATCCATACATCAAGATAGGCCGAATAACAGTTTTATAGATTTGGATCTTGGTGCGTCGGGAGAAGAACCTTGACACTGGGATCTTATGTAGGGCTGCACTGCAACGGAGAGTATTTTGGACCCGCATATCTATTTCGTTCTTTCTTGTTTTCGTGTCCGTTACAGTACAGCCTAGGTACTATCAACTCCTTTATAAGTTATTTCGCCAACTATGAGGTCTGCTCGCCTTTGTTGGAGATTTCTGGCGCATCGTATGTGGACATACTCGGTCTTATCTTTATTAATTCTAACACCAACAGTCGCGGCTTCCTTTTCCAATCAATGAGTAGCTCCTATCTCGTCTGTTTGGCTAGCGCCTAAAAAAGCTAATTTGTCTGCATATACTATCACTTTATGCTGTCCATTCAGTTCTACTCCGCCGCTCAAAGAGATCACTTTGCATATGATATTGTTACGAGCTGAGGGTTCGGGATAAAATAATGGGAATCAGACTGATTCAATCAGTCTAACCAAAATAACACTTTTATTCAACACTAAAACGATGAATACACGAACTTGGTCACACGTAATCACAACACACTAATTCACACCACTGTTGCACTACTTAAAGTCACCGAAATGTTCGCACGTATAGCAAAATCCAGATTGACTGTCCGGCCATCTCTCCGGCCTATTTATATCGCGCACAACTCACTACACTGGAACGTTCTCGAACGTTCCAGGAAAAGGGTCGGTGTTTCGACAGAATGACCAATCCTCATCCTGCGCAACCGCAAACAATAACACAGCAGGTAAGACAAAAGCGTTCAAGAAATTTCGATTATTACTCATTGATTATTGATCATTTTAACAGCCTCGGCGTAACACTGCCCCCTCTTAAAACATGCTCGTCCCGAGCATTGTTAGCCCCATATCACGGCAGCCGACCACTATGAACAATTTTAGGCGCACCTCGCGCTGAAGATGTAGCAACTAGAGGAGCCACATTGTCATCTCCAGACTTCAGGACACCCAGAGTCCCTTTCTCATCAGCGATCCTAATTTCAGCCTCCGAAACACGGCTCTCATGATCACTATCTGCTCTTTCACACACTGGACTTCCTTTCCAGCTGAACCGAACAATACCCTCATCAGTTGAGCCCGCTCTTCTTGCCAACGTCGCTGCTCTTCCTGTTGACGACGCTGCTCTTCTTTATCCTGACGTCGCTGTTCCTCTTGCAACCGAGTCTGCTCCACCTGTTCACGTCGCTGTTCCTTCTGCAACCGAGCCTGCTCTTCCTGCTGACGACGCTACTATTCTTAATGCTGACGGCGTTGTTCCTCCTGGAACCGAGCCTGCTCTTCCTTTTTGACGACGCTTCTCTTCTTTATGCTGACGGCGTTGTTCCTCCTGCAACCGAGCCTGCTCTTCCTGTTGACGACGCTTCTCTTCTTTATGCTGACGGCGTTGTTCCTCCTGCAACCGAGCCTGCTCTTCCTGTTGACGACGCTTCTCTTCTTTATGCTGACGGCGTTGTTCCTCCTGCAACTGAGCCTGCTCTTCCTGTTGACGACGCTGCTCTTCTTGACGACAAAGCATTGCCATAATAGCAGCAAGATCGCCTGTCACAGGAGCTTGCCCCACGGATGATGATGATGATAATGGTGCTCCAAATGATTCGGCGGCGGCTGATTCCATCTCTATCGGCTGACGCCTCTGCTGAGCTTCTTGAACCGGAGACTCCCCAAACCGCCTTTCATCCATTTCCTGTTCTCGTTGACCTCTCGTCCTTACACCGTCCACGTTATCCTTTTGCAGAATCGGCATTATTTTATCCCACTTCTGACACCAAATTGTTACGAGCTGAGGGTTCGGGATAAAATAATGGGAATCAGTCTAACCAAAATAACTTTTTTATTCAACACTAAAACGATGAATACACGAACTTGGTCACACGTAATCACAACACACTAATTCACACCACTGTTGCACCACTTAAAGTCACCGAAATGTTCGCACGTACATACATATAGCAAAATCCAGACTGACTGTCTGGCCATCTCTCCGGCCTAATTATATCGCGCACAACTCACTACACTGGAACGTTCTCGAACGTTCCAGGAAAAGGGTCGGTGTTTCGACAGAATGACCAATCCCCATCCTGCGGAACCGCAAACAATAACACAGCAGGTAAGACAAAAGCGTTCGAGAAATTTCGATTATTAGTCATTGTTTAACAGCATCGGCGTAACAATATGTTCCAGGGCCAGATTGAACAACATGGGTGACAGGGCATCCCCCTGTTTTAGCCCACTTACGATTTCGTTATTCCACCCCCAACCGTACTCTTGCTTTAATTTTGTTTGTTGCTACCTCGATCATTTGGACCAATTTTTCCAGGATCTTAAAATTTCTAAGAATAGTATATAGGGTGTTTTATCTACGCTATCATATGATAGGGCATATGCCCTGGAAGAGTCTACAAAAAGCGAGTGGATGTTCTGTGCGTACTCCCACTTTTTCCCCATCAATTGCTAAATAAAAAATAAAAAGATAAATAATAGTCAATAGTTACCGCAAGATTTACTAACACACATCTAAACACAAAACCTCCGCATGTAAAATACTATAAGATTTCTCTTTTTTCGTGTTTCTAGTCTATAAGTAATGAATTATGATGTTTTGATGTAATGTACAAAATTTCTTTAAAACTTAAATTTAAACGACACAAATATCGAATAGAGTTAAGAAAATAACAACGCATTTAAACAATAAAATTATTCCTAGGTATGGAAAGATTTAAACCGATATTTGGTTAGTCTAATGCGTTTTGGAGGTTAGTAACAAACCTCTGCAGTTCTGAGTTTACGACCCGACCGTGCAGCTTTGCCAACTGAGCAGTTTCGAGGTAATCCCATCTCTTTTCTAGGGTCCCTCAGGCGAATAATAACTATGAATTTCTCGACTTTCATCTCTATGTAAGACATCAAAGCCGAAAGTCAAAAGGTATCTAATATTTTATTGATTCGGTAGGATCATTTTGTCCTTACCATTAACTATGTAAATTTATGTATGTAATAACTTGTGGTTCTCCCCAAACTGAGATCTCGCGAGTCTCACATAAGAACAAAAAAAATAACTACCTAGTGGTTCGCCCCGAACTGAGATCTCGTGAGTCTCCCATAAAAACAAAAAATATATTATTTTTACCTAATCTTTGGCTATCAAAATAGTGCCACGAAATACCTAACCAATTACACGAACAAATACACGGAACAAATGTTTGCATAATCTACAGATATTTGTTCCGTGTCTGGCTGTTTTTCATATTATAAGTATGTATTTACAAAAAAAAAGTATACACGGTGTTTTTTAAATCACTGTTTTCCCAGAACAAACGTTGTTCAGACCATGGTTTACTACCGGTTTATATCATCAAATAAAAAAAAATACGTGTTTGGTTTTTTAAAAACACGAAAACTTTATGAATATAAAATGTCTGAACGAACGTAACTCTCTGCAACACAGATACAGCGGGCGCCCGGTGTAGATACCTAACCCCCGCACGCGCAAGATAAATCATTGTGTAATAGGTAGGTACCAGGGCCCCAATTCTACTAAACCTATTGTTTCACTTTGACAATGGTATCGTCGAAAAATCGCCACTAGATACCTTTTGGTATTCTACTAACACAATCTTTTTTCAATGACCGCCGTTGCGTTTCACGTAAATAAGCTAGGGGAACGCCTTCCAGTAGCTCTGGTATTGTTGTTATCAGCATGTCCAAGTAGGAAGCACCATTTAAATTTTCTTCGATGAACACTGGCCCGATTATCACTTCATTGATAATGCTGGCCCATACATTTACACTGAATCTAATTTGGTGGGAGTGTTTCTTAATCAGATGTGGGTTGTTAAACGCCCAATAATGTTCATTGTGAATGTTAAACATGCCTACGCGCGTAAAGGTAGACTCGTCCGTATTCAGAATGTTCACTTCAGGATTATTCTGGGTGTCCCAGAACTAGTATGTTATCCCGAAGGGGGGGGGGGCGATTCTGGACACTTAGGAGAACCACAATAGTTCTACGACTTTTGTAAATTCGATGATTTTCATTGAAGTACAGTGCAGCAAAGTTTGCTTGAAAACTGAACGTACGACAAGTGGTGACAACCCAAAAATCAGCTAATTTTAGGGTTTATTGTACTCTGAGCTTGACCTGCAAATGAAGCATCGTTTGAGTTCACTGGACTGGTAGGCTCAGCCCACAAAATCTTTATGAAATAAGTTACATACATATTTCATATTTAAAGGGTTCCGTAAGGTACAAAATATTTTTATCTTTTTTATGGTGGTGTTCAGTCATTTATTCGTAATGTCATTGGTTCTTTTTTGGTCACTCTAGGTTGAATTCTTTCGTCCTACCACTGGTTATTTTCTTGGTTACTCTGCGTTAGGTCAGTGATCAAGTCGGGGTATGAGGGTCGTGAATCGTGTCTGATGGTGAAAAAACCAGTGTGGTGAAAAGTTTCTGTAACCAAAAATCCGTGTCCAAGGTCATGGTGGTTTCTTACGATGTTTGACGAATAAGTGACCAGGAAAACCCAGTGCTGCAGTGACATGACAACCAAAATAAACTACCTAATTAGGTAACTAAGAACCAAACTAATAAGAACCTACCTACAAACATGAGTGTCATCAAGTACGAGTAGTCCGGTCCAATTAGCCCTAAAAATTGAAGTGAAGCTATAAAAGTTCGCATAGAGAATGCTGAAAAGTCCCCATCGATCCCATACCTGGTTTTTTTATTCAAGGTCTCGAAAATTGATTTTTCGCGTTTTTCAGCAAAACGGTAAGTTTTATCATAAAATTAAAACGATCAAAATTATTGTAGATCATGTTATTATTTATTAAAAATGAAAATGTCTTTTTTTTCCTAAGAGCCGCGGTTTTTGAGACAAAACGAAAAACTAATTTTAGAGACCTTTGACCTTGAATAAAAAAAAAAATCAGGTACGGGATCGATGGGGACTTTTTAGCATTCATATGGTGTTCCGAACATTCATACCAATTTTTAGCTCTATGCGAATTTTTGTACCCTTGCATGTCTAAATTGACCGGACTAATGATGGTTTTTAATTTTCACAAAAATGAACCCTAAAATATGACGGCAATTTCAATTATGGGTTTTATCCCGAACAATGGGTTTTACCCATTTTTTGCTCTGTTCGCCGGCCCTTCGCCTACAATGTTCCGTATGCCCTTGCGTATACGGTTGATTATTGTGGCTCTGGCGCTTGATGCCCCAAAGACCTAACGGGTTTATTGGACGCCAGATAAAGGTAAGATTGCTAAAAAGACCTCCGCACTGAAACGGTTAATTTGTTTTTTGATTTTCACTTCAGTCACTTGTTCGCGTTGGCTTTGATAACTTCATTAATTTAGAGTTCCGGTTCCTTCCGAGTTCCGATCCAAGCGAGAATGTCGAGTTACACAACATGATTTTGTGTGTTGGTGCCGCACGAATCCGCAAGCGTTCCGCCAGTCCAGATTCCAGCACCGTTGGTCCATAAACGTTTGGGCCGCTGTCATCGGAGACAGGATTATTGGTCCTCTGTTCCTGCCCGACCGGCTGAACGGAGAGAACTACTTAGAGTTCCTGAAGGGGGAGGTAGAGGATCGACTGGAGGAATTCCCGTTGCGCGTGTAGCGGGACATGGTGTTCCAGTAGGACGGAGCCCCAGCACACTACGCACGCGCCGTGCGCGACTACCTAAATAGGCGCTTCGCTTCGTGGATAGGCTGCGGTGGCCCAGTGGCCTGGCCGCCTCGCTCTCCAGACCTGACTCCACGCGACTTCTTCTTGTGGGGCAGCTGTTCCTCCGTGATTTTTAACTTAAGTGATTGTTACCTAAAAACTCTACGGAGCACGTGCCGATTAATTAAATGGTATGTACCTACCTACCTACCTAAGATTTCTAAAACCATCTCAAAAATCGTCAAGCCGGACGGGACTACCTACACTACACCTAACTAGGTATTTAACATTGCACAAAATTTGAATTAATGAATGAATGAAAATACTCTATTGTACACCACACAAGAAACAATCAAAAAAACAAAGCAATAAGTACAATGGTGGTTGGTAACAATGGTGTCAGTGCCCCGCTGTCCGGAGCCGATTTGAGTTAGTGGTGTGCGTGTACGTCGCTATTTGCTATGTTGGTGTGTGCTATGTCATGGTTAAAGTTTGAGCAACTTAAGACTTATTTGAAAACACCTAGATTTTTTTTTAAATAACGTATTTATTGCTATAAACCGGTAGTAAACCATGGTCTGAACAACATTTGTTCTGGGAAAACAGTGATTTAAGAAACACCGTGTATAAGTATACTATAAGTTATCTGGTTCCCATAGTACAAGCTCTGCTTAGTTTGGGGCTAGATAGCGCTGTGTGAAATGTCCAGAAAGATTGATATTTATATATTTAATTAACTTGACCTACAGTTTTATTCAAATCACAGGTAATGGGAGTTCATGTACTATGGTTACACTTTTTTGGGGTAGAAATTGCAGTTATTCTAGATTTCAGACTTTTCCCTATATTTGTATCACTAAAGTTACAGGCATACCAAATTTCAGCACTGTGGGGTAACTGCTGTACCCTATGAATTTCGTTAAAGTTCAGTTTTTATTATGGCTAATAACTTAAAAACAAAAAGGTTTAAGGTCAACTCGGCGAAGACCGGCATACTAAATTTAAAACGATACAAATTGTCTTGGTTTGGCTATTCTATAATTTTAAATCCAAATTTGGTTAAACTAGATGTTAGTATATTTAGTTGATCATACAATAAATATGTCAAAATGACAAAGAAACTGTCAGTTCAGAAAATAAACAGCATTTTTTAAAACACGGGAAAATAGACGGATTTGGCTTCCATGTCGGGCTAGACCGTCTAGTGGCAAATTTCTCTACTTTGCGATAGTTAATGTAGCTATAGATACGCACACCTGTATGAATGAATGCGTGTGCAAATAGTAGTTCCTTCCAAATTTCATATTTGTACCCTAAACATAAAAAAATAAGGTTTCATTTCGCTAATTTCGCGAAATTCTGAATTTGTCGGGTAAGACCGGCATACCATGTAATTCCAGGGGTACAAAACCTTAAATAATAACCCACTGCTTTTTAATGAGTAAGAAAAGTTTTATTAAATGATTATATAAAGTTAAAGGCTAAATTACAAACAAAATGTCCTTATAGTATTAGAACGATGAGATCCAAAATCGTAGGAAAGTACCAACTTTAAAATCTATTCATAAGCAGAACCTAAAATTAGTAACGAAAACTCTCTACTTTTCTTTGAGCATAATATTCTTCGTTTTATTAATGACAACAACCTTATATAAAAATTGAGAAAAAAAATATTTAAAGTTGTAACATAAAAAATAATTGATCCTAACTGTTCGGCTCTGTTTTATTCAATTTATAAACAAAAAAAGTAAAAGTTTTTCCTTTTACGTATGTTTTTGATGCTTTATAGCCACTCATCCTGCCGCTTTGAACTTCACGTATTGCTTCCTTTAATTTCTCTTTCGAATACGATCCTCTTTCCGTTCTTCGAGTATATTTTCCCATGGCTAAAATAAATAAAAACTTTTAAAATTTTTACAAATACTTTTATTTAGTACTTATTGCGGTTCGAATAACAAATGCTAAATTACATTAAGTATTAGTATTAGAAAATTGTATATATAGGTACCTATAGATATTTTATTATTTTATTAAAAAAAATACCAAATGTTGACAATTTCTGTGTGCGGCGAAGACCGGCATATGACGCTTATTACCCTCCAAGACCTAGACGGTCTTCGCCGCTCCATTATTTTGAGCTTAGTTTTTATGTTCTTCAACCAAAACTTAGTAAAAACGGGTATAATACCATTATAATTTAATAACCAAATAGATAAATTAATAAAGAATGAACCTACTTGCATCGATCTTTCAAATAATTGATATTTAAGCAGATAAAACTTTTTTTGTTAGCACGTGGTACACTCCGAATGCCAGTTGCTCACCATACTAAATTAACAACCGCTTTTTTTTCAGTTAAACCTACATATACCGCCATCTATGTCAATAAATAAGAACTTAAATGGTATTATTGTTCCGCTGATTGTATTGCCATCTTCGTATTTCCCGTGGATTAGTTGTAATTCTTGTTGTACGATCTTTCCCGATAGACGGTCTTCGCCGAGTTGACCTTAAACTAAAAATCAAAACGGGGTCGAAATATATTGATGAAGGCTTTCATTAAACGTGCTATTTGACCAGATAGTACAATTTTTTTTTGTTTTTTATTACCCGTCGTGAATCCCAATATCTCAGCCCCCCCCCCCCCCCACACCACGATTGTGCTATCACTACCTTGCTACGCTTCGAAAGTTATCCTCGGACTTACAAACATACCTACATACATACATACAACGCCGATTTGCACAAGTTGATTTGGAGATGCTTTGGGTGGCACCTGCAACCATACCATTCAAACCGTAACCGTTTACCGAGGAGAAAAATATTTCTAACAAACATCACGTGATACTTTCATGTAATAAAACACAATTTGGCGCCAAATGGAATTAATATAGAAGCCTGTACAGTTAGCCTAGTTTGACCTTTTCCCTTCAATTCGGTAGGATATTTGAATGTACGGAACCTCATTGGAGTTTCGAAGATGAAGCTTACACGTGTTTCTAAAGTTTATTTGAATCACTTATGTATCTTTAAACAAATTATTCGGCATATAAGTTATATAATGATTTGTGTACTATTTATATAAAACTCGGGCCTCACAACCATACGAAAATTTATTGGCGTGATCCTTGACGAGGTCAATATTATCGAACAAATCTTTTTATAAAAAATTCCGATGTTGCGATTGTTATTTGTGAGGAAACAGGCTTACGTAAGGCCCACCACCTACCGGAGCCCATCGCGTTTTCAAAATTAATTCCGGGCGTTTGGTCGAAGCGACCAAACGCTTTTTCCTTTTTCCAAACGTTTGGTTGGAGCTGGCGCTTATCTGGGTCGACATTGGCATTGCAATTCAGCGGAGCAATGCAGCCAGTGTCTTGGGGACACTTCCGCCTGGTAGTGATCTGGAGCAGTTGAGCTATCTACAGATCGTTTGCAACGGTATTTAGTTAATTCAACTGTTTCTTCTGTATTTTATTCATGCAAATATTTATTGTATATTCTTCACAGGAAAATTTATATATGTTATGACAAAAAAAACATACCATACGTATCTTTTGTGCATAGAACTGCCAGTTACTGATTAAATGGGATTGTAATCACTATTTCGTTTTTAGTCGTACCTAGGGTATAGGGAAAGATGAACCTAACTACTTTTCCACAAAGGTTATTAATTTATTCTACAAGTAATGTGTCAGCAAGGAGTTTGTTTAGTATAAGTACAATCGCAAAAAGCGAAGCGTGGCCACCTTAAGGGTGGATTTTGTTTGCAATGACCAGGGGCTAATAACAACGAGGGTGGCGTTTACTTGCATCGTCCACCAATTACCAGAGTTTGTTATTAATTATAGGCCAGCGTTTGCCCACGATCTCGCCCGATGGTAAGCGATGATGCAGTCTACGATGGTACACGCTTGCTTAGAAGAAACCTATTCAATCGCGACTTGAAGACCCCTTGACTTGAAGAAACACAGACTCAGGCAAGGCGTTCCACTCCTTGGCGGTGCGCATAATAAAGGAGGAAGGGTACCGCTTTGTGCGTATGGGAGGTATGTCTACCATGTAGCGGTGGTACATCGCGGAGCGTCTGATTGTCCGATGATAGACTGGGGATGGTGGGATCAGGTAGAAAATCTCCGCAGCACACTCTCTGAAATGTATCAGATAAAAAACCGAGAGACTTGCAACCTTTCGACGATGCTCGAGGCTGTGGAGCCTTGCATCTGCTAACTCGTCATTGCAAATGAGCTTAGCTTGCAGTTTTTAGGACACTGCCATAAATTATGTTTTTCGTGTCAAATAGGGCGTGTGAAACGGTTGACTTGTCAGATTAAGATACTATAATCATTTGATTTATCAATTATTATTAATACTAAGTAATATTATAAATTTGGAAGTAACTCTGTCTGTATGACTCTCTGTTACTAAAACCACCAACCACAGTTATATAATACAATAAGTACATACAACCTAGTTTAATAAAACTAATGCCATCTAGCGACACCACCCGAACTAAGTTAAAACTTTCATTCCGAGGGTAACATTTTTCTCTACGTTGAACCCCTATCTTCATTCACCTATTGCCAGAGTTCAAACAGAAAAGTTTGAAACATTTCGCATAGAGGGCGCAATTACTATGAAGTGCGGCTTACTAGAAAGTCTGTCTATGGGCATTGTCTAACCACATATCAGATGAATTTCGCATCCATGATATTATTCAGCATTATTATTATAAACATTCAAATTAAAATAGGTTTTTTTTCATGATCTACACTTTTTCATTTTCAGTCACATATCGGACAACACTACTAAAATCATGATGGTTCAAAATAATTGGGTCACAAAAAATTATTAAACTCTGATAAAATGTGGCCTTGTTATTTTCGTACCGGTGGGTTCATCTATGCAGTCGAACATTGGAGCGCACGCCTAAATATAGCGCAGACATGGATATTAGCACCAATAGAATAGCAACTCAAACAATTATAAGAGCCTACTATCTATGAATACATTCTCGACGTTAGTTACAGTTCGTATAGCTAAAAGTTAAAACAATTAACTAGTATGTTAAAACAAACACAATGAAACTCATTAATCTGATCACGAGTTTTTTCATTGTGATTACAAAAGTTTCTGGTGATAAAACGATTGGTCTGTGTTTATTTTACCGATTGATTTAAAGTTTTCTCGATCTGAACCTTACTTTCTCAATTATCAGGTGCAATTTTCGACGACGGTGGATTTTTATTGGAAGCTGCATTCAGTGTGGCAGTTACTGCAGCTTCCGAAGACCCGGAAAATCCATTCGTTGCTAATGTTATAAAAACTGCCCCTGGAGATATTGCCGAAGCTGAAAAAGCGATGTGTACATTGTTAGAGGTAAGTGCTTCTGAAGTTTTAGTGGTTGACAGGAAACTCGTTTAATATATTTTCGTTGCCATAGTTGCACTTGAATTATTTGATCTCAATCTGCTGTGTATTTAGTTCATAGCATTTTTCTATAGTAAAATAAATAATATTTACAAAAAAAAATATGTAATAATATTCTATCAGTTATCTGGTTCCCATAGTACAAGCTCTGCTTAGTTTAGGGCTAGATAGCGCTGTGTGAAATGTCCAGCAATATATTGTACATATTTTTTTATAGCAAGTACTAAGACTTTTCGTCAACTTTTTTTTGTTTTCTTAGAACCTTGAAAAAAATCGTATGTACACGTAAACCACAATGGTTAACTGGAAGAGCATTTTGCTAGTATTAAGTTCGCCTGTGTACAGATATTTTAAGTTTTGTGCAATAAAGAATTTTAAACCAATCGATCAACCTTTTATATTAATATATAGCCAGCCAAATACGTATAAGTTCTCTATAAATGAATACAAAATTTTCAGAGCAACGTTTTTGGAGTTTTCGGTCCAACGAAGAAAGAGCCGTTGCAACACATACAATCGATAGCAGATTTTTTAGAAATCCCACAAATACTTACTGAAGCAATGGTAATGCAAACTCGGAACTGGTCAGCGGTAAATCTTTATCCTCAGCATATTGCATATTCGCAGGTATTTTACACTATTATAAAAGAATATTATTCAGTATGTAGATACGTCAAGGACAGGGACTCTAAAATGCGAACCACTATTATTTCTTACGGGGTAAATCCATTATAATGTATTTGTACTAAAAACGGGATATTTACCATGATTTGTGAGTTCTTGAGTGTCCCGATATTTCGGGTAAACTCATCAGCCGTGATCATGGCGCATGCAACTGTGTCGAAATATCGGGACACTCAAGAACTCACAAATCATGGTAAATATCCCGTTTTTAGTACAAATAGTGTTAATAACCATGATAGTTTCAAAAGTTATACCATTTTAATGTACTTGGTAAATAACTGTTAATAAATAGAGTGTATTCCTTCCGTTTACATTTACAAGAATACAAGAATTTATTAATAAAAATAATATTTACACATTTAGATTCACTGTCTTTATCACTGTTTATTAAGTGGAAAAGAAAATGAAGCAAAAACGTTAATAGTTTTTGTAGAATAACTCAAAATATAATAAATTTACGCTTACACTTTTAATCAGAAAATTGGGGGGGGAGGGTCTCTGCCCCCCCCCCCCCCCCCGACCCCCAAAAGCCTGAGTTTAGCCGTAGTTATTAAAACTTTATAGCTATACCGATATACATTTCACAGTCCTTAACTGTGCCTTTGTAATTTATTAGCGTATGCACCAGTATTTTAACAAAATGTATATTTCAGGTTTTCGTCGACATTATAGAAATAAAGGGTTGGACAGAATTCACCATTATTTATGAAGGCGCTGAACTTTTGCCGTTTGTAGAAAATTTACTCAGCATTCAGGATTTGGATTCGGGAGAAAGGATTTTTATAACTGTCGTTCAGTTACCTGATGGGGATGATTTTAGGTAATACTTAACTAAGTTATTTAAGTAATTATTAATTGTTTGTTACTTAATTACCTAAGAATTATTGGTAGCAACTGTGATTCTCTGCTTTTTTCCAAACCCAAGGCGTATTTTATCTATTAATTGAAGATAAATGAGACAGTTAACCTTTAGCAGTCTAAATTATCTTAACAAGCCGCTTGGCTATAATAATAATAATTTAGACAGCATCTGGTGGTAAGTAGCAGTATTATCTAGAATCTAGAATTTAGAACCTCTGATCTAGATGAAGAAAATGGAATGTATGTTATGTACACGAATGTATGTTATGTATGTATGTGTGTACGGAAATCCGAAAATATAGCAGATAAAGGGAAACTGTCTGAGGAATCATTTATTATCTTTTCATAGAAATAATTTTGGTATAGTTAACCAACTTTATTAAAAAGTTTTTTTTTAATTGGACCAATTTCTGCTGTTTTTACAAGCTTTTTATTAACTTGCAATGTATGTATGTTTGTCCGGTTGGAATATTGCAACTGAATTTTAAACCTGTTCCCTTCAACCGATTGAGCTTAAATTTGAAATACATATGTAACTTCGGTGACAATGCAATAATATGGTACCATGGAGGTGGTCTAAATAGTAGCCTACTAGTGTTTGGGCTCATTTGAATCTGCTTGCGGTTCTGATTATTAATTTTATAAAAGCTTGTTTAAAAAAAATCAATAAAAATCTTATTTGGTATTTGTTTACTCCTATGCAATAAAATCAAACTAACATAAAACTGAGTCAAATTAGAATTAGATTCGAAAACAAACATAAAAACTTATTCATTTTCTAGGTAACTCGCGCTTAACCAAAAAAATTACTATGGTTTCTGAGGCAGTTTCTTTCTATCTGCTATGGTTAAGAATTTCTTCATACTGCCCCAGTTAAAAAAAACATTCTGTAGGGAGGTAGGAGGTGGAGTAGGGAGCAGACTTGCCCATCACACTATTATTGTAAATGTGAAAGTTTGTGATGTTTGTATATTTATTTGTTTTTTTGTTACTCAATCACGTCGAAACGGCTGGACCGATTTCGATGAAATTTAGTATGCACGTAGATTATAACTTGGATTACCCCATAGGCTACTTTTTATTCCATAAATGAGTTCCCATGGGATAAATATGGGATATCAAAATTTATATATGTCTTTTTGCACCCCAAAACAACGCGGGCGAAGCCGCTGGCAACACCTAATCCCCTATAATCCTTTTTTCCAATTTTTTCAGAGCTCAACTAAAAACAATAAAAACATCCGGATCGGTAAATTACATCGTCAACTGTGGAATAGAAAGCTTGAAAAACTTTCTCGAGCAAGCGCAGCAAGTAGGCATAATGTCAGATGATCACAGCTACATCATCATGAACCCTGACTTCCAGACAATTGATATAGATCCGTACAAACACGGAGGCTCAAATATTACTGGTAAAGATTCACTAATTTAATTAATCAATTATGGGGCCCATTTTCATCAACTAATAAAGCGACATCTAACGGTTATGGGACTTTTGACAACATCAATAGAGCATACTTACACCAATTTTATTTCATTTTAGATAAAGTCTTTTTTAAGATTGCGTAATACCAAGTAGTACGATGTTTTTACATATACTATATTTTCCCGCAAACATTTGGCCAAATAAGATGTGGATTTACATTTTATAGAGGTTTTATCTTATGATTTGACAAACAATCCATCAAGATTGTAGAATGGTATTGTTTTCCAGGGATACGCTTCTTCGACCCCAGCTTAGAAGCCATTCAAAACTTCATCACATCTGTAAATGAGAAAGTAGTGGAGTTATCGGAGGGACAGATAGAGAATGCAATTACAGAGAATGGCCTGACTTTGGACTTGGCTTTGGTTTATGACGCTGTTACTTTGTATACTTCGGCGCTGAACGCGATGGGGCTGGAGGAAGGTGCTAATGTTACTTGCGATAAAGATGAAACATGGAATTTCGGCTCTACAGTGATTAATTTCATAAAAAAAGTAAGACACGTTTTATGAATTAATAAATAGAATAGCATACAAAAACGTTTATTTCGCGTCACAAGTATACATTACAGTATAAATAAATGTGTATAAGTTACATTGCAAATTTTGTGAGCAAAAACGGTCACCACTCAGCATTGTACTAAGGTAGCATATTTATACCACTATAGCGCTGGTCTTCCTCGGTGCCATACACATTGTAAAATTATAATAATAATAGAGTTTGTAGCACCTTTGGTGTTACAAACGTCCATAGGTTACGGTAACCGCTTACCATCAGGTGGGCCGTATGCTTGTTTGACCTTTGTTATACCTTAGTGGTATAAAAAAAAATGTGATGCCTACATACAAATTGCGTAGTGCCAATAAATTAATAGGTACACATTGTAAAAAAAATACAATGGGCAGTCTGATTGCTTATATTTTATGATAATTCTATGATTAGAAAAAATTAGATTTTAGAAATAGCCAAGACAATATAAAGCGTCTTTAAGATTTGCAATAAACTGCCTTTGATGGTTCCGGTAATTTTAATCAAAACTAATTAATCAACATTTCGTAGAGGGTCTACGAATCTTCGTAGAGGCATCAAGGAATTACCCCCACCATTTTAATACGAAATGTATCTTTACCGATGGCCTGGTTACAATTATTTTCATAGATTTGTCAAATCTAATTATGTTTTAGATGGATATTGATGGGCTAACTGGTGTTGTTCAGTTTGATGAAGATGGATTTCGATCTGATTTTGAAATAGATGTACTTGAAATCATGGCACATGGTTTGGAAAAGGTTTGTTGATTACAATTGAAGATTTAAAAAATTTTTTTTTTATTGTTTCGTTTAATTTTTATCGGTAAAATCTATATATATTATATATACCACAAAGTCGGGTTAGTTACACCATTTATAACTTAAGAACGGCGGCACCGACTTTGATGATCTTTAATTTGTTGGATTGGTCTCCACCACGATTAGCAGAATAACTAAGTGTTAAAATATCGTGAAAATTCATGCAAAAAGAAATTATGCAGAAAACTCATTTTCTCATACATAGATGCAACTATCTACTGGGGTGACGTACTTTGGCAGCCCGCGTCATATGCATGTCAAAGCGGTACGAAGTTAGGCGGGTCAGCTAGTATAATATATTATAACATATTCATTCGCATCTTCGCATGCGTAGTTTTTCAATATAAACATTACCCTCCTTCTGCGCAGTTGGGTAAAAAGTAGGCTTTGTCACCCGAGGATAGTGTAGCTTTCCAACAGTGAAAGAACTTTTTAAATTGGTCTAGTAGTTTCGGAGCCTATTCAATGCAAACAAACAATCAAATCTTTCCTCTTTATAATATTAGTATAGATAATTTATTTCACGACTATATGAATTCCCATGATGGAGATCCTCAGATCTCTTACTCAAAACCCAGACAAAAAATATTGGTGATTATAACTTAAAATAACAAAGACTTTTCCAACTTACTTAATTTGTATCGGCACAAGGTTTTCGCCACATGCCCCTGGAACTTTGTGCCGATTCAAATGTAACCAACTTAAAACTTTCGCTTTCCCAAGTTTACTATGTTTCTTTCTATAATTACGAGAATTATCAGGTAAGGTATTACGCCTGCTTATCGAGAATTTACTTATATAATTATCTTTTTGATTCAAGGTGGGAACTTGGACAGGTGAAGATGGGTACACAGAAACCAGAACCATAATACCACCAGTTGAATCTGAAGGCTCTGATTCAATGAAAGGAAAACATTTCATTGTGATCACAGCGTTGGTAAGCCAATACCTTTTACACTAGTTATTTTAATTACTTGCGCATTTTTTATCATATTAATAGATACAGTTTATTTTATTCTAGAGTGCTCCATATGGAATGCTAAAAGAATCGTCGTTAAAGTTAGATGGTAACGACCGTTACGAAGGTTTCGGCATTGAAATAATAGACGAGCTAGCGAAAATGAACGAATTTAACTATACATTTGAAATTCAAGCGGACGGCGTGTACGGATCCCGTAACGCTAAGACTGGGAAATGGAACGGCATGATGGAGAAGATAATGGATGGTGTAACTATTTTTTATCTCTTTGAAGATTTTTTATTATAGCATAATAATAAAAATTACTAATAATACGGGGCACTGTCCGTGTAACCTTATGTCATTCTGAAACTGGAAACTTTTTGAAGAATACTTGTATGAGTAATCTACATTCTAGATATATATATTATTTAACGGCCTCGGTGGCGCAGTGGGCGAGTGGGCATCCGACTGAGACGCAGGAGGTAGCGGGTTCGATTCTCGCCGTGGAACAAATGTTTGCAAGATCAACAGATATTAATTCCGGGTCTGGATGTGTTTCTATGTATTATAATAATGTGTTTCCAAAAAAAAGTATTTAAGTATTCTATCAGTTATCTGGTTCCCATAGTACAAGCTCTGCTTAGTTTGGGACTAGATAGAGCTGTGTGAAATGTCCAGCAGTATTTATTATAGATATATTGACTAGATTTCTTTACGTAAATTGGATTGCTTGGTGTTCTTCTATACGATAAAAATTGCGTAATATCTAGCTAGATAATCTTGATAGGACTTGTTCTCAAGATAATGGTGCTTACTTGCATGTTTATAATTTTATTATTGTTTGCTAAGAGATTGATTTGTGTTGATTTTCTTACAGAGAGCAGATTTTGGGATAACAGATTTGACTATTACTTCGGCTCGACAAAAAGCAGTAGATTTTACTAGTCCTTTTATGAATTTAGGAATTACTATTTTGTACAAGAAACCTACAAAGGAGCCACCTAATTTGTTCTCTTTCATTTCACCATTTTCAATGGGCGTAAGTTAATTATTTGATTCTCATTATAGCAATAGAAAGTAAAGCTACAGCGAACTTACACTGTCTTATAAATGTGTTCAGAGAAAATGTCCTATGCTTTCGCAAAAGGTTTAGTCACTGTTTTTTAAGGTCTGGACATGGTTGGCCCTGGCTTACGTTGGAGTATCGGTCCTTCTATTTGCTCTCGGAAGAGTGGCTCCTGACGAATGGCAAAACCCTTACCCGTGCATTGAAGAACCAGAGACTTTGGACAACCAGTGGACATTCGCGAATTCATTCTGGTTTACATTAGGCAGTGTGCTCACTCAAGGTTCTGAAATTGCACCCATGTAAGTGTGTTTTAGATGTTTTATAAACAACTAGTTTGCCAATAAAAAGAAGCACATATATCTCAAACTAGATCATAGTTTATATATGTACACGATTCAGCCATTACGACCTGAAAGCTTAACAAACAAGTAAATACACAAATTCACTCTAAATAGAATAAATAATTTCTAATTTGAGACTTCACCAGCTGTGTTAGTTTTGCTAAATGGTAAAAATGGAATGGTAAAAACGTTTTGTTTTAAATAATGGAATTATTCTGTTATAGAGCTGTATCTACACGAATGGCGGGAAGTATGTGGTGGTTCTTCACGCTAATCATGGTGTCTTCCTACACAGCAAACCTGGCTGCATTCTTAACCGTTGAATCAAAATTTTATGCAATCAAAAATGTACAGGATTTATCGAATAACCCATATGGAATGACTTATGGTGCAAAGGCTAATGGTGCTACTTTCAACTTCTTCAAGGTATAAACATAAATTTCATATTACTAGATTTTTAATGCGCATATTTTTCACTTATACACTTTTTTTAGGAATCTGATAATTTACTGTACCAAAAAATGTATCAATATATGGAAGACCATCCTGAACACCAACCTGCTACAAATGATGAAGGATTAGAAAGGTATTAAACTTATATTCAATTAGCTGTTGCCAGCGGCTTCGCCCGCGTTGTTCTGGGGTGCAAAAATACACATAGAAACTTTGACATGCCATTTGTATCCCATGGAAACTGATTTATGAGAAAAAAAGTAGCCTATGTGGTAATCCAGCTTATTATCAAATTTTTTGCCTTGAATGGCTCGTGAA
Source organism: Philereme transversata (assembly GCA_963924445.1). NCBI lineage: Eukaryota > Metazoa > Arthropoda > Insecta > Lepidoptera > Geometridae > Philereme > Philereme transversata. Next base: position 2,251,870 of record OZ004344.1, read on the forward strand.
TCTTATCTTTTACTAGTTAGTCCTTGCTGATTTTCTCTTTTTATTAAGTCTGAGGTTCATACCTACGACAATACATTTAAATTATAAATTTTTGAATGGTACTTACTTATATTATTTCAGAGTAAAATCAGACGATGAAAACTATGCGTTTTTAATGGAATCTACATCAATCGAGTACATGGTAGAAAGAAACTGTGACGTGGCACAGGTAGGCGGTCTATTGGACAGCAAGGGATACGGTATTGCGATGAAGAAAAGTAAGTTTACCGGCTAACTAACGCAAAAAAAATAAAGAAGGTTTTTAGGTACATAATGCAAACTGAAAAATGATTGTCAAAACCATGTAGCACGATCGAATGTTTAGTGCGGGCTTACTCCATTGAAAAATGGTGGACCACTCTCGCTCTAAACTGAAAATCATTGATCGAGCGAAGCGTGATCTCTAATAGCGGGTTCCTATATCCGTCAGTAACCGACTACGACTTGAATTACTATGAATTATACACTATATAGTAGAATAGTACTACATAGTTTCATACTTATGAATTACCCCTTGAAAAAATATCAAACTAATGTCAAACTTTTGACACGTTTTCAAGGAGAAACGGATATAGGAACCCGGCATAAATCAACTTGGGCAAATCGGCGTTGTATGTATGTATGTATGTTTGTTTGTTTGTTTGTCCAAGGATAACTTTCGAAGCGTTAATCAGATCATCGTAAAATTTAATACATAGGTAGGTAGTGATGGCACAATTTTGGTGTGACTAAATAAGCTAAAATGTTGGGGGGTTGTTGAGATATTGGGGTTCAAGAGGGGTAAAAATAAATGAAAATGATACTATTAGGTCAAATGAAAATGAAAGATATTTATTATTATTATATTAGCTTAAGTGATACAAATATAGGCAAAAGTCTGAAATCCAGAATAACTGCAATTTGTACCCCAAAAAAGTGTAACCACATAACATATACCTGTAATTTGAAACTGTAGGTCAAGTTGTTTTTGTGCAATTTGTGTATTTAAGTGCAATGTTCTAGATTCTCCGTATCGTCAACCGATGAGTGAATCAATTCTGCAATTGCAAGAGGAAGGCAAAATAACTAGAATGAAAGATAAATGGTGGAAAGAGAAGCGAGGCGGCGGTGCATGTGCTGTGAGTTATTACTTTCAAACTTTATATTTATGAGGAACTTCAAACCAACTCGTCTATAAAGAGGGTGTGAAATAATAACATTCGCACCATCGTCTTGAACAAAATGAATACATGATGAGCTTCAAATTGATTCAAGATAATAGGTAAATTCTAATGAATTCGCATCATTTACGGAGATAATGAGTCTCAATCTCCAAATGAACCTTTTATGTCAATTAGTTAATGAATAGAATTTTTCTAAACTTTGAGTTTACTGATTCACAGGCACTTTATTGTAGTAAAGTTTACATCGAGTTTGATTTGTTTTTATTACTTGTAGGATGATGATGATGGAGGTTCCGAAGCTCAGCCATTGGTTCTTGCGAATGTCGGTGGAGTGTTCATTGTGCTGGTAGCCGGTTCAGCCATGGCTGTCATCTGCGCTTTCTTAGAAATGGTATTAGAAGTTTGGATGGTCTCCCATAAGATGAAGGTTGGTTTTTTCTTAAGTCATTTTATCTAGCTACGACTTGTTTGTGGACCTATCTGAGAACTATACGACCATTCAGAACCACATTGTTTAAAGTACAATGCTCTTTTCATATTTTGTATCATGGTATCAAAAGCTAGGCGTGATCATTGAATTTTCCTTTCACCAGAAATGCATGACCCAGTGTGACCCCAAAATGCATGGTCGAGTTCACCCTTTGTCCAGCAAATTAGTGATCTTTGTTGAGACCAATGTGTTGCAACTGTGTTTTTGGTAAGTATTATTCACCAAACCATAAATATTTTGTGCTTTCGTTGATTTTCTGAAAGCGAATGCTTGATTTGGCTCTGATCTTTAACGTGATTTCAGGTATCCTTCGTAGAAGAGTTGGTAGCCGAGTTAAAGTTCATCTTTAGCTTCAGTGGAGACACAAAACCAGTACGTCACAGGGAATCTACTGGCAGTGGCTCTGCTGGTTCTAAGAAAGTAGAAGCAGAAGAATTGAAGGAAGAAAAGGCTGGTGACGCGGAGTCATTGAAAATGGATGATGAAGACCCGGCACCGACTCCTCGGTCTCATAGATCTACTCATTCCCGTCATACGCTGCATCTTAGCCGAAGGCAGAGTAATGCTGTGCAAATGGCTAAAATGAGGAAGCACAGTTTCAGAAGCTAATTCAATAATAAAAAAATTGTCATTCGCGTGTGGGACCACGCATAGTGAAGGTTTCCGTAAGTAGTGCGACAGTATCTTAGTCATTTTAATATACAAAGTTAATTTTGCAGTTGATTTTGATCATTTTATATGAATTATAATATAAATTGTTTACAAACCCAACTACAGACATAAGATTGACTACTGCCCGTATGCTACTCAGAATCTACTCATCATATCATATATATCATATCATCATATTATTTCTAACAATTACAGCATAATGTATTGTATATACTTATTACACAAGAATGACAAGAATAACCATTTAGCTGGTAGGGGTAGGCCAATAAAGGGTTAAGGAAATCTTACAGAATTTTTGAAGACTTATTCAATAATTTAGGTACAAAAGCTGCACCCATAAAATACTGTTGCAAACGCGCTAAAAATAGACTCTCTTCGCGTTGCGTATTTGTCACAGTCCAGTCCAGTCGCCGAGAATCTTTATACGCTGCCAGTTCTATAAATAAGTTTAAGAGGGTCGGCTGCTAGTATTATACAACATTAAATAACGATAGTGTTCAATACTACTAATGCTTCTTTTTACTAGAACTGCTTGTTGTTTTATAAAGCCTCAGTTACGTTCATAGTCCGTCCTCAGTCATCAGTCATGTTCTAAGGTCATAGCACAAAATTACTCTTAAATGCATAATAACTCGCATTTTTCTATTTGAAACGGGCTTATAATGTTTAATAATGCCCTTAATTATTTAGTAGAAAAAATCCAAAGTTCATTGAAAGGTGGTAAAATCGTACATTTCTATATTATACCAGTTGAATCCCCGCGACTTTGTCCACCAATTTTCTGAATTTAAACAACAGCGCCACCTACCGTGTCTTACTATAGCTATAAACTATAGAGGATACAAAAAGATAAGTACAAAAAGCAACATTGAAATCGGTCAAGCCTTTTAGGAGGAGAAGAATTAGGAACAGGCGCACACATATAAAATAAAATATATAAATAAAGATAACTAAAGAACGAAAGCTTTTAAGTCTTCACTGATAGATTCCGTTTACCAAAGCGACGCCTGAAACTAGATGTAACTAACTTATAACTTCATCTACACGTGATATATGCGGAATCCGACCTAAATTCAGTTAACTACCAGCGTCAGTTAATTAGAACTATTGAGAAATGTAGGCTTGTCTGTCCTTGTAACGTGTCCTGTTGAAGAGGGTCGTAATGAAGCCCCTTTGATTGAGAGCCAGAATCTGAGGTCAATCTTAAGGGTATAGAATAGTTTTGTGTCGATTGGTCACCCAATAGCTTAGAATTTTTAGTCTTACGCACTTGCGAAGTAAAAAAAACTGCTATATCAAAAATTTTAGTAGCGTGTTTAATATTTTTTCCATCTAGTATTACCTGGGTAACTTTTAAGAATGTAAATTAACAATATTAATTTCTGCGTTCATTCAAGACCTTTTGCCGTTAAATTTAAGGATAAAACGACTCCAAAAACAGCATTGAGAGACTATTTTCTAACGTAAATGTTTATCCAAATCAAGAATGCAGCAGAGACTATATATAAATCAGAATAGAACGTTATAGTGCTCCCTTAACGTAAAGAAAGATTTTTTATAGCTATTTGTTAAACTAATGGAAACACTATGAGTGATCGCGGTCGCCGAGTTGGTGTCCATTTGCACCAACGCTGAAATAATAGCAGTATGAATCAAACGCTGACTCCCTGATATCGTTAACGAGAAAGGTATCTGTAGTGGGGTTTTAAGTTAAGTAATTGCTCAAACAACCATTTATTTTTTGATTGCGGTACTTACGGTGTTAGATATTAATTTATGTATTTATTACATATTATTTTTTAAATTACGGTCAAAAATTAATAAATAAATATTACTGGGCATTTCACACAGCGTTATCTAGCCCCAAACTAAGCAGAGCTTGTACTATGGGAACCAGATAACTGATAGAATACTTATATACTTTTTTGCAAATGCATACTTATAATATATAGAAAAACATCCAGACCCGGAACAAATATCTGTAGATCATGCAAACATTTGTTCCGCAGCGGGAATCGAACCCGCTACCTCCTGCGACTCAGCCGGCTATTCGACCACTGCGCCATAGAGGCCGTCAAAATCTAATATATCTAATAAATCTAGATTTAGGTTGAACAGAGTATAGATAATTTTTGAGCTTTATTTTATTTGATTCCTTGATTTCACAATCTTGGCCAATTTCCTTTTAAATTTAGTGATCTAAATAAATTTTGCTAGAATATTCCACGTGCGATAGAGTTTTATAACTAGAAATCCAAAAAGTTAAATAAAATATGTTAATAATACAATATTATTATTACAAAACATTGAAACCTTTCTTACACATATGCATAATATATCAATAAAATGCGGTTAACTTTTCTGATGAATTGAATAACAATTTATAAGGTTTTTAAGCATCTGAGAAAGTTACTTATCCGGAAAATTGGTCATTACTATGTAAACTGCAGGTAAAAGGTAAGGCATAGTGTGAGCCTTTGACGAGAATGTATTCATGTGGATAAACTATGTAAATCACTCTCTGGAAGGCTCTATCCTAAGCACTTGTGTATTCTGCCTCGTTACCGGTAAAGCTTGGATTTATGAAAACATACAGGCTGTATCACGTGAAAGAAACATAATTTATTTTATTTCTTTGATGTTTTGACATTTACAACATCTAAATAAACTTTACTTTATACATTTAAGACACTGGCATAACCAAAAATATAGGCATTTTAAATTTAATCACATAGGTTCAACCTAAAGTTCTTTCTGTTGTTTATAAAATCGTCACAAAAATTACGAGCAAGACGGGACTTGAACTCGCAACCTTCCTCAAATTTAATAATATTTTGTTTGTAAATAACATATCATGAACGTAAAAAAATATAGACGAAGCTATCCCACCATTTTGTACTGTGTTTGTTAGTCATGTAGTGTCAAATAAATGTTTACATTTTCAACTAACTTGAAAAAAGTACTCGGAGTGGGCCAATTCGCTTGTGCACACTCACGCCGCTCGGAGCCATTGCACGTCTTAACCGTATCAGAGGAACACGGTACCGATCGTGTTTCGATGTAATACGAGGGCGATGCGGAGTCTATATTTTTTAACGTCCATGGTTTGGATAAAGAAAAAAGGAAGTTAATAAAATAAGTTATTAATTTTATTTGCCTTTAGCTATACGATCTTCTCTTTGCAAACGCAACAGCTAAACTTCTAGCAGAATGCTTTGAATTGTGCGAGTGGCTCGTTTTATGAGTGCTTGTAGACCTTCCGGTGCGGATGGAGTGAAGAGACTTGATTTCATCCTTCCCTTCAGCTGCAGCGAATGCTTCGTCACTGCCGTCAACTGTCTTTAGTTTCCGTTTGACAGGCTTGACGCTGCCGCTGAACTTGAGAGCGAATTTCAATTCTTCTACCAGCTCATGTTTGAAAGTGGTCTGAATATAAAAACAGTGAGTTTAGAAGACGGATTATTTTATTTTTAAGTGGAAATATATTCTCTTGGTTGGTAGGTACAAAAGTTCCAGCATGTGACACACATGGGTTTATAGAGCTTGCAAAAGTTATAATTTTTTTTCATATTTCGTATATTTCATGCTCATTAAAAAATATATAGAGAAACATAGAGCAAAGAGCTGTATAATATAAAATAAATACATAATGCTGGACATTTCATTGGCTATTCGTGACGATACTATTTGGGGTCAGCAGAATACCAGCGTCAAGTAGCTAGGTTCCAGCCTACCTGCTTAGCACATGCTGAGTTGAATGACTGGACTTTGCAATTATGATGGAAGTTGCGTGAGATATTCCTGTATTTTTTGATTAACCTGTAATCTTTGACTTCTGGCATTCTTGTTACATATCCTTCTATTTACACCCACTCTTAGAGCTAGAAGTTTTTATTTTGTAAGTGTGTCGTGTTAAATAAATATTTTCATTTTCATTTTTTTAAATTTTATCCAGCCCCAAACTAAGCAAAGCTTGTCCTATGAGAACCAGATAATTGACATAATTTATAATTTCATTTTTTATTTTATTTATTTCTTATCATGTATAAAAAACACCCAAAACGGAACAAATACCTGTTTTGAAAAATACTAAATACCTGTAGATCATGCACACATTTGTTCCGAATTTGCAAACATATACATGTTGTACTCACGCCATACTTCACGGTACGCTTGAACACCCCCCACAACATATCCAGCGTGGAAATGAGCAGTCCGACAAGGCAGCCACCACCGAGCACAACAAAGGCCCCAGACATGTTTTTCATCCCTAGCTGGTTTTGTTCTTCGTCATGCTTTTCCTGAAATATACAAAGCAGTATACATATAATTACATTCTTTTATAAGCTATATTAGAACAATGTAGTAGTAGAATTACTGTAGATAATTTTTACAATAAGTAGTATTATTATTTCTCTGTGGTAATACCTAGTATAAAAGTCGTCCTAATTGTTTTATCCTAGGCGTCCAATTAATATTATTACAGCGCTATCAGCCTTAAACTAAGCAGAGATTGTAATTTGGGAACCAGATAACTGATAGAATGCTTATATCCCGAAGCATGTTGTGTTGTATAGGTGTATGATGATTTGTATGCGCTAACTGGCCGTGACTTGACAACATTTAAAGTTCTGATCCTTTTTTTGTGGTGTACTTTGTTGTAACTGTTAGTCATAACTCACCCCGCATTTTCCACCACCATATTTTTCTTTCCACCAAATATTTTTTATTCTTTGAACTTCTCCGCTTTCCTTCATTTTCAACAATGCATCGTCAATGTATAATTTATAAGCCGATCCTAGAATAAAACATGAAGATAAATCAAACTGCTGTTACTCTAGCCACGATATTTGCTTAAAAAATACCTTTTTTCATTCCGATGCCGTAACTTTTAGAGTCGAGTAAGTCTCCTACTTGCTGCAAATCGCAATGTCTCTCCGTAGTATATTCCAAAGACGTAGATTCCATGAAAAATGCATAATTTGATGTTTCAGCCCTAAAACGTTAAATAAATTGTTGGTAAATTCTGCGAGATGGAATCAACAATGAAGTGAATTAATTAATGAAAATTCTTTTTGATAAACTACACTAAATTAACTAAATTTTAGATAAACATTAATCTGTACATAGGCGAACCTAATTCGAAGCACTGATAGAAAGACGACTTAGAAGAGGTTGCTTAGTAGCGTACATAGTCGTAGTATGGTACATATTTAACTGACCTTTCAACCCCATGTTCGTTTTTTTTCACCAGCCAATTATTGGCTTTCATTTTCGCGTACATTGCTTTAAATTGTTCTTTGTTCGAATTCTGCAAAAAAAAATTTACAAGATTTTTCATAAGTTTCCGGCTTGTACAACGATCCCTAAAAGTAATACAACTAAACATGTTTAAATTTGACGTATTTGTATGATTTGACAGCTCTCTTGATCATATTTACGCATTATACGATTAGGCATCGTTGAGCAAGTCACCCTGAATCTCCAAAATAATCAACTTACAAGCAAGGGATAAGACAGGCGTATATGAATGTAAGTTTGGCATAGATTATCAATTTAATTTTTAATATAACAATGGTAAATACCTAATGGAGATACTACATTTGTTAACAATTGAAGTAGTATTTATGTATTACACTTACCTGGAAGAAGTCTATCGTAGATCCACTATCCTTGGCCCCGTACTGAATCGACTTGTGGTGGTAGAGATCGTCGACAGTCTCGAATGGCATAACATTCTTCTCGATAGTCAGAAAGGCCACCAACGTACCGACATACGAAGCTACCATCACTAATGTGAAGAACCACCAGACACTAGTGATCATACGAGGTGCTAAGGCTCTGAAAGAACAAAACATTATTTAATTTTAAATACTTATGCAATGATAAATCAAGCAAGATTTTACGGGTAGTAAGGTCCATAATCAACCGATCACCTATGCTTAAAAGATAAGATAACACCTTTTTTTTAACTAACACACAGAAACAGTATACCTCTATATTAAAAAGGCAATACCAAAAATACAAAAAAGCGGCCTTATCGCTGAGAGCGATTTGTTCCGACAAACCTTTGAATGCAACGAAATTAGTGAAGCTGTAATAGAGTGCTGTACTGTCTTAATAATAATGTTTGGGTAAATTAACTAAAATACAAATACATGAATTACTAATACTCTCTAGCCTCAAAGGTTTGCTGGAAGAAAACTCTTCTTAGGGTTAAGCTCGCCTTTGTGTCCTCTATTTCTGTAATTTTGTTTGTATTTTCTTGTGTACAATAAAGAATAAAGAAAGAATAATCATATTAGAGGAATTACGCCCAAAACTAAAATCAAATTGAATGAAAATATCACTAGTAACACCGATAAAAAGGGTCGTGATAAATCTAGTACACATAATAATGATTGAAATAAATCACCAAAGTGCAGATTTCTAAGTAAAAATAAACGTAAATAAATATATATCGCTGGAAATTTCACACAGCGCTATCTAGCCCCAAACTAAGCAGAGCTTGTACTATGGGAACCAGATAACTGATAGAATAATTATATGCTTTTTTTGTAAATACATACTTATAATATATAGAATACATACATAGGAGCAATCTCAGAGCCCTGCTGCATCACAGAACCAATAATTAGCCACACGGAATTGGCGAAGCTGAACTGGTTACTCAGTTCCTCAGGCTGCTCGATGCACGGCACCGGGTTCTGCCACTCCTTGTTGGAGATCCTCCCCACGAATATCATGACCGTGCCGAGGGCTGCTTGGATCAGCATCATGTTGATCCAAACCTAACATTATTAAGTTTGTCGTTAGATCTAAAATAATTTAGAACTTGTCGAAATCAGACGATTGTATCAGCACAAGAGCATCTAATTCCCTTAAATAAGGCCAAATGCTGTATAACTCACTTTTATTATCATAATCCATCTTCGCAAAGTAAATAACGGAGATGGTAGGTGAAGCAATTATTGACATGGTTACTTAATCTCTTTTTCAGGTTATTAAAAACAAAGGACTGTGTTTGAGGATAAAAACTCTAAAGATCAGAGGGCTTAGCCAAGTTACAGTCGATTAGCGATGACGCTAGTCGATACGTCCGAAAATGTATGGGATTTGACACATGCTATAGAAATATTACGTCATTCAGCGACAACAAATGTATGTAGAAGTCGAATAGATTCGTGGCGAATGACATTTGGCTACGGGCCCAGGATTGGCCACTATAACTTATGTTACTACAAACTTATGGCTGAACTGGACTAAACTGGGAGGATGATATAGCACAAGCCTACTTAAAACACTGTCCTAGAGACTATGGATTGTGTCCTTTCCCAGTTTATACCTAATTATAGTTTCAATTAATATTTTTATTTTTATAGTGTTATCCGCACACATACGGAAAATTCCAACATTTTTAAAACCATCTCATAAATTTCAAGCCCAGACGGGACTTGAACCCGCAACCTTCCTCTTGATACAAGAACGCACTATCCAGTTGTGTCACCAGGCTACCTCACGTCAGGGTTGAAATTAGTGAGATGATTCAGATTACGACTAAAGCGCCGTTAACGCCATCTACAGGAAAACTTATGCAGTTTTTTTACCTGCTCAATGCCAAACGTTGCAGTTTAGTATATTGACGAGAGATGTCGCGTTGCTTATTTCAATTAGTATTTTTATAGTGTTATCTGAACATATACGGAAAATTCCTAGATTGAAAAAAAATATAATTATAAATATATAAATATTTTTAATAATATTTAATAACCAATTTACTTGATCTACAGTTTCATTCAAATTACAGGTAATGGGAGTTCATGTTATGTGGTTATACTTTTTTGGGGTACAAATTGCAGTTATTGTAGTTACCTCTTTAGAAAACACAGCCATGAATGAGAACATCTCAGGCGGCTGTTTGCTGGGCTGCTTGTATAATATACCGATGCCCAAAGTCATGAATGGAGTAGAGAAGTCGATACCAGACTGCCTTTCCGACGTCATTGTGAAATCACATATTGCCAAATCTGCTTTCTATAAAAGAAAAATAAAAAAAGTCACTAAAGGGCTCCACTCATTAACAGTTCGTTTCTAACCCTGTGGGGGTGGCCTGCCATCCAATACCTGCATAGAACGAACTTAAAGTTATTAATGGTAACTGCGAATGTGTGTTCTATTGTAATTAACTGACAGGCTGTTAATCAGAAGGCCCTAATAGATCCAAACATCAATAACCGAGGTAACATTTTACAGACCATAAATACTTGGATGGCGGGCTTTTTAAAACTTTTTTCCTGTACGTACACTATGAGGGATACCGGCTCTTAAAGATTACCTTGTTCTAGCACTGGGTACTTACATCGTCTTGAAGTTGTCGGACCATTCCATCAAACTGTCCATCCGGTTGTCTTTTACCGTATGAGTCTTGAATTTCAAATTCATAGCTGAATCCTAACTCCTGCGATAAACGCTCGATCAGATCAATGGTGAACCCTTCGTATCGATCGTTCCCTGTTAAACGATAAATTGATTGTTTCTCGTAGCCGTATGGAGCTGTCTGAAATTCACAAATCGAATCCATAATTAAAACAATAATCTTAAAAAAAAACACGAATATGCGCATAATTTTGCCAGAAAAACACCTCAAATTAACAACCAAACATTTATATAAACGCAAAATACAGATAAAGCTGAATTATAGATTTTTGTGACACAAATAAAAGGAAACTTAAAACAAAACGGATAAAGTTTGAGTTTAAACAAAACTAAAGCGATTAAATTCGTCGTTTTTGTCAGGATTCAGATAAAAACGTATCTACGTACCCTGGAAATTAATACCTTGAGAGTTTTATTTCTTAATATAGATTCTTCACCGATTTCCGCATCAGGACCAAAAGGTCTTGACATATTCAACTCATTATCGATCTTAAATTGACCAATCTGAAATAGTTAAAAGTTGAAAACCCAATAAAAAATTACACTTAATCCTTCAGTAGCTAGTTTCAACTTACTGTTTGGTTTCCAGATGATGTAAGTTCTAAGATATCGAAATATACCTGAGACCTCTGGCCCATGCCATCAAACAACAGTGGCCCTGTTAAACCTTCAACTTTATTCTGAAAAGAAAAAATATTGGTTTTAACTAAGTAAGGGCTATTATGCTACTTTTATGGTGGTTCTTACGATCTCAGGGTTCAATTTTGCATGTATGCTGTTTTGACAGTATTATTTTTAGTTAATTAATCTGTCCGTAAGTAAGTGTCCATTAATTGTAATTTCCGTTTGCTTAAATTGTCACTTGTTTGAAAATATATTATTACGTTTACTTTTTGCTTTTAGTGAACTATTTCGTATTGTTTGCCTAGGCACTTGTCTCACCGCCGGCAAGTAAGCGATTAGCTATTAACTATTTTCTCGCTCAAGAAACGAACAAAATATATAGATTCTATGTCAGTAAAAGAGATAATAGTTGATAATAGTTGTTCGCTGGCCATTCACACTGCCGGCGAGAACTCGCTCTCCACTATTTTGTCGCAGCAACTACATCACTCGCTCAGCGATACTCGCTCAGCAATTCGCGCTCAGCGATGCTCGCTTCTCGGTCAGAACGCAGCCGTAATAGCGGCAGAGTGGCGCAAGTATCGCCCACCTTTTTATTTTATTTTTTTTTCGAATGGACTAATCTCGCTGTTGGTCTCTGAGGCCGTGACAGCTTAACCGAACTTTTGGCCAGCGCAGATGGCGCTCAGCCCAGTAAGTTTTTTAGGCAACTAGCGCAAGGGCACCACTTAGGTACGAGCCTCGGCTTGGGCTGTTGCCGGGGTGGGGATAGGAGAGAAACGCCCGGGTACATGTCTGTACCTCGTATAGGCGGCGACTGAAGGGACTCGTCGACCTCGCCGGCGAGGTCGGTGTTTCTGTGAAGTGTTTGCTCTGTCTGATATAGATGACTCACCTTCCGCATTAGCGGAGGTGATTTCGTCATCCGGGTCTCCGAGAACGTGTCTCGGACGACGGAGGATTGAAGTATCGACCACCACACTCGCTCACTCGCTTTATAGCCCAGCGAGGCAACTATAGGAACTACACACTCGCTTCTCGCTGCTCGACAACTCGTTTCTAGTTTCTAGCTCTACTCGCTTCTCGCTCATCGCCGGCGGTGAGACAAGTCCCTTATAGTGAATAGCGCTTAGGCTTAGCTCCACAGTACGAGCTATTTTGTTTAGGTATTTTTAAACTTACTGTTTTCATAAAGTTTAGCATAGTTGATCCGTATTTCCAAGAGGAATAGTTTTCACAACTAAGCTGAGTGGGCGTTATTGTCGTATTCATTTTCAAAGCGGTAGAAAATATTTTGACTGCGTCGTGAATTAACATTACTTTTGTCGTGAGCTTTTCTGATAGTATTTCCATATCATCGCTGTTATTGAAAACTTGATTGTATTCTGTGGTGAAGTTCCACAGGGCTGGATTATCAATCAGGTTCACTAGCCGTAGACCTGAAAGTAATGTAAGCGAGAAAAGCGTTAATGATGTCTACCAAAGTTAAACAAAAAGAAAGTAGCATGCTACAATCATGTCATAGTGTTTTTAAATAATTGCATTTTTATTAGACCATAGGTTTACAAATATTTATCAGAAACCTAAGTACAAGGATATCGGCCTGACGCTGCAACGTAGGTCTATTTGCAGTCTGTCATATTCGTGGTTTTGCCCATCAAATTAGTGAATGAATAAGAAAGGAAATCAATAATAACTTCAGAATTGTATTATCAAATAACTATGTCTGTAATCACTCACCTGTCATATTAACGCCCCCGTATCTGTATCTCTCCAAGTCCAAAGTGAACAAATCCGGGGACACGAAGATGTAGGAGTATTCGTCGGCCATCAATCCAGCCTGTTGGGCATGCGATAACAGCTGCTCTAGGTTCACAGATGGGCAGTCTACCACAAAGTTTACGTAGCCTTTTTCTTTAGCTTCAATAAGGACATCTCTGGAAAAAAATATGAATGGCGTAATCATAAATCATTTATTGTTTGTGGATTTTTAAAAACATCTCAAAAATTTTCAAGCCTAGATGGGACTTGAATCCGCAACCTTTCTCTTGATACGAGGATGCACTACCAATTGTGCTACAGGCTCTTGTCACGTCAGGATTGAAATTAGTGAGATGATTCAGATTACGATTAAAGCGCCGTTAGCTCCATCTACAGGAAAACTTAGACAGTTTTTTGAGCTGCTCCATGCCAAACGTTGCAGTTTATTACATCGACAAAAGATGTCACGTTGTTTATTTCAAATAGTTCAAATATCTTGGAATTTTGCGTAAGTATTCGGACAACACTATAAACAAATAAAAGTACCACTAGGTACAAGATGTTAGTGTTTATATTTTTAAGATCCTACCTTACAAACAATCAGAACAGAACAAATAGAGGACAAACATATTAGTGACACAATAAAATCAATTTCAAAAACTAATAAGACGTAAGTAAAGAACTGTTCTATGGGGGAAGCCCATGTTCAGCTGTGGATTTCTTTTAGATGATATGATGATGATGTAACGTCAAAACAAAACGCACATCTTCACACACCTATTCAGACTAAAGTACTCGTTTGAAGAAGCACCCACGTGAAAAATGAACTAAGTACCTGCTATATGGTTATAAATTTACACCTACACAAACAGCAACAATTTTACAACATGGAACTATAATACGTTTAGTGTGTCTTATCTTAATATATAAAACAAAGTCGGGTTTGTTCGAACACATACAATTCGAGAACAAATGGACCGATTTTAATGATTTTTGATTTGAAGGATTTGTCTCCACTCAGAATAGCAGAAGAACTATTAAAATATCTGGAAAATTCACGCATAAAGACATAAAGAAAACTCATTGCCATACATAATGATGGCAGATTTTCAATTCTACCAGAATGACGTAAATTGACAGCCCGCGTCATATGCATGCCGTCAGGTCAACTAGTTAATTGTGAGTTTTTGCGTATTCCGATATTTGGACGCAGTTACATGCACCATGATCATGGATAAACTGAAATCTATGAAGTCTATATGAGTGAATTCATTCATAGCAAGATACTGAGAAAGAGGGTAGATCGACACATCTGTCAATAACCCTCCAGTCGCAAAGACTTCAGATACCCGTGATCATGGCGCATGTAACTGCGTTGAAATATCGGAATACTCAAAAACTCACAAATCATTGTAAGTATAACCGTTTTTAGTAAAAATAGTATTTATAACCATGATAGTAATAATAAATTAATAAAAATTACTCAAAATTTATATTCAGAATTGTAACTATCTCCTACCGAATACCTTAGCAGGGTTTAAAACTTCTTTCCATTTTCATACAGGTAAATACATTTACCAACAGGATATCCTTACATTTTGGTGCAGACACATGAGTCGAACTGTCTTAAAAAGTTCAATGGTACCTACTGTTTTTCATAATTGTTTCATGTGTCATTTTGTGTTTACCAAATAAATGATTATTCTATTATATTCTACAAGTAAATGTTAAATACAGATGAAATAATTAAACTTGCTAAAGACGGTCAACGATCAATAGATAACTCAACTGCAGATGAACACTTACGAGTAGATATACCAGGTGGAAGAGAACTTCCCCTTTTCCAATTCTATAAATACGCACCGGTCTTTTAAAATCTTAGAATAGAAATGAAACTTAATTCTTAAAACTTTATTGCACCCCATAAAACAAATCATTAAAATAGAACGATGTAAATATATGTGATAAAATTGGCGGTCTTATGACTAAATAGCAAGCTCTACTAGATCACCATTAGATGAAATAGACTATGTGAATATTGTTTAGGGTGATGGACTACTACACACATACTTACAATTATAATTGGAATTTATGAAAATTTATTAGATATAACAGGTTCGGAGCGGATCGCACCACCCTGATGAAGGTTTAAGGAATTGAACCGAAACATTGTCGGTCAAAATACCGATAAAACGGTACGTGATAAATCCCGTATTTATAATAATGTTGAAACAAATTACGAAAGTTTTCTAAGTTAAATAATATATACATATTATTTTAAAATGTATTATTCTTACCTGTAATCATCACCGCCCAGTTCTCGAACTGTGACAGTATATCTCTCGGTAGTATTGCCCATCATCATTAACTCGCTCACTTTTATGACGCTGTAACCTTTCGAGTATAGTATTGTGAAGTTTTGCCAATCTTTGTATATAATGAGTTTTTGTAGGGCCTGGAATGACAAAATGATTATCAGATCCACAATAAGAAACAAGATATTTAAGATATAAAACCCCCGGCCTACTCTTTTTGTGTCCGGGAATTAAAACTAGGCAAGAACCACCCTTTTCTTCAGGCTTTCTATTAAAAAAGATTACATCAGAATCGGTCCATCCGTTTGGGAGCTACGATGCCACGGACAGGCAGACACACATATATATGTATAGTCCTCCGCGGCGTGTCCGTGGATGGCGAACCTTTCGCTATTATTATATGCTCTGTCATTGGCGCGAATATGACTGGCAAACCCAAATTTAACCTTAAATACTCTATATCACGATATACATAATTTACTGCATCATAAACAATTCGGATTTACCAGGGTTCGCTCAACCACTGATGCTGGTATTGAGTTAATATCGCACATATTTGATGCCTGGGAGAAGTCTCATGACGCTTTAGGTGTTTTTTGTGATTTGTCCAAGGCATTTGATTGCGTAGACCATGACACACTGATCAGGAAACTACACCATTATGGCATTAGGAGCGTTGCTCTAGACTTTCTCACTTCTTATTTAAGTGGCAGAGTGCAAAGAGTTGACGTGAATGGGAAGCGTTCTCCGGGGTCTCTGGTTAAAATGGGTGTACCACAGGGATCAATTCTGGGACAATTTTTGTTTTTAGTATATATTAATGATCTTCCTCATCTTGTAAGGGACGATCATGAGGTTGTATTGTTTGCAGACGACACGTCACTTTTATTTAAATTAAAGCGACGACAAACCGATTTTGACGATGTAAACAATGCAATCTCTAAGGTGGTAAAATGGTTCAATGTAAACAATCTACTTCTAAATGAAAAGAAAACAAAGTGTATTAGATTTATACTTGGTTGGATCGATTCCCATTATTTTATCCCGAACCCTCAACTCGTAACAATATTATGACATTCCCTTGTCAATACATCTATGAAAATCTAATGTATGTTCACAAAAATATTAATTTGTTTAAGAAAAATAGCGATAATCATAATTTTAATACTAGAAATAAAGATAAACTCGCTGTTGCCACTTGTAGACTCCATAAAGTTAGTAAATCGTTTAAAGGGCAAGGTGTACGCTTTTATAACAAAATCCCAAGGGATGTACAAAAATTGACAATTAACAAATTTAAAAACGTAATTAAACAAAATCTTTATAAAAGAGCTTACTATAAAATATCGGATTATTTAGATGATAGAGAAGCTTGGGATTGAAATTGCTCCAACTCGTTCAAAATGTTACAAGTTAGACGTAATTTATTTTCTGTATTATGTATTGTAAAAGGATCATTAAAAAAACAACCAGCATTGTTTCTTGCCTTTCTTTCCTGGCTTGGTCGCGAAGGAACAGGCAGTAAAATTGACCTTTCAAAGTGATCCTTGTGATTTTAATGAATAAAAATTTTTGTCTTGACTTGACAATGCAAACACACATATAGACATACAGACAGACATATTTTTAAAAACAGCCTTCTTTGGGAACTGAGGGTTACAATTTATCATTTAATGTCCGGTTGATTGTGTAATGTAGCTTTTGCGTGTGGCCAAGTGATTTCGTGGCTTCGTGGTACTCTTATCCAATAACCCTATCAATATTATAAATTTGACAGTAACGCCGTTTATCTCTCTGTCTGTCTATTTGTTACATTTTCGACTAAACTGCTGGACCCATTTCAATGAAATTTAGTATACCTACAGATAGATTATGACCTGGATTAAGATATATGCTTATTTTTATGGACAAACCACACGTGCGAAGCCGCAGGCGGATACTTGTCTGATATATGTATAAGAATCAAAGTCCGTATATGACATATAACAACGCACAACCAAAACCGTAGGTACTAAGGACTTTAAATTTGGAGATTCTTTGTGGTATACGAGATAGACATTAAACTAAGCGAGAAAAGCTTAATGCAAAAACATTCTCAACATATTATATTATAACATGGGATGGTCATTCTGTGTGACAATCACCCCCTAGGGTTGAAAAAGGATGTTGTATGTATGAATGAAAACACTTTATTGTACAACACAAAATAATCTTCTAAAGTTTTAGGAAGATGTGCTTCATAATAAAAAGAGAACATAAAAATAACTAAAACTTAAATTAAATTAAAAATTAACTAGCTTCCGTCAGCGGCTTCGAATGCGTTGTTTGTCAACAAAAAGTAGTCCAGGTTATAGTCTACGTACATATCAAATTTCATTGAAATCGGTTCAGCCGTTACGACGTTATTGAGTAACAAACAAACATCCAAACTTTTGCATTTATAATATTAGTGTGATTGGGTTTAAGACCATATTACTTTTCAAGGTAATAATAAAACATTTATCATGGTTTGACCACCAGGATCTTAGAATGAAGCCAGGAGGGAATCTACAGAACTATACAGTGTGGCCCTGGATAAAGTGCAACCCCGAAAGGGGGTGAAACTAGATCAAAAATTATCGACAAAAAAATAGAAAAAAAAATTAAAAAAAATTCGTATATACTTTATTGATGTATTAAAATTTTTATTACTCACTAATTACTCTATTTAATAAAAAAATTATTTCTTCAAAAGTAGTAGGTCTATTTTGTTAAAATAAAAACCATAATCATGTCAGATATGTGACGATGACGATAAAATAACAAATAACTCACAAACGAGTGGCTATCGTGACTTAAAGTTTAATTTTTGTATTAAAATTACATTTTTTAGGCTGTTTTTTTCCAATAAACTCCAAAAATCTTAAAATTAAGCCTATAATACTAGAAATTTTTATGACTTTTTATTATTGTCTATCATAATAGCTTTTAAATAAAATAAAAACCTACGTTCTAACATAAAAAATGTGCTGGCTAGGAGCATTTAAAGTTGACCACTGACGGTCAGTGGTCAACTTTAAATGCTTATTAATTTCCAATAAACTCCAAAAATCTTAAAATTAAGCCTATAATACTAGAAATTTTTATGACTTTTTATTATTGTCTATCATAATAGCTTTTAAATGAAATAAAAACCTACGTTCTAACATAAAAAATGTGCTGGCTAGGAGCATTTAAAGTTGACCACTGACCGTCAGTGGTCATTCAATTTCTAGTATTATAGGCTTTATTTTATTTTTATGACTTTTTATTATTGTCTATCATAATAGCTTTTAAATGAAATAAAAACCTACGTTCTAACATAAAAAATGTGCTGGCTAGGAGCATTTAAAGTTGACCACTGACCGGTCAGTGGTCAACTTTAAATGCTCCTTTAAATGAAACGCAATAGAACGGCGTTAAAATGGTAAAAAAGTTCATAGTGGTCACTATGACCTTATTCTATGCTTTTCTACTTACGAGGTTATATACAGATGGGCTGGGGAACAGACTGAGTAGCGCCCAGTTCCGAGATACGAGATCAGTATGTTGTATCACCACATGAGGCAGTTCCAGCATATCACATAGAGCCTGGACATTCTCCGTGGCCCGCCCGCCTACGCCGTCTATAATTCCCATAACTCCTTCCTGAAACGATTTTCAAAGAACTCTATTCTATTTCTTATATCATTCGCAAGATATTTTTATAAATAGAAGACCCTTTATGGGCATGATCTCACAAATGCATGAATGTACATCTACCATCGCTAAATCAAAACGTTTTAACGGCTAGGTAAGTTTCATTTAGAGATCATAACTAAAGGAACATGGTGGTACTTCTAAACAAAAATACTATTTAAACCCGACAATTAGTAAAATTTATATCTTTGATATTTCCAGCAAATCTTACCTCAGCCAGTTCACAAACTTTCATCGAAATTTCAAGAATGTCTCCATCTTTTTGGATTTCTTTGATTGACGTATTGAAATCATATAAGCGTCCACTCAAGGTTAAAGCCTCTTTTATATCGACGTCATCTTGGTAGAAAATGCCTCCTGAAATTTTCAATTCATTTATTATTAAAATGTAAAAACTATTGCGTCTGAACATAGGTACACAAAAGTTGCAACCATATAACTACTGTTGAGGTTGATATTTATACTAATATCATTTATTTAAGAATTATGAACTACTCCTATATTTAATCTTTACATAGTATAAAATGAAGTCGCTTCCGCTGACTGTTCGCTTAGATCTTTTATACTACTCAACGAATTTTAATGCAGTTTTCAGCAATAGATAGTGATCCAAGAGGAAGGTTTATATGTAGGTTAATACATACATAACTCTGTTTGTTTGTTACCTTTACACGACTGAATGACTGAACGGATCGTAATGAAATTTTGCAAGAAGATAGATTATATCCTGGGAAAGGACATAGGCTACTTTTTAGTCAACTGTGCAAAATGAGGGTAATGTTTTATTGAAAAACCACCCGTGCAAAGCCGCGGGTGGGTCAGCTAGTATATAATAAACATTGTTCGAAACAGATACAAACTGGTAACGCTATTAAGAAACACTAATAATATTGAGATTCACGCACCCAAGACCCTTATTTTTTCAGCTTGTTCGACTTGTTCTTCCTGCGTCTGCGCACATGATGAGCATAACAAGACAAACAACACAACTATCACACACATTTTCTTAACGACACGAACACTACAATTCGAATTTATAACAAGTTTACGAACGATCAACCATCAGGCGATAAATGTTAACGAGTTTAAATTTTACAGCAAACATTGTAATTATCCGTAAAGCTAATCGATGTTTTAAAACACTGGCGTAATAAACGGGAACAGAGACCGTCCAGTAATGTGTTTAGATTGGGATTGGACGGCGTGCGCGACAGCGTCTGAAATAATCCCGTGCCTATATTTAGGACAAGTTTTCCACAAAACGACATACTTTATCTCGATCGTCTGCGAACCACATTGACATTATCGGCGGGAACACTACATTCACCGCACAATAAATGAAAAATGTTCCAGGAACTATGTCTATATAAACCCACTAATATTATAAACGTGAAAGTTTGTATGGATGTATGTGTGGATGTTTGTTACTCTTTCACGTCGTAACGGCTGAACCGATTTCGATGAAATTGGGTATGTACGTAGATTATAACCTGGATTAATACATAGGCTACTTTTCGTTGACAAACCAAGCGTGCAAAGCCACTGGTGGATGCAAGATGTTTAGGACCTACATTTTGGATTTGGTTTTCCGTTGCGAGATAAATGTCTGATATTATGAGTAAGCCCGGCAGACGTTTGGTCTATAAATTTTTCATCAGACCGTTGCCCGTTCCCATCAGACATGCTAAATATTAACCTATTTAAAAAAAATGAGTTCTAAAACTGTACTTCGCAGCTTCTTTAGAGTAAACCTTTCGATATGTATTTTTAAAGTATATATGTATTTTTTATTTATATAAATATGTATATGTAGGTATATTTTAGGTATTTATTTATCACACTCACACTAATATTATAATCGTGAAGTTTGTATGTTTGTTTGTTTGTTGCTCAATAACGTTGTTACGGCTGAACCGATTTCGATAAAATTTGGTATATATATCGATCATATTATCCTTAATACCTTTAATCCCATAAATTAGTTCCCATGAGATACAAATGGTGCGTCAAGTCAAGTTGCAACAGCGAGTTTAGCTTACACATTTAGTAGTGTAACGCGCACGAAGTCGCGGGCAACGGCTAGTATTATATATATCCTACTTAAATAGTTATTTATTGTAACACCACCTTCTCTTACGTTTTTTCAATCCAGTCGATCCAAACGTTGCCTGGAAGAGATCGCTTTGGGCGATAAGGCCGCCCATTGTACCAGCACGTCTTTAAGTTTTCTAGGTTAAGTTATTGTAATTTGATGTAACAATAAAAAAATATCTATTCTATTCTATTCTTTCATAAAATTTATTCATACGATTTTAAAGGTATGTAAGTACAGAAATAACGTTGATACGCACTCCGTACGTACGGTAACGCACTCCACTAATGTCAGTCAGTAGCAAAACTGCTTACCTTCTATCTTATGTATGCAACATCTTAGAAGAACTGGAAAACATGGTCTGGATAATTAGTTATAATTGAGTTCAAAATAACATCATTATGTGTTATTTAAAAGTAATATTAAATAAAAAAATCTAATTAAGATTTAACACTTTTACTACACGAAACGATAATGTTTTTGAGTATGTCACATAATAATTCAATTATTTGAGCTGATGCTAGTTACAAAAGTCAAGGTAAGTTAGCCAAAACGAAAGAGTAAAATAGCCAAGACCCTGATTGCAGCAGCTTTCTTTTTTAAAATTCGAACCAACCGAGTACTGCAGAAGTATTCTCTACAAGGAGGCCTGTTCGACGAAATATTATTTTCATAAGAGAATATTGATTAAGAAAGATAAGAGAAGAGGTACAACTTTACAAACCAAAACAATATGGAAAAGTAATCGAGATTACGAAAGCGAACAAAATTATTTTAAGTTTTTTGGTAAACAACGGGAGAGACAGGCCACAGACTACTACAAACACAGATTAGTTGGAATGCGTTCAATGTTTTTTTTGTATTGCTCTAGACGTTTTACTCTTATAGTGTTGGTAAGGAAAACTACGTCACCGAAATCACACTTAATTAGGCAATTATTAATGGTATGTCTATCTGTCCGTCTGTCAATGCCCTTTTTCTCAGAAAGGCGTTCAGATATCAAGTTGAAATTAATATCAAATACGTAGGTATACAGTCCCTTGAATCTAAGTCAACGCAATAAAAAAATACGGCCGTTATTGCCGAATATTTTGCTCGCAAATAAATCAAAAACTATAGAGTATTTCTACTACCGTTTAATGTAATAGGGTTTGTATACAGTTTATATAAAGACCAAACAAAATTACCAAAATCAACTGCAAAATTATCTTTGTATATTTTTAATATGACTAAGATATGTCCGACTACGGAACCCGTCACTGTGCGTGGTTTGGAACGGGCTTGACCAATTTATTTGAATTTAGAAACGCACTTTTTCATTAATAAAAATACATTTATCTAATAATTACATCTTAAAATACATCGGTGCTAAAAAGGTTGGGAACATAAAATATACCTTCAAAAGGTGTTCGTAAAAAAGTAATAGCTGACGCACGACGGGTACTAAAGCCTTTTTTATACTAACATACGTTGTCCCACTGCTGGGCAAAGGTCCAAATCTAGGTAAGGTCATATCTCCCCTCCATTCATCGCGGTCCACAGCCAATTCTGAACAATCTGGTTTGAATGCATCCAGGTCGTCTCTCCATCTACTAAAGCCTAAGATAGAAAAACCATGTCAGTTTCATACCTGTTTATCCTGTCTCAATGAAAGTGAAAATGCAAGGTGAGACAGTCCATTCCCCTACTTCAATTGTTCTACATTTCGCAAAGCATTAGTATGCACTGGGCGAATATCGGCCGTTGACTCATTGGACGTGACACACATTCCAGACTAGGCCCAAATACTCGTAGCATTGGTGGCGACAAAACAATAAATTAATATAGATCGGTCTCTTTATTGCTTACGAAAACTTTCGAAGTAAAAAAAGGCTCTTTTATTAGAACTGTTGCCCGCGACTCCGTACGCGTTACACTAGGTACTAAATGCTTAGATAACCTAGAAATAAAGATAAACTCATTGTTGCAACTTGACTTGATACCCCACTTTTATTCTATGGGATCACCTGGTTTATGTGATAAAAAGTAGCCTATGTGGTATCCAGGTTATAATCTACATACATACAAAATTTCATCAAAATCGGTTTAGCCTTTACGACGTGATTGAGTAACAAACAAACAAAGATCCAAACATTCGCATTAATAATATTAGTGTGGTAGGCAGCCTGTTTGCATATGTAGGTTCTAATCTTTCAAACTTTATGATCACTGTACATAATTGGGTACTGATTAAAATTGGTATTTATCGCGTATGTACCTTTTTTATTTATTATCCCGACGTTTTGACTAAGTTGCAACAGCTGTGGTCGCGGGCGGTCTGGAGTACTTGGAGCTACCGTCGAGAAGTGATGGCAGCTGCAGCAACTACCCTCACTTGGTCTTCAGAATTAGAAATGCGTTCTCCTCGTTCATATTAAGAGACACTACACTAACAATTTCACTAATCCCTTCTCGACGGTAGCTCCAAGTACTCCAGTCCGCCCGTGACTTCGGCTGTTGCAATACAGTAGAAACGTCAGAATAACAAATAAAACAGGTGCATACGCGATAAATACACGTTTTAATCAGTAATTTGGTCCGTCAATAGTTTTATTTATTGTACGTTGTGCTTGCACATATTATTGGTAATTAAATACTATTATGACTTAAGCCTTAACGCACCATAATAAAAGCTACCGATTTACAGTAAAACCTTGTTTTATATCCAAAACTTTCTACAATGAACACTTTGCTTAAATTGTAAGTTTTACTGGCGATAAAGTCGCACCTCTGTAGATGCCCTAAATAAATGCCAAAATTGAATTTACAGTC
Source organism: Philereme transversata (assembly GCA_963924445.1). Classification (NCBI taxonomy): domain Eukaryota; kingdom Metazoa; phylum Arthropoda; class Insecta; order Lepidoptera; family Geometridae; genus Philereme; species Philereme transversata. The sequence goes on from OZ004344.1 coordinate 2,275,990, forward strand.
CAATCGATGGAGCTCAATAAAATGTTTACGATCTCTGTTTCGAAACTTTTGTTTACGCGTGCAAAGTGCACGTTGCTTCATTTGGTCGCAAAACTGTAATTTTATAGATATCCTCATTTATTTGTTTTCCTAATATTTCAATAGTATCAGTATTGATGTATAATTATATAGCAGGGTATGAAGATATATTACAATTTTAATCCTTTATTTTAACTCAATATAATATTTACCATCAGGTGAGGTAGTGGTCAAGTGCTTGACTTTCACCAATTAAAAAAAATACTCAGTTGAAGTGTACTTAAGCAATGAATTTCCTTTAAACGATAAGGACAGAAATGTGCCTCTTTTACGAAAAAGCCATAAAATCATAATAACAACAAAATCCAATTTGTACTGTAAACACCGCTGCTTGGATTTTTCAATGTGGCTCAACAATTAGCTTAAACCGATGGGAATAAATATTGATATTTTTATTGTTACGAAATTATTCGAGAAAAATAGGCAGGTAAGGGGAAACCCTCGGGAAAAAGTAGGTGGCTCCTTTCTTTTATAAAAATCTTCTAAATTATAGGTAGTAGGTATATTTGGTTGTAAAAATCCGTGACCTCTGACTGCTCCGCTAAAAATAAGTAGCTTTTGGTACTTATATTTATTTTAAAACACAAGCATTACTTTTAAAAGAAATCTAGCTTCTAAGCTAGATTTTTTTACAACTACAAGAGACCGAATTGACCGTAATTGATATTAATTTCAACTTGATATATCCACGCTATTCTGAGAAAAAGGATCTCGATAGACGGACAGACAGACGGACAACATAGTCATCTTATAAGGGCTCCTTTTTTCCTTTTGAGGTACGGAACCCTAAGAAGATGAAAAGTCATTCAAGACTCGTCGTCTAGTCGGCAAGACACATTGATATTGATTCCAAAATTGAAGTATCAGCTATTTTCAATATTTAGCAACATTATCTGAATCTGTAACTTTATGAAAGTTTTGGGTGAAATGATAATAAAAACTGAATGTCGAGGGGGTGTCGTGAGTACTGATTTTCAATGAAAGCATAAAGTTTACGAGGAGCTTGAAAATATCAATAGTGCATCATGAAGGATAATCCAATTTATTATACGATCATGCAAATCCGAGTCTACGACGGATTGAAATAAATTGATCATAAACTGATCAATAGTGTCGATGACCTTACATTTTATTGGTTCCCGCCAAACATCACCGTAAAATATCGCGATTTAAACCCATTTGCATGAAAGTGTTGCTCTCAAATTTATGTTGCCTTTGTTATTGCTATTATGTATTATAATATTATTATTATTATACTGCGAATCACTGCATTTATGACATTAATTTAAATCACGGATAGGGATATAGTTGTAAAATAGTTTTATTTTTTTCAAATTCTTTAATATGATTTTTTTTAATTTTTATTCTACCTTAATTTCAAGTCAATGACACAGCCTGTATAAAATAAACAAATCATATTCATTCATCATGTAAGTACCTGTTAAACTGACTTAGCGGCATTGATCGGCGCAAAAGTGTTTATTGGTAATGTATCGATTACTAGATAAATATTCAAGCTACCGGTATTAAACTAATCTCTAAAATCAGGTAATACGATTCTGCTAATGTTTTTATATTAATGTCGTGAATGCGGTGACAGACTGTATATATTGTTATAGTTGATATTGCTTTCTCGCTTCACCTTCGTACAAAAACGTTGAACTACAAATGCTTCGAAAACATTATTATTTACCTTTATTGCCGACATCAGGTTTAGGTTAGGGCATTCCAACTTTCTATAGTGTCTCTTCTTGAACGGAGGCTACGTTTCTTAAAGTGCATCTCATTCTTTAACGTTCTTCCATTGAAGTATATTTTAAATTTGTTTTCATTAGACACATAAAATGAGACGGTAAAGTAAGAAAGTTGCATTTTGCACAGCTGTAACCACAATATGAAATTCATAACCACGTTTCCTGGCTTCATGCAAATATTGAATATGAACAGCCAGTCAGAGTTTTCAAACTACGAGTATATTAACTAGTGGTTCGCCCCGAACTTAGATCTCGCGAGTCTCCCATAAAAACAAACAAAATATTATTTGTAATCTTTGACTATTAAAATAGTGGCACAATATGCAAAACCATCTTACTTGACCTCCAGTTTCATTCAAATTACAGCTAACGGGAGTTCATGTAAATTAGTTACTCTTTTTTGGGGTAGAAATTGCAGTTTTCTGGATTTCAGACTTTTCCCTATATTTGTGTCACTAAAGCTACACACATACCAAATTTGAGCAGTGTGTGGTCACTGGTGTACCCTGTGAATTTTGTCAAAGTTCAGTTTTTAGTATGGCTAATAACTTAAAAACTACACGGTTTAAACAAAAAATAAAAACGGTCGAAATGTCCTCACAATGACCTTTTGTTAGACGTATCATTTAATCGGCTAATCCCGTTTTTTTACCCCTCTTGAAGCCCAATATTTCAACAACCCCCCCACATTTTTAGCTCATTTAGCTACATCAAAGTTGAGCCACCACTTCTTACCTATATACCAAATTTCACGATAATCAGATAAACGCATCGAAAGTTATCCTCGGACAAAAAAACCTTAGTCATTTTAAAAGTAATGCTCGCTTACTCAGAGAGCTACTCAATTTTACTTAAAAATTTATAACACTGAGTAAGTTACTTGTATAAAGTTGACTTCTAGGGGCAGATGCGACACTGTAGTCTAATAAAAACTAAAATATAGGTCTTAGCCATAAACGTGGCTGCACTTCAGGGCACCATCGAAGCTTACGTCTAGACGCTCCTACTCTTCAGAACAGATTACAGTATTTTGTACAAAGAAAATTCCAGTCAATTTCTCATTGTAAAAGGTAATCCTTTGATGTGAGTGAGATTTGATCCGTTCTAGACATGGAGACGGTACACAAGTTGAGGCATTGCAATCTATCCGAGACAAATATTGTCTTAAATTGGTTGGACTAAGGAGTAAAGTTTGTTTGAATACTCTATTTTGGTACACAGAGTTTGATGAAAGATCGGTAACCTGACATTTAATCTTGATCTTGCAAAATGGTTTTAGAAGTTACCAAGATTGAAAAAACTTTTGTATTTGTCTCTAAACTCAGTCGATTCTGGCTGACTAGTGCACAATATACTAGGTAGATGTATAGCGTCACTGTTATCAAGTCTTAAGTGCGGGTGGAAACTGCATTAACTCTAATAAACATGTTAAGCTCACCTCAGATCGGGGTTTCATAAAAGTCTTGAAAATCTATTGAGAATTTACGACTTATTTTGTGAGTCGTATCTACTGGATAACTATTAAAATTTACGAGTGAAAACAAAGCAGTGCTCCTTTCTGTCCTGAATTACTTTATCAAGAGTAAACCCACGTTGTATTTTCTTTTACTGATATCACTTAAATACAATGTCTATAAATATTTACCTACCCACAAAATATTTCAAATTATGTTACGCAATATTATTAAAATTCCTGGTGCATTTCTAAGCGTTATGTGGTCACGGCCTGGATATCCTTTATGTTCTAATGCTTATATCACATGACCTCGTTTTACAAAAGGAACATTGAACATTAATTAATATCATCCTATCTGGGTGCTGTCCTAGAACAAAAGCTGTTATCTATAGCTAAGTGGCCTGTATTCAGAATAGCAGATTGGGGGTAGTTTTTTGACTCATCATCATCATAATCAGTCAAAGGACGTCACTGCTGAACAAATGCCTCCTCATAGACTTCCAGAGTGAACGATCTTACGCGGCTTGCACCTAACGGCTCCCAGCAACCTTTATCAAGTCGTCTTTCCATCCATAGGGGGGGGCATCCTATGCAGCACTTTCCAGTACCTAGTCTCTGCCGTCAGTTCTTCGAGCTATGTGCCCTGGCCCCTGCCACTTCAGCACGGTCGTTGGGGTAGATTGGCTATTGGGGAGGCCTATGTTTAGCAGCGGACGTCCTGCGACTGACAGGATAATGATGATGAGGACGCATACAGTACCTGGTGGCAGGTGACAGCATTAGTTAAGTGAAGAACGTGGGCTCTGTAGCACCTGGGACGAGATTTTAGATTTTTCTTAGAAACAAAGCGAGGCGTTATTCGGAGCGGATTGCACTCACCCTGATGAAGGTTCACGTTATCGGTTGAAACACCGATAAGACGGTAAATCCCGTATTTATAATACAGATTTTAGATCAGTAAGTAAAAGATTTATTTGACACACGATGACAGCACAGATAACATAAAACAGAAGACATAATTAACAAAATAAAATTAAACACATACATAGGATACGTACATAGGAATTACAAAAAATCTAAAATATGAGGAGGTAGGTAAGTATGTACACAAAACGTAGGTACAGATGCCAGATTGAGAAGTAATTAGGGAATAATCTGTATTGTAGGTGGCATCAACTCTACTGAATTCCATGATTCAAGAATAGACAGTACCTTTATGATGTTAATCTTGTAATTATCATAATTATCTCGATAACAATAACACGCTCTCACTTGCTACTATAAAATCAAAACACAGTTTTTATCGGTTTAGAATCGAGTCATAAAACCCTTTGTTCATAGCTGTCTTTTACCGTCTACAAAGCTGTCGTGCTGACTCTAACGAGACAAGTCATTCCCACAATAAAATCGAAAGCTCTCCACCTCTGAATTATTCAATAAAATTTAATGTAAAAGAGTGAAACAAGTCTCAATGTGTCAAAACATGCCAGAATTATAATAATATATTGAATTTTTGCATGTGAATGAATTGTTAGAAGACAAAGGCATTATATTTCTTTTTTACTATTTGAAATGTTCGGAGATAATAAGAATTGGTTGTAGGTTTATCTTACATAATATGCAATGCAAATTGTGATTTGAAATAAAATATTAATTACTAGCTGACCCGCCGAACTTCGTACCGCCTTGACATACATAATTATGAATCGGGCTGCCAATATACTTCACCCCAGTAGAATTGTCAATTGGCCATCATTAGAAATCTATGTATGAGAAAATGAATTTTCCTCATAATTTCTACTATTCGGGTCGGAAATAAATCCAACAAATCAAAGATCATCAAAATCGGTCTTGAGTTATAAATGGCATAAATAATCTGACTTTGTTTTATATATATATACCTATAGATACCACCACATCCATATTAATTAATCAGCCATACACCACACCCGTACATAATGTATGTGCATGATCCCTGACGGGTTAAAATTAAGTTAAAAAATAATGATTCCTGAGTTTCGGTAGAAATAATTTTGCGATAGAACTCATATAGCACACCGAATAAGTTCAATCTCCACTACTTTACCAGTCATTCTATATATTCATACACAGCAAATGAGAACGAAAAGGAATCGAATTAATAATATCACGATAAATTAAACATGGAAAGTATTTTAACACCAACCAGATAATAAAATCCATTTATAGTTAATTAACATCAAATTAAAGCAATTTAATTCGTTGCTTTTTAATGTGTTTTTATTTCAAGTGTAATAAGTTTGATGGTTTTAGCACCTGCAATGCCCACTTAACCCTTAAATGCATGATTAAATTCATGATAAATATATGATTTATGATAACAGTATGCGTTGCGCTCATATTAATGATTTGGTAGCCGTGTTAGTGGTATGTTGCAGTTTTACGTCAAAATGCATTTAAGGGTTAAAAGGATTTAGTGTGTATTGTTCTGGATGTCTGTATACGAAGTGGCTTCGTACATTATTTTGTAATGAACACAGTTACTTAGTTTATCATGTTTTTGTTATACATGTAAAAACTTAAAGCATATTTAATTAATTTTTTTATGTTTATTTTTTTATGGGCATTCGCCCCTCCTTCTCCACATAAATTTTAACTGTGCCAAATCTTACCCTGGCAACAAGCTTAAAGAGGGGTTAAAAATATCTTCACGTATGTTTATCACACTAATATTATAAATGTGAAAGTTTGGATGTTTGTTTATTTGTTTGTTACTCAATCACATCGTAATGGCTGAACCGATTTTGATGAAATTTGGTGTGTTGATAGATTATGACCTGGATTCAAATATAGGCTAGTTTTTGTTGACAAACAACGCATGCGAAGTCATTAGCTGAAGCTAGTGTAGATATAAATTTCGCGGGAATCACGGAGACAATGAATTTATCGAGAATATTGGCTTTTGGTGCATGTAGGTCGATCACTTCCGTTATCTATGCAACAAATGGGCATTGCCTCAAGTTGGCTACAGTTCAAAAACTTGGCCCATATGCACCCAATGTTAGGGGCTGCTTTCCAAGATTAACACCTAACTTGGGATCTATTAAGGTTTAAGATATAGGTACATTTTTCCAAAGAATACAATTTACGTAAAATAGAGAAATACGAGCTAACTTGAAACTGGTTAAGTTTAATAATAAAAAATCATCATCATTTACAGTTTGTTGCTAAAAAGAAAATTTGCGTTCTCGGTATCATTTAATAAAAATAAGGATTTGTAATAGTTTTTATTTAATTATGGCATATTATTAATGTGGCCTCTTTAAGTAGAAATGAGGATTTGTTATGGAGGTTGTATTTAATTTTAGCATTTAAATGCTATATGATAACTTCTTAAGAATGTATCCTCTTTTGTTTGTAAATATAATAAGTATTTGTCGTGTTTTTTTTTATGTTACATGGAAGTGAAACAAGCTTATGGCCAACCTGATGTTAAGTTTTAACCATCGCCTATAACAGAAAACTGCCTCGTAAGTCACGCACCGTAAAAATGTGCCTTACGTTGCACTGCCCTGCGTCCATCAACTTGAGGCATACAGGTGTAAATCCTCATATGCCTATAATTTCACCGGCAAACCATACCCTTCAAACCGAAACACAGCAATGCTGCTGTGTAGATTGTATTTCATGTTACCTTAGTATGAATGCAATGAGACTCATTCTATTTTCAACTTTTTTACGGCCCTAGGGCCGTTAGTCGCAATTACGGAGCCGGTATCGAGTTAACAATGACCAACTTTCACAGCATGACTGACGAAAAATATATATTTTATCTAAAAAGACGACGTTAGTAAAAACTTCTCAGAAATCATCTTTTAACGACGCTGTCTGCACATGTAAAACTAAACGACAGAAGCAACAATTAATTAGATTTGAAAAGAATTTGTAACAACTTTGCAAGCTCTTACCGGCAGATAATATATTTAAATACTATCATATATTATATAATTTTAAGATCCTGATTTGTTGCCAATGGGACCACCTGGGAAGTACACAATTTTAAACAAAAATGCATTTCTTGAATCGCTCCAGGCGTCTTCGAGGAATCGGGGAACATACATAAAAAAACAATATTCCGACAAATTGAAAACCTCCTCCTTTTTTAGAAGACGGTTAAAATATAAGTAGGTATCTATTGAGGATGTATAATGCTGAGGGCCAATTACAAGTTTCCCTGCAATTTCAAAAGCTAGTAGCAACTGCGTTTGTCACACGTCAAGCTACGCATACATTATAAAATTAATTACTTAATACGTTGCAGCTCGAAAGCCATTTAATTAAAGCCTGGAGTTGATTATTTTTCAGTAAAATGTAATGATAAATTAATAATGTATTCAGGGTAGTTGGCAATTTTCTCGCGAACTACTAGTGTCGTAGTTTTTTGCATTATTCAAATAAATGTAAAGAATAAACGTTTTGTTTGCTACAGTAACGTTAACGCTATTGTAGCGCTGCTTTTCTGTGACGCTCCAGAAGTTGATTAGTAAAATAAGAAACTTACTTTTTTTTTGCGTTATGCAAACTCTCGCGGGTGAAATTTATTTAAACAATATTTTGACGACCTGCGTGGCGCAGTGGGCGAATAGCCGGCTGAGACGCAATAGGTAGTGGGTTCGATTCCCGCCGCTGTACAAATTTTTGCATGATCTACAGCTATTTGTTCAGGGTCTGGATGTTTTTCTATAGATTATAGATATGTATTTACAAAAATGTATATAAGTATTCTAACAGTTATCTGGTTCCCTTAATACAAGCTCTGCTTAATTTGGGGCTAGATAGCGCAGTGTGAAATGTCGAGCAATATTTATTTATTTAGTTATACAGTCGATTACAACACTTAGCGCCTTGCACAACGATCCCTAAGTGTATTAAGTGAATGTTTTCCGTGAACTCGGCCTATTATACTGAGCAAAGGCTTAATTATTACTTTATAAACTTGTAACTTTATTTAATGCATGTCTAACATATAAACCCATGAAAGGTAATATCAAGTAGATTTATGTAATATTTATAACGTAAATTAAGTCATAAAGCATAAACCCAACAAGGGAAATCGTAAATCAGTTGATGCTTTTATAGCAATTCTATGAAAGGGAATTAAATCAGTAAATCCTAGGCAAAAACAAACTGAATTAATATAAATAAATAATGCTGGACATTTCACACAGCGTTATTTAGCCCCAAACTAAGCAAATCTTGTACTATGGGAACCAGATAACTGACAGAATATTTACAAAACTTTTGTTTTGCTTAAACATATGTACCTAGACAGGCGACGGCGCCGAGGAAGGCCTAATAGACGCTGTCGTGACGATCTCGATGCCTTCGAGATAGATTGGTGGGATTTGACACGCGAGTGAAAGTCCTGGAAGACAATGGGAGAGACCTTTGTCCAGCAGTGGGATGACATATATGGAAAAAAAATACATACCTACTTAAATTACTTAATACTCAAAGCTAAATATCTGTAGACAATGCAAACATTTGACTCGTAAATGGGAATCGAACCCGCAACCTCCTGCGTCTCAGCCGGCTATTCGTACACAGCGCCACAGATGCCGTCAAAACGATGCGTTGTCGTTGCAACAGATGCAATCCTTGCGTAGGCAGTAGTTTTCAATCACAATTATATCAATACAGTAAAGCTATAAAATAAATAAACAAGCGGTCGAGTGAGTGAGACTCGCGCACCAAGGGTTCCGTAACTACCTAGGTTTATTTTAACTTAGCAGCGCCTGTGACGATGAGTGGTCAGAAACCAATTAACTTTTAAAGCAGATTTTTAAACACCTGAATGAATGTGCATGTGTTACCCCATTTGAAAGAGTAGCCATATTTTGATATTTTGTCTCCTACCATTTTGGTAATAAAAAATAAAATATGTTTGATATTTTTAACTTTCAATAAAGGTGAGCAAACATCTTACTTAGAAAACATTCGTGAATTATTTAAATCATTATTATAATTACGGACCCACCCTGATGAAGATTAAAGGCTCGGACTGTATGGCATCCGGGTCTCCCCGATCCTGTGAATCCGGACCATGTCCCGGTTGCTTCCAGGTAAACATTGGAATCGGGTGGCTTCGGATCGTGTGTAGTCGATGCAGGAATAATTCAAATGTTTGGTTGTGCGACGGATTGGTCAGTTTCCTGACAAGCCCGGATGCCATACAGTCCGAGCCAAAGAATTGAACCGAAACTTTGTCGGTCGTAACACCGATAAAACCGATAATCCCGTATTTATAATAATGAGTGATCAAACATCTATAACTCCAAATATCAAGTTGACAGTAGTAGCTAAGACAGTCGGCTGTGACAGCAGGACGGACAAAGTTGGACCGTCGCACCTTAAGGGTTCCGTTTTTACTATTTTAGTCTGGAACCCTAAAAAAGAACGTGATTTAGTTTTCTTTACACATTTTCCTTTGAAACTGTATGGTAGCTCTCTCTCTGTATGGTAACTCAGAAGGCTTCCCGCCTTCTGAGTTGCTATTTATATTGACAATTTCCTATATCGATGCCGCAACGTGCCGTCTGTTTTGCCCTTACGCAAGCAAAAATGCTTTTAATAGGTGATAATAATTATGCGGCTCAATAAAGTCACCATAATTTATTAGCGGACTACGATAGAAAATGTTAAACCTGCTGCATCGTAAAACGCGTAAATATGGCGAGGAATGTGATAACTCTACCAGCATAGTCAATTAAATCCTGAGGCATATCAGTTCAACCAAAATGGAAAACCTACGTGATCAGGAATAATATTAGCTATGAATACAGAGTTATTTTTACCCGCGATACCGTTTTTCGATCGAGATAAAAGTGAAATTGCAAATGAGTCGTGGTATTCGATTACGCCGCGTCGCTAAGTTAGTTTACAGCAAATTGCCCACATATCAGCAACTTGCTGATACGATAATTTCCACCTCATCTGTATTAGGTACATTAAGAACTAATTAGCCTACAGTACGAACGAGGACTTGATCAAAATCTATTTTGATCAAGTCCTCGTAAAAACTTCTTTAGGCGCGTTGGGTATTTTTTATGTATTTCTTGGGGACACTTCCGCCTGGTAGTGATCTGGAGCAGTTGAGCTATCAGTAGATCGTTTGCAATGGTCTTTAGATGATTCAACTATTTATTCTGTATTTTATTGTAAGTAGATGTACTTATTACTAAAAATATAAAAAAAGCTATTGAACTCGAGAAACTGTTGCACCTGTCGATTGACCTCTGTATATAATTTGATTTTTGAAGTGAAAGCTTCTTTAGGCGCGTTGGGCATTTTTTGGGTGGGGAAAAACCATTGAACTCGCAACACTGTTACCGTTACCGACACCTCAGTATATAAGTATCTGTAGTGGTTTGAAATTTACAAATTTTTACTTCTGTATGCACTCCCGAAGTGCCACCTTTGTTTTATAAATACTACCCTCCGGAAATAATGAGTTCTATGTAATTATAAATAAATAAAAAATATTACTAGACATTTCACACAACGCTATCTAGCCCCAAACTAAGCAGAGCTTGTACTATGGGAACCAGATAACTGATAGAATACTTAATTTTTTTTTTGTAAATACATACTTATAATATATAGAAAAACATCCAGACTCGGATCAAATATCTTTAGATCATGCAAACATTTGTTCCGCAGCGGGAATCGAACACGCTACTTCCTGCATCTCAGCCGGCTATTCGCCCACTGCGCCACGGAGGTCGTCAAACAAATTACACTATAGAGTGCTAATTTATAAGTTTGAATTACGGATATACCTTTATTCCACCAATATTTCTTTCATAAATTAAAATTCCTTACTTCAGCTAAATTCGATGTAGAAGTTTTGTAAATAAACTGCCTTATACTTTACATGAAATGTATTCACTTAAGGTGGAACAATGTTCATACAAAAAACAATCATGATTAACTAGTTCACTGAATGGTAGAAAGGCCTAAATACATTCGTGGCGAAACCTGTAGTTACGGGTAGTTATTTACCCACAATCAATAAAACTGTATACTTTTATTATAGAAGTCATTATATCAGACTACTTATTTTTTACGGATGGGCCGAGTTAGATGCGGGTTTTATTTATAGAAGTTTTACTAGGGTGGTCCTTAGCTATGTGTGATGAAGATCAGGTCAGCCGATCCGAAGATTCCCAGCACTTTTCCTTTTTGCTGGACCCAGAAAGAGAATGCTCTGAAGAGGATCCTCTTGCATGCTAAAGCATTAAGTTCGCCTTTGTACTATTTTTAACCGACTTCAACAAAAGGAGGTTCTCAATTCGTCAGAATCTTTTTTTTATGTATGTTTCCCGATTACTCGAAGACGCCTGGACCGAGAAATTCTTTTTTTGTTCAAAAGGGTTTACTTTCCAAGTGGTCCCATTGGCACCAAGTCAGGATTTGATGATGGGATCTCAAAACATCGAGGGCAACCCTCAAATTTTAGAGGGACGCAATTCGGTTTTATGTTTGTTAAATCTTAACTCTAATTGTTGTTTTATTTAAAAGGATCATTTTTCAAAAGGATTCAGATTGGTTCCATAGAAATTTCATCATAATCGATTCAGTAGTTTGGTTAAGTTGCTTAAATTTTGTTAAAAAGTTACTTGTTATAATTGCAATATATTTTTTTTTTTGCTATCAATCAATCAATCAATAAAGGAACCTGAGCTAAATATATTACGTAAGAACATGTAGTGAGTCTTTTGTTCGAATTTTTTTTATTAAAAAGATAAAATGGAAATCCGCCACATCACGGGACGATTATGTGACGGACGCCGCTTTATAGAAAAGACTCCATTTAAGTAGGTCGAAATAGGTCTTGGATTTGCATGATGTAAGATGATAAGAGGGTTAGAATATGAGTATTTATTCTTATAGGTAACAACAATGCAATAGTAAAAAGTATTATTCAAAGTCAAATATTTTTATTCATTAAAATCACAAGGATCACTTTGAAACGTCAATTTTACTGCCTGTTCCTTCGCGACCAAGCCAGGAAAGAAAGGCAAGAAACAAGGCTGGTTGTTTTTTTAATGATCCTTTATGAAAACGTAAGCTTCAGTCCATTTCCACAAAAACATTTTTTGGCTGAAAAAAATACTTTTAGAAACTTCTAAGGGCGACTTGCGTAACGATGTCCGATCGTAACTAATTACGATCGGAGCCTAAATATGTTTAAGAGAGTTGTCAAATCATATTATTACGTCAAATTTAAACATGTTTCGTCGCTAATTACGTTTAGGGATCGCTGTTAAGACTAATTACAAAATCAAACGCAGTAAATCTGATTGATAGGTCGATAAACCAAAACAAAAACTACGTATTTAGGTCACTTCAAAAACAACGATAAGATTATTCAGTTAATTCAGTCCATAATTTCGTACACTTTGTGTGATGTAAGTTTTAATTTCAAAGGGAAAATCACAAAAGCTTTTGAAACAGCTGGGTCGTTTCATGATGCTCGTGAAACTGGCTGAATGCAATTTTTCCGCTCATTAAACTTTCAACTGATCCAACTGATCTTTTATTTTTGTTATTCCGTATGTTTTGGTTGACAGATCCATACAAGCAGGCATGGTACAATTAAGTCAGCCATTTAAATATCTCTTAGTATATCACGTAAATTGGAATCGTCATTATGATTGACAACGTTTTTTTTTTTGCATTTATGGGATAAGTTTTTAATTAATATTGGAGAGGAATAAGCAAATGGCTTACCTGATGATAAGTGATAACCAAGACTGTGTTCTAAGTCACGTACCTTAGGAAAGTGCCTACGTGATATGTATTTGATTTGTATTTTTTATTTTAATTATTTTATGAATAATTCAAGTAATGAAACTTATTATTTATACATATTTGTAACATATACATATTTTACATATACATATATATATTTTTATTTTTTAAATCTATCTAGATGTACCATTGCTGAACGGAAGAGAACTTATCTCCACAACACAGGTACCTATTTACTTAGGGTGAAGGTTAGAACACTACCAAATTTGCACCCATGTGTATAACACGTACTTTAAGATTTATTGTACTCTGTATTTCACCATAACTTTGTGTTTTAATACCTTGTTTTGTACAGATGTGTTTATATATTTTTTGAATAAATAAATTGAAAAATTGAAATTGAAAACAAAAATCTTGAATTATTATTGTACCAACCTCTGTAGGTATTTTATTTTATGTTACGTTAGGGAAAATGACTTGCAATAAATTTTTTTACCAATAAGTAACTATGAACTATGCACTACCCTGCATCCATCAACTTGAGGCATACAGGTGTAAAGAATCCTGATTTAAAAATACTGGATTTTTCATCATTACATAAACCATAAGACGTTTACTGCTAATCAAGAGTTATTGGACGACCTTCGTGGCGCAGTGGGCGGACAGCCGGCTGAGACGCACGAGGTAGTGGGTTCGATTCCCGCCGCGGAACAAATGTTTGCATGATCTAAAGATATTTGTTCTGGGTCTGGTTGTTTTTCTATATATAATAAGTATGTATTTACAAAAAAAAAGTATATAAGTGTTCTATCAGTTATCTGGTTCCCATAGTACAAGCTCTGCTTAGTTTTCGGCTAGATAGCGTTGTGTGAAATGTCTAGCAATATTTATTATGTTTATTATTATTATTATTGATCTTGTGTGGCCTGCAGCTAACGTAATTATACTAGCAATGTTTCCACCCAGAGGGCGGCTCTATGTTCATCGTCATCATCATTGTATCAGTCGTTGGATGTCCACACTGAACATAGGCCTCCCCATAGATTTTCAGAGCGACCGATCTTGTGCGGCCTACACCCAACGGCTCCCAACAACCTTTATTAGGTCGTCTTTCCATCTACTGGACCTTTCTACCCCAACGGCCGTCAGTTCTTCGAGCTATGTGCACCGCCCACTGCCACTTCAGCTTGCTACATTACTCTAGTAATATCACGTTATCTAATGTAAATACTTACATGGGGAGATAGATTATGTGTTTCCTTTTACCATACTTTAACATTTTCATCATTATTTTGGTCTGAAAACTCTAAAATCATTCTCGAAACCTTAAAATGTCCATTATTACATTTTTATATGGGTGGAAAGAGCAGAATTTTCTCGTCACAGGACTATAAATGATGCTTTATTTAATTTAACTTTTTAGGACTAGAATCACAAAAATAAACAGACCTGACATGGGTACTGACATGACATTTTAGACATATGTATTTATTTACTTTTAATTCACGGTAAAACCGTAAGGTTTTACTTAGAATTTACATAGAACCTCTGAATTTGATGTATAGCTGTACTGGCCACCAACTAGAATATACTAAAAATGTAACTTTGGATCAGTATCCGATGACATTTGGAAAAGAGTCTGTACTTGGGAACAGCGAGAGAAAGATCTCAGAGAGAAACGCTTTAAACAGTCTCAATTTATCAATCAGTCAGCGCAGCCCGGAAACAGTTTGTTCTTGACGGCGGAGCCCTACCGGCTTGAGCCTGGGAGGCTGACCCCTCTCGAGGTTGGAGTCCTCACGACTCCCTCTTAGACCCTTGAGGCTGAAGACCTTTGCTCAATACAGACCTGGAGGTCTAGCCTGCTACGTCAACTGAGATCTGGTGGCCTAACCCCGGAATCGCCTACCGCATTTACTACTAACTTAACCTCTTGATCTTACTCTAACCTGATCACGGTGAAGCTACTTCGTCCTCTCGGTCTCTCGTTGACGTAGGCTAGAGGCTTCACTAGCCCTCAACCAGTGCGCATTCTACCGGTCCTGCAGGCTCCCGGATTTATCGATTGTGTGCACTATAGTGGGACAATAAGTGTTTTGATAGGTATCGTATTAATAGTCAGTCATTGTATTAAATCATAACACATTGTAAAATCCCTCTTTCTTTTTATACCGTTAGGTAGGTCTAAATTCAACTTAAAGCTACACTCTAACCAAAAAATGTAACTGAAATGCTACGGATATTTCAAGTCTAATCTTGTTGTAAAGTTTTGTGAGCCAGTAGAAATCTTAGAACCAAAATTCTAAGATTGGACCTATTCCACTTTAAATTGAAAACTTGGCAATATAGTAATGTTTGCAAACTTTGAATTTCCGAGTTCGATAACCTAAGATTTACCAAATTTTTGATTGAAAACGCATGAGCCGTTCAAAAGTTCTCAGGAACTTTAAATTACTCTGTTATTTTGTGTGTAACTATTTATGTCGATTTTGTGTACCTATCTATTTATGTCTGCTGTGTGTATTTATTTATGTCGACTGTGTGTATCTTTGAAAATTTGCATTAGATATAACTTTTTATTAAGTAGTGAAATAAAAATGTCTAGAGCTAAATACCTAATACGTTAGAGATAAAACGGTGCCAAACCGGCACAAAGCTTATTAAAATGCTTATTTTTATTATAAAAGCAGATTCTATAAGACTTCAAAGATTGGCAAATAATATACTCGTCTACGTTTTACAAATCAGTACCAGTTGTTCATCAACCTACCGTCTGATGGTCAAGTGGTATACAAGTTGTCCAGCAGACTCTGAACTACTTGACTCACGGTCCCGCAAAGGTAAATTACCCGCCCGTCCAATTAGTAGAGCTTGTCATCCATGCAATATTGGGAGGCTAGTAGAATGCGTCGCCTGCTATCAGTGACTATTATCAGCCAGTACGAACCCGGCTTTGGCATGGGATGCACGTACCGAGCGCCAAATTCCGAAATCTAGTGACGCGATCGCGAAATGTTACTTTGTGAATAACTTGGTAAGTACACGTCCAACTATCGATATTTTATTTTGATTCGCTTGTATAAGTACACGTTAAATAAAAAGCTTAAGTTATAAAGCCTTTAACGTTCTCGTAAAATCCAATACATCCAAAGGTTGTCTAGAAGAGATCGCTTGAAGCGATAAGACCGCCAATTGTATTATCGCGTATCTAGTTTTAAGTGTTTTAAATATGATTTGTTAATTTAAGTGTAGTATACAATAAAGCGTTTTCTATTCTATTCAATCGGTAAATATAATATTTGCACATTTTTATAATATTTAATTCAAGGCTTTATTTTCTTATGGTAAATGATAACTTAGTAGCACTCAAACACTCAGAAAATAATATTTAAATTAATATTCTATGTAAAACTAGTTAATCAAAACTTAATTAATTTAAAACTTTTATTTATCGTGTGTCTTTTTATCGGTTAGTAGTTTGAGGTGGATATTATATATCCAAACCTTTTATTAATATATACGGGTACGTCTACCCCAAAATAAATAAATTTAAAACTCTTAGTTGAATTTTTAATTTGATTGTTCTCAACTGTGATTTCAAATTAATTTGATCCACAGTGAGGGATGTTTTTAAGCGTTTTTAGATTGTGAATAAATCTCCAACTTTTTAATAAGTTTGACATTTAGTATTCGAAAAGGGACTCATTAAAAAGGTATCTAGTTTAATATCAGCTAATAATACAGTTAAACACTTCACTACCTTTAGGGGCCACTTACTGATTTATCACACTAATACTATAAATATGAAAGTTTGGATGTTTGTTTGTTTGTTACTCAATCACGCCGTAACGGCTGAACCGACTTCGATGAAACTTGGTATATACGTAGATTATAACCTGGATTATCACATAAGCTACTATTTACTCCACAAATCAGTTCCTAGGAGATAAAAATGAGGTATCAAAGTTTATATTCAACAATGTTGTTTGTCTGTCATGACTTTACCTCACTATATGGCTTAAAGAGAGCGAATAGGTAGGTATATATTTGTCTTTACTAATATCATAAAGAAGGATTTTTTTTTCTATGTTTGTATGTAGTAATCCGGAAGTACTGAACCGACTGATAATTATTTTACTGATAGAAAGCTCAACTATCCCTGAGTGCTATAGGCTAATTTTGATAAAATATCGTGCGAAGCCTGGGCGGTCAGCTAGTCTTTTATAATTATAGCGTAATTTTAAATCTCTGCGACTGAAAGATAAATTTCATTATAAATGTTCTCATCGTTTATTTACTTTCAGCCGATATAATGATGTATACAAAGATGAGGTGAGTTAAAAACATGCCAAAATGTTAAGGCTTTAAGATTGATTTGTTTACATTCCTGTCGATAATGTCGGTGCTTTACCTTTACCTTCAGCTTCCAGAACTTACAATTTCCAGAATTAAGAAACAAAAATTTGGATACAGAGTTTTTCAAGCCTAAAATTTCACGCCTTACTACTCATCGCAAATTTGTGATAAAGAGTATAAAACAAAGTCATTATCCGTGTCTGTCTATTTAGTTCTTTTAAACTATCCAACGGATTTTGATAAGGTTTTCACTATAATGAAGGTTTATATGTGCAATCATCATCATCATATCAGTCCTCTGCTGAACGGTCCCTTCCCCATAGATTTCCAGAGCGGCCGATCTTGTGCGGCCAGCACCAAACAGCTCCCAGCAACCTTTATAAAGTCGTCTTTCCATCTAGTGCGTGGTCTTAACTTGCGAACCATTCTGCCTCAACGGCCGTCAGTTCTTCGAGTTATGTGCCCACTCCCACTTCAGCTTGCAGCATGCGCTCTGTATAATATTTGCATGCTTATTAAGACACCCACATACACACACATGACCCACGCATACACTCACTTACCACTGATGCATGCATGCATGTGCGCTCTCCGACATCATATTTCTTTGATTGTTTGTTATTTCGTTTTCATGTAGACTGTAATATTCATATCATGTCATTCAGGAGAGAACTGTTTCCTAGGACACAGCTTACGCTTTTCTGGGGAACAGGGACACAACTCATCTATGTAACTTTTATGCTCACAATAAATATATTTCTATTTCTAATAAAGGCAGTAGAAAAAAGTCGATGTCTTGACACTGTACAGTATAACTTACGCGTATAACGTATACAGTTCTATGCGAATGAACACGTTTTATGAAAGGGGACTGCAATTATCACTACAACAAACTCTAAAAAGTTACCAGAGACCAATTAAGGAAAACATCGCTTATATTTTTTTTAATACTGTGGATAAATTCGCGATTTCTGTTTATTTGATTTGACTACTGAAAATATAAAATAAAATAAATAAATCTAACATGAGTATAAAAATATTAGGTTTGATCTGTTTATTTCTGTAAGATATGGTTGACTTATGAGCATCGGTTCATTTAATTAATTTATTAACTCCAACTGTGAGAGAATAATTCAACAAATTACGACAATAAATTATAATTATTGTCATAAGTTTAGCTAAACTTTCGGTATTATTTCAGGGGTGGCCAATTCTTTTGTAGTTAGGCCATTTACTTTGAAGGTTGGAAAGATGTAGAATTAAAGTTAATCTTTTAGAAACTTGGGAAAAGAGTTGGGCAGCTTGGTCCAATTATTATAAGTAGACAAGCTGACCCGCCCGCGGCTTCGTACCCTTGAAATTTTCCGTTCCCGTGGGAACTTCGGGATAAAAACTATTTTTTTTTAACAATAAGTTACATACATAAACATACATAAAGCACTGTAAAACCTTAAAGGTTTGTCTCGGTGCTTAAGACACTCGAGCCGCTACACATTATTTAAATAGGTACTTATAAACCCCGTCACCCTAAAAGTATATACCTATAGGTACGCAAACAGTCGGCGGTGGCAATTATAATTACAAGAGTTATAACTTTTTATATATAGGTAGTTTTAATTTCATAAGTTAGTTCATAATGAAAAAACGGCACAATAATCCTCAATGCATACCGAACGCAAAGACAATGCACATTGCACGTGTCATATAGCTCTTTTTAAAACACTCTTGTCAAAGTGACGCGACACTTCATCCAAATGACTACACGTAAATGAACCACGGTTAAATTGTATGGATATAGTTCATAAAAAAATACTAAAATAGCCATTAAAAAATTGGGGTTGGGGTAAAATACCTACGAAATATACAAAAAAAAATCATTAAAATCAGTAGACCCGTTTCGGAGGAGTGCGACCATAAACACTGTGACACGAGATTTTACTCGCCGCGTAACAAATGTTTGCACAATCTACAAATATTTGTTCCTGGTCTGGATGTTTCTCTACGTTAGTTTATGTATGTACCTATTTACAAAAAAGTAAATATAAGTATTCTATCAGTTATCTGGATCCCATACTACAAGTTTTGTTTAGTTTGGGGCTAGATAGCGTTCCGTGAATGACCAGCATTAATTATTTATTCAGCTGTTGCCCGCGACTTCGGACGCGTTACACTACTAAATGTAGGTAACTTAAAAATGAAGCTAAACTCGCTGTTGCAACTTGACTTGACACCCCATTTTTATCCATTGGGACCTGATTTATGGGTTACATTATTGAAGTTTTAGTAGAAATCCCTAATTTTTCCTTGTAATAAATATAGCTTATGCTACTCAAGGATATTGTAGCAATCTAATGGTGAAATAATTTTTGAAATCAGACCCGCAGTTTTTGAGTTTATTCGTTACAAACATACAAAAATATAAATCTTTCCTCTTTATAATATTATTATTATTAGTGTAGATTTAATAATTAGCCTATTTATGTGAAATCCTGTGTTATGTGATCAATAAATAAGTTGATTCGGTTTGAAATTTTCGTCCTACTTGGTATTTCCGTGGCATCTTACAGTCACTGCCCGATCTGTAGTGACAAACTAGGCGAGTCAAGTGGTTCTCGACACGACAGAGGCAAATGCGAGTGACCTCTATTGCTATTTATGCGTCGTTCCACCGGAGATTATGTACCCTTTAACTTTACCGTGACAAGGGTCTTAAAATTTACACTTTTGACCTGAGATTTAAAATGGCATAACCAAAATAAGGGTGACGATGCCTAATCGTATTTAGTGCCTAAATATGATTAAGAGAGCTTTCAAATCATACAAATACAAATTAAAACATGTTAAATCAATCATTATCTCAGGTCGGCTGAGAAACGTACATAATTGTGCATGGCTTTTTATTTTTCATTTTTAAGACAGTGTTGCTCATCAAACTGTTGAGTAACTAACTCGAAACCTAGAATGTAGTCAAACTTAAGCATGCAAAACTCTTTTGAAATATTGTTACAATTTTAGTTTTAAACTAGTAGCAGTTTACTCGTAGTTTCAAAAGACAATAAAATTTACATCAGTAACTTACGACAAAAAGTTCTATGTTGTTTTGAGCATTCAAACTTTTTCTTTTACAATTTCAATAACTAAAACTAAAATACGCTTAGATAAAAAATATTTATTCACACCACCAGCTACACAATGTCAAATTATATGTCATGTACCTAAACCTCACCGAAAGCAGGTGATTAAACCCTACAGCTGAGCCGGGAGTAAAGTTGTATTGAATTTCATCATGCCCACGCGGGCATAATATGATTTAAATTTAGAACCTCATCTGTATTAAAGTTTGAACAAAAGAGACGCACACAATAAGAATTTATTCGTAAACCGAACTAACCTCTGCACAGAATGCACCAACCTAGGTTTTTAATGTCTCGCAGGAAGTGTGAAAAGTAGAGTATTCTCCTCGTGGATAAAGTTGTTTACATCTTCTTGGGCGTGCTTATATCTCTCTCTGCACTCAGGATTCTAGTAACTCCCTCGCTCCGCTCGCCTTCGTTACGTTCGGAATTTATTATAGGACCCGTGACGTAAGACACTGATTTATCCCCTCGTTTAATAATCTACTATAATTTTATAGCAGTAAACTATAAACTACTCGGCAACTGTAAAAAGTATTCTAAAACCACTACAAAAACAAACATACGTTTTTGGTATAATATCTATAAATAAATTCACAGCTTTCCAAAAGGTAATTTCATAACAAATGTATCGTTCGCACCAATAACATTGTTACGGTAGAATTATTTTCAGTCCTATCCAAATTCAAACTCGCTCTGAAAAATAAAACAATATAAAGTAACACTCGGTTCGGTTTTCGTTTGTTGTGTAAAATTTCAGTGCGTTGAAAACTGAAACTTTCAGGAGAAATCGGAATAGCACAGCTCAAACGTGATTAGCTAGATCAGTAAATACCGCTTTTACATATTCACGTTACACATGACGAGACGAATAGTAAGCGCGCATGGGTATAATGTCGTCCCACGTCACGAGCGGGAGTTACGCGCGCAGTAGTATTTGCAGTTTAGACTGTCTTTTTCGACGCGTGCATTTTGATAAACATTTTAACGAGCGTGAATACATTTTTGAAGTTGTACTTCTTTTAGCGCGTTTGTAAAAAAATAATAAGTAAAATTTTTACGATGCGCGTGCACACCGACAGCCAAAAAGCGACATGATGAAGTTGGCTCATAACTGAGTCTCTAGTTTCCGTGAAAACTCTTAACTATTGTTACGCCGAGGCTGTTACACAATGGGTGGTAGTCGAAGTTTCTCGATAGCTCTCGGCTTACCTGCTGTGTCACGGAATACGTAATACTTGGTATGGAATATACCTGCATGCTGTGTTTTTGCCTGCGGTTGCGCAGAATGGGGAGTGGTCATTCTGTCGAAACACCGACCCTTTCCTGGAACGATCGAGATCGTTCTAGTGTATTGAATTGTGCGCGATATAAATAGGCCGGAGAGATGGCCGGACAGTCAGTCTGGATTTGGCTATACGTGCGAACATTTCGGTGACTTTAAGTGGTGCAACAGTGGTGTGAATTAGTGTGTTGTGATTACGTGTGACCAAGTTCGTGTATTCATCGTTTTAGTGTTGAATAAAAGTGTTATTTCGGTTACATCGATTCTCATTATTTTATCCTGAACCCTCAGCTCGTAACACTATATTCAAAGTAGTTTTTTTATTAATTTATCATTCATTTTACAAACATCGAGTTGTGGCATACGGGATGAAATCTTTAGCTATTTTTGTTCTGTTACGCCAAAGAAGTATAACTTCATACGTGCGTACATAAGTACACACACACTTTTTTACATACAACATGATGATAGAGCAAGCATATAGCCCACCTGATGTAAAGTGGTAACCATCGCTTATAACAAAGAATTGGCTCATGGGTCACGCACCTTAGAAACGTGTCCTACCGTGCACTGCCTTGATATGTAGCCGCGTATCTAAAAAAGCTAGCTCTGAATAGAGCTGCCATACGTCCGAAATTTTTCGAACATGTCGGGTAATATAAGTCTTTGTCCGGAATGCGGGGGGGAATCTTAAACCATCCGAAATTTCTACAATTTAAGTAGGTAACAAGTAAAATAAAACAACATAAACCAAATATTTTTATTACAAACATATTAACATTAATGTTATATTTACAAGAAAATCAGGAATGTTCATCAAATGTCAGGAAGTCACTCCGGAATTTGGATTTTTTAATCTGGGAACCCTAGCTCTGAATGGTCTACAAAACAACATATTTATTTTAAAACGTTACTTGTCTGAAGGTAAACTTAATAATTACCATATACATTTGTATTAGAAAGAAGTGGATTGAATGTATGCATTGAACTGTGGTAGAGCAAGTTTATTATAAAAACACGGTCGTTGAAAAGTTCTCTGTATTTCTACGCGATAAGTGTTGTCCTCGGAAAGTGGCGTAGAACGTTACATCTACACTTAGCGATGCTGTGTTACAGCGTTGTAGTATGGAACGTTACAAATAAACTTGAGAGCAAAAAAATCGCACATTCATGATTTTTTGACATAACTAAAAAAAAAACAAAAAATATTATGTTTCTGTAATGCAGATTCATAGTCTATTTTAATACCTATCCAGTGGTATCTGATTTGTCTTTCAATCATTCCATAAAAATGCTTTTGTAGATCAATAACAAAAATGCATGTTTAGTAAAAAATTCTTTATTCAAGTATTGGTGTCAAAGTTATGAAATTAAGAGATAAAATTAATTTAAAGTTTGTTATTAATACCGAGTGTTCCCTCCCCTAGCCTGAATCACTGACTCCATCCGTGTTTTCATTGATGTTACTAGACTTTTGATAAAGTCTTGAGGAATAGCCTCCCATTCCTCTGCGATCGCCTGTTGCAGCTCCTGTAGAGTCGATGAAGGAGCATCTCGGCCTCGAACTCTTCTTTTCAGCTCGTCCCATAGATGTTCGATGGGATTGAGGTCTGGGCTTCGAGCTGGCCACTCCATAACGGTCACATCCACCTCTTGAAGGTACTCGATCACTATGCCAGCAGTATGCGGTCTTGCATTATCTTGCATAAACAGAAAGTTTTCGCCGATAAACCCAGCAAAAGGTACGACGTGGCTCTCGAGTACTTCCTCAATGTATCGTATGGAAGTCAATCCTTTTGATTGGCGACCAGTATTCGGTCCGGTGATGAAGGCAAGCTCGGTTTTTGCTTCCATAGACATGCCTCCCCAAAACATGATTGATCCACCGCCATAGGCGACACGTTCTGTTATGCAGCATTGGGCAAATCGCTCTCCCGATCTTCTATACACCTTCCCCCGTCCGTCGTTGCCATGCAAGCACATCCTGCACTCATCAGAGAACAGGACTGCACTCCACTGCTCTTCGGTCCAATTCAAATGGTCTCGAGCGAACTGAAGGCGGGCTTCTCGGTGGGCTGGGGTCAATTTCGGCCCGTTTGCTGGCCTGTGTGCAGTCAGGCCACCTTTTCTCAATCGTCTTCTGACTGTCCACCGGCTAACTTCTACTTCACGAACTTCTTGAAGTCGTTGGCCCAGTTGAACTGCGTTCAAACGACGATTTCTTAAAGATGTCGTTATAAGAAAGCGGTTATCACGCTCTGTTGTAGCACGGGGACGGCCCGATCCTTGTCGCCGTTGGTAGCCATCAGTCTCTTGATACCTCTGGTATACACGCCGAACGGTAAATCGGCTCAAACTCAATTGTCGAGCCACTTGACTTTGCTTAAGCCCCGATTCAACAAGGGCAACCACTTGAGCGGCTACTTCTGGTGTAGTATCCATTTTCGTGTTCCGTTTGAAGCCAATATTAATAGAGAACCTTTCACACTGTACGTTGGTATGCAAATGATGACCATTCCCTCAATATGCACTCTTTTATACCTGCGATAAATCCCGCCGCCGGCCTTACCTGGATCGAGCGACATAAGGGGGTCTATTGTTTTGTTGCTAATGAGTTGTTTTTAAAGGTAAATGTCAACCCTTTATCAGTTCTGCGAATGCCTAGATTATGCACTTTAATTTAATTTGATTTTAATTTGCTGTAAGCTCCAAATAAAAAAAAATTTAACTTTTAAGTAAAAATGTGCGGATGTGCGATTTTATTGCTCTCAAGTGTAGGTTACAATGAAACTATCCCGCTATCCTGCCGTTTTGCGCTGTTTTTATACAAAGAGATGACATTAGAATAGAATTGATTTTATTGATTTTTTTATTTTATTTCTCTTTATTGCACACCAACAAAATTAAAATACAATAAAAATACACAAAAATTAAGGTAAGTACAATGGGCGGTCTTATCGCTAAAAGCGATCTCTTCCAGACAACCTTTGGATGGACAGGACAAAACAAAATCAAAAAGACGGCGGTGTAAATACGAGTATATTCATAAACTTACATAAACTACCTATACTTACTAATAAACTAAATATATATACTTACAAATATAATAATATATACTTATATATATAAACTACAATAAAGGAGATAAACATAACGATAAACTAGCAGTGCGTAGACAAAGAAAGGAAATGGTTGTATACCTTAGCTTTGAAGATAGGAAGAGATTTAGATGATCTAATAGAGAAAGGTAAAGCGTTCCACAGCCGCACAGCTTGAACTGTAAAGGAGTCACCATAAAATTGAGAACTGTGGACAGGGGTTTGGAGACTTAGAGCTTCAGATGAGCGTAGATTTCGATCATGCGCCTGGTGCAAGAACACAAAACGCTCCTTTAGATAGGATGGTGAAGAAGGATTGAAAATAATGTTAAAAAGAAGGGACAGAATATGTGCATTCCGGCGAAGACGGATAGGGAGCCACTTGAGTTTTGCGCGAAATTCTGAAACATGGTCATATTTGCGCAAGCCAAATACGAACCGAATACAAAGATTTTGAAGGCGCTCAAGTTTGCTCAATTGGACTTCAGAAAGGTCGAGATAGCTGACGTCGGCGTAATCTAAAATAGGGAGTAGAAGGGATTGTGCAAGCGTAATTTTGATGGCGGTTGGTAAAAAGTAAAAAGACATTATACGATGTATTTATGTAACTAATAGGCAGCGTCTCCTTTCAATTATCATTTAAGCGTAGCATCGACAGGTGTTAAGATTATATCGAGACTGGTTTTTAACTATACGTATAGATAGACTAGTACCTTCTTATTGCGCAATGTGGGAACATTACGCAGGGTCGGCACAACATGTATTTTTCCTCCACATCTCTCTATCAGACGGCATCTCCGTTGTCACTTTCTTCCTTCCTCCCTTCACACAGTCCATCCATCTCTTCTTCGGTCTTCCTCTTCTTTTATATCCATCCACACTCATATCTAACATATCATCATATCTTTTAGTCACATTACTTTCTTTCCTACGCATGACATGCCCATACCACGCTAGCCTCTTACTCCTTAATTTTTCTGTCACGGGCGCTACTTTTAAACTTCCTCAAATATACTCATTCCATATCTTATCCATTCTCGTTAACCCACACATCCATCTCAACATTCACATTTCTGCCGTTCTTGTGACATTGGAGTTCAAGAAGGATAAAAAAAAACAAAATAGAACTATCCGGTGAAGTGGCACGTCTAATGAAATGTCTTCATCAGTACAAAGTTTTATAGTTTTTGAGTTCTTAGCTATAATAAAAATTGAACTTTGACGAAATTCACAGGGTACACCAGTAACCCCACAGTGCTGAAATTGTTATGCTTTAGTGACACAAATATACGGAAAAGTCTGAAATGAATAACTGCAATTTCTACCCCAAAAAAGAATATCCAAAGAACATGAACTCCCGTTACCTGTAATTTTAATGAAACCGTAGGTCAAGTTACTTGGTTATTTTTCGTGGCAATATTTTGATCGTCAAATATTACGAATAATATATTTTTGTTTTTATCGCGAGATCTCAGTTCGGGGCGAACCACTAGTACACCAGAAGTAGTAGTATATTTATATAAAAAAAATATTGCTGGACATTTCACTCAGCGCTATCTAGCCCCAAACTAAGCATAGCTTGTACTATGGGAACCAGATAACTAATAGAATACTTACATACATTTTTTTTGTAAATACATACTTATATTAGATAGAGAAACAACCAGACCCGGAACAAATATCTCTAGAACATGCAAACATTTGTTCCGCGGTGGGAATCGAAGCCGCTACCTCCTGCGTCTCAGCTGGCTATTCGCCCACTGCACCACGGAGGTTGACGAGGTATGTTATATGATAGACCAGTTGACCAGTTTCCGGCAGCTACCACTGCGCTTCCATCCGGGACGGCTGAAAGGCAAGAGGCGTAAAATATCAAATACAATATCAAATTCTAAACACAAGTTTCAAACTAAAGTTCTTCGTTAGACCATGCTCGGTTCCAACTCATGTTCCAATTTCCTGATACCAATTTTGTACCCAACTCATATCAACGTGAAAGTTTGCCTGTTCAAAAGTGAGGATATTTTGTTGAGTATGTGAATTTAGTGAATTTAGATAAATAGAGTGTCAAGAGAGTCTTTGTACTTAAAATTAGTGTGGCATAGAATAGAAATAGAAAATATTTATTTTACACCTCAAACAAAACTTAAAGTTAGAAACATAATTAAAACTAGGTAACTAGTGGTTCGTCCCGAACTTAGATCTCGCGAATCTCCCATAAAAACAAAAATATATTATTCGTAATCTTTGACTATCAAAATAGTGCCACGAAATAAATAACCAGATAACTTGACCTACCTACAGTTTCATTCAAATTACAGGTAACAGGAGTTCATGTAAATTGGTTACTCATTTTTGGGGTACAAATTGCAGTTATTCTAGATTTCAGACTTTTGCCTTTATTTGTGTCATTTAAGCTACACGAATACCCAATTACAGCACTGTGGGGTCACTGGTGTATCCTGTGAATTTCATCAAATTTCATTTTTTATTATGGATAATAACTCAAAAACTATAAAGGCTTTTAACAAAAATAAAAAGGTAGTCGAAATGTACTAATGAATACCTTTCATTTGAAGCCCCACTTGACCTAACAGTCTCAGTTTCATTTTTATTACCCCTCTGAAACCCCAATATATCAACAACCCCCCAACATTATAAGCTCATTTAGTCACACCAAAAATGTGCCACCACTACTTACCTATGTATCAAATTTCACGATGATCGGATCAACGCTTCGAAAGTTATCCTCGGACAAACAAACATACATACATACATAGAACGCCGATTTGCTCAAGCTGATTTGGAGATTTCGCTTCGCTCGATCAAAAACAATAAAAGAAGCAACAAAGTCGGTCACTACTCAGCGATCAAGCAGCGGTGGAAACACTGAAGTAGCGCTGGTATTCTAGCATAGGCAGAAGTGGCAAAAAAAAGCTCTGATTTTAAAGATCCTTTTTTTTCATGATACAACCTGGAGATGGAACAAGCTTATTGCCCACCTGATGCCAAGTGGTAACCATAGCATATAACAAAGTATTGCCTCGTAGGTCATGCACCTTAGTGACGTGCCTACGATGCACTGCCCTGCGTCCGTCAACTTGCGGCATACAGGTGTGCCTCATGTGCCTGCGATTTCACCGTTAACCATAACCTTCAAACCAAAACACAGCAATTTTGCTTGGTGGCAGGAATAGGTATGGTAGTAGTACTTCTTCGGGCGGACCATTCTCAAGGAACTCTACTACTCCTAATAGAACAATGATGATGATTCACCCCTGGTTAACCATTTTAACATTCACTAGTTGACCCAAGCTTTGCAAGATTTATCATCAAAATATTTTATTTTGATTTTAGTTTAAAGCACTCGGAGATAGTGTAAGTATCAGTGAAATCATGTTCAAAATAGAAATAGAAATAATATTTATTTTGTGTCCATTTTTACATTCTATGAATACAACAGTTATACTTATACCAAATACAAGACTATAAAATAGGTCGTCACTCAGCGGTGTGCCACTGTAACATATACATAGCTACTGTAGCGCTGGTATTATGAGACGCCTTTAGTGCGTGTGAGAAGCAGAAAATAGAAACACGCGTTTACAATATTAATTAACATAATATAAAAGTTTACAAGATTGACAAAAAACAAAAATTTAAAATTTAAATAAATATGTATTTTTACACGATAACTACTAAACATTGCACATACCTAACTTATTAAAGCAAGACTATTTATGAGATCAAAACTAAACAATAAATATAACAGTAAAATAAACAACAAATTTCTGCAAATAATTAAATAAATAAAATATTAAATATTTTGTGGGATTATTAATTTAACATACAAAACAAAAGTAACCTTTGCAACTAAATCAAACTAAAAGTAGGCCCTGAACGACTAGCTGTTGATGGAGTAATTTGTGAAAGTAGTAGAATTTTCTTGAGTGAAATTTTAAAAGAGTGAACCGAAAATCGGTTCAGTACTTCCAGATATTATCCATTAAATATAAACAAACATACTTTTACCTCTAATAATATTATAATATTATATAGTATAGATATCTAGGAACCACGCGCGCAGAGATGTTAGCAGATGATAGTGTAAAATATTTAAGAGATAAGCGTGGCTCTCGCTGGTAGAATGGCACTGGGCTGCAATTCAAACATCTAGTGGTCTAACACACAGTATATATATTAGTTTACCAGCACTAAGTCTGCATAACGCTAGAAATTATTATTATTACTAACGCTATCGCAAACTTAAAGTTACTGTAGCATACTGCTGAGTGACTACTTGAAGTCCAATCCCCGCAGTAAAGTAATGTTGTAAAATTCATTTTTAGGGTTCCATTCCTCAAAAGGAAAAAACAGGACCATTATAGGATTACTTTGTTGTCCGTCTGTCTGTCTGTCAAGACCCTTATCTCGAGAACGCGTAGAGGTATTGCGTTGAAATTAAAACAATATAATCAAGTCTACAGTCCCTTGAAGCAGTGAAAAAAATAAATTTCTAAGTTAATAAAAAAAAGATACGGCCGTTTGTGCTGAAAAAACGTATCAAGGGAATCAAAAAGATAGGGTACTTTCCGTTGACCTAGAACTATGAAATTTGGCAAGTAATATCGTCTTATACTACAGGTACAGGGAAAAAATCTGAAAACTATACATTTGTAATTAAATTATAAAAACTATAGTCTTTATTTAAAGTACGTACTCAATCATCGAGGTTAAGCAACGGTATGCGCGGTAATAATTGTATGGAACCCTCGATAGGCGAGTCCGACTCGCACTTACCCTATTTAATCTAATTGCGATGGCTACCAGCGATGGCAACATTTGAAAGATGATGCGGTCTCATCTTAGATTAAAAGTCTCATCCATCTCTTCCAGAGCAACTAATCTTGTGCGGCTTCCCAGCGACCTTCTTCAGGTCGTCTTCCCGTCTGAAAGCCAAATCACTAAATTTGTTGGAAATATATTCGAATGGTTATAACGAGTATATTATTCCTACAGCTATTAGACAGACTTAGCGTGGTCGTACTATAAAATAGTATTCACACTCAGCGCTGGGCACAGCAATATACAGCAATATTAGAAACACCCAGATATACAAACAGGAAATAAAATGTCTGCAGTTAACAGAGACCGAATTTAACTGTAATTTTTTTAGAATGTATGTTACAAATAAGACGAATTGGCGTTTGTATGTATGTATGTTTATTTTAAAGTGTATGTAATTTTAAAGTGGTAGGGATGGTAACATTTGGGTGTGATGAAATGAGTTAAAAGTGTGTGGGAGGGCGAGGGTTGTTGAGACATTAGGGTTCACAAGGGGTAATAAAAATTAAGTAAGACAGTTATTGTTAGTACATTGATTTTTTTTTCTAGTTTAGTATTATAGCAGTGTTATATATGAGTATTAAAGAGTATTTTGTGAAAGAGCTCGCCGGGGGATGTACTTCCACCATAACATTTTCTGTAGCCAAGCAGCATTGCTGTGTTTCGTCGTCGTGTATGGATTCTGATAAAATTACAGGCACATGAGACTTTACATCTGTATGCCTCAAGTTGATGGACGCAGATAATTGCATCGTAGGGCATGTCTCTAAGGTGTGTGGCTTACGAGGCAATGCTTTGTTATACAAAATGGTTACAACTTAACATTTAGGTGGGTCATTTGCTTAATAATAAATATTGAACTGAATAAATATAGATTATATTTCTAGATCACAGGCAAAGCTGTTTTTCTTGATCGTAATTATTATTTTACGAGTCCATATCTCCTAATTGCATTCGCTCATAACTACGCCTAATGGAATTTCACTTAATTTACGGGGAGCATACCTCAGTGTGGGCATTACTTGACCTGGTTTATTTTTTAAAACCATTATTAAGAAACTGGATCAAAACAGTACATCTTGTTATTTTTATTAAGGACGATGTTTTTCCTTAATGTCCTAATCCTTAATTAACTACTGAAAAAAACGTAAGTATGCTACTAGCTAACCTAAGTTGTGTTGAAGATATATGTACCTTGTAAAGACTCATAGAATCCATACTTCCATACTACATATGTACTAGGTATTTAAATGCGAAAGTAATACTGGTTCTTTTTTAGTTCTTTTGTTTGTTACCTTTTCACGACTAAACGGCTGAACGAATCGTAATGAAATTTGGCAAGGAGATAGATTATGTCCATCGAGAAAAATATATGCTAACTTTTGTCTCTAAATATAATCTTAAAGGGGGTGAAATAGGGGTTGAAAGTTTGTATGGGCAATCCATAATTCCTGAAGTTAGGGATCTGAAAATGTATATTTAGGCTTTTAGTAAGAAATAAAAAAATATCTGTTTCAACTTTTTCGCAAAATCATCCCTAATGGGGGGGAAGTAAGGGGTTAAAATTATGAAGTACCTATTCGTTAGATGCACTTTCTATGTACCGTTGGTATATAGAAAGATTGTGACCGGGATTGGGACATAGGCTACCTTTTACCCGACTGCTCAGAAGGAGGGTAATGTTTTATTGACAAACCACGCGTACAAAGCCGCGGGTGGGTCAGCTAGTATGCTATACATATATTCAAAAAAATCAAGTAAAATGATGTTATGACACTCCATATGATCTGATACATGGCAAATCTGATGATGCTAAAAGTTTTTTCACATTATAAAAAGACTTTGATGATGTATACTCTCCGGTTAGTTTCTATTCTAAAGTAGTTCTATTGAGATTTAAATACTAAAAAAATTAAATATATAATATGGCTAACGAATGCCTAGCGATTTTTCTGTTGGATATCCAATTAAAAATAATAGGTAAATCACGAGATCCCAGTCCGGGGCAAAATATATAGTAGTTTAAATAAAAAATGTATTTGTCGATAATTCCACAAAAGATAGTGCTTGATATGGTGAGTATATCTATATTTACTTGGACTTAAAAATGAAAAAAATTTACGTTATTGATAGCTTTCCACACTCTAATGACATCAGCATTGTTAGTCAGTGAATGTGCAATGGATGAATGTGGAATTCGCATGGCACTTCTATTGTGGTGATGGCAATTTACAGCCTTAAGGCTGGGAATACACGTCAGACTTGGTTTCCAATTATCTGATCAGACTGATTATCTGATCGTATTCATTCGATACACATCCGATTCTTGCGTCAGACTTTTTCGAAACTTAGTCGTTCCAGAACTAATCGTGAGCGTAAGTTGACGACTTCCGTGGCGCGGTGGGCAAATAGCCAGCTACGAAGCAGGAGGTTGCAGGTTCGATTCCCGCCGCGGAACAAATATTTGCATGATCTACAGATATTTGTTCCGGGTTTGGATATTTTCTATTTAATATAAGTATGTATTTACAAAAAAAGTACATACGTATTAAAACAGTTATCTGGTTCCCATAGTACAAGCTTTTCTTATTTTGGGGCTTGATAGAGCTGTGTGAATTGTCCAGCATTATTTATTCATTTATTTTATTTATTTATTTATTGCTTGCTTATTTACGGAGCATAAAAAAAGGATGGGCGATGAAGTACTGTCACTTAATGCTTATTTGCTCGTGTTGTTGCGAAATAAGAAAAAACGTCACTATGGGATCCACCCTTGGCGCTGTTTTTGAATCGGACGTCCAATCCAACTATCTGATCAGACGTGTATTGAGTGTTCACCCCAATATATCGAATGACGCGCAATTGACACATCGACCGCCTTCCCACGAACGGCACGAACGCCTTCCGGTAGTCGGTTCAGACTATCGGATCCGACTGTGGTATGGAGAAATCGAACGGATATTCCCAGCCTTAGTTGCAGAACCCTACCACATTAAACTCTTTGACTGTACTTTAATTGTATCATGCCTCAAAATGATATAAGATAATTTCACCATACGTTTCAAGAATTACACAAAATGTTATGTAAAAGGGTCTTCCGAGTTTTTTTCTAACACCCCGTCCACCTCCAACGAATGAATTGTAATGGATTAACACAATTTACTGGTTCTGGGTTTGTTAAAACTCTTTTGACTCATAATTATGTTGTGACGCACTGGAATTTGATTAAAAAAATATAATTAACGTTAAGTTGTCATGAAATTCGTATTTTAGCCAATCCTTAAATTAGTCCTTGAACTAATTAGACAATTATTTCTTAGAGAGACAGCAATTAATTTCTGAATGTTTTTACTTTGCTTAAAACTAATGGAAATTCCAGAAATTCTGTTACATTATTTTTAAAGTAGCTATTTTAATGGATATATTGTTGGACGAACATTAATTGCCGCTGCATAGTGACACGATAAATAAAAGGGTTGGGACATAAACAACTTGTTTACAAACAGCCACTCGCAGCCCAGCACTGTTCTTGCGATACAAACTTGCGATGCAGAAGCGACAGAGTCGCGCGTTAAGCTACGATGCAGACAAGCAGTTAGTTATTGTTGTTTATATTCATTAGTTAGTATTGTATTTATATTATTGACAATCTCCAAGGCACAGTCGGCTGTAGCCGGCTGAGACGCAGGACGCAAGTTCGATTCCCGCCGCGGAATAAACTTTTGTATCATCTACAGATATTTGTTTCAGGTTTAGATGTCTTTCTATATATTACTAGCCGACCCGCCCGCGGCTTCGCACGCTTGAAATTTTCCGTTCCCGTGCGAACTTCAGGATAAAAACTATATAAAACACTCTTGTCAAAGTGACGCGACACTTCATGTAAATGACTTCACGTCAATGAACAACGGTTAAATTATATGGATATTGTTCATGCAAAAATACTAAAATCGCGATTAAAAAATGGGAGGTAGGATGGGGGTAGAGAGGGAAAATACTTTGCGACCTATTCTCATACCTACCGAATATATATAAAAAGTCGGTCAACACGAGATTTTTATATATTAGAAGAATATAGGATAAGTAAGTATATATGTAGGTATTTACAAAAAAAGTATATAAGTTGTATTCTATCAGATATCTGGTTTCCATAGTACAAGCTCTGCTTGGTTTGGGGCTAGATAGCGCTGTGTAAAATGTCCAGCAATATTTATATATATTTGTTTTATTTGTCTATACATTCTTGAATTCGTATTTTCATTACATTGCTATATTTTATTTAACTTACAATTCAGTTGAAACCCCACATTTAATATAAATACGTATTACCTATTTTAATATGAAAATTTATACAAAGTTTTCAACATAATTGCTGATATAAAATAAAAATTACATTACTGGAACACAGTATGGAGTTCTTCAAAAAGGGCGTTTTGAAAATTCTAATGGGTCGGCAACGCGCGATGATACCTTTGGTGTTAGAAACGTCCATAGGCTACGGTAACCGCTTACCATCAGGGTGGGCCGTATGCTTGTTTGCTACCTTAGTAGTATAAAAAAATATAAAAAATAATAAAGTGGCTCTCCGAGAGTGCCGAGGGAAGTGAAAATTTGATACGAAATACAGAGGTGTCGGTAACGGTAACAGTAACAGTGTCGCGAGTTCAATGGTTTTTCCCATCTCTAAAAATCCCCAACGCATTGACAATGTGTAGTTTCATTGTATACTAATTATAGTTGATTTGATTTATCGAAATATTTATCAATTTTAGGTCTATCCATACTAATATTATAAATTCGAAAGTAACTTTGTCTCTCTGTCTGTAACGTATTCGATGAAATTTGGTATAAAGATAGTTTTTGACCTGTATTGATTCGTAGACTACTTTTTATTGATAAACGAAGCCACTGAGAGGCATTTTTGATAAGAAGTCTCGCTCAACCTTTATTTCTCACAAAAATGTGCAAAACCCCTATACAATCAACCGTATAGATAGATAGATATGGTATTTATTGCACACCAAATAAAAATACAGTAGCAAAGGAAATATACAAAAATAACGATACAATGGGCGGTCTTGTTGCTAAAAGCGATCTATTTTAGAGAACCTTTGGATGGGCAGGATAAAAGAACATAACCGTACGTATATACTTAGTCACACTAGTATTATAAATGTTAAAGTTTGGATGTTTGTTTATTTGTTTGTTACTCAATCACGTCGTAATGGCTCAACCGATTTCGATGAGATTTGGTGTGTTGATAGATTATGACCAGGATTCAAACATAGGCTACCTTTTGTGGACAAACAGCGCGTCGCGAAGCCGCTGGCGGAAGCTAGTTCAAAATAAAACAAGGCCATAACGGTCTCTGTATCGGATAAAGCTGCCATAAGTAATTTATAGACATGATAGGAGTCAGAGCCGAGATAAATTGCCTTCTTTTCGTCCTTGAACTTGCTCTAATGAGTAGTGACAATGAACCTACATTTAGATATTCGTGGACATGATTGATGTGGTATATATTTAGATTTGCTTTATCATGAGAAGATAGATATAGAGCTTTCTTTTTATAAATTATATGCTAGCGTTTGACCACGATCTCGCCTGATGATAAGCGATGATGCAGTCTATGATGGTACACGCTTGCCTAGAAGAAACCTATTCAGTCGCGACTTGAAGAACCCTAGGTTGCAGTTATCAGGAAACACAGACGCAGACAAGACGTTCCACTCCTTGGCAGTACGCATAATAAATGTGGAAGAGTACCGCTTTGTGCGTATGGGAGGTATGTCTACCATGTAGCGGTGGCGCATCGCGGAGCGTCTGGTTGTCCGATGATAGAATGGGGATGATGGGATCAGGTTGAAAAGCTCCGCAGAGCACTTATAATAAATAAATAATGTTGGACATTTCACACAGTGTTATCAAACCCCAAACTAAGCAATGCTTGTACTGATAACTGATTGAAACTAATTCAAGCTACCGGTATTAAACCTACCTCTAAAATCAAATAATACGATTCCGGATATGTGTTTTAAATTAATATCGTACATAACAAAAAATATTGTATATAGAAACACCTAGACCTGGAACAAATATCTAAAAATAAATACGAAATCTTATGTGATAAAGGTAGAACATAGAACCTAAATACGGGAAAAGTACGAACTTTCTAAGTGACTCTGTACCTGAGCTAACTCAATGTAATAGACTTGCCTAGGAGTGACCTCGCACAAGTGCTATATTTGGATAAAGAGTTCCACTCGTTTTGCTGCTTCTGACCCGAAACAGTTCGGCTGACGATACGTTGTTATCGATATCATCATCATCATCATTGTCAGCTTAAGTGATACCCCACTGCTGGGCCTTATATCGAAAAATATAATTAATAAATAAATAAATATTGCTGGACATTTCACACAGCGCTATCTAGCCCCAAACTAAGCAAAGCTTGTACTATGGGTACCAGATAACTGATAGAATACTTACGAGTATATACATTTTTTTTTGTAAATACATAGTTATAACATATAGAGAAACCACCAGACCCGGAACAAATATCTATAGATCTTGCAAACATTTGTTCCGCGGCGGGGATCGAACCCGCTACCTCCTGCGTCTCAGCCGGCTATTCGCCCACTGCACCACGGAGGTCGTCGAAATTAAGATAAATAATAGTCGAATAATTAAGATAAATAATATTTGTTTGGCGAATCCAGTAAATATCAACCAACGCTATGCAAGAAATTATAAAGCTATTGGATGTTTGTTCTCACAAAATTATTATAAAGACGGATACTTGGAAGGGATCACTACATCTTACGCAAATAATAATAATAAACTTCTTGAAGCTAGACTTACACAGTTTAGCTTCTGCAATAATCGCCGCCTATAAAAAATTAATTTCTATGCAATATTATTTAATTATTTTCTAGTAAAAATTTAGAGCCAAGGCTGCCTAGTGTGATATACCTGACCTAGTGTGATACCCTGACTTCTGATTCTTTATTATTTATTATACACAAATAGATTTACAGACAAAAACAGCTCACAAAATGGGCATGTACAAAAGCGAGCTTAACCCTAATAAGAGTTTTCTTCCAGCAAACCTTTGAAGAGATATTATAGTGGTGGGCACAGAAAAAGGCATTGGAGTAAAATACAAATAAATATTTATAGTTATACATAATATATACCATGATAAATAAAATACTTATACATATTAAAAATGATTCGGAGGCTCGAATTTTCTATTCGAAAAAATTATGTGTGAATTTACACGTGCTCAAAACGATAAAGGAAAACATCGAGAGGAAACCGGCGTGTTCTGGAACCAAAAATTCGAAGGCGTGAATGAAACGTGAATGAATAACTTCTAAGCAAAAGTGGGAATGTAAAAACGTAATGTTTGGACTTATCTGACTACCTCTTAGTGATATGTCTTCCCTAGTATGCGTACTGAGAAAAAGATAAGATCATGGAGATTAATAAAGTATTATACTATATTTTTAGGGTACCGTACCCAAAGGGTAACGGGATCCTATTACTAAGACCCTGCTGTCTTCTATCCATCTGTCACTAGGCTGTATCTCATGAACCGTGATAGTTAGACAGTTGAAATTTTTACAGGTAATGTATTTCTTTTGCAGCTATAACAAAAATTACTAAAAACAGAATAAAAAAATATCTAAATGGGGCTCCCATACAACAGACAGTTTTTATAGGCCGGTTTTTTAATAACCTATGCTGTGCCACTGCTGTTCAAAGGTCTCCTCCAATTCGATAAAAAAAAAACAAAATGGGACTATTCGACCAAATGGCACGTCTAATAAAAGGTAAAAGTAGGTGTAAGTACATTTCGACACCGTTTTTATTTTTAGTTTAAATTTTATAGTTTTTAAGTTATTAGCCATAGTAAAAACTGAACTGTGACAAAATTCACAATGTACACCAGTGACCCCACAGTGTTGAAATTTGGTATGCGTTTAGTGACACAAATATAGGCAAAAGTCTGAAATCCAGAATAACTGCAATTTCTACCCCAAAAAAGTGTAACCAATTAACATGAACTCCCGTTACCTGTAATTTGAATGAAACCGTCAAGTCAAGGGTGATGCATTTCGTGGCACTATTTTGTTATTCAAAGATTACAAATAATATTTTTTTTTTTGTTTTTATGGGAGACTCGCGTGATCTCAGTTCGGGGCGAACCACTAGTTATTTAACATACAGTTAACAAAATACCGTCAAGTGTTAGGTACTTGACAATTTGACGTACAGTACAGATGCAGTGTTGCCAACTTTAAAGATTGACATATTTAGCGGTCGCCATTTTGCTTACGAATAGTTACAAAAACTATCGAGCGCTATTTTCTGTAGAACGCATCATTAATAACATCGCTAAATGTATTTATATTCAGAAGTATTTAGAAGCTGAAAGTATTTTCAGAAGTTGTTGGTATTTGAAATAGTAACAACAAAATACCCCAGCGTCAGGCATTTGAAATACCAATTACAAATTACATTTTTACGAAGTAATTGAATTACAAATATAAAATACGTATTTGTATTTCAATTTCGTATTTTACTTACAAGTAATTCAAATACTGTCCCACCCCTGAGCATAGATAAAGTCGCGGGCCGTACCTAGTTGAAACTGGCTTAGGATCGTGGTGGTTAGTACTTGACACAAACTAAGTAAAGTCTATCTAATCCCAGAAGTGGGTGAAGTCAGACTATGGATGATAATAATATCTGTACAAACATGTTTTGTTCATTCCTGAACCTGAATATTGAATTAAATGCCTGTCGATAGCAGAAAATGACTAGTTGGTCCAAAAGCAATCATCCTAAAATATTTTTCCATAGTCTGAACTGATGTCAAAACAAGCTTTGTGAAAAACCACTGCAATACTATAGAGAAAATTTTTACGGGAAAAAGTGATATTACTTTTTACATGAATATTTTTCACAAATCAAATATGGAAAATGAAAAACCTGGAAATGAAATGGAAATAATCGAGTGATCTTTATGACAAAGCATATATAAAAATAGAAAGATATCTCTTTATTGTTGAACCAAATTACAATTAATCGAGAAACCTATAAAGACTGTATGCGGTGGTGTAATGGGCGGCCTTATCGCATATGTTTTAGAGTCACAAAATAGAGTGCAGACAGAAAGCCAACTTTGGATATAATATTGTAACATTGCTACTTTAATAGTAGTAAGAAATACAAAAGCCTAGTGTAGCTTGATAAGACCTTTGAGCATATCAATACGAAAGCATCATAAAAAAATACAAAAATTTCAATAAATTTACTTTTCGATGAAGTCCTAACTATCTCTTGCGCGATGAAATAGAGCCAGCAATTTACCGCAAAACATTATTTGAATACAAAAATTAATCACAGTGGTGTCACTGCGGAAAACGACTTACCCACTTTCCCCGAATAATAAATAGATTTACTAAAGGTCTTAGCGGGGATTTGCTGAGATTTTATCTTACTACTCTTTTCGTTTAGTAATCGCATGATTAATGATTCAGCTGGCAATTAGACACAGTGGCACATAAATACCTAGAAAATCCTGTAGGTAAACCACTAGAAAGATGACCTATTAAAGGTCACTCTGAAATCTATGGGAAAGTCTATGATTACAAGATTTACTATGTTCAGCAGTGGACGTCCTTGAACATAATGATGAAATTGATAAAAATAACTTTACGGAATTTAATGTTCATAGTTCTATTTAAATTAAGTTTTTGTCACTTCTTTTGTTTGGAACTTTATCTTATTCTAGCGTGTCAATATTAAGCCTAAATTATTTTTGTGTAGAATTTTGCCACTGCGATAGCGTTGGGCGTGGCATTTTTGAGGTCATCCCTTATGCAGGTGGCAAGGCACAAGGGCCGGGAGAGCAGAAGAGCCATGGACTGAAGAGAAGCTCCGGAGTCGCATTCAGTCCGGCAAGAGTCACGTATTACATTACATATTTACAAAGGCTTTGTCTGCAGCAGCCAATGGGGGTCCAAATTCTGTTAATTGACTTTCAAACTGGCCTCTGCAGGGCATCTTTTTATCTAACTACGGCAAAGCCAAAAATAAGGTTTGTTGTATTTACGTATTGTTACGAGCTGAGGGTTCGGGATAAAATAATGGGAATCGGTTTAGCCAAAATAACACTTTTATTCAGCACTAAACGATGAATACACGAACTTGGTCACACGTAATCAGAACACACTAATTCACACCACTGTTGCACCACTTAAAGTCACCGAAATGATCGCACGTATAGCTTAATCCAGACTGACTCGCGAGCAACTACT
Source organism: Philereme transversata (assembly GCA_963924445.1). NCBI lineage: Eukaryota > Metazoa > Arthropoda > Insecta > Lepidoptera > Geometridae > Philereme > Philereme transversata. The sequence continues at coordinate 2,316,116 of OZ004344.1, forward strand.
GTTCACGCGAGACCCTGCTCCACGTCAGTCCTCCAGGGCCTCGCTGAGACTCACTCACTCAGACTGACTGTCCGGCCATCTCTCCGGCCTATTTATATCGCACACATTTCGATTGTTCGAGAACGATCTCGATCCTTCCAGGAAAGGGTCGGTGTTTCGACAGAACGACCAATCCCCATTGTGCGCAACCGTAGACAATAACAACAATAACACAGCAAGACAAAAGCGTTCGAGAAGTGTCGATTATTACTCATTGTTTAACAGCCTCGGCGTAACAGTATGTACCACCGTAGTGCCTAAACTACTGATTCGATTTTGATGAATGAAGTGCCAGTTGATGTTTTATTATGGTCCGGGTGACAAGCTACCATCGACATTGGTATTAAAATTTTGTTTTTAAACTTTAATAATTTATAATATTAAATAATGAGATAGCCAAAATGAGTACAAGAAGAGCTCGGTTGAAAATATGTATTTATTGTCACCATTTAAAATCGAAAAGGAGTGTAAATATTCTATAGTTAATGCAAGATTATAAGTAAGACAGCTACTGTGTTGATGATAGTTTCTAGTCTTTATCAAGACCATTATGGAAACTTGTTTATCGTTTTTTCAGTAATAATCTTTTGCTAAATTGTGTCGTTGAAACAACGTTTCATGACGATTACGACGAAGCGAGCACTCATAAAAGTTAACAGCTCAACAGACTGTAGTATCTGAGTCTCAAGTGAAAATATAGAGTTTGGAACTACTTTTACGTTTACGTAAGCTTTTATATACCTTAACGTGAAGTGGGCGAATAGCCGGCTGAGACGCAGGGATCGTGGGTTCAATTCCCGCAGCGTAAACAATGGTTTGGGTTATCTGCAGATATTTGTTCCGGCTCTGTTGTTTATCTTTTTGTTATAAGTAGGCATACAAAATATAGAAGTATTTTATCAGTTAACTGGTTACCATAGTGCAAGTTTTGCCCCCTGTAGTCCCTGTGTACGATCGGCAGAGATTGGGATGCAGTAGAAGGCCGCATGCCACTCTATGGATCCTGGTAAACGCCAGGGTGTTTCACATTACCCTGTTACGTTGGTAGCCGAGAAGTACTCATACCGATGTAGGCTTTGGTTTGGTTTCAAGGATCATCCGATAGCTAATATACTGATGTTCGTAGATGTAGCCCCTCTTCTTTAGGTTTAGCCCACTGATGTGGTTTACCGGGGTGTGGCCGCCGTGACTACAACTTTGCAAGCTTTGCTTTGTTTTGGGCTAGAAAGCGCAGTGTAAAATGTCTGCACTGGTTATTTTTATTTATTTATGTAGTTTCCTTTAACAGTTGGTAGGCTAATGCTACCCCGGGAGTGAACAAATGAATAAAATTAATAACTTTTTTTTAAATAAAGTAGGTAGTAGTATTTTTTTTCTGGAAATCATGATACTATAATACTATAAATAATAAAATAAAAAAACGTTCATTTTTCCATCAAAATTAGGTTATTACAAAAAATAAAACTAGGTACTTAAGTTAAAATATAGTAGGTAGGAAGGAAGTTAAGAACTTATTACATATATTTATATTGAGTAAGCCTAATTACAAAACCTGTTTCGTGAGGGATTGGTGCCTGAGATAGGGTTAAAAAACCTGTATTACAGGTTACCAGTGCTCTCTCTTCACGGATTAAACAAAGAGTTGTTCAATATAATTTTATTAGTTACTTTCATTTTGAGATTATTAAAACAAAAAAATATATTACCATATTGAGCTTGCGATTAGGTGCAAAAAACAATAGCACATTTTATAAGAGGATGCATTGTGTGTTTGTTCTGTTTTAGACCAGAGACGACTGTAGGGGTACAAATATGCTACTATAGCACACTGCTGAGTGGTGACCGTTTTTGTTCACAAAATTTGCTCTATAATTTATAGTCATTTGTCTAAGCTGTAATGTACACTTCTGATGCAAAATAAACGTTTTTCTATTGTATTCTGTGTGTGGGTGAGTGAGTGAGTGAGTGAGTGAGTGATTCGGATGAGTGTAAGGAAGCATGCTATGCTTATACTATGTAGCACTTTAATTAAACCGTTGAAGATGTTTGACTTAGAGTTATGCATTTAAAACAGACACACACTAACACGACACAATTAACAGAATTTTCATAGAATTCATCTGTTTTACTGTGTTTCTTTCTTGAAAAACATAGATTTAGTTATACAACTATATAGTTATATAGTTTATTTATATATTATTTGTATGTATTTAAGTTAATGTTTATTATTATACATAATCAATAGGTATATATTATTTTATGGGTTCTGTTTATGTATGTGGTATGTATGCTTAAAGGTACTCTTACACCGCCGTCTTTTGATTTTTGTTTATCCTGTCAATCCAAAGGTTGTCTGGAAGAGATCGCTTTAGTGATAAGACCGCCCATTGCACCGTTATTTATTGATTATTTCCTTTGTTACTGTATTCACATTTCATTTGTTTATTCATTATAACAAACGATTGTTTTCAAGAGATAACTAATATATCCCGTAGAACCCTGAACGTGTACACATAACTAAATTAGAAAAGCGTCGTGATATTTTAAAAACAAACTTAATCTCTGTACTAAATAAGGACACTAAACAAAATATACTATAAATCCTAAGCACCCAGACATTCGTTAAACCAATCGCTGAACAGATAAATCGTGTCTGTTACAGATCTAGAAGCACATCAGCAATTAAAGTTGTAAAGATGCTTAAAGATCTTTCTCTGTGGAACTTTTTAGATAAGTATCGAGAAGAACATACACAGTATATCAGTGACATGTTAAGTACAGTCGCCGCGACCAAACTATTAAATTTTCGATTCACAGTTGACAGCTATTTATTGGTAAGAATTCAATTAGAAGTCATTTTCCTAAACATACTATAAAATTGGTACCTTCTGAGGTTAATACAATGATTATCATAAATTTTCTACAGCACGACAGTAATACATTAAAAAATACAAATCAAATCAAATATCAAGTTCAGTCAACGTCACATGGCATCAAATCAAATCAAATTGTATTTATTGCGTAATATGGTTTATAACACATTTGCTCGTAAAGGGTCTCTTATTTCACCAATTTCAATACCGTAATGTATGTCATTACGTACTTGTGCGTTATTGTAATGTAAAACACACGAGTTTCTTTTTAATAACGTAAAACGTACGGTTTATCAAGATGCTCCGTCTAAAACGAACGGTACGTTTTTAAATCTTAGCAAAGAGTTTTTATGTCAGAAAAGTGGTCAACATTTTATGAATTAACTTTGGGAGATAAAAAATAAATATTTAATTCTTTAATTTAATTAATTTTGACAATAAATTACAACCTGTAACAAAAACAAAAAAAAATTAATTTACTTTATTAGTAATACTGGCTGTTTTTGTGCCTTTGCCTTAAAAAAATGCGCTGATGCGCGCGCATCGCTAATTTGTTAACAAGTAAAAATTATTCCGCGCGCTTTTTCTTTCCGAGAAAGTCCGAGTTTTATTTATTTCCTCGCAAATATGTTATAAAACGTCGTATGACATACGTGCGCTTTGATAATTACAGCCTCTGCTTTCTTGTAGCCCTCGCCTACGGCTCGGGCTAGCAATATCGCCTCGGCTGTAATTTTCAGCTTACCGCACTTATATCATAATGCACATAATGTACACATTCATTTTATTATTACTTTTTTGCAACTAAGCACAATGTCAGGGTTATTTATTCATATTAATTACAATTATTTTTGCAGCTCTTACCTCATATAAAATGTAATACAATAAAAAAGTAATATTAGTCAAACTTCGTCTTTCCATCGGCGTCGCGGTCTGCCACGTGGTCGTTTTCTGTCTTTTGGGATCCACTCGGTGGTGGATTTTGCCCATAACTCCTCCGACATGCGGCAGACGTGTCCCGCCCAGTCCCACTTTAACTTGCCTACTTGGTGCCCAACGTCCGCGATTTGTGTTTGGAAGACTGGACTACACAAGCGTACGATAGAGTGGAGTGGAAGGAAGGAAGGGAGGCCTTTGCCCTGCAGTGGGACAGTACAGGCTCCAAATAATAATAATAATAGTCAAACTTAAAATAAAAAATATAATTATAATTGGGCAATCAAAATTGTCATCGGCAATCATTTTTCTCAATTTCAACTTACATAAATTTAAACTAGGAGCATCTTGGGAGATGCAAGCATCAGTTCGACTTACCACCGTTTGAGCTTATTTTTGAAGGATTGTATCGAGCAGGCGTTTATTATATTCTCGGGTAGTTCGTTGTAAACAGTGGGAGTCATAACATGCACCAGTTCTGACGTTTTGGTCAGCTGATGAGTGATTGCTTGCAGTTTATGTCGGTTCCGCGTGCTGTGCCTATGGCCTTCTCCAAGGGTGACGAAGGATTCCAGGTTGACCCTAACGTACAAAGCCGTTTGGAATCTGACCATGATAGGCACGGTTATTATCTTCAGCGATCTGAAATAGCTCCTCACCGATGTCTCTCGTGGTACTCGCACGATTCATTATGATTAGATGCGTACTTCTTATCAACTTTTTATCTAGAATTGTGTCCGCCAAAAGTACATTTACACTTCCAATCACTATTAATAGATGTTTGCTTGCATTGTATTCTATTAATAGAAGTACTACCTACACACAGTCGCAGACAGGAGTACCTTTGGAACTAATACTCTCAATTCGCACATTTCTCGTCTCGTCGGAGTAATATGCGGTCAACGTCTTGTCTCCAACTTAATTAAGAAATGCAGATAGGCCCCGTCATTTAGGTAGCTTTGGACTTTTACTACCTTCCTGAATATTTCGTATTTACCCAAAACATTTCACGGAAGGGGGACAAGTTTTAAAGGAAATATGAAAATTTGTAAAAGCTATGAACCTGAGAGCTGGCATTAGACAAAGTCTTGGTATTTTATGAAAATAATAAGCTATTTATGAGCTGAAAGATAAATTATGTAGCATTATTGGAAGGCGCCTTGAGGTAAACGCTTTTTCATTGTTAGTACCAACCTAATATCCATTAGAACGTCGTATACTTACTCGTAATTATCCTGCCTCTGCTATAATAAAATGCGAATGGTAGGATGTATGTTACTCAAAAATACCATAGAAACTGAACTTAAAGAAACTTTTTGAAGTGAAAACTTCTTTAGGTGCGTTGGGCATTTTTGAGATGGGATAAAACCATTGAACTCGTGACACTGTTACCGTTACCGACACTTCTGTATCTCTTAATTATTATGGTTCAAGTCACTTCTGTCGCCACTTCCGGGGTGCCACTTTTTATTTTGAATACTGCGAGCAGCCATAGCCGAGAAATAAGACGATTATTTCGTACTAATATTTTACAGTTACGTATCCATTCCTTAGCCTCAAAGATTAAGGTATATATTCACATAAATCTCCCTATTAACATAACATTGAAATTCATGAATATTACATGAAATATTAAATAGGAAGCTTGAATACCAAATGATTTCTTTTGGTAGTTTTTATGTGGAAAGAAAAAAGTTTATATAAGAATCAACTTTATTTCCATCACAGAGAGTCGGGATATAATAAGTTGACATAAAATGAACAGTCAACTACACCTATAATTTTCATTAAATATAGTGTTAGGGTTCCTCAAATTTAACAGGCTATTAATATTATAATTTATAATGTACCAAAATAGATTTGGCAAAACATTAGCGCAACTCGAATGGTCAAAACATTAACGTCTGTAAAGTTTTCCAGAGTTTCACATCTGAGATTTGAAAATAAACTCTGAACAAAATAAACGTATGTACACTCACCAAGTTTCAATTGTTTCAGGTACTAAAACTACGTGGTTTGCAGAACATAAAACATTAGCCCTTCACTGAGCTCTGAAAATGAGAACCCAAAGGATAGGCAATGACTCTCCGTCGGTCTGACAGTTTGCCGACGCGACTGCGGGTCGTGCCTGTCTCCGCCGGGCCCATTGTCCCACATATATCCGATTCCAATAGCAACCCGGATCTCAACCACACGCCTGCCCGCGAAGAAGTTATCGCCACTTGGAAATCACTCAACTCGGATGTTAAGAACATACAAAATGGATTTACCACAAAAAACGAGCTCGGGGAAACGAACGGTCATGGGACACACAATTTTGCTCCCGCTTCATTGTGCAACAATAGAGATGTCCGAAGAAAGATCACTTATGATAATCGTACGATCGGAGTCGAAGAGGCCAATATCTCCTCGTCATTAACCCTGGGCCAGCACCAAAGGATCGATTCCGAGCTTGGGAGAAGTAAAGTGCGCCGTCGGAATCTGCTACAAAGACTGTTTTCTTGGAAAACCGCAGAATGTGATTGTCGCGAGCTTTACGCTCCCAAGTATCAGGCACGAAGGCTGCGGCCAGAAGACTTGCTGTGCACGTGCGGTGCGAGTGTCAAGCGCTTCCAATTTCCTAATAGGAGTAATAGACACGCGGAACGAGGACGATCCAAAAGTGTTGGATATGAAGCTGCTCGTGAAGTAGCTCAATTCCGTCGGTTAGTGGAGATTTGAAATAAAATGTGGCTTTTAAAGTGAAACAAACACTGGTTTCTAGCTCCTTTCAGGTCGTTTTCTCGACCACCTAAATTACCGTTCCAATTCCAGATTTTAGAAGCTTTGACTCTTTCTTTCCCTTAATTTCCCTTTAAAAGCCACAATAAAGTGTGTGACACACCAGGTGCGCAAGTGCGGGTGCCACCGTTGGCACGGAAACAGCTGCAGCATTACGCGCGCGGGCAGCTTTGACCCTCGCGCGCCGATACTACCCCGAAGGTGGCTGGGGCTGGACCATCACGGTCGTGGGGACATTGGTCCAGGTGCTCTCCCATGGACTGCAGCTGGGAGGGGGCGTGGGGGCTATCGCGTGCAGTGCGGCTGTGAAGTTCAGAGTGCCACCACTTTATACACACGGTGAGTCATATATTCTATTTCTGTTACTTATCGGTACAAAGGTACATATCACGCTAGAAGTATATTACCAACCCTCCAACTCCAGGAATTTCTTTCACAGACACAACGCACTTAATATGTCGAAAATACGGAATCTCGTTAGAACTTAAATATTCTTACACTGTGAATGTATGTTATAGTGGATACAAAGCCGGAAAAGTCACAGCTCATGGAACTCTACATTTTATATCGTGGTGGGGCTAAATAAATGAGCCAGTGAACAACCAGCCTTGTTTCTTGACTTTCTTTCTTGGCTTGCTCGCGAAGGAACAGGCAGTAAAATTGACGATTCAAAGTGATCCTTGTGATTTTAATTAATAAAAATTATTTGAATTTGAGCCATCCTTGCAACTTACTTGCAGTAAAAATCCATTATTCACTTTTAATGCTCTTACTAGAAAACTGGAATAACTTTTGAATTCTCTTAGCGCAGACATCATTAAGCATCGCTCGTTGTTCCTGTGGCTAAATGGTTTATAAAATTGTCGCTGAATAAAAAGAAGATCTATAAAACTGTGGCTAAGAACTTTATACTTACATTCAGATTTTTTATTTATAGTTATGCTACTTCGAGTAGGAACAAAAGAACTTTCTTATGTGCTAGAAGAAGGATTAAAGTCTAAAAATTCAAATCCAAAATTATAAAAATCATTTAACACATTTTCGCCGATTTCCTAATATGTTATGATTCTCCTAAAGCCGTACCATCCTTCCTAAAATGGTAGGTAATAAATAAACACGTTAGGAAACATAACTGTACTAATAAAAATAAGATCGTTACTTCCATGTACGCATACGCAAAGTAGTAAAAATTGTGAAAATAAATGTTGCCAATATCCTTTATAGGACCTTGAATCTTTCGACAACCATTGCGACATCGTCGACATAATGTTCATACTACAGAAAGCAGACAATTTTTATTTGCCTTAATAAATGTACAATCTTCACATCCCTAGTAATAGAATAGATATTGTTTTAGTAGTGAATATACTGACGTCACATATTTATTTTTTGAAACCTACCTTCACAATATACTTGTGAATATATTAACATATATATTAGAATTATAATTATTCTAATATAATTATAATATAATTATAATATAATTATAATATAATTATATTTGTATTTTTGGCAGCAATTTTCCTTTTCCTATCTGAATATTGAACTAGCACTGGAAACACAAATAATATCAACATATCTGTTCTCAAACTGTTAATCGTGTATTTCCAATAGATTCCAAGTTATTGAAGTTCCCATGCATCCACCTTATTCCCTTATTGAGCTGTGTTTTATTATTGTGTCCTTATTTGATCACATAAATCCTGTTCATCCAAAAGCCTGGAAGAGATCGCTTTCAGCGATAAGGCAGCACCCATTGTACCTATGTTATAAAAGTGTATTTTGTTTTATACTTAATGGTGTGGAATAAAGAAATTATCTAATCTACCAGCAAGAATGTCACTTATCTAAGTGACTATAGTTAATATTTTAAGTTGTCGGAATGCTTACAAAGCGCCTAGTTAGCATAGATCCCCTTTGATACTAGAGTGCACATTAGGCCTTATACGTACAATGAACAACGAACTAAATGGACAACTCATTTTATCTCAGCCATTATGTTCGGCGTAGGCACTGCTAGTTGAATCTTTATTATTCACACCCTTTTCAGACCTTATTCAAGTTTGATTTATTGAGTTTGAGTGGGTTTCCTCTATATTTCGATAAAATATTTTGTTCAATTCCAAAGAACATGAACTGTCAGTTCAACTCGTCAGGTCAATCAAAAATACTAACTATTACTTCTTAGTTTCAATATTCAGACCCAGTTACTAGGTAAACATACCCGTTTAAATCAGTAATTTTTATATTATTGGCTTGCGTTTGATCACTATCTCGTCTGATGGTAAGCGATGACGCAGTCTATGATGGTACATGCTTGCCTAGAAGAAACCTATTCACTCGCGACTTAAAGATACCCAGGTTGTAGCTATCAGGAAACACAGACTCTGGCAAGGCGATCCACTCTTTGGCGGTGCGCGGTCAAAGAGAACCGCTTTGTGCGAATGGGAGGTACTTCTACCATGTAGCGGTGGCGCACTGCAGAGCGTCTGGTTGTCCGATGATAGAATGGAGATGGTGGGATTAGGTTGAAAAGTTCCGCCGCACTCTCCGAAATGTTCTCGATAAAAAACCGAGAGGCTAGCAACCTTTCGTCGATGCTCCAGGCTGAGGAGCCTTGCTTCAACTAGCTCATCGTTGCCTATGAGCTTCCTGGCTCTTCTCTCAATCGATTCCAGAGCTTCAAGTTGGTACTTGACTGATCCGTCCCAGAGGTGAGAACAGTACTCCAAACACGATTGGACTTGTGCTTGGTACGAGTTGAGCAACTGTCCCGGTGTGAAGTAGTGCTTCACCTTTGCTAGTATACCAAGCTTTTTAGCTGCCAACGGGGCTTTCGACTCAATATATAAAACAAAGTCGGGTTAGTTACACCATTTATAACTCAAAACGAGTATACAGATTTTGATGATCTTTGATTTGTTGGATTTGTCTCCGCCCCGAATCGCAGAATAACTATTAATATATCAGAAAAATTCACGCAAACAAAAATTATGATTAAAATTCATTTTCTTATACATAAATGTAGCTAATGATGGCCGATTGACAATTCTACCGGCGACGTATAGTACATTGGCAGATTTGGTAGCCCGCGTCATATCACACTAATATTATAAATGCGAAAGTTTGGATGTTTGTTTATTTATTTGTTTGTTTGTTACTCAATCACGTCGTAACGGCTGATTTCGATGAAATTTGGTACTTACGTAGATTATAACCTGGATTAACACATAGGCTACTTTTTATTGGCAAACCACGCGTGTGAACCTGCGGGTGGAAGCTAGTTTTAAATAAATAATAGATGTGGTGTGATAAGACATCTCAAAAATAAGCTCTATATTGTTAGAAATGAATTAAGTTAACGTTAGCTTAGATGATGTTTTTAAGTCCAAATCATACTTTTTTTTATTTCTCTGTTATTTTACACCAGCTTATAAAAAGAGCTACGGTACAAAAAGACTCCCACACTCTACACCGTAGTTTGAAGGATTATCAGGTTCTCATAAGAGCATTCCACTAGCCCACGCAATTTTCAGCCACGAGTATCAAAGTGCAATTTGCTCTTACAGAAAATGTTCCTTCGAATGAGTTTTAAAACACAATACACAATGCCAGCATTATCAGTAGGTCCATAAAATATCTAAACAAAAAACTTCTCTATATAAATCATACAACTTATGCTACATTAAGGTATAACATAAGCTTGGAAGATAAAACCTACGGAATTACATAAAAAGAAATCTTTCTAGAAAATAGGAAAACACAAAAGGTACCAAGTTTTATCTTGAAAGTTTTGTATATATAGGGTGTATGATAATATACGCACAAAAATGAACGGGGTTATTTTGACGAACATAATAAATAAATTTGTGAAATGATTAATATAGAAATGTGAAATTTATTTAGGCATGTAAAAACAAACACTTTATTAAACTTATTTTGTGCTATTGCATAATGCCTGCCATCTAACCACAGATACTGTATTGGAGACGTCTCGAGATATCTCTTGTTGTCCCTTTCTAACCCAAAACCCGCTGCCATTTCCGAAAGAGATATCAAATTGGCCTTTATTTTCGGATGTCGATTGTAAGAGTAGGCAGTAAGTTTTATATCGAATTAATCACCTAAACTTAGTCAATTCTTTATAATTTGTTAATATAACTAGTTGTTTTTTTTTCGTGAAGTTTTTTGTTATGTTTTGATAAACCGTCACTTGAATAACGTCAGTATATTACCAAACACCCTGTATAAGACTGATTTTATGGCGCATTTAAATTGCTCTAGTTTGGTAAAATATACGCAGGTACATGGGACATTAGATTGGATACGAGGTTACAAAATCTTATGACGGAAACAGACTATACATAAGTACCTAAGAGATAAACTTTTCGCGGTTTTTCATCTTTATTTTTGCTATTACCGATTGAATTTTGTTATCAAATTCTAGCGTGACCATGATACGTTAAAAAGTTTACCGATAACCGTAACTACCTTCTCTTTCCATTAGCATTGTACCTGGTGCATTACCATAGTATTAGAAGAAAGTCAACATTTTTATAGTCTTCCAAAAGATATTACACTGATATTAATAGGTCTTTACCTATGTATGAAATTGCCGTTCTTCAGTACTGGTCATTTTAAATAGAAAAAAAGTTTGGAATGGCTTTGTATTCTAAATTCAAATTAATTTTGTTTTAAAAACATGACATTCTTTTTACAAACTCAGTCTTTTGTTTATTGATTAGCGTTGTATTTTCATTACATTTGAACATTTTTCGTCATAATAGATACTTTAAAAATTCGTGTAATTATGGAATATGAGTTCCGCTGTGGCACCAACGCGACACAAACGGCACGTACATCAAAAACGTTTACAGAGAGAACTGTATAAACGAACGCACAACCCGTTATTGGTTTTCCAGGTTCCGTTCTGGAAATTTTGATTTGAAAAATGAAGCTCGTGGTCGTCCGGAGACTTTAGTCAACAATGATGAATTAAAGGCGATTGTGGAAGCTGACGAAACTCAATCTACAGCTGAGCTAGCAGCAGCTTTTGATGTTAGCATCAAAACAATTTTGATCCATTTGCGACAAATAGGCAAGGTAAAAAAACTTGATAGATAGCCCCACGAACTTAACGTTCGCCAGCGCAACGTACGCGTAGAGACCTGCCTCGCGCTGCTCAATAGGCAAAGAAATGAAGGAATTATGAACCGAATTGTTACGTGCGATGAAAAATGGATTCTGTTCGACAATCGAAAGTGCTCAGCAAGTTGGTTAGATCCTGGTTCAGCACCAAAGCAATGCCCTAAACCAAAAATGACCCCTAAAATGGTCACTGTTTGGTGGTCTAGTGCGTGTGTGATTCACCACAGCTTTTTACAAAACGGTATGAGCATAACTGCAGATGTGTACTGTGAAGAACTGGAGACAATGATGGAGAAGCTTGCACATCGGCAACCAGCTTTGGTCAATCGGTCGTCCCCACTGCTCCTTCACGTCAACGCGCGACCCCACACTGCACAACAGACAATCTCCAAGCTGCAAGAGCTGGGGTTGGAAGCTCTCCCTCATCCGCCATACTCACCAGACCTTGTACCTACCGACTATTACTTTTTTTAAAAATGTAGACAGCTTTTTAGTGGGTAAAAAATTCAATTCCCGAGAGGCAGTACAAAATGCCTTTGAAGAGTTTGTTGCCTCCCGTGTAGCTGATTTTTACAAGAAGGGCATCAATAAACTGCCAATGCGTTGGCAAAAATGCGTCGATTGACTTTGAATAACAGACATAAAAAAGTTTAAAAAAATAAGTACTTTCACTTATTCCATACAAAACGGCAATTTCATAGGAACCTTAATATAAATGCGAAAGTTTGGATATTTGTTTGTTATACAAACATGTCGTAAGATTGATTTCGATGAAATTTGGTTTATTATATAATTAGATTATGACCGTACGCTACTTTTATTAAGCAAAGCACGCATGCGAAGCTACTGGCGAAATATTTATGATATATTTATATATATATCTTTTATCCTTACTACTCTCTGCTAAAACGAGTGATCCTAAGATATACAAGGGTCCTGAATTATTTGTTGTCAAATATAAAAAGCATAGAGAGCACATGTAATATTTACACCCGTCGTCCTAAGCTCAACACAAATCATGGGTCTCGACTTTGAAAAATGGAAACAACTTTAGGTCGCATTTCTTGAATTATTCTTGATTTTCCTCTTGGTTTTCTTTACCTATTTTTCTCTTAGGGAAATTTTGAAAATAAGGGCTGCGGGGGCAGTATTCTTTTTTCAAATAAATTCATCAACACTCCAAAACTATACAACATGAAAAATTATATAGGAAGGTGTAAGTTAAGCAATTTTTATATAATACCCACTTGACCTACTTTATTAACTCTACTTTTAAATGTTGACCCCACCATTTTGGCCACTTTGACAATCAAAATGAAAATATTTGTTTTTTAATTTTTACTTGCTATAGTGGTGGGCGAGTACTATCTAAATAGAAATATTATACATTCCAAGTCGATTGCTTTAGTAGTTGCCAAGTTAATAAGCCGAGTTAGAAGGACAGACAGACGGACACTATAAGGGTTCTGTTTTTAACATGTTGGCCCGGAACCATATAAGAGATGTGCTCTATCAGAACATAAATGCAAAAAATACACTCGAAGTGGCAACTTTAAACCGTAAATCATCATCATCATCGTCAGCCCTTCTCATCTCACTGCTGAGAATAGGCGTTGTCACCATTCGCCTCTATCCTGCGCTGTTCTAACCCACATACTACCTGGGATTTTTATAATGTCTTCGACCCATCTTGCCGGTGGATGACCTGCGTTCCTGGTTCCATCATGGGGCCAACGCTCAGTCAGCACCCTGCTCCACTTGTCATCACCGCGCCTGGCCACATGTCCTGCCCAACTCCATTTGAGTCCCAATATACGCTTGCTAACGTCTTGAACTTTTGGCATTGACGAATTTCGGTATTGGGGACTCGGTCTAGCAGTGTGATGCCGAGCACGGCGCGCTCCATGGCTCTCTGTGCGACTCTAATCCTGTGAACAGTTTCCTTGGTGAGCGTCTAAACCCTAAATACAATCCATAAATAAAAATTGCCGGATTCATTGAGGTTTTAGGAACAGACTTTTAGTCGCGTCCAAAAATCGCGTGTGATAAAATATTTCACTTCACGCAGGGTAGCAATGATGTATAGATGCTAGTGGCCGCGGATTTTTTACATTACGTTACGTACATTAGATTACGAAAGGGATTTACATTTTCACAAATACCTGCCGATTAATTGCTTACTACGATTTCTGCTAAAACTGCCTCAGCCTCTCGACACCTGATATTATCTCAATTTTGGAATATCAGTACATATTTTCTTTTATTTTACAAGCTGACCAATCCGCAGCTTCGCACGCGCAGTTTTTTAATAAAAATATTGCCCTATTTTTACGCAGTTGGGTAAAAAGTCGCCTATGTTATTCAGGAATAATGTAGTATTCTAATGGTGAAAGAATTTTTGAAATCGGACCAGTAATTTTTGAGTTTATTCGTTACAAACATACAAAAATACAAATCTTTCCCCATTTTATTATTAGTATGCATTTATTTAATTATATTAGTTACTTAAGTTCTTTTATTTTTCTATTATTCCTATTGTAATATTGTGTAAACGATCATTTAAAAGAATAATCAGCTTTATTTCTTGCCGGTTCTTTCCTGGCTTGGTCGCGGAGGAACAGGTGGTAAAATTGACGTTTCAAAGTGATCATTGTGATTTTAATGGAATGAATATTGACTATACTATATCAGTTACGTAAACAATATGAACCTTTTTCGTATGACCTAGTCAGATAATCCACCACGTTCAAACGTACGGCTTTGGTACATGGACAATGGACATAGTACGAGTACCAAAGCCCAAGTTCACGAAAATGACGTTTGTAAGTCTTGATGAAAATTACATTATGGGAGAATCTATCTGTAAAATTTTCTCTCAATGTATTAATACTTTAATAGCTTCCAAGCTTGTTTTCAATAGAAGCCCCATGCAATTTCTAGTACGGCATTCTACGATATTGTGGAACACACTACGTAGTTTACCACATTAAAGATTCAATGCCTTTAATAGAGACTCGATACTGCTATTGAAATGGTCAATTATTTTAGATTATAGAAATATACACAGTTTATCACTACATAGCACACATAACAATAGAGAATCATATTAATCATCATCATATCAGTCACAAGGACTCCACTGCTGAACATAGGCCTCGCAGCGGCCATCCTGCGGCTGATATTCTGTCCTTCCAAAGATTGTGTGGAAGAGATCGCTTTTAGCGATAAGACCGCCCATTGTATCGTTATTTATTGTATACTAGCTATTGCCCGCCACTTCGTACGCGTTGCACTATCCTAGAAATAAAGTTAAACTCGCTGTTGCAACTTGACTTGACACCCCATTTTTATCCCATGGGACCTGATTTATGGGATATCATACATAATAAATTTCAGCGAAATCGGTTCAGCCGTTACGACGTGATTGAGTAACAAACAAACAAACAAACAAATAAATAAATACACATCTAAACATTCGCATTAATAATATTAATGTGATATCCTTTGTTAATGTATTTTTTTTTATAAATTTAGGCTAGCGTTTGACCACTATCTCGCCTGATGGTAAGCGATGATGCAGTCTACGATGGTACACGCTTGCCTAGAAGAAACCTATTCACTCGTGACTTGAAGATCCCTAGGTTGTAGTTATCAGGAAACACAGACTCAGGCAAGGCGTTCCACTCCTTGGCGGTGCGCATACTAAAGGTGGAAGAGTACCGCTTTTTGCGTATTGGAGGTATGTCTACCATGTAGCGGTGGCGCATCGCGGAGCGTATGGTTGTCCGATCATAGAACGGGGATGGTGGGATCAGGTTGAAAAGCTCCGCAGCACACTCTCCAAAATGTATCCGATAAAAAACCGAGAGGCTTGCAACCTTTCGACGATGCTCGAGGCTGTGGAGCCTTGCATTTGCTAACTCGTCATTTAGTATGCAATAAGGAGTATATTATTATAATATTCTAATGATATCAAAAGGTAAATAAGGATATCATGAATAAAAAACAGGATCATAATTTCACAGTTTTGATTTTATCCACTACAACTTTCATATTAGGAATGTAAAAATAAACTTTCAGTGACAAAAACTGAGATTAGTTCGGAACGACATATTGTGAGAGATAAAAATAAATCAAATTCCTTCCAATATCGGGAAACATCGGGAGAGGTTTGCGCGAATATGAAGAACGTGAATGTTTTTCATATACTTCTTAATAAATTATCTGACTAGGTACGAGTTAGTTGCATAACCTACTGATCTGAATATTTTTGGTATTATTATATTTAATATATTATTATTATATTATTTATTTTTAATATTTTTTTTATTTGGTGGGACTGCTAATATTATTTCATTATACTGTTTTGGTTTCTCTTACAAACCCGCTCGTCGTTTTAGCTATTAGCTATGGTGTGTGTCATGGGAGAAGCTAATTTCCCCATGACACTATCGATAGTGTCACGGGAATTAACACGTTAACTGCGGGGGAAGTATCATAAACTTTCATCTGGTGCAGTGGCGGTCCAAATGCGCATCCATCGACCTTTCCGCAAGTGCGTATCAGTCCTTATTGACCTGACGCCACTAGGATAGTTTTAAACGTTATAACTTTGTGAATATATAGATAGATAGATAGATAATTTCTTTATTGCACACCATTTAAATACAAACATTTATAAGAAAATACACTTAAATAATAGGTACAATGGGCGGCCTTATCGCTAAAAGCGATCTCTTCCAGGCAACCTTTGGATGGACAGGATCTATGTGAACAAAATAAAGACGGCGGCGTAAATCCGATATAGTACACGTATATTTATTAAAAATATAGATAATATAAAATAAAATGCATAATTATAATGTATAATATAATCATAAAATTACATAAATATTAATATTATAATACATAAAATATATATTGCCATACTTACATATATAAATTATAAAAATGTAATAATTAATAAGTGGCCTAGTGAGCGATGGATGACAGATAGTGTTGTCTGACCAAGTTTTTAAAGATAGGGAGAGACTTAGCGTGACGAATTGAGACTACCTGTCTCAATTCGTCAGAGCCTGGTAGCCTGCAAAGTAAAAGAGGAACTATAAAATACTGAGGTATGATGGGGAGTTTTTAATTGAAGGGTTTCAGAGGAACGTAAGGGTCGAGAGTTGGAAAGGTGAAGAAAGTCAAAACGTTGTTTGAGGTAGGACGAAGTAGAAGGGATGAAAAGGATGCTATAAAGGAGGGAAAGGATGTGCGCATTCCGGCGAAGGCGGATAGGTAACCACTTAAGTCTGTGGCGATACTCTGAAATGTGATCGTACTTGCGCAAGCCAAATATGAATCTAATAGAGAAATTCTGGAGACGCTCAAGCTTGTTGAGTTGATCTTCAGTTAAATCAAGATAGCTGGCGTCAGCATAGTCGAGAATAGGATGCAATAATGATTGTGCAAGTGCAATTTTGGTGGAAGTCGGAAGGAAGTTTCGCAGCCGTTTAAGAGAGGCAGCTGCAGCAAAGGTTTTTCGGCTTACCGCTGCTAGTTGAGGTCCCCAAGATAGGTGACTATCCATGAGTACCCCCAGATTTTTGACTACCTTGCTGATTTCTATTGAAGTACCGTCAAATTTTACCTTTGGGAGATCAAGCCAATCGATTTGAGTAATCATCCGCGATATATAGTTTACAGTTTTTATTTTATACTGTTAGAATGATCTTGAACCCAATTTCTTTACGTTCGTTTCGCCTCTGGATCTGCCAAACAGGAAATAAGATATCAACGAAGGAAAGTGTCAGGTTGATAATGACTGATACCGCACTAAAACGTTTTTTTATAGTGATGGGACAGACAAAAATACAGAGTCATCGATAATAAAACAGAATTATTAGGTATGAAGAAATAAAAAATGTATTTATTAAATTTACATACAACTTATGCTACATTAAGGTATAACATAAGCTTGGAAGAAAAAACCTACGGAATTACATAAAAAGAAATCTTTCTAGAAAATAGGGTACCAAGTACGAAGAACAAGGGAAGTACCAAGTTTACGCTTTAGTACGCACAAAAATGAAAGGGGTTATTTTGATGAGCATAATAAATAAATTTGTGAAATGTTTACCATAGAAATGTAAAATTTATTTTGGCATGTAACACAAACACTTTATTAAACTAATGTTGTGCTATTGCATAATGCTTGCCATCTAACCACAGATACTGTATTGGTGACGTTTCGAGATACCTCTAGTTGTCCCTTTCTAACCCAAAACCCGCAGCCCTTTCCGAAAGAGATATCAAATCGGCCTTTATTTTTGGATGTCGATTGCAAAAGTAGGCATTAAGTTTTATATCGAATTAATCACCTAAACTTCGTCGATTTTCTTTAAAATTTGATAATATAACTAGTAGTTTTTATTCGAGAAGTATTTTTTTTATGTTTTGAGAAATTGTCACTTAAATATCGTCAGTATAATATTACCAAACACCCTGTATAGAGAATAGAGAAGATGGGGAAGTAAACCTCATCAATTAATAAACTATCCTATGTTAATTAGAAAATGTTTTATCTATCGCCTCATCAAGACAGAGGCGTTATTTTTGTAGAACGAGTAATGAACATGATTCTTTCAACGTTGTATTATAGTTTTTATTTAATGTGCTGGGAACCCAATGGAAAAATATAGAACAGGAAATATTTATAATTACTTTCGCTGTCATATGTATAAATGCGGTTTACCCAAGCTATTTAATCGTTTGTTCTAATACTTGTTGGGTTAATCTAGCTACAACTTGGAGGCCTGATGGAAGACGCGCTCGGGGTCGGTCAGAAAGCATTGGCGAGACGATCTAGTTGCCTTCAAGAGGACAGGTGGAGTGTCGCAAAGGATAGAGATAGATGGAAGGATTTGGGGGAGACCTTGGCCCAGCAGTGGGACAGTATAGGTTTTTTTTTATAAATTAAAGGCTAGCGTTTGACCACTATCTCGCCTGATGGTAAGCGATGATGCAGTCTACGATGGTACACACTTGCCTAGAAGAAACCTATTCACTCGTGACTTGAAGATCCCTAGGTTGTAGTTATCAGGAAACACAGACTCAGGTAAAAAAAAAATAGGTAAATAGGTTGACAAAAATACTTGTTCTTCAAATGCAAAGGAATAATTGTGTTACGCTTTTCAGCCGCCCCCCCCCCCGATATCATTTTCAACCCATTATTTTTTACAGTTTCTCTTTTGATTGGATAACGATAGAACGATAACCCAACAATGGTAAATAGTTAACAGCCTCAACCACCATTTGTATAATTTGATGTGTCTGTGCATTAAGTTAGAAGTGGAATTGCATATTAATATGCACGGCTTGATATTGTGTGGAAGGAATATTGTTCTCCGGATTATCTCATCAGCGCCACTAGCTTTAATAACATCTATTTTTACAAAAAAAATATATTATTAAGCGTACCATTTGGTAGAGCAACCCAAGTTTTTATTAAGTAAACATGTGTCCTCTTTTGTCCCATAAAAGTCTCATACTCGTTCTTAATAAGGATAGCCTATGCTTCTACTACAAATTGTAAGATAAGCAAGTGAGTCCGTATGGCATAGTGGCCAAACCGGCTAACCCTGATGTTAAAATTAAAATACAAAGAGAATTAATTTGACCAGGCTCGGAAAATTTGACAAAATGGGCGCGTGGTTGAGTGTTTGTTTTATTTTTGTTATTTTAATTCCTTGTTTAAAATTCTAACTATACCCTAGCAATATTATTACAATCTAGCCATGATAATGAGTAATTTCATTTTGAGCTAGTTTTTTAGCATAATTTAAACTAAAAATGTGTCCTTATTGGACTTTTTCCCACTATTCTTACTGTCTCTAGTTAAGGGAAAGACACTTTTGTTCTTTATAGGTAGCACTAACACTTTCACTACGCACACACTATTATTAATTTACACTACACTAACTCAAAAGGCTTAGTTCTCTTGTTGTGAGTGTTTATGTGAACATGAGAAAATGTTTCTTATCCTCCTGTTTACATCGCATATAATCCTTTCGATGCTTATTTTGACGAGAGCTAGATTTCTTTTAGACTTGTTTACTGAAAGTGGAGAATCTAACAAGAGATTAGCCGACGAAATTCTTTTGAGAATCATCTATTACTATGTTGTTAATTTCCTTGTGTTTACATTAAAACGTGTGTATATCAAATTCACCGGTGTTTTTGTTACCTAAAATCAAATCAAAAAACTAATATTCCGAGGTCGAGTGTTGTTATTCTTAACTTATTGAGAAATAATCAAACTTTTTCCCATTAAATCTTTATTTTGCCACAAAGCGCCTACGATTTTTATTTTATCTTATATAATAATTTACAGAAAACAGAAATATGATAGGTACAAAATATAGCGTTTTCATTGTTTATTCGTGAAATAAATAATTGATTTATATCTCAGAAGCAACAAAGAACATCTTTGAATAACGACGAAGTAGAAAAGTTTTGAACAATGATTTACAACAATACTGTGATTGATGGATTATTGAAAAGTTCTGTTTTCCGATAATTATCTGCCTTGGTAATTGTGTCGATACGCTCTAAATATCCTTTGCAAATTACGTCATTAATACATAAAGGTACGATCTCGTTATGGTCCGGATTTAACGAGTTGCAGTTAAATAAATAACACTTTAATCGTAAATCGATTATATGTAACGTTGGCCACAGCAAGTCACAGTTTTTCGCAAACTTTGTTGTATCTGTGTAACCAGTTTTTAAATTAAACTTTTAATACACTTAGGTTCTCAGTCACACATACATTTTTTTACTGTATAGATATTCGTTTGACCACAATCTCACCTGATGGTAAGCGATGATGTGGTCTAAGATAAAGCACAAAGATCTTGAAGAAACCTGAATAGGTTACCTTAAAGAGGCCCGGATTTTATTCTTTAGGAAAAGCATACGACGGCAAAGTGTTTCATACCTTAGCTGTACGCATCAAGAACGTAGAACCAAAACGATGTGTGCGAATGGGTGGTGTACCAACTAGGTACGGATGGTACTGAGCCGTGCGCCTTCTTGTCCTTGGATGGAAGGGAGATGGCGTGATCAGATCGGATAGTTCCTGGGCACATTCCCCGAAATCGGTAAAAGATCGATAGGCTTGCAACTTTACGGCAGTGTTCGAGACTTTGGGTCTTAGTCTCCACCATATATTGCTCACCTATAAGCCTAGAAGCCCTACGTTCTATTTGGCCGAACCATCCCAAAGGTGGCAGCAGTACTCCATACCAGACCGGACTTGTGCTTTGTAAAAACTAAGAAGCTGTTCCGGTGTGAAGTATCTCCTGACCTAGTTGAGGATGCCCAGCTTCATGGCAACTTTTTTAGTCTTAGACTCTATGTATGAACTAAAGATGAGTGTAGGCGTGAGCGAAACCCCTAGGAGCTCGAGATGACCTTTTACAGCTACCGGTACATCACGGAAAATGGGACATACTGCCAAGTGTGTTTTCCGAAGGGTAGGTCACCACCACAGATCTTCACTTATTACGATCCTGAATACTTTGCTTCATTCACTCTCACCGCATTCTTCGTACTATATACGTAGTATATTACTACGATTTAGGGTTCATCTAAATGAAGAAGCGCTAGGTTTAAGAGCCGTGTCAATGTTATTTTGTAAGCTTGCTGTTGCTTTGATTGCTGATGATCGTAAATAAATAAAACAATCGAATAATCTTTGCATTTTTAGAGGTTTTAGCATATTTGCAGTAAATTAGCACAAAAATGTACAGTTACGTTAACTTCTAGCCTCATTTTATGGTTCAGACGTGGTGATATGCAATGTAGTGGAAGCTGGCAGGTCTTGAATTTCAAATAAGGTAACATCGTCTAACGGCTTTCGACTACTGGGAAAATAGCTCCGTATAGGACGGGCTAAATAATCATGTCTTTCCGTATTTAAAAATGTATTGCATACTCCAGCTTCTACACTTAGAATAAAATGTAGCATGTTTAAAAGTTGGATTGTTTAACTTAGTTAAACTTAGTAATAGATAACCTATCCTATTATACTAGGGATTACCATAACAGAGGCTTACGAGGATAAAGGAAATACTGTTATATCCGTCAGCAAACTCCAAAATTATCAAAATGTATGACACTTTATTTATACAAGTACTAGTTGACCCGCCCGCGGCAGCGCACTCGTGGTTTGTCAATAAAAACATTACCCTTCTGCGCAGTCGGGTAAAAATTAGCCTATGTCACAATCTCGGTCACAATCTATCACGAGTATATACCAACAGTACATAGGGAGTGCATCTAAATAATACCTAATACTTTAACTCCTTACTTTATCCCCTTTTAGGGATGATTTTGCAAAAAAGTTGAAACACGTATTTCTTTATTTCTTACCAAAAGCCTTAATATGAATTTTCAGATCCCTAACTTAAGGAATTATAGATTGCCCATACAAACTTTCAACCCCTATTTCACCCCTTTCAAGATTATTTTTGAGACAAAAGATAGC
Source organism: Philereme transversata (assembly GCA_963924445.1). Classification (NCBI taxonomy): domain Eukaryota; kingdom Metazoa; phylum Arthropoda; class Insecta; order Lepidoptera; family Geometridae; genus Philereme; species Philereme transversata. The sequence goes on from OZ004344.1 coordinate 2,338,427, forward strand.
AGATGTCCTTATCAAGGATATAATCTATCTCCTTGCCAAATTTCATTACGATCCGTTTAGCCGTTTAGTCGTGAATAGGTAACAAACAAATAAACTGACAAACAAACAGAGTTACTTTCACATTTATAATATTATTATGGATGAGGCCGGCTCGCACGACGATCTCTAAACGTATTTAGTGAATGAATGTTTGAATTTGACGTATTTATATAAAAAAAATGAATGCGAATATGTTTTAAGATGTTTTCAAATCATACAAATACGTCAAATTTAAATATGTTTAGTCGCTAATTACATTTTGGGATCGTTGTGCAAGCTGGTTTAAATACGTTTAGGCATAGTTGCGCAAGTCGCCCTATATATGTGTCCGATCCCTTCCAATAAACATCCTATTCCAGTATAATTTATAGATGGCTTATTGCGAAGCGAACTGTTTCACAATACCCTTGACACCACAGTTTCCCCTAGCCATTGTCCTTCGTGATTATCAAGCTTAGCTTATGAGTAAGTGTGTCCTATACAAACTAGTCCTTTTGTGGGTTTTGCCTCTCTATTGGAAGAGCTTTCGAAGACAATCGATTAATAACAACCTATCATAACTTATCCTAGCTAAAAGCACCGTCCTAAGTGCCTGTGTGTTCTGTATTTTTTTGGCAGTAAATGCTTTTACCTATTCGTACATAAAAATAATGGCTGTAGTTTTCGTAAATTTATTCGGAGCTACTCCGAGTACTAGAACTCACAAAATTTAATTTCGGGTATCAACTGTTTCAATGGAGTTTTGTCTTGAATGTTATTATCTCCTTTTACATTACAATAGGTAAGTGGGAGCTCGACTGGTAGTTTCTCTAAGAACTATGTACCTATACTTCGATGTGGGTAATAAAAAAAGTACTCGGAGGTTTCTTAAAACTTGAAACAAATGCTTAAATATACAGGATGTTTGGTAATATACTGACGATACTCAAGTGACGGTTTCTCAAAACATAAAAAAAGACTTCTCGTAAAAAAACTTCTAGTTATATTATCAAATTTTAAAGAAAATAGACTAAGTTTAGGTGATTAATTCGATATAATACGTACTGCCCACTCTTGCAATCGACATCCAAAAATAAAGGCCAATTTGACATCACTTTCGGAAATGGCTGCGGGTTTTGGGTTACAAAGGGACAAGAAGAAATATCTCGAGACGTCACCAATACAGTATCTATGGTTAGATGGCAAGCATTATGCAATAGCACAACAATAATTTTATTAAAGTACAATAAGTTTATTAAAGTGTTTGTTGTACATGCCAAACATTTCACAAATTTATTTATTATAAAAATAACCCCTTCCATTATTGTGCGGATATTATCAAACAGCCTATATAAAACAAACATTTAGAACTCAACGGCTGGACCGATTTCCATGAAAGTTTTTATTTAGATAGATTATGATTTGGATTGAACATTGAAACATAGGCTACGTTTTCATAGAATAATTTCATAGAAGAAGGGTAATGTTTTTATGGAAAAACCACGCGTAAAAACAACAGTATACCCAGTAGTAAAAAATATAATAAATAAATTTATCTATCGTAAAAAAAATTGTGCTGTAATTGTATTACATAGCTCGAAAAACTGACTAGCGTTTAGGCAGAGAGGTTCTAAAGTGGAGCTGGAAAGCGCAGCGTAGGACGCCCCCCCCCCCTTCCCCCCACTCGATGGAAAAACGACTTGATAAGGATACAGAAGGCTTAGCCAAGTTAGATTCGATTAGCGATGACGCTAGTCGATAAATCCAAAAATGTATGGGATTTGACACACGCTATGGAAATATCACGTGATATATCGACAACAAACCTATGTAGAAATCGAATCGATTTGAAGCGAATGTAACTTAGCTACGGGCACTGGAAGTTGTTGGGTGCAGGGAAGGCCTATATTTTTTTCACATTTACCAGTTTACATTTTTGTCGAAAGGCTTTTTATTAATTTAACCCGAAATGTGGTCACTGTCCTCGTGAGACCAATGTTTGTTCTACGACTTTTCAAAATTCAAAGTTTTTCTTTGTAAGAAACAAAATATTTATTCATCTAAGTACAACACACGTAATACAAAATTGTATATTGAGGAAACACTTACTCAAATGAGTTTTGCATCGTTATGATATAAAATCAAATAATTAGCTTAACTCTGTAGTAAAACATCTTGTAGGCACATCTTCCAAGAAACAGCTGATTTGAAGGCGTGCTACAAATTTCATGATTTGTTTCAGAAATTATATATATTATATGCAAACTTTATTTTTATAAAAAGTTGGCCAAACACATTTTAATCTACTTTGGCGATCTTGGTGAAAATAGTTTGTATATAAATACCCTGCTATACATATTTGTACAGAATGTGTATTCCCAAAGGAAATAGGAAGTGGACACCGTTTTTGTTCAACGAGCGATGGAAATTCAGTCCCATTGCAACATTAAGTAAATGAACCGCGGGAACAGACCCCACTCTCTCTAATGAATTTTGAAAGTCCCACTCTAACTTTCAAATGGTCAATCAAATTAATTCGTCCTATAACCTTTCTAGGACCTGTATATGTATTTGTGAGCTTCCGCACGCGGCTTCGCACGTGTGGTTTGTGACTAAAAAGTAGCTCATGTATCAATCCAGGTGATAATTTATCTGTACACTAAATTCCTTCGACATCGGTCCAGCCGTTTAGTAACGAAAACGTAACAAACAGACAGAGAGACAAAGTTACTTTTTTTCGTATATTAGTACGTATGAACAACTTTTCATAAAAATTAAGACAAATATCATCATTTTCTCGGATTCTGACACCTCTGTTCATATAACATACATAATACTATCTGACCCGCCCGCGGCTTGCCACGCTGGAAATTTCCTGTTCCCGTGGGAATTTCGGGATAAAAACTATTTAAAACACTCTTGTCAAAGTGACGACACTTTATGTAAATGACTTGAGGTCAATGAACAAGGGTTAAATTATATGGATACTAACTGACCCGCCCGCGGCTTCGCACGCGTAGTTTGTCAATAAAAACATTACCCTCCTTCTGCGCAGTCGGGTCAAAAGTAGCCTATGTCCCAATCCCGGTCACAAACTATCTATATACCTACGGTATATCCTCTGTTCATTCCTAAAGAATACCTCATAATTTTAACACCTTACTTTAGGGGGTTACTTTACTCTTACTCTTACTTTATCTTACTTTTGGCAAAGAGTATCAAATAAAGGAAGTCACCAGGCGTGTTCAACTTGGATGGGCAGCTTTCGGCAAACTAGATGATATATTAAAATCAACGCATATTCCACAATGTCTTAAAACACGTCTCTATAACCAATGTGTCCTGCCAACTATAACTTATGGTGCCGAGACATGGAGGCTCACGAAGGAGGCTGTGCACAAAATAAGTGTAGCACAGAGAGCCATGGAGCGCGCCATGCTCGGCATCACACTCTTAGATCGAGTTACCAATACCGAAATTCACAAGCAGACTAAAGTACAAGACGTCAGCAAGCGAATATTGGGGCTCAAGTGGAGTTGGGCAGGACACTTGGCCAGACGTAGTGACGACAGGTGGACTAAGGCACTAACAGAGTGGAGGCCGAGAACTGGCCATCGAAATAGGGGACGTCCACCAGCGAGATGGGTCGACGACATCCATAAGACCGTGGGTTGTACGTGGTTCAGACTGGCACAGGATCGGGAAGAGTGGCAGAAACAAGGAGAGGCCTATGCCCAGCAGTGGGTCGACACGGGCTGAGAATGATGATGATGACTTTAGGGGGCGGGGGGCTCTTATGGATGATTTTGTAAAAAAGTTGAAACGGGTATTTATTTTCAAACCCCATAGCTTAAAGAATTATAGATTGCCCATACAAACTTTCAACCTCTATTCCACCCCTTCAAGATTATTTTTTGAGACAAAGTAGCCTATATCATTCTCCTGGATATAATATATCTCCTTGCCAAATTTCATTACGATCCGTTTAGTCGTGTAAAGGTAACAAATAAACAAACTAATAAACAAACAGAGCTACTTTCGCATTTATAATATTAAAACCTCTCTTACCTACCAAATATACAAAAAAATCGGTCGACCGCTTTCGGAGGAGTGCGACCACAATCACCGTGACACGAGATTTATTAGATTTCGAAGCACTCAGTATACAATTTAAGATAACAAGATAACATCAATGGAATTTCGATTTTTATAAATAAAACTTTAAGTACACAGCGCTCTTATAGTTTAATTTCTAACGAACCTACGTCTTATATAAAGTAATAAAGATTAAACATTAAGAATACCATACGGCAACGATGAGACAATAAAGTTAATATGGATGTTCTTTGAAGATTAAACATTTTCAGTATCTTTTTGGTTTGTTAAACAATCAAAATAACAAGACTATATCAACCCTTTTATAAGGATTTTCTTGCGAAGTAGTAAAGTAAAAAACATAATTTGAAAAACAAATAATACAATTTACGCACACTATATAAAAATACTCATCTAATAAGTATAAGTACGATCCGACTTTACCTAATTTCCTTCAGGTTTTTATCATGGTGCATAATTTGAAAAGAAAATTCTTGTAATCAGTGCCATGACTGGTTTATTTTGATGGATAGTACCTATCAGCTCTCATATCAGGTGAAAACGGCATGACGTTGCAAATATTCCGAAATTTACTTATCCGTCCATCATCACACGATGTAATTTAAATTAATCATTTTGCTAGTAGACTAGGAGCTGGGTTTGATATCCTTACCGTAAAACTCTACCAAAACCATACCTATTTCTTCCACCAATTAGCATTGCTGTGTTTCGGTTTAAAGGGTATTAAAAGGAAGTTACAGGCACATGAGGCATTACACCTGTATGGCTCAAGTTGATGGACGCAGGGCAGTGCATTATAGGGCACATTTCTAATGTGCCTGACCTACTAGACAATTCTCTGTTATAGGCGATGGTTACCACTTTACACCAGGAGGGCCAAAAGCTTGTTCCATCTCCATGTAGTATAAAAAAATAAAGTCTAAAGCAGAATTCAAGCTCATTAACTAGAAGCCAGACCCAAAAGCAAAAACTTAGTGATTGGTTAAATTAGCCATATGTTCATGATATATATAGGGTGTTCCAACAAGAGCACCGGATTTAAATTTGCCGCCAGTTTGTTATTACGAGTTGTACGGTGATTTTTTTTTACAGTTATCACGTACAGACCACGCAATTTAAGAATTTGGAGAAGTATTCAAACCAACAACGTTTAGTTATTGTATATTAATGTTATTGTACGTTTAATGATTTTCTAATTTGATGATGTTCCAACACCAGATCAGCAAATTCACGGCGCTGCGCATCGTCCCTTGGCTTGATTTCTTGCACCAATTGAACCTTATACGCTTGCAAATGCAGATCTTTTACCAAAATTCGTTGCATAGTGCTTTTGGAAATGTTTAATTCTTGACCACGATGCCGAATGAATGTTCCTGGATTCTCGGCCACAGATTCCTTTACAATGGCTATATTTTCGAGTGACCGACAAGGACGACGACGAACAACGATCTTCTGATCCATCAGCGTAAATTTGGATTCAAATTTTGTAATTAAACGCCTCACTGTCGATTCATTTGGCGCATTATGCGTAATTGGCGTACTGTTTTCGCAAAACTTTCACCATTTTTGTAATGTGTTTTTACAATAACTAAACGTTGTTGTATTGAATACTTCTCCATATTCTTAAATCACGTGGTCTGTACGTGACAACTGTCAAAAAAAATCACCGTACAACTCGTATTATCAAAATGGCGGCAAATTTAAATCTGGCGCTCTTGTTGGGACAGCCTATATATGTATATATATATACAATGGCGTAAGTCCCTGAGTACATGGGACATTTGATAGAACTCCAACTAAAAATCTGCCACTATCACTATCCATCAGCTGTCTCAAGTGATTTTATTTGGTTTTCTCTAGACAAGTGTGCTTGGAAAGATCCATCTTAGTCCACACCATTACTTACCATCAGGTGACGATGTGGTCAACGCTTGACTATTGCTAATAAAACACTTTGAAAACTAAAAACTTCAACTGCAGTTATATCAGATATTTTTCAAACTTGTTAAACTTTTTGTGTGTTTAATGTCTTTAAAATAGTAAATGGCTAGTGACTGGCATTCAATATTTTTTCAACACTTCATATACTTTAATGATATTCTCAAGGATTCAACAATACTTTTGACTCTTCATTGGTCTAAAATTCCGTAATATTAATACTACGAGGTAAAAACGAGATACGCGTGAAAGTCCCTCGCTGACTCACTGTCGATCATTCAACCGCTGCTGGTCTGACGAAGGCATTGACACTCTCTGTGACAAGCCAACAACTTGACGTTTCAAAGTGATCCTTGTGATTTTAATGAATAAAAATATTTGAATTTGAATTCAAAATCGCTTGGAAGTGTTGATACAAAAGTTTTAGATCTTTTTATTACCTACAACTTTGTCATTTGACTTTTTTCGATAGGACTTTTAGTTTTGCCGGAAATCGAGAAAAACCGTTTTTACCCTTAAAAACTCACCCCCCCCCCCTTCCCGACCTCAGATCGCCCGTAAATTATTTTCCTTTAATTTTTTTAAAGGCCCTGGTCTAGATTGCCCTCCATTAAAGTATTTCAAGACGGGCATTTCAGTAACGAATTAGAACCAGTTTCAATATTTTTTTAACTTAGATGAAAACCGCGTCATCAATTTCCATTTTACAGCTCTCTTTACCAAAAAAATCTTTATTCTAGCGCCCTGTAAACACTTAAAGAACCATTGCCGATAAATCACAAGGCTTTTACAGAAAACCGTATCTAAATCAGTCAACCCGTTTTGGAGATACACACCAACAAACTTTCACCCTAAACGTAAATATCTTCTCCGTTCCATCGAAAAAAAAATGTCGGGTTAATTCACTCCTCTGACTCCACTGACTCCCTGACTAGAGGGCCATCGTCAACCTCGATTAGGCACGCCTAGCTTTTATCCGGATAAACTTTTGGGATTTAGTCCCTGTGTAATTCATAGCCTTACTCGTAACTTAACCGAAACTTCGGATTTCCGATAACATATCTCGGTTGTGCTCTACATACTTAGTTCGCTGGATTAAATGATACTTTTGCCATAAATATATAGCTAAAAAATTATACATTCTTAGAAAAACGAAGAAGTGTACGACAACTAGTATAAATAGGGCTGATTGATTTTTTAAATTGTTCAGGTCAAATACAGATTTCAGTTCAGATTTGAAAGAAGTTTCTAATAGGCCATGTTATACGGAAATATGGCTTTGTTGTCTCTTCTACTGTTATCTCACTTTAGGGCATAGACAGGTAACGTAAAGTGAAATAATAACGGACGTGGCCAGGCCAAACTTGCGTAAAGCATGAACCGCAACGAAGCACCATGATATTAAAATGAATGAATAAATCGTGAATTTACGAGTACAAAAAGAAGACAAAATATTTGTATTGATTATTTAGTTCAGTGATAAGAACACATTTATTCAAAAGACAAAGATTGTAGATAGGCACTTTCAACGTTTGTAAATTATGCCTTCTCATTTCTTTCCATCCTAATGTTGCCTGAAAGAAATCGCTTATAACGATTAGACCACCCATTGTACTGACATAGTCAATCAATTCGTAATACTAATCGGTGTAGACAGTCTCTAGGAAAAATATACGAGTTGTAAAATGGTCTTTTAGCGTAGAATGTAAAAACGTTTGTTCGGTCCATATCTATATATCCTTCTAATCTCGAATTTTACGCAATTATGTATGGATTTCTTTAGTGCTTAGTTTGAAAATAAATTGAATAAAATATGATTAAATCTTCTATGCCAGACCAAAAAAACTCTTACTTTTAGGATTCCGTACATTTCGTAGGCAACGCGCCTCCGTGACGGTAGGGGTTGCTCTAAGGCAGGGATTCCCAAAGTGGTCGATATTCGACCCCTTGAGATCGAAATAGGTTTCCCAGGGGTCGTTTTTATCTTTACTTTTAATGTTTTTTTTTTTTTTTTAATAATTACCTACTTCAGTATTTTTACGTAATTTATATCAATAGTTAAAGTGAAACTTTTATTACATCGTCTCAAACTTTTTCGTCTGTGTGTTGCATGTCGCGTGACGGTCAGCCGCGGAGTAGGGATAAAATGAAAGGCGCTCGTCAGAGCAGCCGAGGCCAATATGGCGGCGCCTATAGTTCGCATCAGCTGACCGTGTAGTGTATAGACTATAACTCATTTGTGCCAACGAAAATTTTTAGTTATATGTCTATAATGTGAAACAAAGTTTCACTTTTACCGTGGTTTCATAAAACCACACACTCCTTTTTTTTATTAATTAGGTACACTTGATATTTACTGAATTTTTTGGCTTTTTTTTTATTAAATTTTGATGAGAAAATGATGTAAGTTTACTCACTTAACCAACCGCAAAGTTTTTAAATTGGTAAGTATTTTGTACCAATGGGAAAAAACTAGAGATAGGAATTTTAAAGTAATTTGGCTATAGGGGTCAGTATCAGTTCATTTTGGAATAGGGCTCTCTTGCCCAAAATAGTTTGGGAATCCCTGCTCTAAGGGCTCCATATGTACAGAAAATATCTCTTAAAAACAAAAAGCTTAAAATTATTTTCAATAGAATTTAGTTACAAAGACACGTCCAAAACTTACAATAAGCCCGTAGTATTCAATAAATACTATATAGGTATGTATAAGAACGTAAACTTTGTCTAATTATCGATATTTATGTGACGCAAGTGCTATTTGTTTAGATTTTTCACATTAACCAATATTTTTGCTATAAATCATTATATTATTTTATACCAATTTTTAAGGTCTGATATAGTCCTTCTCGCACTGCGCGTATTTTCACATGGAGTGACCGAGACAGATACACAAGGTAGTAATGGCTCTTAAAATTTACATAATACAATGCGTAATTAAGTTATTTTACGCGTATCTACGTAGAATATCCAATCCCATGCTGAATATACAATTACCGACGTAATCTAAACGAGTAGGTACTACTAAATATTAAAATTAGACACGTTTACATTGCTTTTAATTATAATGTTATGCAGGTGTGTTTCACTATTCATTTCTATATTTGGTTGCCTTAACGAACTTGCTAATTTCTACTAATAGCACTAAGGTGTACCTAGCAGTCTACACCATCTGTGTTTCATTTAAAATTCACTCACGTACTCTCGTTCATATCACAGAATAGGTTCAGAAGTTAGGTTCAATACTATGAGCAATAACAGGCACACATATACGCTGCGTACTGTTATATCCCTGCATTGTAAGCCGTTATGCTTACGAGACCACCATATGATCTTACACAGTATTCCATATTCTTTGTCGTTCAGCAGAGCCACAGACTTCAGTCACGGTCCGATCTTCGGACATGCGGTTGCGTCCAGGGGTATATTAATATCCGTCGTTAAAATCTAATAAGTAAAAACATCTTTATTAAAACCCCCTCGTCATCTCTCGTACGAAGATCTGGAAACAAGTAGGTCGAAGCCAGCCATGCGTCACACGTTTTGACCACTTTTGGCGAGATGTAAATTAGTTTTTGTGTGACATAATTAGTAAACTGGTTGTGACTGTACTTGTGACAATATACATTAAAATGTTAATGTGACAATTAATCATTCTTATATATTACTAGCTGACACGCTTGAAATTTCCCGTTCCCGTGTGAATTTCGGGGTAACAATTGTATAAAACACTCTTGCCAAAGTGACGCGGCACTTCATGTAAATGACTTCACGTCAATGAACGATGGTTAAATTATATGGATATTGATCATATAAAAATACCAAAATCGCGATTAAAAAATGCGGGGTGCGTAGGAGGGAGAAAAATACTTTACGACCTATTCTCATTCCTACCAAATATATAAAAAAATCATTAAAATCGGTCGACCCTTTTCGGAGGACTGCGACCACAAACACCGTGATACGAGATTTTATATATTAGAAGAAGATATTGTTGTGTATTCGATTGTAGAATATCTTAGGTGCCAGACCCGCTACGCTCGAGCGTAGGTAATTAAAATCAAAATCGACCCGAACTTTACTTCTTTACCTGTTTATTTTGTGCTTGTATCATGGAACACATAATGTAAATACATAAATTGTTTCTATATTTAACCTTGATTAACTAAGAATAATCTTATCCAGGTATTTGAAACTTTGTCAGACAGATTCCGCTTGAATTGAGCTTGAATTGGTGTAGCTATTTCATCAAGTGAATCCACCGATTCATCAGCTGAATCTAATAGATCCTATAGATACCTTACCTCAGTAGACCAATATATAGCTTTTATAAAAGCTATATACCGGTCTACTGATTCTGATACTGGCTTGGATTCATTTGATGAGAATATATTTAATAAGATTTGTTTCAAAGTATGCTTTTATGGAAGTCATATCATATGAGCTTCTATTTATTCTAACTTATACATTATACAACAGCGCAGTTATAATGAATTTCTGTCTTTTTGCGAGGTTGTGACAACAGAGTGTGTTCTTACTGTTCCATTCTAGTGAAATGGTACGGAACACTTTTCTCCAATTATAGATTTATCATTGCTAGCTAAATTTTTTTTATTTATTTACTATAATGTAAGTACATATGTAACGTTAATATTGTATCCTAAAAACCGTGCAAGGTTTGTCTGTGTACTCACATTCGTCGATATTATACGTATACGTTTTACATATTACGCAAGACAGTACCAACTAACTCACACAACCAAGACAACATAGTACTCAAACCGCTTGTGACACGCTATGCTTTATTAGCACCTAATACGCTACTAAATACATTATATAGTTGTATGAACAGCGGCTCATCCACCGTCGACCATCTCAACCTCGCAAGCGTTCTAGTGCTTAGCGCTACACGCAGCTGAGTTTGGTAATCGTTGTAATCCATACTTATAATTTAAATTCGAAAGTAACTCTGTCTCTCCGTCGTCGGTTTGTTACGTTTTCACGACAAAACGGCTGGAACGATTATAATTAAATTTTGGATATAGATAGATTACAACCGGAATTGAGACTACCCTTAATAAAAGTAGCCATGGAGCCTACTTTATATCCGGATGCACAGGAGGAGGGTAATGTTTTTATTAGCAACGCGTGCGAAGCCACGGGCGGAAGCTTGTGTTACATAAATGATACTTAAATTTAGGTATTATAAAACAATATTTAGTATTAAGTTCTTAAGACCTACATGTACTTTCTCAAAATCGGGAATTTGATACTTCTACTAAAGTATGTCTTTGTTAAGTAAAACAAAATTTTTTTGATGACAAAATATAACACGTTTATACACTTTCCCAAACGTCCGATCCCATAGCCCAATATAATCAAAACTCATCTAAAAATAAACATAGTATCAAAACAATTTCCATGAAAGAGTGAAATATTCCCAAACTCCCACGTCGCGTCGCGTCGTCTGTGGTTTAAAACAGAGTAACTAAAAAAACATAGCTCTCATGTAAGTATGAACAAAACTAACCAAATAATCAGATTTTTTAAATGGAATATACTTAATTATAGTCTTGATCCCACACTAGGATTCCCTACTAGGTGCTACTAGGTTTGGTGGGTAACAGCAAAGACGAGCCCAGTCCCGGAACAAATATTTGGAGATCAGGCAAACATTTTAAGATTTTTATATTGTTTCACTTTGAGGGTAACACTTTAAAATAAAAAATAATATGTAAATATTTGTCCCTCACCAGAATCGAACCCGTGACCTCTTACCACAGAGGTTCAAACACATTCCTGGTTGCCGATGAAATTACAGGCTCATGAGGCTTTAGACCTGTATGCCTCAAGTTGCTGCACACAGGGCAGTGCATCGTAGGGCACGTTCCTAAGGTGCGTGACCTACGAGGGAATACTTTGTTATAGGTGATGGTTACCACTTAACGTCAGGTGGGACATAAGCTCATTCCATCTCCAGGTCGTGAAAAAAAATAAAAATGTGGCACTCCGGAAGTGCCGACAGAAGTGAAATATTTAGCGCTCAATGTTTAGGTATGCAAAATTTAAAAGCAGACTACACTACAGATACTTATATACAGAGGTGTCGGTAACGGTAACGGTAACAGTGTCGCGAGTTCAATGATTTTTTCCCATTTCAAAAGATGCCCAAACGCGCCTAAAGAAGTTTTCACTTCAAAAAAAGTACTGGGCCCGTAGCCAAATTGCATTCGCTGCGAATCTATTCGATTTCTACATACATTTGTTGTCGCTGTATCGCGTGGTATTTCTATAGCATGTGTCAAATCCCATACATTTTCGGACGTATCGACTAGCATCATCGCTAATCGACTGTAACTTGGCTAAGCCCTCTGGATGGATTTAAATAAATGGGATGCCAAAAAAAATCGTTAGTTGAGTGTGACATATGGTACAAAAAAGGCCAAAAATAAAAATTCCGGCTACCAGGTTCAGTCACAACGATTTCAAAATGTTGTTACGATTTCAGAGAGGTAAAAATATGTTAAAAACTGATCAGATATAACGCCGATAAATATAGCCGGCTTTTTTTTTTATAAACTGGTTACTTATTTGCTTAAGTTGTTATTCAATTTAGTTACTCTGCTTGAAATGTTAAACGAACTTGTCTCAAAGCAATAATTTTACCTGACTTGTGTCTATATTGCTTTATAACTTGGCCTTAGGGATGGTTGAATCGCCCACTCGACCCCACCTACTTTAGATAGGTAAGTACCTTATACGCCGTGCCACAAGATATTTACTCCCAAGAGTGTGGACTGGTCTCTCAATTCTTTGAGAGGTGAAGTACCTAATCAATTGAATGGAGATCTAAGATAACATCTATTCTCAAAAGCCAATCTGTACGTGTACAGATTTTCAATGAGTTCTTACTCTAAAATAAAAACAATGTCGTCTACGTTTACTGAAACAGGCGTTACAAAGGTTTAGAGGGTTCTTAAAATGGTAAACCTGTATATTACCGAAAATTATTCCCCCAAATTTTTAACCAGACATGACATGAATACCTGCAAGAGTTAATTTTAAAATGTTTAAGAAAGCGCATTTGTATTCTTTATCTCAAAAATGAGGCCAACTTACAGCATCATTGAATTGCAACTTTTTCATAGCTTGCAAAACCACTCGTGGTTGCTTCGAAATTATAAAACGAAACATAACATTCAGTAGCTGGCGGTTAACTTCAGGCCTCATTTCCATTTCAATACGCTATATACCTAACATAAATTACTTAGCATTTTTCTCGAACTCAAGCTTTCCATTCCGACGATAAATAGCTAATTCAGAGTGAAATACAGATTACGGAATTAACTTCTGCGATTGGTCTAAGCTTGCCAAAATAGTACCGTGTTTGATTTTCTTTCAACTCTTGTTTCCGTTTATATTTTGGAATGTGTTCGTTTATTTCATATTTTTTATAATTGTTTTTATTTATTTGACAAAAAGTTACATACTGAGAGAATTACATAAAGCACTGTCAAACCCTAGAGGTTTGTATAGGTTGGTGCTTAGAGAGTTTAGCGACACTTGACCCGCTACACATTATTTAGATACCTAGATAAAGAGACCCGTCACCTTTACCTAAACATAATTACACATAACACATAACAACCGACCTACCCCCCCCCCCCCAAATTACCGTCTACAACCTGTTACCAAAAGTATGTACGTAAACATAACTAGTAATATATATCATTTCAGAGTCAGAGTCATTAAAAAGGAAAATGTCGTGTTCCTATAATTAGCAAAAGTTGTAGAACAAAACCAAACCAATAATACTAGTGGTTCGCCCCAAACTGAGATCTCGCATATCTCCCAAAATAAATATTATACTTGGGGCGACTTGCACAACGATGCCTAAACGTATTTAGTGGCTAAATATGATTTAAGAAGTTGACAAATCATACAAATACTTCAAATTTAAACATGATTAGTCGCTAAATACGTTTAGTGATCTTTGTGCATGCCGGCATCTTTGACTAATAAATTGGTACCACGAAATGCATAACCAACCTACTTGACCCACAGTTTCATTCAAATTAGATGTAACGGGGGTTCTTGTTAGTTGGATATTTTTTTTTGGGTACAAATGGCAGTTATTCTAGACTTTTGCCTATATTTGTGTGACTAAAGCTACACGAATACCAAATTTCAGCATTATGGGGTCACTGGTGTACCCTGTGAATTTTATCAAAGTTTTGTTTTTATTATGGCTAATAACTCAGAAACTACAAAAATTAAACTAAAAATAAAAACGGGGTTCAAATGTACTAATGAAGACCTTACATTTGACGTCATTTTTGACCTAATAGTCTAATTTTCATTTTTTTTACCCCTCTTGAATCCCAATACCTCAACAACCCCCCAATATTTTTAGCTCATTGAGTCACACCAAAATTGTGCCATCACTACCTACCTATATACCAAAATTCAAGATGATCGGATAAACGCTACGACAGTTATCCTCGGACAAACAAACATACATACATATATACATACATACATACATACAACGCCGATTTGCCCAAGTTGATTTGGAGATCTCGCTTCGCTCGATCAATAATAATCTATGTATTGATACTTAAGCTATTGGCGTCACTATCTTCTTAATCATAATATATAAAAAAGGTGGGTTTGTTCGAACACTTATAATTCGAGAACGGCTGGACCGATTTTCATGGTTTTTGATTTGTTGTAATTGTCTTCGCCCCGAATAGCAGAATAACTAAAGATTTACGCAAATATAATTATGAAGAAAATTTATTTTCTTATACATAGATGCGGCTAATGATAGCTGATTGACAATTCTACCGGGAACGTACATTGGCAGCCCGGGTCATATGCATGTGAAGGTGATACGAAGGTCGGCGGGTCAGCTAGTTTTAAATAAATAAACAATAAACAGTGTATATATTATACTTACATACTTTTGGTGCGAACTGGCCGACAGAAGCCCTACACCGGGATGAATGAAAGAAGGAGGCCTTTGCCCAGTAGTGGGATTCAACTGGCTTTATAGATTTAATAAGATTTCTCAGGGAGTTTACAACCACGCCCGGGCGCGAGATAGCTGTTTTATTTCGAAAACCTAATATTGTTAATATGAAATTAAAAATCAAACTAGAAAAATAAAGTAATTTATAAAGTGTGATTTTACGAAATTCTACCAAAAACGATTTGTTGACGATCATTTGTCAACGTTATAGTTTTTTGCGTTCTAGTAAAACAAGCACTATAGGCAGGCGCTAATGTAAACTAAAACACAAATGCAATGCACGATAAACAATACTCTGCAATTGAGTAGGTATGATGGAAACAACCTGAATACTTAATATCAGGCACTATTCATGATTCGCTACACTTTACAAACTGTTCAATTTAGTATTCTATGGTTGCAGCGCACAGCGTCACCTGCACTTTACGAGCCGATGCTAATTCCATTTCACTGGCTCCCTACAATAAAATACAAAAGCTCAGTTATATAGAGCAGAGTAAAACTAATCTACGGGATTAAAAAGCTATCATTTAGATAGGGGACACGTTTTATTGAGAACGTAAAGTGCCACACACGACACAATTTGTGAAAATACACTCGACACGGATATCGCTCTAACAAGTAACTTTTGAAACAAACGTAACCATCTGAAAACCAGCGCCGCTTACTATCCTCGAATGGTTTGCAGCAATACTCTGAGATCCACACAGCACGGAAGACCATATTATTTGTAATTACCTACCTATATTATATGTACTTAATTTTTATCTTGTGTGTTTCCTGTTTCTTTATATAATTTTTCTGAGTTGATAAAATCTGTATGTAAGTAGGTATATGTTTGTTCTGTATTTGTTCTGTTTTGAATAGTCTGTCCTGTTTGTGTGTCAAATAAATGTATTTTCTTTCTTTCTTCTTTCTAACTGACTTCAGTTATAAGAAAAAAATTTGAGGGTTGCCATCGATTTTTTTGGTATCCCATCATCATATCATAACTTGGTGCCAATGGGACCACCTGGAAAGTTTATTTAAACAAAATAACTAGTGGTTCGCCCCGAACTGAAATCTCACGAGTCTCCGATTAAAACAAAAAATATATTTGTATTCTTTGACCTTTGGTCCTAACAACTAAAGAGTTCCGTTACTTTGTAATGGATCTCATAATCAGAACCTAACCAAACTCTCATCAAACTGCCCTTGTCCATCCTTTCCAATAAAAAAATAATCATCGAAATCGTTTGGCGTGATATTGAGTTATTCGTCCATTTGTCGCGCACATACATAATAATATAATGCAAATTTAAGACTTATATGGTTTTCTCATAGATGCTATTGTCAGAACTAGACCAAATTGAAATGGGACCACACGGGAAGCACCAGATTTCAAATAAAAAAAGAATCATCAAAACCAGTTCACCCAGTCGAAAGCTCTGAGGTAACAAACTTAATAGACTAAAGAAAAAATACAGTCGAATTGAGAACCTCCTCCTTTTTTGAAGTCGGTTAATAAAGTTAGGAGAATGCGAGACCGTGCGAGTATTCCAATTGGAATTTAAAAGAGAATAGTTGTAGGAAAAGCTAGTGTTGCATTACATAGATGCGTACGTAGCTGAGTCTACGAGACACGAGCAGCCAACCGTGTCCGAGTTGGTAGGCCTTTGTTGACAAAGATGGACCCTGTTCTTACCAGTGTAAAAACTGCCTGTTCTTTAATCCTTATTAATTGCAAACCTTGTTAACTCCAAATCAACTTGGGCAAATTGGCGATGTATGAATGTTTGTTTGTCCGAGGATAACTTTCGAAGCGTTTATCCGATCATCATGAAATTTGGTATATAGGTAGGTAGTGATAGCACAAGTTTGTTGTGACTCAATGAGCTAAAAATATGGGGGGGTTGTTGAGATATTAGGGTTAAAGACGGGTAAAAAAACCAAAATGGGACAATCTGGTCAAATGGCATGTCTAGTAAAAGGTCTTTGTGAGCATATTTTGAACCCGTTTTTATTTTTAGTTTAAACTTTGTAGTTTTTAAATTATGAGCCATAATAAAAACTGAACTTTGACAAAATTCACAGGATACACCAGTGACCCCACAGTGCTGAAATTTGGTATGCGTGTAGTTTTAATGACACAAATATAGGCAAAAGTCTGAAATCCAGAATAAGTGCAACTTCTACCCCAAAAACACATAACTAATTTATAGGAGCTCCCGTTACCTGTAATTTGAATGAAACTGTAGGTCAATTAAAGTGGTTATTTATTTCGTGGCACTATTTTGATAGTCAAAGATTACGAATATTATTTTTTATTGGAGACTCGCGAGATCTCAGTTCGGGGCGAACAACTAGTATTATAAATTCGAAAGTAGCTCTATCTCTCTGGCTGTCTGTCCCTCTGTCTGTTTGTGTTTCGTTTTCACAACTAAATGGCTGGACCGATTTCGATTAAATAAGGTATAGATACATTGAGACAGGCTACTTTTACCTAGCAAAGGAGAGTAATGTTTTTATTATCAAAGCAAGTCAAAGGTCAGCTAGTTTTCTATAAATAAATAATAATAAATAAATATTGCTTGACATTTCCCACAGCGCTATCTAGCCCCAAACTAAGCAGAGCTTGTACTATGGGAACCAGATAACTGATAGAATACTTATATACATTTTTTTTTGTAAATACATACTTATAATATATAAAGAAACAACCAGACCCGGAACAAATATCTATAAATAATGCAAACATTTGTTCCGCGGCGGGAATCGAAACCGCTACCTCCTGCGTCTCAGCCGGGTATTCGCCCACTGCACCACGGAGGTCGTCAAAATGATGTACTTAATTTTATAAAATCCCTTACTTATTTTTACTTCGTACCTCAAAGTTTCTGTTGGTAGTAAACTGCACTCTGAAGATGACGAGCCAATTTGTTCCAGTTGGTGCCTTGGTGCGACCTTTGGAACTAATTTTTACAGGAGCTAAGTGCACTATTTTAAAGAAGCTTTTTGAACCAGATGAGTTAATAAAGAAAGTAAATAGTGAAGTCAGAAAATCTAGCTAGTCTTTTATTAGTTTGATGAGTAGATAGGTAAGTTATGTGGTAGATGGCATTCTTCTTCTTCCTGCCATTTTCCCACATAACGTGGGGTCGGCACAACATGTATTTTTCTTCCATACCTCTCTATCAGCCGTCATCTCCATTATCAGTTATTTCTTACTCATATCATTCTTCACACAGTCCATCCATCTCTTCTTCGGCCTTCCTCTACTTCTATATGCATCCACATTCATATCTTACACTTGGATATGAATGTGGCTTGGGATCGAAATTGCTTCAACTCATTCAAAAATGTTACAATTTAGATGTAATTTATTTTCTTTATGGTTGGTTCGTTTTAATGATACCTTTAGAATACATACATTTTAAAGTATCTTTAAAACGAACCAACCAGCGTTGTTTTTTTGCCTTTCTTTCCTGGCTTGGTCGCAAAGGAACAGGCAGTAAAATTGACGGTTCAAAGTGATCCTTGTGATTTTATAAATAAAAAGATTTTGATTTTGATTGACTCTTTTAGGCACATGATTCCCTCCGCATGACATGCGAATACTACGCTAGCCTCAACTTTTCTATCACTAGCGCTTCTTTCAAACTTCGTCTAATATCCTCGTACTAATTCCTCATTTTATCCATTCTCGTTACCCCACACATTCATCTCAATATTCGCATTTCCGCCGCGTACACTCTTCGTTCATCCGTCCCTTTCGTGCCAACACTCAGAACCATACATTACGACCGGACTTATGATCGTCTTGTAAATTTTCCCCTTAAGATTAAGCGGCATTCGAGGATCGCACGTTGTTCCTGTAGTATGGCATTGACATTCTATTTTTAGTCCTACGACATTTCAGCTACGAGTATATTATTTATCGTATTCTAAGAGAATTGTGAATGTCAAATAAGTGGATTGTTTGTTCTTACAATTATCATCTTTAAACCTACCCTACAGATTCTTTAACATTTTATATGTTATTAGCATATAAAATCTAGAATACAGTTGAAACCTAAGCAAACTTTAATTAGCAACTAGTTTGGTAAGTCAAACTATTAACTGTGTCATACACTTTGCGGAAGGGTAAGTTTAATCTGCAAGTCCTAAGTAAACTATTTTCGCAAAGGCTATTGCTCTTTTACTCGCAAACTGTAGTAAGTATGTCTTCGTAATAAATCAGTTCTATGCACCAATTTAACTTAATTTGGCCTTATCCCACGACGGCTTTTTGCAGGAATAGCGCCATCTGTTTACATTTAACGAAACAAGATAGTTCGCGACGCGGCCAAGAAAAGTCACATTCGCCGAGTTTTCTTTTTGCATTTGTCCGTCTTTCCTACTTAGTTCCTTAAAGAACTAAGAGATGGCGCTAGTAGACTTCAAAACAAGAACGACATTTTTAATTTTTTTAGTTGTCGAAAGTGCGTCTACCTTCTTCAAATTGATCGCTTTCTGCATTTTAGGTGTGGACACAGCGAACTCCATTTTAGTAAATACTCGTGACCGAGATCAAGCATAGTAAATAGCTCTGTTTATGAGGGGCGTATTTGTCCGGTCAAGAGGGACATTTGTATGAAACCAGTGAAATGGGGCAAGAGACACTTCCTGAGTAAACCTAAATAAATAAACCCATGCTTGATTTGGGTGATTTAAGCAACTAGGAACTTACTTTTAAACTAATTAAATACATAATAAACATTTGTCGAATCACCGATAAAACTGTAAGTGATAGACCCCGTATTTATAATAAATAAATAAATATTGCTGGACATTTCACACAGCGCTATCTAGCCCCAAACTAAGCAGAGCTTGTACTATGGGAACCAAATAACTGATATAATACTTACATACTTTTTTAATATATAGATAATATATAATATATAGAAACACACCCAGACCCGAATAATAATTAATAATAAGTTTTTTGTTGAAAAATTACTTTTTCAAAACAAGCTTTTATAAAATTGTTGTGTGTTTGTAGTTGTTGTGGTTGAGGGGAACGGGTTTAAAATTCAGTTGCAAGATTCCACCCGGACAAACATACATACATTGCAAGTTAATAAAAAGCTTGTAAGAAACAATGAATACCTATCTACTTTATAGTAAGTATTTTATCTTATTTTTTTAAATAATCATAATTAATATTTGTAATTAAATAATACATATACAAAAATAATAATTGCTTAAGGAAGCTTGTTAAAAGAAGCTGTTGAATCGTTTAAAGAACGTTGGAAACGATCTATTGAGATAGTTCAACTGCTCCAGACCACTACCAGGCGGTGTCCCCAAGACACTGGCGGCTTTGCCCCGCTGAATTGCAATGCTTACTTATCAATAATCTATGGTATTACCAAATAATTTTATAGTATTTCCTAGTTTCATATTACTATTTTCCAAGCAATCAAAAACAAATAAATCTCTTGATCGGAAGTTTACATAGAATATTTTCTTTGAAGAATACTTGGGGCTACTCCCTCCTCACGTCCACACAAACAAGAACAAACCCCATAAAACCCCGGAAAAAACTATCGTTTAGGTTTCCTGTCGACGTCACAGAACTACTGGGTTACCGAACATAAGCTGATTTCACAAAGAAACCAGAATGTTTAAATTAGTCTCTTTGGATTCATACCTACTGCATTTTGGTTCCTGTCGTCTCTTTTTATTTGTCCTAGCCTTAAAATTATTCAGATAACAATTGCTTTGCAAAATTCCAATTCATCTAAACTGTATGTTCTTACGATTATTGGAGAAACACAAGATGATTTGCTTACAGAGGCGCTCTAATAGAACTCGAAATTGTTCAGATATGAATTGCTTTGTTAAATTTAAATTCTTCTAAAATGTATGTTCTTATAATCCAACGAATATTAGAGAAACACAAAATGATTTGCTTCCAAGGCGATTAAAAAAAAATAGTTGATTGATAAAAGTATATAGGCCAAACTTAAGACGCTCAAATATGAGTGAGACTTATCAGCTACTCTATCTCTAACGATACGGCTTGCAACAGACGTAAAGAACGCCACACACGATGAAATGCTATAATATTTTCAGTTAAAATAAAATATCGCTCGCCATACAATCGAATGGACCATCACACACGGCGAAGATAATATATATTTTCATACATTGATAATAATATATATATCAATGTATTATATGTAACATTGCATTGTATGGCGAGCGATATTTATATTAAAATAAAATAATAAAGAATCTTCATCGTTTCTGACGCGCTTAAATCTCGTGATCATTATTGCGAAACATACTTAACGTATTCACTAAATTAATTTGTAAACATTAATTTTGTAATTTATTTGGTGTAAGTACAATAATGAGTTTATCTTTATATTTATATTTACATATTAGATATTAGGCCAATCAGTATATTACCATGCCTTTCAAAAGTTATCGAAAAAGCTGTCTGCTCTCAATTAACTGATTTTCTAGAAAAGCATGACATCTTACCTGACACTCAATCTGGCTTCAGAAAGAGTCGTAGCACGGCTACAGCACTATTGGACGTGACAGACAATATTCTGTATGCTCAAGACCAGGGAATGTGTACTTTGTTGGTTTTGCTTTTGATTGGCATTTGATGCCAATCAAAAGCAAGGCATTTGATGCAATAAATACGTCATTGCTACTATCAAAGCTGAGCTATTATGGTTTCGACTGTAATACTGTTAGATCGTTTAATAGCTACTTAAGCAATAGATATCAATATGTTGAGCTAAACAATAACAATAGCTCCTCACTTTGCTCGGGGTTTTCTCAGTTAAGTTGAGGTGTACCCCAAGGTTCTATTCTTGGTGCAATTTTATTTATACTTTACAGCTCCGATGTTAAAAACCAGATACTTAATTGTAAGTATCACATATACGCCGATGATATACAGATCTACGTCTCGTTCAAGCCCAAAGACATTGACAGAGCTATTGCGGAGATTAATGAAGATCTGGCGAGGATTTCATCCTGGTCAGATGCGAATAATCTTGTCCTTAATCCACTTAAAACGAAATATATTATCCTGGGAAGTAAGAATCTTATAGCCTCATTGAACTTAAGTCAGCGTATTTTGCTTAAGAATCAACCTGTTGAGCGTGTCTTTGAGGCACGTAATTTGGGACTTAATATGGATTCAGACTTGCGTTTTGAAAAACATGTTGCAGACTGTGTACGAAACTGCTTCTACAGGCTGAAAGTTTTGTACAAGATAAGACCGTATCTTAGTGAAGAGGTTCGCGTACGTCTTGTCGAGTCGTTGGTTTTGTCAAAACTTAACTACGCTGACACTGTGTATAGCTCAAGGTTGCTAGTGAGAACCGAACGCCTTATACAGCGAGTTCAAAACGCATGCGCAAGGTTTTGTTTTATTGTATCACCTAGAAGCCATATTACACCTTTTCTTAATGAGCACTTTAGTTTAAAAATGAAATTGCGACGCAAGCTTCATCTGGCCTGTCTTCTTTTTGGTGTCATAAACTACGGAACGCCTAAATACCTATACGATATACGAGCTAATTTGGATGACTAGTCGAAAAGACTGTGCAAGTCGGCAGTGCTCCAAGCAACTGTCTACTCAACGTCACCGATCAGAGAGCTTCAGGTGTTCAAATATGCGGCTTCCAAGTGTTGGAACAATTTGCCACCACCAATTAAAAATGCTAAAAGTGGCAACAGCTTTAGAAAAAAACTAAAAATGTTTCTAATGGAAGCCCAAATACAACATGGTAACATCAATGTCGACCTCTCTTTGATCTAGTCATCCAATTACTCTTCTTACATATATATATCTAAGTCAATATATTTTAAATAGTTACCCATATTTATTTATATATATATATATATATATATATTTATTATTATTTTAGAAAAGTATGTTTATGAATTTTATATCTACATTTTAATAAAATTGCACACCTTTTATTTATTCACTTCTTTATTTATTTTTATTTTACTTCGTCGCTGCTGCACTACCTTTTGCTCCCGGTTTCAGCTGAAAATCAGCGTTGGATGCACAACATCCAACATTATGCTGAGCTGAACGCCATTTTGGTACGCAGACACATGAGTCGAACTGTCTTAATGGATTCAACTGTTACTTATTATTGTTTCATGTGTGCCAAATAAATGATTATTCTATTCTATTCTATTCTAGATATCGTTCAAGTCATACCCTCTAAAACCCTTAGATCAAGTCTTTCCTCTGTCTTTCTGTTTCATCACGAACGATTGGCTAATATCTTAATGGATCTTCAATTGATCTGCTTAACCTTAATGAACTTGATGCTTTTTGGTCTGATCTTATAGAACATGAGTCTTGAAATCATTTTAGAAATGCTACTTGATGAACTGACTGCCGCGGCAGAAAGGTTATCGAGTAAATACTACGCACTGGAATGTGGAAAGTGCAGCGTAGGACGGCCTTTCAATAGACGTAATGAAAAGACGCTGGGAGCCGTTCGTTGGGTGGAAACCGAAAGACCGGTCGATCTGATTTACGGGGAGTCGTATATTCAGCAGTGAACGTCCTGTCTGAAGACAGATATAAATAAGATTAGAAATAGTTAGTCCACTATGATGTGAATGTGCCTTTAGGCCTCCTCCTGTCAACTATACAGGATAAACTACTTGGTCACTCGACACGGATAATGCGACACGAAAATAGATACGAGTTGCCGTACATTGATATATTGTTTGGGCGGTTATTTATCAAATGATTGAGGCGGGCGGTGCTTCGCACAAAGCCGATTCGTCTTTCGCTTCTTGAAAATTAGGATTATTCTCTTAATCCCAAAAAGGTTGCTATACTGGAGGATCGTTAGATTTTTTCCTCAGAATATGTAGATAGATCATATATAGATAGAAAATTCTTTATTCAAATGGAATTTGACTCCTGATTTGAAATTACATTCGCCACGAATCTATTCGATTTCTACATACATTTGTTGTCGCTGAATCACGTGGTATTTCTATAGCATGTGTCAAATCAAATACATTTTCGGACGTATCGACTAGCGTCATCGCTAATCGACTGTAACTTTGCTAAGCCCTCTGAAGAGGTTAAACATGCGACGAAAAAGAATTTTACAGGTAGTTTCACTAGGTACGAAGTAATAGATACTAATAAATAAATAAACATTGCTGAACATTTCACACAGCGCTATCTAGCCCCAAACTAAGCTTAGATTGTAATATGGGAACCAGATAACTGATAGAATACTAATATACCTACTTTTTTGTAAATACATGCTTATAATATATAGAAAGACATCCAGACCCAATCCAGACATAATCCTCGTTTAGAGAGCAAGGACTTTTTTATATACAGATTTTATATTTTTGTCGATCTATTTTAGAACACATCTACTTTTTTTGTAAGTACCCTAGGTAGAGTATGTTACTCTAGTGACAAACCATTCAAACATGTGAAAGCGTAAAGTAAAGCCACCCTTTCAGAGTAGATCCCGGTTTTGTGAAGGCAACGACCGCCCTCGCGTTTTTAATACATTTTCTTGGTTTTTGTATCGTCAGCGAGATAACGAGCGGCTGAGATATGCGGTTTTTAACATAATTTGTTGTTTGTCGCCTCTTTAGCGCGTCGGGCGCGTCTTTTTGACGTTACGTTTTGATAGGACTGGTGAGTTACAGGACCTCATAATATCTTTATTTCAGGCAACAATAGGAATTACTATGTATTTGCCGACACGTAAAATCTGCGACGTGTGACGCACTTGCGCTGTGTCGTATAGTCGCCCGCGAAATCGACAAAACAACCCACTTTTCGGCCAAAACTCTTCCTTTATAAAGGTAGAAAGATCTGTAGTTATTTGTAACACGCAACACAAAAGATTTGAAACCATTTTGGCGCGATTCCAAGTGTTCCACCCTTAACTGTACATTAGCCTTCTTCACATAGCCCTCTCCATAGCACGCTGAGCGACCTTGAGCCTTGAGCGTGTTTCTTGCCACTTGCAATAGGTAGGTATGGTAGTATGTAGGTAGAAGCCTCAAAATATTTAAATTATTAACTAAACATTGATAAAGCGTGTCTGAGTCTCACTGTTTCAAAACAAAACTATTGTTCTATTGCCAGTACAACATCATTGTCTTGCTAAATACCAACTGTGTCAATAATAATACAAATACAGGGTACTTTATAATATGACATACACGCTTCTACCCGCGGCTTCGCACGCGTTGTTTGTCAATAAAAAGTAGCCTATCCCGATCTTGCTCATAATCTATCTATACCAACTTTCATCGAAATAGGTTCAGCCGTTACGACTTGAAAGCAAACAAACAAACTCACTTTCTTATTTATAATAACGGTATGATAATAAAGTACTCTGTATCCTTTATATGTTAGCCCGGAACCCAGGACCCGTCATTTTCTTTACTTGCGTAAACAATTTTTGTTCCACACCTTCTGTATTTTTCATGTTTAAGAAGTATTTCTTGATAAAACAAAAGATTCCGACGAAAATGCAGCTAGTCAGCTAACCCGAAACTAAATATTTTAATGATTAATGAATTTTGTTCTAAAGATAAAAAACTGCTATTCGAATTATTTTCAGGAAAAGTTGTTAACTTTCATGAATAGAATGACGGCTTTCCGGGTTATATACCTATTCTGTAGCACCCTGTAGGTATACAATCTATGTATGTAGACTAGGCAGGTAAATATAATAAGAATTTCAAATAATGCAGCATGTTTTCAAAAAACATGC
Organism: Philereme transversata; assembly: GCA_963924445.1. Lineage (NCBI taxonomy): Eukaryota > Metazoa > Arthropoda > Insecta > Lepidoptera > Geometridae > Philereme > Philereme transversata. Next base: position 2,364,305 of record OZ004344.1, read on the forward strand.
TTCATCGTCGCTAAAATGGGCGAGATTTTCAAAAAACTCACACAATTTTATCCAAACATGGGTGTAATATTTTAATCAGCTACCATTTACAAAAACATACATTACCGCCCTTGGTAAAAGTAGGTAAATCTCTTTCAATTAAAACATAATTCACAACATGTATTTTAAGAATCGTCTACAACGTTGAACCTCGTTCAGAATTTTACTACTTTTGGTCACATAAAGCGTATAAATAAACTCGCAACCTTCTAATAACTGACTACTCCGCGGCGGAGTGGGCGAAAAGCTGGCTAAGATGCAGGAGGTTGCGGATTTAATTCCCGGCGCGGTAGGAATATTTGCAAGATATTTAATCATTATTCGGAACACCTCGCTGCGCTCAAAGACTGGCATCGCTGACATCGGTATCAAGGCTGCCAAGTTAAAATGGGATTGGGCGGGTCATGTCTTCCGCATGCAAGCGTAGGTGGGCTAAGGTTGTAACTGGATGGATCCCTGTGGTTGGAAAACGACACCGTGGAAGGCTTGAGAAGCGTTGGCGCGATGATGTGGATGTTTTTATAGGGACTAGCGGGATTTGGTACAGGATCGAGATAAGTGGAGAGATGAGGAGGAGGCCTTTGCCCAGAAGTGGGACAGCATATGCTAGATAAAAAATATATAAATACGGAATTTATCACGTACCGTTTTATCGGTGTTTCGATCGACAATATGTCGGTTCAATTAGTGAACCTTCATCAGATAAATCCCGTATTTATAATAATGATTGAAATAAATCACGAAAGTTTTCTAAGTAAAATCTACATATCTTCCGAATCTGGCGTTTTCCTATATATAAATAAAAAGTAGTATATTTACAAAACAAAATGTATTTAAGTAAAGTATGATATCAGCTATCTGGTTACCATCAACTGCCTCCGTGGCGCAGTGGGCGTATAGCCGGCTGAGACGCAGGAGGTAGCGGGTTCGATTCCCGCCGCGGAACAAATGTTTGCATGATCTACAGATATTTGTTCCGTGTCTGGGTGTTTTTCTATACAGGGTTACAGGAAAAATCGTGCTAGATCCGTTAAGGGCGTGGAGTACCCATCATTTCTGACTTATTTCACTATGAAACACCCTACCCTAAACTTAACCCTTTTCGAGATATTCGACTTTTAATTTTTTTATTGAAAATTGCCGATTTTTAGGCTACTAAATTTATTTTTGTTTATTTTGTGTATCTTATTATTATTATTATTGCATTTTTACATGTGTAATAAGATGCTTTAGGACGTCTATTATTAAAATAGTGCATAAGGTAATTGAATAGACCGTAGTAGACAAGTGAAAGTTAAGAAATAAAAAAAAATATTAGAAAGTTTATTTTTCTCTAAGGGATATCTAAAAAAAATATTATGGCAATTGTTCGGCAGATGTTTTTTAAAATATCTACGTTTCATCAGCTATCTAACGAGGTATAATAATCTAGGGTTTTATTCAAATGCATTGAAAAAAATTTAGTTTTATAGGCGACAGTGGAGAAGAAAATTTATACTTAGCCCTAAAAAGTAAAATAAAATAATAGGTAAGCATGAAATGTCATTTATTAAAGATTTTCACACAACTTTTTCTTATTCTAAAGTTCATGTTCAACATGGCCGCCTCTATTTCTGATACATTGTAGCATCCTTCTACGGAGACCAGTCTTTACTACTCCAGTGGTTAACGTGGTCCTCATTTTATTGGCTGCATCCACAATCCTTTCTCGTAAGTCTTCCACAGACGAAACTGGATTCAGCTCGCTGTACACAAGACTTTTCATGCACCCCCACACGTGAAAATCCATGGGGGTTAGGTCGTAGAAGACCCAGATTTTCTAAGAAATATCTTGTGGACGGATGAGTCCAAATTTGATAAAGATGGCATAACTAACTATCACAACGCCCATTACTGGGCCCCAAAAGAGCTAAGGAATACCAATATTTTAAGGATTTTCACGTGTGGGGGTGCATGAAAAGTCTTGTGTACAGCGAGCCGAATCCAGTTTCGTCTGTGGAAGACTTACGAGAAAGGATTGTGGATGCAGCCAATAAAATGAGGACCACGTTAACCACTGGAGTAGTAAAGACTGGTCTCCGTAGAAGGATGCGACAATGTATCAGAAATAGAGGCGGCCATGTTGAACATGAACTGTAGAATAAGAAAAAGTTGTGTGAAAATCTTTAATAAATGACATTTCATGCTTACCTATTATTTTATTTTACTTTTTAGGGCTAAGTATAAATTTTCTTCTCCACTGTCGCCTATAAAACTAAATTTTTTTTCAATGCATTTGAATAAAAGCCTAGATTATTATACCTCGTTAGATAGCTGATGAAACGTAGATATTTTAAAAAACATCTGCCGAACAATTGCCATAATATTTTTTTTAGATATCCCTTAGAGAAAAATAAACTTTCTAATATTTTTTTTTATTTCTTAACTTTCACTTGTCTACTACGGTCTATTCAATTACCTTATGCACTATTTTAATAATAGACGTCCTAAAGCATCTTATTACACATGTAAAAATGCAATAATAATAATAATAAGATACACAAAATAAACAAAAATAAATTTAGTAGCCTAAAAATCGGCAATTTTCAATAAAAAAATTAAAAGTCGAATATCTCGAAAAGGGTTAAGTTTAGGGTAGGGTGTTTCATAGTGAAATAAGTCAGAAATGATAGGTACTCCACGCCCTTAACGGATCTAGCACGATTTTTCCTGTAACCCTGTATATTATAAGTATGTATTTACAAAAAAAAACAAAAGTATATAAGTATTCTATCAGTTATCTGGTTCCCATAGTACAAGCCTTGCTTAGTTTGGGGCTAGATAGCGCTGTGTGAAATGTCCAACAATATTTATTTATATTTATTTATTTACCATAGTACAAGCTTTGCTGAGTTTGGGGGTAGATAGAGCTGTATGAAATGTCCAGCATTGTTTTTTTTTTATTTATTTACAACTAGCTTCCGCCAGCGGCTTTTCATTCGTATTTGTCAACAAAAAGTAGCATATGCTACCTATCCAGATTATAATCTACGTACATACTAAATTTCATCGAAATCGGTTCAGCCGTTATGACGTGATTGAGTAATAAACAGGCATCCAAACTGTCTCATTTATAATATTAGTGTGATAATAATTGTGCTCGGGTTAAATTCATGATCATTTCTTTATAAGAACGAAATCTTCCTGACTCTTCTTATGGAGTTTTCTTGGTATATACTTATTACTTTCAAATAAACAAAAATTTATCAAGTCGAACAGAAACAATATTACCCCTATTATATTCTAGAAAACAATATCAAACTGATTACATTATTGATCAACACCTAAGGCACAGAATTAAAATCACCATAATTTGTGAACTCAGCTTAAACATTTCTGAAACCACAACACACAATGCACCAAAAAAGTCCCATAATTTCCAAAATGTATAAAATAAAATACCAAAAGCGAGGTGCTCACGTGCCATGACTGACATTCGCTGCTCTGAATAAAATAATCTGGAATTTTTTGGACTGTTGTGTTATAAGAGTTTATAATAAAACCACAATATAAATATAAAACAGTACGGACACTTCTAATCAAAGTTAAAAATTACTTCTTCTGGTGTTGCTCATACTGTTCGAAGTAGATGTTTTTTATTTAAGTCTAGTTCGTAGCTTCGATTATAGATGTGTGCGTTGCGTTTATGCAAAATTGGCAAATTAAGCTTTAATTTTTCGAATAGTGCTATATTACATCGATGAATGATACGTATAAAATTAATAATAGATAAATAGTTTAACAATTGGGAGTCAATGTATGAAGACACAAAATGTTTACGAATTGCAACTTTTGGGTAGGTATATATAAGGTTTACGAAATGGAAATATTTTTTAACAACATATTTTTTTACATCTTAAAGATAGGTATTTTATGGTTTTCAACGCGAACCGTCTAATACTGTAATAATCATGGTAGATGGTGAATGTTGGTAAAATAAAAACAAATTATAGGTTTATGACTTGTTTGTACATTAGTTAATTTTGTTGTCAAATTAATTAACGGTGGTTAACGTTGTAGCAGCTACCGCATTTTAAAAATAATGACTTGCAAGCTGCAACTTGAGCTTGCAACCTAGGTATGTGAAGTTATTGCTTATCTTCTATGCAATAAGTGGGCATAAATATCAAACGTAATGTTTGGACTTGCCTCTGATTGCCCCCTTGTGGGATATCTTCACGGGTCTGCGTACTGATTAGGGGATTTGAGAATGTCCACCATGGAAGTTAATGTATTTGGTTAGACAACATGTTGAAGACAATTTATATTTATATAAATAATGCTAGGCACTTAACAATCCAAAGTATCTCTATTATCAAATTCCCCAACGATCACGTAGCAATATTCATAATAACCAGACAATGTGATAAATAATGAAGTTTAGATAATAATTAATTACTTGGCCCAGTATAGCTTGGAATTATTCATAATGCCCTCATTAATCACTTGGTCCGTAACATATGCAATACACACAGCTTATAGGCATAGTTTTTTTGTTGAGCTCATAAAACAAACATGACTTTTTAGGTGTTTTTTTGTTTGTGACTACTAAAAATTAATAGCTTACTATGATATAGTTTAATAATAATCAACTATTTATTTCAGGCAACAAATTACAACGAGTTATAACCCTTACATCTGGTTAGGGGTTTTCTCTTATTTGTCAGTTCAGTAGTGTAGTGACCCTACTGTATAATTGGTGCTTCGTAACAGAGGTGTCGGGTTATAAAGCGTGCACATAACGGTTACAAAGACTCCGAAAAACAAAACAAAATTGTAATTGTCGGGTGCACGTGATGTCGGACGCATTGGTGCCTTCAATACTATCACATCTATTAATATTGCTGTTTTCATGATTTTGGGCACATTTTAGTTTTTTTGAGAACGAAACTGATGAAACATTTAGCTTTAAATGTAAAATTATGATATTCATATTTAGAATTTTCGGTCTCGCTTATGAGGGAGCTTAAATGTCTGTTACGCTTAAATTTTACTCCATATTTTTATTTCCAAATCCAGTACTGTTCAGCCTAGCTACGGCATGGATAGGGCGAAAAATACTGCATTCTTAATTAAAGGTTACACATACCTATGTTTAAACTTTTTTTTTTAATACTTGTTATTTGTTGTGAAATTATTGAGTATTTTGCATTTTTCGATAGAAGTTTGTACCCAATGTAATAGAGCCGTTAGTACAATTTTTCGCTTTACCACAAATTAAATCAAATACATAAATTCCTTAATAATATATTAATATTTTAATTCAGGCAGCATAAACAATGCCCTTCTAATTTAGTTTTAGATACACACAGAAAATAATATAAGATAAAATAAAGAACAATTATAAATAAACACGAATAAAATAGTGATTTGATATAATATAAGTTAATAGTTTCATTGTCGGTTGAAACGCCGATAAAACGGTACGTGATAAACCTTTATTGATAATAATTAGTTTATGCTAAAATCTTCTGGAGAGTGACAATTTATTTTTGTCATCTTATCAGCTATATGCCCCCATATACAGTTCCAGAGCGACCGTTCTTGCGCGTTCTGCACCCAAAGGTTCTCTGAAAGCAACAGTTATTCTGTCTTCTTCCCATCTAGTAAGGGACAGTCTTGATTCTTGGTCAGTTCGTGGTCTCCGATCGAGAACACGCTAGCCTATAATTATTTAAAAAAAAAGTGGCACTCCGGGAGTGCTGACAGAAGTTAAAACTTGAATAAAAGCAGACTACACTACAGATACTTATATACAGAGGTGTCAGTAACAGTCAGTGACAGGTGTCGGTAACAGTGTCGCGAGTTCATTTTTTTTTCCTACCTCAAAAAATGCTAAACGCGTGTAAAGAAGTTTTCACTTCAAAACTTTTCTGCCTAACAGCAGTCAGTATATTCTAGTTAAAAGCAATATTTCAGTTTATTATTTCTGTATAAGAATAAACACTAGAATCTAAGCCGCTACGCAGATCTACAAACAAACATGCCTGGTTTGTTTCAATGGGCTCCATTTATTCGGTAGATATTTATTTTATCACTATAAAATTCGGGTTCAAGGCTGTTGTAAATCGATCTAACAGGAAGATTGCGGGTTAAAGTCCCCACCGCTTGAAGTTTTTACTATTTAGATAGGTACTAGTGGAATAACTAGAAAATATTATCCAAGGATAAACTATTAACAAGGAACTGTCTCCAATTCTGGTATGTTTATATATTCTGATCGTATTTCACCTTTCAGTTACGTCAAACGTTGCATTGTTGACGTGATTTGAACGATTACGATTTTTTGATTTGATTTATATTTCCTATATAAAAATAATAAGACACACTGAGTATCTAATCGCCTTTTCTTTCATTTGTTGACAGAATAATACATACAGGTAGAATAATAGAAAGAAAATAATCGAAAATTCTTTATTGATCGCCATAAAACAAAACAACACCTACAGTTGGAGTTAATTATCGCTTATTTACATAACATCATAAAAAATAATTAATAGATTAATTTGTAAAATATTTTCTTTAAACGATTATTTTTAGGTATGACTAAAACGTGCGACGACATTTTCTTACCCAATAACAGCACAATAACACTTTCGTTGACAATAGTTCGTTACCGACATTGTACTCCGATCAATTTTGGAGCTCGTAGCAATAAACACTCAATCTGGCATGGGCGTTGGTGGTGTAAATTGTAATGGTCAGCATAGTTGCCTTCCAAGCAGTTGATCCGGGTTCGATTCCCGGCCAACGCATATTTTTTGCGTTCGACGGGAATCGAACCGTTCATATTTCAATATCACACTTTTTTACGCGAAAACTTGCATTTATGATTAGCATAGATGTTTTGAAACCGAATCCTTTACTAATCCTTTCCTATTTGATTTCCTAAAGAAAAGGCAAAACATCAAAGCGAAAGCTTAACTACGAATTTACCTACCGAAAGTTTATAAAAATATGTTATATGTTATGTATGTTATACGCTTGGCATTCTTGGCAATGCTTTTACGTCAGTTGATGAGTAACTAAATATTTTTCATGGGAGCACTCAACTGTATCGAATTACATGATCCATCAACTTGGTTCCATACGAAAGGTAAATGAATTCAGGGCGAGTACGACTCAAATAAGCAAACATCAATAGTTTTCGAGAGCGTTTTCCTTGAGTGAGCAGCGAGCTCACGATCAAGATCACGAAAACTATTGCCGTGTCAAATAGTACTAAAGGCACATACAGGAAATAGTAAGCACACATTATGGGCCCCACACACCTCAGCAATTTATTTGCTCAAGTCTGGCCTGTGCAAGCCTCTTTGAGAAGAATTTATTTAAATTTCTAGACTTGTGCAAAGCTTGTGCAAAGAAATCCTTGATGTGGGGGCTCCATTACTTTATCAGTAAGTACTTAAACATTGGAAATGGTGAAATAGTCCAAGTCCATAATGATTCATATGCATGTGCATCGATGTTCATAGGCTTCGATAAATCCTATTGATTTATATAGCGCACAAGTACTTACAGACTCGCATACTATTTAGTAGTTTACACGTCCCCAGTGCTTATGGCAAATTACCCGTTTAGTGTGGTTTGTTAACGTGAAACGTTTTGGGACATATTTTATGACTTATGTCGAACTTGATATTAACTAGTGGTTCGCCCCGAACTGAGATCTCGCGAGACTCCGATAAAAACAAAATAATATTATTTGTAATCTATAACTATCAAAATAGTGCCATGAAATAAATATCCAACTTACTTGACCTACAGTTTCATTCAAATTACAGGAAACGGGAGTTCATGTTAATTGGATATTGTTTTTTGGAGTAGAAATAGCAGTAATTCTGGATTTTAAACTTTTACCTATATTTGTGTCACTAAAACTACACGCATACCAAATTTCAGCACGGTGGGGTCACTGGTGTACCCTGTGAATTTTGTCAAAGTTCAGTTTTTATTATGGCTAATAACTTAAAAACTACAAGGTTTCAACTAAAAATAAAAACGTGGTCAAAATGTACTCACAAAGACCTTTTACTAAACGTGCCACTTGATCGGATAGTCCCATTTTGTTTTTTTTACCCCTCTTGAACCCCACATTTTTAGCTCATTTAGTCACAACAAAATTGTGCCATCACTACCTTTATACCAAATTTTACGATGATCGGATAAACGCTTCGAAAGTTATCCTCAGACAAACAAACAAACAAACATACATACATACATACAACGCCGATTTGCCCAAGTTGATTTGGAGATCTCGCTTCGCTCGATAAATAATGTTCGTTTTGTCAGATTTTTCATAAAACCAAACAAAAAGCTACAACCCAAGATTCTAACATACATTTTACAGTTCATTAGTAAAAGATTGTTTTTATTTATTTAAAGTTAATTAATTTATTCTTTAATTTTTTCATGAATTTTGCATGATTGTATGCTGATCATGGCTGTACTTACATTATTTATTACTAACCTATGTTTCGCAAATTAACGTTTTACACGGTCAGTCAAACAACTCTACATATCATTCAAACTACCTACTCTACATGTCAGTAAAAATAACACGAAACGATGAAACTTACAATCAACAAGGCATTGGTGCGTTAAGAGATCTGTATCAACGGCAAGACTGATTTGGAAGCGATAAATAAATTAAAGTTGAAAAAAGAACCCTATTACAAATACTTGATGTTTTAAATTGCGAAAAACAATTCACGACTACCCGCGCACTACGCTGATATACTGAGCAGCCAGCCGATAATCACGCACGATCTACTGACTGCCGCGACTAACGAAATTCTTGACTGCAAGTGCTACAATAAAGTATATACTTTTGAGCTACGCTGCTGACTGCAACTGCCGACCGCAACTTTTTAACAATAATAAAATCGACTTAACCAAACTACTGAACTGATTTTGATGATATCTCTATGAACCAGTATGAAAGTATACCCTTTCAAAAAAAATAAGATTTTTTCATATGATGAATGACGGAGTTCTGAAGTAAAAACCTAAAACAATTATGCTTCCCTATAAAATTTTAGGGTTGCTCTCGATTTTTATCGATGCTCCAATTAACATGACTCCCGTTACCTGTAATTTGAATGAAACTGTAGGCCAAGTTATTTGCTTATTTTTTTCGTGGCACTATTTTGATAGTCAAAGATTACAAATCATATTTTTTTGTTTTTATGGGGACTCACGAGATCTCAGTTCGGGGCGAACCACTAGTCTTAAATTAAACATCAAAATAATTCATAAACCTAAACAGAAGTAGCTAAAACCACCCGCTAATGTGTTAGTAAAACAGCGGTTGTGGTTCTAAACTAAATGACAATCAATCTCTAAACACTCACAAAAAACAAATGAACATGTAAGTGGCCACCTGTCATGCTGTCGTTTATTTCAATCTACTATTTTGAAGTCATCCGTTATAGTCCGAAAGCTGGTATTAATGTTCCTACCTAATACAAACAATTTTGAGATTGTGAATCCTGTTACTCTTAGCATCATGTGAGTGCGACAGTTCTGTTAGAAGTATTTATACGGTCGAATATAAGGTGCGATTCATACAGGTAGGTAGGTTTCATTAAAACTTGTGTGTACTTATGTACCCACGTAAGAAGTTATAGGTACTTCTTTGGCATACCAGAACAAAAACAGCTAAAGATTTCATCCCGTATGTTACAACACTTTGTTTGCAAAAGGAATGATAAATTAATAAATATAGTAATGAGTTTTCACGGATACTTGAGAGACAGTTATCAGCTAACTTCATCATGTCGCTTTTTGGCTGTCGGTGTGCGCGCGCATCGTAAAAATTTTACGTTCATATTTTTATCTAAACGCGCCAAAAGAAGTAGTACCTAGTTAGTAACTTCAAAAATTGGATTATATTTCCATGAAAGAATGTTACAGAAAAACTTTTGGAAAATAAGACAAAATTGCCACGTAGGTACAAAGAATAGCCTGCTCATGAAAAATAAAATTCAGTATCGCTCCCGAGCTATTACAAATGAGCGCAGTGAAACGGAACTTTAAAAGCTTTAAAAGTTCAGTTATTAACTGCCTGATAACATCTCACCTGTTTTGACCACACACATAATGTAGATACCGATAATGTATGTTTAAAATTATGTACATGTAACTGCTCATATTATCTTAACAAGTAGATATTCAGTTAAATACAGGTTGGCGATGTTTAATGTTCCGGTAATTACCTATAGCAAGTAAGGTTTTCAGAGCAGCTTCATTTGCATAAATGTTTGTAATTTTTGGTTCCACCAACCCAAACTGTTGGTAAAGACATTGAATGTCCAGTTCATTAGGTATTTTTAGTTTTTGTTGGGTACAATATTATAAGTGTCGTTCATGTCACATTTGAAGACGTCCCATCTGCTTCAACGCGTTTTATGATGAAGATGCACAAAATATAAAACGATCTGTATTTTTCTAGGTTAACTGTTAGGCTCTGGCTAGATAGAAAAGGCGTAATGCGAGAACGAGGCAAAGACGTGGTGTCTAATTTTTTTTTTACTTTGTCCTTTCCTTTGGTTTCTTTGTAGGTTTTGCGTCGCGTTGCTTTCCAACCGACTTCAAAAGAGGTGGAAGTTCTCAATTCGGCGTTTTATTTGTACTTTTTTACACGATATCTCAGTCAGTTGAAAACCAATTTGAATCATTATTTTTTATTCTATAAGGTGTATCTCCAGGGGGGTCCCAAACATGGTTTCGTGTGGATCTGACTTTGAGTATCCTGACACTTGATGGGATCTGATAATGGAGTACGACATAGAAACCGTAAACTCCTAAACGGATGATAAAAAACGTATCGCGATTTAGTTATTGTTTTAGAAATCACAAGGAAACATCTATTTGGGGCCATACCAGTGATCAATTGTTTTTTGTAAGTTTAAAAGTATTGAAGGGATGCACGTATTTGTCTCTTCCTTGCTTTACGTTTCTTGTATCTGGCCTCCACCTTAAACAGGAAAACACACTTTCTCATTTGATATCTAATTATTCAGATGTCTGAGACTGTTGGAACCTTTTCAATCTCCATTAACCAATGGGACTTGATAAGTGCTCCCCCAAAGCACAACCAAAGTGTGTGAAATCGGCGTCTTATTACAAAACGATACAACGTCCACAGAAGAGCTTTGAAACTCTAAACTCAAGGAAGTGCTATAAGGTATGCTTACATTTGTAAGTGGAGCGGACTCTGTATAATCTTTTGACAAAATTAATTTTGTTGAGTTATTGGCCAACGCTTGGCTAGACGGAAAGACGGTTGATGAACGAAGATAGTGATCGAGTGGTGGCCACGTAATCGTGGCTCGTGCTATAGATTACTATAAATAACTAGATTTGACTGGTGCTGGTACACCAGTGAACCCACAGTGCTGAAATTTGGTATGCGTATAGCTTTAGTGACACAAATATGGGGAAAAGTCTGAAATCCAGAATGACTGCAATTTCTACCCCAAAAAATATTTACCAATTTACATGAACTCCCGTTACCTGTAATTTGAATGAAACTGTAGGTCAAGTAATTTGGTTATGTAGATAGTCAAAAATTAGGTACAATTAATATTTTTTGTTTTGTTATGGGAGACTCGCGAGATCTCAGTTCGAGGCGAACCACTAGTTGTAAATGACAGTATCTAAATTTCGTAGAAAACTACACCACGAATTCAAGTTTTTGTGCAATCTTTCAATATAGGTACGTGGATTAAACTATAAGGAGTTATACGAACAGTGTTAAAGAGTAAAAAGAAAAGTATATATATTTTCTACTTAGCATAACTGACCTTTAAAATTTTTTTCACCACTCCTGGGTCCCGTTCCGCTCCGCAATGGAATACAGGCTTATAGTCACTAGAAATAAAATGGCAAAGGAAATCACTGGACGGTGAAATCTGAGCGTTGCACCCGACTTTGCAATTTGTACAAACTTATAATAAGAAAAGTTGCAGAGTAATAACGTAATGAGGTGTGTCAGTTTGCATTTGGACGTAAATTTGAATTATGATAGGAAATAGCAAGTACTAGTATAGTGTATACCTAAGTAGCACTGGTATACTTCAAAAGTACATTTGAGGTGAGGTCCTACAAATACCGATTGCAATATTATATTATGGACAACATTTTTAGGGTTCCGTACCCAAAGGGTAAAACGGGACCCTATTACTAAGACTCCGCTGTCTGTCTGTCCGTCTGTCACCAGGCTGTATCTCATGAACCGTTATAGTTAGACAGTTGAAATTTTCACAGATGATATATTTCTGTTCCTGCTGATAAAAAATACTAAAAACAGAATAAAATAAATATTTAAGGGGGGCTCCCATACGATAAACGTGATTTTTTAAATCGTTTTTACTCGATATTGATAACGGCAACAGGTAGACGCTTGAAATATTCACAGAATATTTAGTTATATATTCACATTAAAAATAAATAATTAAATTAAAATAAAATTAATATTTAAGGGGGCTCCCATAAAACAAACGTGATTTTTTTTTCGTTTTTATAGATAATGGTACGGAACCCTTCGTGCGCGAGTCTGACTCGCACTTGGCTGGTTTTATTAAAATTGCAATTTCTGCTTCTATATGTATATTTCCAGCCAATCTCAGCATCTTAGGATCTTTATGGAGTGCTTAAAAGAAGTTTGGGGGTAGGTATCACTAGTTTTGACAGTTTTTCGGCAAACATAGTTAATAAAAACGAAAATATACGGTTATCTGACGCTACATTTACAAAGCATTAATATCATCATTGATTCTACAAAGTAATTGTTTTATCAGAGAATAGGTGAATCAGTTGTTACAAAAGATCGCAGAGTTTGATAATCTTCTAAATAATTATAACTGTATGCGGTAAGCAAGTATCTTTGTGCCATTTTTTCACTAAATTCTGGAAAGACACGATTTAATTCCGGCTCCTGTCAAGCCAAGTGGCTCTTTCAACTGACGTAAATTAATGAGTCAGTTTTAAAATGCGGGACCCACAATGGAAGAACTCGATTAATATCACGGTCTCTTGGGCTATTTTCATGCATTTGCAAATTCCTTCATTTAGTACATAACTCGAAGTTTTCAAATATTTTTTAGTGTTTATTTCTATTAATAAACAAAATAGCTATCAGTTAAAACAGTTAAAACAAAAAAAATAAGATTCATATAAATTACGTTAAATCGCCATAATTTTTTTGATTTGATTTTTTGATTTTTGATGACAAAGTTTTTGATGAAATATTTATTCGTCCAAGTGGAAAATACAAGGACTAAATAACACAGTTACCAAAATGGTATTAATTTTAAAAGTGCTGAGCTCCACCGTTTTATTTATTTCTGCGATACTGTTTGTTTGTAACAAGATGATGACTTCTAATTTATTAGAACAGTTTTACCTTGCTTCCTATTTTCTCAACCTGAACAGAAAAACAAGTCACCAATACATCTTCCGGGAGCAAATTGATTTCATTGCTCCAATCTGAAGTGTCATAACTTTTTCTGTTAGACATAAACATTTTCATTAGTTTAACTCCCGCATTCAATTTTATTCCATTAGGACTCATCGGAAGATTTATCTTGTTTGTATTAAGTGCACTTATTGGTAGCGAGGAGATACATCTCCCCATATATCACGAAGTGAAGAACTTGCGATATAAAAAACTGCTTATGCAGGCTTTATCATAATTCACATGAGGGGCATCCGGCCCTTATACGGGCGATAACAATTAATCTTATTGCCAAACGCACGCGCCCGGACACAATGAACACAGCTTGGGTATGTTTTTCGAATTTATCGCTTCATCTTGTTTATTTTTATTTTTAACTTACTTGTGTTTGCGCCTCCACCTGCTCGGAATATCAAAGTGTTGAGTACATACATTGCATGGATTATGTTGAGTATAGGCGCTTTGTTTGTTTATTTTCTTACTAGCATCTAGTTTCAAATTGGTAAACAATTTTCAAATTTATAGCGAATTCTGTCGCAAATATGTACCTAATTGCGCTGTTAAAACTAGAAAATTTGCTATTATGCCATTAGAATCGTACACTCAGACCGACTGATAAACAGGCCATTGATTTTTATGAATATTGAAGTTTACATTTTGAGCATTTACCTTACTTAAGTTTGTGAAAGCATTACTGGCGCCATATTGTTGATGATGAGCCTTCGCATCATCGTAAGCCTGTTATTTATCAATTTGTTGCTTATGGCTGATTAAGTGGGAGGATAATAAATAATAATTGTTTATTATTAAAATATTATTCAAGTGGAGGCGACCTCTCGATGAATATTGGAAGCATTACATGCCTCATTTATCATCATTTGGGTGAAATATTTTTTACAAGGAATATCCTACTTTTGTTTTAGGTTAATTTATTCTTAAGAGACTTGTTATAGCTTTAAAAGTTAAAGCTTAAATTTAGTAAAGTTGATAAAATGAGTAAATGAGTTGAATTCCTTGATCACATAGAGGTTTTTTACTACAAGGTTGAAAATGGGTTATGGAATAGATGTTACGAATAGAGGTTTGTTCCCAAACAAACCATTTTTATTTATTTATGCACACATTGCAAGTTGCAAGCAATTAAAATAAATTCGTATCCAGCTAGAATATCTAAAGCTTTGAACAAAACTTATGTCAAGCAAACAAAAAGCATTTTAGACGATTTATTTAGTGAAAAAATACACAATTTAGAAAAGTATGGATAAATGGACTAAGCGTTCGTAAGTACGAGTAAGTGTGTAACTACGTTTATTTTAGGAGCATAACTGTAGTATCAGATTACCACATCTCACGAGCTGACGAACATGCAAGATTGATGACAGCTAATGAAGCGAAAGAGCCGAGTCAAAGTTCAAAGCGTGCAAATTAACACCATCGTGATCGGGTCGGTTACACATCTCTTATTTGGGAGTGGAAAATAAAGTACGAGATTTGAGGTTCTAAGTACATAACTTATCTCTCTGTGCCGTTATTTAACTATCATATTATCAAGGTGTAAGAATGCCTCGCACCGAAAACTTCATGGGATAAAGTACTCCTCCATAAAAGGAAATATTAAGATCAAGCTATTAACTAGTAAAAAAATAACCAATTTTAGTTGGATAAATAGAAAATTCTTTATTGTTACACCAAATTACAATAACTTAAACTAGAAAACTTAGACTAATACGTGGTGGTACAATGGGTGGCCTTATCGCTCAAAGCGATCTCTTCTAGGCAAGCTTTGAATGGACTGGATTAAAAACGTGTGAGTAGGCGGTATAACAATAAATACCTGTAGGATAATAAATAAATACCTAAACCTAAAAAAATCCTACATATACTTACATAAATAAATATAAAATACATACATATAAATATATACTTTTATTTTCCTTTATTTGACTGCCTCCGTGGTGCAGTGGGCGTATAGCCGGCTGAGACGCAGGAGGTAGCGGGTTCGATTCCCGCCGCGGAACAAATGTTTGCATTATCTACAGATATTTGTTCCGGGTCTGGTTGTTTCTCTATATATTATAAGTATGTATTTACACAAAAAAATGTATATAAGTATTCTATCAGTTATCTGGTTCCCATAGTATAAGCTCTGCTTAATTTGGGACTAGATAGCGCTGTGTGAAATGTCCAGAAATATTTTTATTTATTTATTTATACTTTAAAAATATAAATCGAAAGAAAACGCAAGGTTTACTGTAAAGAAGCTGCTAAGTACAGTTTGTAGAACTCACTTTTAAAAATAGCTAAAGATTTAGCAAGCATGTAAATTTTACTTACATTTATAGGTTTTTAACTGTATGGAAACAGCTGATTTTGCTCTCACAGTACTAAATAGAATAGAATAATTTATTTCAGACAATGTTCATAGAATATATATATATATATATATACAAAACATATAAGTAATAATTACAAATGCAAAGTAAGCCTATGTCAGATTAAAACAATTTAAAATTCAATATGAATAACTGTTAGGCAAAGTACCTACCTAATAGTTATTAATATTGCTGATTACTGCAATATGAATAACTATAAGGTTAGGTAATTTATAAATCTTTCCGGAGTAGGTACTTTAATTTCTTAGAACTGGCATTATAAGGATGCCGTCATCAAAGATCAAACCAAGAACTTTTATAATTGAGCTAGATTTTGGATTGTCACTTTTACGTATTGTAGTACAGAATATAATATATTTTTACAAAACCTTGAATATTTACACTGAAAACTCAGAATTTAAGATCAAGTGTTGATACGCAAAAAAATTCGAATTGAATAATACATGACTCATATGAATTAAGGCATTAATAGCCAGAATGCATTTCATGACGTTTCAAAGTGATCCTTGTGATTTTAAATGAATAAAAAAATTTGCTGAAAGGAACCATAAACCAAAACATTATCTGGGTATATATTTTGTTTTGTGTTGATTTTCTCAAAGTGGGGATCCCATCATCAGATTCTGACTTGTGCCAATAGTACCTGGAAAGCCAATATAGGGTATATTGGCTTATATTATACAATATAATATATTATATATTAAACAAAAAATATTTTCTCGAATCGATCCAGGTGCCTTCGAGTAATCGGGGAACATAATATATATAAAAAAAAAGATTCCGACGATTTACGTTAAAAATTGTTTATTGGAAATGTATCGATTACTGTATAAATATTTAAGCTACCAGTATTAAACCAATCTCTAAAATCAGTTAATACGATTCTGCATAATGTCTTTTAAAATAATGTCGTGAATGCGGTGAAATACTGTATATGGAGCATCGTTGCTCAAAAATACTTTGTCTCACTTGCTAAGCAACCCCATGAAAACATAAATACAATTTTATTTTAAAAATAGTATTTGCAATAAAGTATTTAAATAATAATAAACAAACCGACAAGGTGGTGTGAAAGTCAGTATCATGTTGATAAATGTTTGTGTGGGCAAAAACATTCCACGTCTGTATTTAATCCACATTTAATTACCATACCGACGTTTGGACAATAAGCCGGTTCTGAACCAAATACCTTTTACTGGAATGCGCTCTGTCAGCCACATACCACTAGATTTAATCTGACCAGTAGTGAAATCCCATTAAAACATTATCAGGGCGCTTATCTGACAGATAAGCGATTCCGGACCACAGTTAATGCTTTTAATATACGTTGGGATAAATTAATCCAAATAAAATCCGGTGTCGAGCAACAACAATGCTACGATTCTGCAGGTTCATTTCTCATATCTGATACATTTTTACCTACCAAATATATATAATTTCTACTTTGGTCCTCCAGTTTTAGGGTTCTAAGTATTTAGCCACTTCGCCTTACATTAACATTCATACTATCGTCAGTGCTATCGTGATACATATGTCATATAGCCAGATTACTGACCGACAAGTGGTCATTGCTGACTCCGGAACCCTAAAAAGGCCAAGTTTTATGAACGGTAGAATTAAAAGTTGTAAAGAACTCTATTCAGTAGGTAGAAGAGGTGTTTTGGATAAGCAATTAATGCAGTTGAGTCTGCAACAGTAAGATATGCTTTTTATTCTTTGTATAATATCATCTGATTTGTTTCTCATTTGATAAGAACTGGAGCAAAAACACCGCGTAAAGAGCTTTTGTATGTTGATATGTCTAAAGATGTCAAGGTGGATTAAGGACAAGTACTACTTGCAGAGATTTTGTATCATCATCATTATCATCATACCCGCCATAAAACAACTACTGCTGACATAGAATAGATTTCTAGAGCGACCGATCTTGTGCGCCTTGCACTCAACAGTTCCCCAGCTACCTTTATTGATCGAGCGAAGTGAGATCTTTACATCAACTTGAGCAAATCGGCATTGTATGTATGTATGTATCTATGTATCTATGTTTGTCCGAGGATAACTTTTTAAGCGTTTATCCGATCATCGTGAAATTTGGTATGTAGGTAGTGATGGCACAATTTTGGTATGACTAAATTAGCTAAAATGTGGGGGGGTTGTTGAGATATTGTGGTTCAAAGGGTATTGAGGAGTAAAAAAAACAAAATGGGACTATTCGGTCAAGTGGTACGTCTAATAAAAGGTGTTTGTAAGTGCATTTCGAGCTTGTTTTTATTTTTAGTTTACAGCTTGTAGTTTTTAAGTTATTAGCCATGATAAACATTAAACTTTGACAAAATTCACAGGGTACTCCAGTGGCCCCACAGTGCTGAAATTTGGTATGCGTGTAGCTTTAGTGACACAAATGTAGGAAAAAGCCTGAAATCTATAATAACAGCAATTTCTACCCCAAAAAAGTGTATCCAACTAACATGAACTCCGTTACCCGTAATTTATATGAAACTGTAAGTCAAGTTAGTTGGTTGTGCATTTTGTGGCACTATTTTATTAGTCAAAGATTAAGGCCAGCTTGCACAACGATCTCTAAACATAGTTAGCGACTAAACATGTTTAAATTTTACATATTTGTGTGATTTCACAACTCCTTAAATCGTATTTAGTCACTAAATACAAACGTATGCCTAAACAGGCATCGTTGCTCGAGTCGCCCTAAGAATTTCTTTTTTTGTTTTTGGGAGACTCGCGAGATCTCAGTTCGGGGCGAACCATAATATGAAGTAGGAAAGCAACGTTGTAAATTAGCATTATACGAACAAGTGCTGTGGCCAAAACCAATTTCCCAACGTTAACCTATTCCATGTCACATTAGTGCAGCCTGTTACATGCGATAACGGAATACCACAGACTAGACACCTAAAAGACAAAGATACAAAAGTATGGTTGGTGAAGACTTATATTTATTACAATCACTTTACATTTATTAAAGTATTGTATATAAGCACGTATACAATACTTCAATAAAAGGTATTTATGATAATGTATTTTTATTATGTCCTTTAACCATGAACTTACTAATACTATCTGAAAAAAAGCATGTGTGCAATTCACACGTGGTAGAAGTGAAACCTTCAAATACCACGCGCATGTGCTTGAGATCTACCGACTCAATCTCTTTCTCTCTCTTACTTTCTACCTTTGTGTATCTTTCTTTATCTCTCGGGTCTACGGGTCCGATTTCTAAAATTATTTCATCTTTAGAATGCTACATTATCCCCTGAGTAACATAGGCTATATTTTTTAGTAGAAAAAATTAGGAATCCTTACTAAAACTTCAATAATGTAACCCAAGGTGTAAAAAAACGACAGAGACGGACCGTTAGTTATCTATAATACGTGAAGAGAAAACTTAGTAATCTTTTTAAACTTATTGCGCGCACGAAGGAGTGTGAGATTTGGCACAGAAGTTTATACAGAGAAGTAAAGATGCGGAAAGCTAAAATTAAGCTACAAAATATATCAGTTACGGTTGAATTTCAACCAATAATAATAAATATTACTGGACATTTCACACAGCGCTATCTAGCCCCAAACTAAGCATAACTTGTACTATGGGAACCAGATAACTGATAGAATACTTATATACTTTTTTTTGTAAATACATACTTATAATATATAGAAAAACATCCACACCCGAAACAAATATATGTAGATCATGCAAATATTTATTCTGCAGCGGGAATCGAACCCGCTACCTCCTGCGTCTCAGCCGGCAGACCAATGTGCAGGCAACTGGTATTTATTAATTGATCGCGCGAAGCGAGATCTCCAAATCAACTTGGGCAAATCGGCGTTGTATGTATGTACCTATATTTGTATGTAAGTATGTATGTATGTATGTTTGTTTGTCCGAGGATAACTTTCGAAGCGTTCATCAAATCATCGTGAAATTTGATACATAGGTAGGTAGTGGTGGCACAATTTATGTGTGACTAAATGCGCCAAAAATGTTGGGGGAGTTGTTGAGATATTGGGATTCAAGAAAGCTAAAAAAATTAAAATGAGACTATTAAGTCAAATGGGGCGTCAAATGAAAGGTCTTCATTAGTCCATTTCAACCCTGTATTTATTGTTAGTTTAATCTTTGTAGTGTTTGAGTTATTAGCCATAATAAAAACAAAACTTTGACAAAATTCACAGAGTACAGTTACCCCACAATGCTGAAATTTGGTATTCGTTTAGCTTTAATCACACAAATATAGGCAAAAGTCTGAAATCCAGAATAACTGCATTTTGTACCCCAAAAAAGGTTAACCACTCCCGTTACCTGTAATTTGTATGAAACTGTAGATCAAGTAAGGTGGTTGTTTATTTCGTGGCACTATTTTGATAGTCAAAGATTACGAATAATATATTTTTGTTTTTATGGAAGACTCGCGAGATCTCAGTTCGGGGCGAACCACTAGTATTTAAGCATCCAACTATAATATCACTACACATTCGTGAATAACAATTGCGATCATATATGAATGTTTTCCTTAATTGTAGGGCACCAATCGTGCGCAACTTTGTGGGGTCTATTCTAATATCATTGTTTATTTTGGCAATCTATCAAGCACTGCTATCTTTCTTGATTCCTATCATCAAAATTTAATAAAAGTTGCAATAGAACACGTCTCGCGTCCAAATTCTGCTCAAAATGCCTGGCGCGTGACAAATAAAGCTTTATTATTGTAGATGAGATTTCGTGGACCGTCCTTACAATGACATTACTGTAAAACGATATTGAGACGATTTGATTGTGAGTATTTTTTCGACATGCTGAATGATAAGTACAGTGATTCGTTGAAATTGATATTGCTCTTGGTATTAGACCAAAACTTATAAGGTCAAAATCATATATTTTTATTTTATTAGTTTGTAAAAATTGAAATTTCAAGTTGAGCGGCGTTTAATTACGCAAAACTATGCGCAGTGAAACTTGTGTTTGTAGCATAATTTATACTAATACTGCCTGCTCCGCCCTCGGCTTCGCATGCGTGGTTGTCAATAAAAATATTACCCTATTTTTGTGCAGTCGGGTAAAAAGTAGCATATCTCTCAAGCCCAGCTATAATTTATCTATGTACCTACCAAATTTCATCGAAATCGATCCACTCGTTTAGACGTGAAAACGTAACAAACAAACAGTGTCTGTCTGTATGTAGTACGTTTTCACGACTAAACAGCGGGACGAATTATTATTTATTTTTTACTAGCTGTTACCCGCGACTTCGTCTGCGTAGAACTACTACTTCGTGTAAATTTGTTTGGACTGAATAGGCTCTGAAACTATAATGAAACGATTCTAATGAAGCCGGCACATTGAATTATTCAGATTAACATAGGTAGACTTTTCCTGACCCTGATCCATGACTTAACTTAGTTTAATACGTTTTTGTATACGACATTTTTTGTTTTTCCTTCTTTGGTCAAAACATGTAGGTTTTGTGGACTCGATACTCGTGAGCACGCCACATACAGTTGCCCATGGGAGAAACAGTTTTTTTCTAAATGAACACCAGCTACTTTGAGTGTCTGTCCTTGAGCTTTGTTTATCGTCATAGCGAATGCTGCTTTCAGGGGAAATTGTACTCTTTTGAATTGGAATGGCAAATCGGTAGGGATTATTGGAATACGGGGAATTAACACTTCTTCTCCCTTTGCTGTTCCTGTCATAATTATTGCTCTCACAATATTGCGTCCCAGGTGTGTAATTTGTAGACGTGTGCCATTACACATTCTTGGTGCGTCAAGATTTCGCATCAACAGGACCGGGACACCTACTTTTAGCCTCAACTTATGGGAAGGCACCCCCGATAATTCTAAGGAGTTAAGAAATTCTACAGGGAACGATGTCACTTGCTCAGTGTCCATGACATTGTCTACGGACAGATACTCAACAAAATCACCTTCCACATCTGACATGATTTGTTCGTTGATCTGCCCCACTACTTCGTTTGTCGGTGCTAAAATTGCCCTTTCGCACAGCCATTGTCTGTTCTTCATATTGGTTGCAAGATCGGGATAGACGTTGTTCTTTAAGTCATCCATGTTACAGACAACATTACAAAATTCACGATTCAATGTAATCATTCCGTCACTATTTGTTTCCATACGGTCTTCTCCGATTTTCAGAAGAGCATCCGCATATTGCACCAATTGTGTATCACTGTGCAGTTGTACTCGCATATTTGTAGTCAGACAAAAATTTTTTACATGCACCCATAATGGAGACGCTTTTAAACATGCATTTATTTCATCTGCCGGCGTGCCTCTAGTAATTACCGGCAGAGTCTGTCTAAAATCGCCAGCTAAAAGTACCACCATACCACCCATGATACTTTGGTTACTCTTAATATCTTTTATGGTCCGATCTAGTGCTTCTATCGCTCTTTTGTGGGACATGGTACATTCATCCCAAACCAACAGCTTACATTGCTGTAACATTCGTCCACGGTCACTATTTTTAGTAATGTTACAAACTGGCATTTCCTCATGAGCTAAATTCAATGGCAGTTTAAGTACTGAATGTGCCGTTCGGCCACCATTAAGTAACGTAGCTGCTATTCCAGAAGAAGCTACAGCAACAGCAACTCCTTTATCTTTACGAATTTGGGCTAAAAGTAAGTTTAAAAGAAATGTTTTACCCGTGCCTCCTGGCGCATCCAAAAAGAATAAACCACCTTCGCCACTTTCGATTTTTTGCACAACATTCTCAAAAACTAATCTTTGTTCTGGGTTTAGACGCGGAACAGACTCAGTTATTTGTTGTTGTAAAGAAGCAGCATCGTAACTCAATTCTCTTATTATATCACTGCAAACTTCCCCAGTTCTTTGCGGCCTGCTCAACCCAAAATCTGACAAATCTTTCCCAGTTATAGTTATGACTTGGTCTTCTATCTTTGTTAGGGCTTCATTAAAAATGAAATCATTGTATGTAACGTTTGGATTATGATGTTGTACTCTGTGTAAAATATCGTCGGCCATTTGAATTTTGTACCTTTCCCACAGTTGTTGAGGGTTTGAAAGCCCACATGTCGCTATTAGTATAGCAAAAAGCATTCTCACCTTGGCCGCTGATCTACATTGTGCAGCCTCTTCCAGTGTTATATTCCAATGATTGTCATCCTCCAATAATCCTCTTGCCTCACATGCCTCTCGAAATGTTGAAAATTCTTGATTGTTGTATTTTTTGAGATCATTGAAAGAGGTTGGCCCACGCACATGGTGTAGAAGCATCCTTAAACAAAAACATTCCATGTTAGTAACATGGACTGTGTAAACCCGTTCTAAGGCATCTCCAGATTTGACACCAGGCCAGTTCTGAACCGAAGTTCCTTGAATTCGGCGTTTCCAAGTTTTTCTGGTTGCGTCCCATGTGTAATATCTCGGTACCTCAGCATACATAAGAGTTCTTGCAAACTCATCTCTTATGCAAAGTTCAAAAAAAGCTGTAAGGGTGGTTTTTGGTCGAGTAGATAGTCGCTCGTGGAAATTATCTTCTGTAAAATAAACTCGTTCACCGTTCTCTAAGTGTACACTTAGATGTGTAACGGTGGGGTGCCTTTCGTGCAACGGGAACCCTAATAACCGCCACACGGCTTCGTTGCTGCTAACATAACGATCAGATTGATATGTATGTACTTCATTTACGCGATTTGCAAGCTCTGTGCTCCTAAAATAGAAAATAGCTTGGTCACTGCCTTTGTTAATATATTTGCAGATATATTTGATAGCGCGCACTGAACTGCAAGCCTCAACATTTATATGGGCGTTAAATATTTTTAATAGAATAGCGGAATAAGGGACCACCCAACTATTATCAATAGTGACGTAACTCCCATTTCGTAGTTTCACAGATGCCGTTCGACCTCCGTCTGCTGGTGCTCTTCTACGATAGAGTGGGTATCCGTTTTCACTGTGGACAGTGTCTTTGTGTAATTTGCGAGGAAATTTCTTTGTGCATTTTCCATCTTTCATGCAAGGGCACTGAGGATTTTCAGGTCCACATGGACCATGAATCATGTTTTTAACTATAATATCATGAAGTGTCTTGTCAGTGCTTGGATCGGGTATTTCTGCGCTGATAATATTATCAATTTGATCGGGTCTCAACTTGTCTTTTAACCACAATAATATGTGGACATGTGGTAGGCCACGCTTCTGCCACTCTATGGAATACATAAAGCAGATCACTTCTCCAAATATTCTGCCTTTGGAAATAACAGACATAAGATTTTTAACTTTCAACCTAAAAACTCTTGCGACTACATCATGCCTATCAATCGCGCTTTGACCCGACATTAATTCATTTACTATTTCCGGCCATGCTGGGTTGCAAGTAAACGTAACGAATAAGTCAGGGCGACCATATGTACGTACATAAGCAAACGCATCCTGAGTATATTCGTGTAAGTACCTCGGACTATTTACAAATGAAGACGGTAAAATTATCATTCTACCAATATCATTTGGATTTAGATTAGCGTCATTCGCTACTGCGTCTTGAAGGTGGATATAATTTTCTGCTCTTAATTTAGTTTGATTTAATGTTATGTATCGTAATCGTTCACTTTCTACCTTAACGTACATATCAACATAAAACTGATTGGCCAGTTGCCTGCATCGTGATATAATATTAAAATCATTTTCTCTAATCATGATATGAAAGGCATAAAAGTCCATACATGATACCTTTTTCTTAGGCAAGGGCAGGCCAGTTACAGGATCGACTTGTGGAATTTGAAAGTGATACCCTTCTTGCCCTTTGCTTAATATTAGCGGATATTGTAACGCATCGTAAAATTTATGTGTATCCGGCACCCTAGTTAGTGTGTTATCACGGGCATGTAAAACTATATCACGGGAAGCAAACTGTTCACCACAAACCATGGCTGCGACTTCATTTATTAAAGGTGCATTATATCGTCTTTCGTGTTCCCCACTTGGTGTACGATCTGGGTGAATCACCAACTTATAATCATCTCCCGGCATTCTTTCTAAGGCTGTTGTGAAAGTGTTTATTAGGCGGTTATGTTCATGCAACATTCTCTGAATCTTTAAGACAATATCCTTTTCTACTAATTGAATGTTTTGACACCTGCGGTCAACCTCGTCGTTTTCATTTCCCATAAAATAAATCTGTAAAAATTTTGGTTGCTCATTATTTGTAGGAAGCAAAGAACCAATCCTATGATAGATTTGACCTTGGATTGTAAAAGTAGATGAAAACCCAGGCATAACCACCTCATTTTCTACACCAAATGACGTCATTTGAAAGCATGAATTATATTTCCTTATTTTGATTAAAAAACGCCGCGATTCGTTGTTGTCACCTAAAAGTAAAGACTTCAATGGTTCCTCTGGTTCTCCAAGTATTGGAATTGAAACCTTGCCACCAGAACAACACATACCCGGAGTTTCTTCTTTCCACTTGAGTGCTTCACAATGTATACATTTTTTATCCATTCCACCTATGAGAAGTAATCGATGGTTATTATACTCAATCGATGGGTCATAATCAAAAGCAGCATTGTGGAATGCTCCCCATGTATACATTGTAAACGCATTTCTCCTTTCTGACTGCCGTTCAGCATTTAACACACGTCGTCTTTGGGATTCTTCTGGCATCTCTGCAGCTATCAATGATGCGTGTCGCTCAGCATCTAAAATCTGCCGGGCCTGAGTCTGTTCATAGGTCTCGGCAGCTCTTTGCGTTGCGTGTCGCTCAGCATCTATAATCTGCCGGGCCTGAGTCTGTTCATAGGTTTCGGCAGCTCTTTGCGTTGCGTGTCGCTCAGCATCTAAAATCTGCCGGGCCTGAGTCTGTTCATAGGTCTCGGCAGCTCTTTGCGTTGCGTGTCGCTCAGCATCTAAAATCTGCCGGGCCTGAGTTTGTTCATAGGTCTCGGCAGCTCTTTGCGTTGCGTGTCGCTCAGCATCTAAAATCTGCCGCGCCTGAGTTTGTTCATAGGTCTCGGCAGCTCTTTGCGTTGCGTGTCGCTCAGCATCTAAAATCTGCCGCGCCTGAGTTTGTTCATAGGTCTCGGCAGATCTTTGCGTTGCGTGTCGCTCAGCATCTAAAATCTGCCGGGCCTGAGTTTGTTCATAGGTCTCGGCAGCTCTTTGCGTTGCGTGTCGCTCAGCATCTAAAATCTGCCGGGCCTGAGTCTGCTCCTCAGATTCTTGGGATCTAGCTACTTGCGCAGTTCGAGCTCTTTTAGAGCTACGCGCTAAATTAGATTTACGCTTGCGAGGCATATTACTTAACCAGTTACCTACCTAAAGTAATAAAAACAGGTAAGTACTTATGCAAAAAAAAATTCTTTAGCTGACAAAAAAATTTAGTTAAAGGTACTGAGTACGAAACTATACTTAAGGTAGGTACTTATACACATTGCATGAAATAAAACAAAAACAAAACGAATTGCTAAACTAAAACTAAATGTTAAAAAAATATACTATCCACATGGAATAAAAACAAAATGAATCGATAAAATTATATGCGAAACTACTGGAACTATTTTATCCACATGGAATAAAAACAAAATGAATCGATAAAATTATATGCGAAACTACTGGAACTATTTTATTCACAAAACAACATTACTTACCTATTAATACTCAATAAAAACTATGCTGACCTTCTTAGGTACCGTAACTACTTACTAAATGTGAAAAAACTTAAAAAAACCTGCCTACTAATCTACTACAATTTTATACCTATCCTAAAAAATGAATTAAAGTATTTATTTTACCTATTAACTATAATTCTACCTACTACTAACTTATGCTAAACTAATAATAACAACCAAAACAACTAAGTAAATAACACAAAATGCTTATCCAAGAAACCCTAAACACCAATGAAAACGTAAAGAAAGCGAATACGTTGCAGCTCAAAATTGTAGATATCGCATGCGTCCGCCAACGACGTCTGCCCTCACGTGTCTGCCCGTTCGGGTAAGCATACTTTGTGATCTACACTCCTCCCACCGAGCCATCTGCGTCCCCCGCACGTCTTTGCCGCCGCGCCGCGCAGCGCGCCCGCGCCCGCCAGCCCCGCCACACCACACCATGCATCGTCACACTCACACATTCATAGTGTATAGGCCGATGGGCCTGATGGACATGTCAGGCAGAAAGTATTCTAAAAGCTGGCTAGGAGTATTTGAATTATGCGATACATAACTGCACCCCGCGTTTTCACCCGCATAATTCCGGGATCGGGATCGGGATAAAAAGTAAAGATGTCCTTTCCCAAGGTTCCATCTATCTCTATACCAAAATTCATCAAAATCGGTTCAGCGGTTTAGGCGTGAAAACGAAACAGACAGACTGTCTATGTCTTTCCCCAAGGTTCCATCTATCTCTATACCAAAATTCATTTAGTAGGCATATACGATACATAACTGCACCCTGCGTTATCTATCACTCGCATAATTACGGGATCGGGATCGGGATCGGGATAAAAGGTTGCCTTTGTCCTTTTCCAAGGTTCCATCTATCTCTATACCAAAATTCATTTAGTAGGGATATCCGATACACAACTGCACTCTGCGTTTCCACCCGTATAATTCCGGGATCGGGATCGGGATCTGGATAAAAAGTACCCTATGTCCTTTCCCAAGGTTCCATCTATCTCTATACCAAAATTCATCAAAATCGGTTCAGCGGTTTAGGCGTGAAAAGGTAACAGACAGACAGACAGACAGACAGAGTTACTTTCGCATTTATAATATTAGTAGGGATTTATATTCACAAACCACGCGTGCAAAACCGCTGGCGGAAGCTGTATCTATGGCTATATTATTTTTATAAAAATCCGTGTGAAGTCGTTGTGGCTAAGCTAGTTACTAGTATTAATTGGGTATTTATCGCCTATGTACCTTTTTATTTATTATCCCGAGGTTTGGCTGTGTTGCAACATTTGTGGTAACGGGCAGATTTGACGATAGGCCCGAGTACTCCAATCTCATGATCCCGTTTTAATATTAGTAATGATATTACTTTTTGAAAACAGATTTACAGTTAATTTAAAAATTAACCTTATAAGCAATCTTTCTGACACCTGCAAATCGTCATTAGCACCTCCAAACATGATTTCTTATTGCAGATAAAGCCAAACATGACCAATTTGTGGCTCATAAATTACGTCCAAATTGCCCATTCTGGTGTGTTTCTCGTTACAACCGCTTATATCACATCATTTAGCAGAAATCACAGAGTGCATCTTCAAGCAATCAAGTCCTTGAGGTCGATTAAATTGTTTTACAGGTGTTAATTGCATACTTTCGATTATTTTGATTGGCGTGAAATCTCTCAGAGAAATCGAAGGGGTCTACATGAACATATTACATTCTAGCTCTCCTTATTTATCCTTCTTGTTTAGCTACTTTCCCAAACATTTAATCTGGCTTGCACAACGATCCCTAAACGTATTTAGCGACTAAGCATGTTTAAATTTAACGTATTTGTGTTTGACAACTCCTTAAACCATATTAAGCCAGTAAATACGTTTAGGCATCGTTACGCAAGCCACCCCTATAGGATAAGTAATTTTATTTGGCTCTAAACAGCTATATTTCTGTTTCAAAATACTGAGCCCAATATTATGTCAAAATATCAATACTTAATCGGATTAATCAGGTCAAATTTTATGGCAAAAGTTATGAAGCTACCAGCACAACTTGACGAGAACTCGAGTTTGCCATTTAAATTCGTCTTATTTATAAAGTTGAAAAGCCATCAATTATACTAGGTAGGTTACTCGCTAGTTCCTGTTTTATTGCACTGATGTTTTACTACCAATAGCTACAGGAACAATTTTCAATAGAACAAAGGAAGAAGAAATATAATCTTTAACATTGAAAAAAAGTTGAATGAAGGTACTCCAGTCTTCATCCAATCACTTCACATCACTTTTTACTAGTTAATTCAATTAAATTCGTTAATTACACATAAATATAACTTTACCGCATTTATCCAATATGCTATATCTAAAACTTCTACAAAAACATTCATTTTAGAACTTATCTTACATAATGACTAGTGGTTCGCCCCGAACTGAGATCTCGCGAATCTCCCAAAATAAATATTATTCTTAGGGTGACTTACACAACGATGCCTAAACGTATTTAGTGGCTAAATATGATTTAAGGAGTTGTCAAAGCATACAAACACTTTAAATTGAAACATGTTTAGTCGCTAATTACGTTTAGTGATATTTGTGCATGCCGGCTTTAATCTTTGACTAACACACCAAAATTGTGCCATCACTAACTACCTATATACCAAATTTCGGATCAAAATCGGATAACCGCTACGAAAGTTATCCTCGGACAAACAAACATACATACATATAACGCCGATTTGCACAAGTTGATTTGGAGATCTCGGTTCGCTCGATCAATGAAATAAGTAATTAAATTTAAAAAGGTATAAAAAACACAACAGATATACAACTATAATAGAGACTTAAAATAACTTAACATAAGTATACATAATTATTAAAATATTCTCAAAAAAACTGAGACACACTCGTTCGATCGTCTTCCGCCCATCTGCAAACACATCAAACTGAGGATGGATGGTAATGGGCTCATTAAGACTGCGCAAAAGTAAAGTAAAACCGTGAGGAAAAGGGAATAATTAGGTTTTTCTGGGATTTTTTCTATAATTGCGCTTGCGTCTTTCAAAGACCGTTCAAAAGAGATCTGTCGTTGATTTTCAAAGTTCTGTCACCATTACAGGTGCAAATTCGCGTTTTATGTTTGGCAGTTAAATCCAAAATGGTGTCGACAGTCACCTAATGATCACTAATGGCATTCAAATACAATTTGAGGAAGTTTGGGGAATATTATAAAGACAAAGTCAAACAAACTGAAAATATGTAGATATATAAGGTCGATAAGGTCTCGCAGAAAGGCAATTACTTATGGTAACTACTTTTATTGGGATTTTTAGTTCCAAAAGACAATGGCGATTCTGTTGTTTAACGACAAACCGAAGTTCCGTAATATACGAATATTAATAATATTCTTGCTGATTAATGGCTGATGCCTATAAACGCAGTTAACCACAACACGTTTCTCATTGATAAGTCGTCAATTTTTTTACACTTTTCAACGAGAAACGTTTCGTTGCCAATGTTTATTGGAACCGGCCATAAAACAGCTCCGCACGAAATAAAAACTTTCATGGATATTTCACGAAATTTTAATTAGTTGGTAAATTGAATCGCTACCATTAGCTTCGTTCTAACTCTGAAAATATCAAAGCATAGTCTTCCAATGTTACATAATATTTTATTTTATTCCTACCTACTGGCACTCAATTGATCAAAAAATTAAAAATATACCTACGTATTAGTGTTTCCAGAATCTACAACATATTTTTGCTGCGAACGACAGATACAAAATGAAACAAATTAATCGACTTGTAAGCGATAGCGGCGGATGTTTGTTTGACATTAAATGAACTTTTTATTTCTTGTTTACCATCACAACACAATTCATCAAGGGATTCAAAATTTACTTAGTTACACATTTTGGCACATTTTTCAGATACTTATGATATTCAAATAAATACTTATAGAAATAGTGTAAAACAATATTCTATTGCATTAACTTTGACTATTCACCAACGCTACGGCTAACTTTAAATTTCAAATAATTAGATCTGTTCAATCTACAAATCATATTTTAGGAAAATCAATAGATCATCTTAGATTTTTGCTTGAAAAACTTCTTAGCTAAGTGTATAAGTTAATTTTCTCTTAAATGTATTGAATTTATAGTGGAACATACTACGCAATTTATTAATTATTTTGAAATGAAAGCATTCCAGAACTTGAAAGAATAACTCTTAAATTTCTTCTGTGCTGATGAGGAAGGGAACGACTGTATCTTAATTATAGCCCTCAAATGATAAATGACGACAGTCAATTTTTTTATACAATCTTTGATATGATATAAATCACAATACGATTTATGATACGGCTTCTCGACGCCTTTTAATTACGGAGTGTTAAAAGAATAGGGTCACGTGTTACTGCAACTCAATTGCATTTTTCACCGTGGAAGTACCTACCTAATGTAGGTAAGAAATTCATACTTTCACACGATTAAATTGTAATATACTGGTAACGTTATAAAATGCTTTTTAAAAGCAAACTTATGTAATGTAATGACTAAAAGCTGATGATAAGACACAAAGTAGACTACAAGTTTTGTTAAATACGACATTAAATAACTAGTGGTTCACCCCGAACTGAGATCTCGCGAGTCTCCGATTAAAACAAAAAAATATTATTTGTAATCTTTGAGTATCAAAATAGTGTCACGAAATAAATAACCAAATTACTTGACCCGCAGAGTCATTCAAATTACAGATAACGGGAGTTCATGTAATGTGGTTATACTTTTGCTGATTTCAGACTTTTGCCTATATTTGTGTCACTAAAGCTACACGAATACCAAATTACAGCATTGTGGGTTCACTGGTGTGCCCTGTAAATTTTGTCAAAGTTTTGTTTTTATTATGGCTAATAACTCAAAAACTACAAAGGTTAAACTAAAAATAACAACAGGGTTGAAATTTACTTATGAAGACCTTTCATTTGACGTCCCACTTGACCTAATACTCCAATTTTAATTTTTTTTTTACCCCTCTTGAACCCCGATATCTCAACAACCCCCCAATATTTTTAGCTCATTTAGTCACACCAAAATTGTGCCACCACTACCTACCTAATTATCATAATTTCACGATGATCGGATCATCGCTTCGAAAGTTATCCTCGGACGAACAAACATACATACATACATTCATACTTACATACATACACACATACAACGCCGATTTGCCCAAGTTAATTTGGAGATCTCGCTTCGCTCGATCAATAATACCTATATAGAGAAACCACCAGACTCGGAACAAATATCTGTAGATCATGCAAACATTTGTTCAATGATGTTCAATTCATGCAAAACTCTTCTATCGTGTCTCAGCCGGCCATTCGCCCGCTGCGCTATGGAGGTCGTCTAAATAATTATGACCTATGTGTCATACATGTGTCCAGCATGCATTTCAGAAATATCCAATATTAGTTATTATTATTTATTTTTCATACTAAGCTGTTGGCGCCCATTTAACTGAATTAAAAAAACAACTTAAAATGTATCGAAAAAAACTATTTACCAACCTGCAAAAACAAATAGAAAATCTAGCAAGATTTATTCAGTCAGCATTATTCATTCCTGTCAGCATTTAATTATTATCTTTACGTTCGGCACGAAATACCTAAAGTTCAACTCATTAGTTCAATTACTGTAATTCCTTGCCTCTTGTCAAATGAACCGTTTAGCAGATAAGCAAAGCCACGCAATTATACTGGTATGCAAAAGATAATTGCATCATTGGGAACTACACAATTGCGTATTGGTGGTAAGGATGGTCTAAATTACCTATCAGACCAACAGAACAGAAGTTGATTAATTTGTAATTTTATAATTGAATCTCGCAAGCCCAAGGAAAATGGTATCTAGGACAAAATTTACATTATATTATCTTTCCATCTACATTATTTGTTGATCATATACCGGCAGTGTATATGATCAACAAATAATGTTTTTGAATTTATATTGTCCTGTCTATCCAAAGGTTGTCTGGAAGAGGTTGCTTTTAGCGATAAGATCACCCATTGTACTTACCTTTATTTTTGTGTAATTATTTGTTTATGGTTAAGTTATTTTGGTGTGCAATAAAGAGGATATCTATCTTATGTCTGCATCTATCTATAATTTTATTATCTATAATTTTAATAATTTAATACGTTAATTAATAACGTCTATAATTTATTTTATTTTAAAGACAACATAAAAAAACTATATTTCTGGTCTAAAATATAATAAATGGTATAATAAATACATTAGAATCTAACGTACATAATTAATTATTTCACATTATTAACTCATATTCATTAATTATACCCAAATATTATGACGTCACAGTGATCTTGATGATTTGATCATAGAATGGGAGTTATTAAAAAGACTGATCAATAATTATAATAAATGTGTTTATTGATCAATTAACTAAGTAAGTACCTGTATTTTGGAGACCTCCTTCCTAGTTGAACCAAATACTTAACTCAGGACGCATTTATAATGAATCGAAGCATAAATAAATTCCCACACTCAATTCAACGCGCCTCTAATCATGAGAACTCTAAATGATGCAATGTAATTGATAAATATGTTTATCGGAAGGTTGTACTGTCTCCGATCCAAATAATGTATTATTTAACATAACGTTTTGCATAAATTATGAATTGTGAAATGGCAAACGTAACAAGCTGGTAATTGTGGCGCTGGTGGACACCTAAACCACAGAATAAATAATAGCTAGTACTTATGTTGCTAAGTTTCACTATAACATAACATAAGAGCTACCTCGCCGTAACACAGTTTTAGTCTAGCACGGGAGCTATGTTAGTGAAACCCTAGCTAAGTGCTTACATTATTGACCGAGCGAGCAAAGCGAGCGAAGCGTCTCAGTTTCAAGATTGGCCTGTTCTCGCCTACAGGTCGCATTTTTCACCCGATTTTGACGAAAATTGGCACACAAGTTCCTTGATTTATTTAATTTTTTAATTAAATAAATCAAGTCAATCCTGATTTTTTATTGGGGAGGAAAATAAGAGAGAAATGGGGGAAGTTTACTGTAGCGTTATTTATCGACATTTCAATTAAATTTGAGAGGCACATTAAGGACTTAATTCTACACAAGATGTTGCGAAAAAACTTCCAAAAGGGGGAGTGGAGGGGGGAAAGAGGGGAAGTTTGCTGTAACGTTATATATGGATGAATTAAAATTGTTGTAATGTTTTTGGAAAATTTATCCGTATCTATACCAATCAGACTACGCAGTCCTCTCCGACTTCACGAGACGAACCTGTAGACACCAGATTAGACCTCAGGACCAAGGGAACGCGAGTAGGTAATCGCTAAAAGTTATACCAATATTTTTCTCAAAAGTCTACATCCTATTGGAAAATTTAAGCACCTGAAATTGATTTAAAATTAGACTTTTTCGTTAACTTTGTTGCGCTAATTACTTTTTGGACTTGGGACGCCGGGTCTACTGTTCTCACAGAACGTTGATCGTATGCGATACAATGCAATGCACTATGTATTCCTAGTTGTGAAATAAACTTATTCATATTCTTCTTATAGCATTCAAAACCTCGATTTAATGAAGCATAATCTACTAGAAGGCCTAATGCACACAAAGCGCAAGTAGCCAGATTACCAGATTACGTAGGCAACGTTCCGCGCGGCCACTAACTTGGTTTGGTGACTGTTATAATATAGTACCATTTTCGATGGACCGCTTCATGTTTAAATGCCGGTCGGGCTACAAAATTTGACAGAGGATTTTGAACCTAAAAACTTCGAAGTCAGAGTTATTAATTAAACATTTTTTATTCGATTTCGTGTTATTTTTTTACAGAATATTCAACAGGTAACCTTTTCTGCCTGCTAAGCTATTAATAAATAAATAAATATTGCTGGACATTTCACACAGCGCTATCTAGCCCCAAACTAAGCAGAGCTTGTACTATGGGAACCAGATAACTGATAGAATACTTATATACTTTTATTTTGTAAATACATACTTATAATATATAGAAAAACAACCAGACCCGGAACAAATATCTGTAGATCATGCAAACATTTGTTCCGCGGCGGGAATCGACCACCTCCACCACTACCTCCTTCGTCTCAGCCGGCTATTCGCCCACTGCGCCACGGAGGTCGTCAAATTATGAGTCTAGTGTTAGCCAGATAGGTCTGTTTTATCACAAAATATATATTATAAGAAGAGAAGTTAAATTTCGACCGACTTGATCCGAGATCCTTGTACGTGGTTTACTTTGAAAATTGGTGTAGAGTGACCCAGGCCTGGAGTGATAAGTGGTAATCCGACCGGGTGGGGGAGCTAACTGGCTGCAATGTGGCTAGGTGTTGTTACTCGCATGTCGGTGCGGTCGAGTAATAGGTGATAATGTAGGGCTGCCACGTGATGGTACTATGACTCATCTACTTCCACCAACTTATCTGTGCTAGTGGGCAAGTCAGGTGCAAAACTAGAAGTTGTGGTTGGTGGCTATTAGTGTCGTCAGTTTTCTTTTTTTTTC
This sequence comes from Philereme transversata, assembly GCA_963924445.1. Lineage (NCBI taxonomy): Eukaryota > Metazoa > Arthropoda > Insecta > Lepidoptera > Geometridae > Philereme > Philereme transversata. The sequence goes on from OZ004344.1 coordinate 2,399,472, forward strand.
TCCAATGTTAATAATACTTATAACCTTAATATTGTACCCTAAAAACCGTGTAAGGTTTGTCTATGTACTCACATTTATCGATATTATACGTAAATTTTACACATTACAACAAGACAGTACTAACTAGAAGTTTGTGCAGTACGTTACAAGTCTTTATAATGAGCCGTCTAGGATTTAATGAGTATTTTAGAAGATGAAACATCGTCAGCTATATTAAATTCTGGTCTGGGTATTTCTATAATATATTTACCAATCCGCAGCTTGCACGCGCAGTTTTTCAATAAAAACATTACCTTCCTTCTACGCAGTTCGGTAAAAAGTAGCATATGCTACTCAGGGATAAAGTAGCATTCTTATGGTGAAAGAATTTTTAAAATCGGACAAGTAGTTTTTGAGTTTATTTGTTATAAACATACAAAAATACAAATCTTTCTTCTTTATAATATTACTATAGATTTTGTTAACACCTTTGTGAAAAAAAAGTAATTAAGTATTCTAACAGTTTTCTAGTTCCAATAGTACAAACTTGGCTTACATGTGGCTAGATAGCGTTCTGTGAAATGTCCAGCATTATATAGGTATTTATATTTATTAATTAATTAAAATGTTTAGGTAGTAATTGTTACTTTTCAAGAAGGTGATAGTCTTAAACCACGATGTCACATTTTAATAGCCAGTACTTTCTGTGAGCTTTTTAGAACCCAAAAATCTCCTAGTATAGAGATTGAATCGTTGCGTTACTCTTGTACATGAGTTACTCTTGCTACATTACCGCCATGAATGTTCCCATTGTGACAATAAGGATGACCAATAAAAATAAATGACACGGGTGAAAAACCGATTTAAACAGGCATTACAGAAAGCAAGAAGATAGAACTTTTCAATTACTTACCTACTAAAATTCAGTTAAGCGTAATTAGTGAAGAATATGATTTTTGACACATTGTTTAGATAAAACACCACATTTTATGTTAAATAAACGGTGTTGACATCGTTTAACTACAGCTAATCCGGTTGTTCAAGCTCCCAAACTAAAAGCACGAGTCACCTAATTTGTAACTTATCAAGTAGGCCTACTTGCGTTGCATAAACAGACGTCAGTCAGTCCTAATCACATATCAGGCCGCGTATCACACCGGTCGCCAAATGTGGAGCACGCGGTACTGGCGGTACCAGCGATGCCTTCGACAAAAAATCAGTGTAAGCTCCACTCTAAAGCATTGCGGTCGCGCGCTCCCGCTTGCCGGCACTTCTCGCCAACTTTCAAACTTCGAATCAACTACCATACTCCTTTTTCGAAACCTTTTTTAAACCATAGAGGTTGCATAGTGTAATTGTATAGTGAAAAGTGTAGAGTGTGTAAGTTAAGAACATATGGCCGTGGCCTAAGGTTCGTTAGGTCGTGCTTAGGTCGGACTAGCACGTGTGTCTGGAGGCTCACCGTTCACTTCACCTATTCTGTCATCTCGCACTTGCAGTGTTATTATTTTCGAAAGTTTCTATTAGTCATAGATTGATAGGCTAATGAACAAACATTGAATACGGTTAGCTCTACCAGTTTTTGCGCTTGATTCCAATCGACACATTGATCTCATTTTAATTTATTGCCAATGTTTTGAGTATGAGGTATTTTATGGGTAGGTATTAGGTTAATTACTAAAAATAAATGTGCAAGTATTGGTAAAACCAGAAGTAAATTATAGACGTTGAAACGCAATATCTTGAATGAAGGATGCAGTTAAATGCCTCTGGGTCTTTAAGAAACAAATAGTTGCCAATTATCTATTTATTAACAAAAGACACAATAGTCAAATAAATCAACATTTCTTATGTACAATTTTAAAATACATAGAGTACGTTAGATAATTTAGTTTCTCTAGCTAATACATAGATATCGACCTATACTTACTTGCAAGTGGACCTCATTGGAGGCCTTGCTACATATTATGATTGATCAATTAATTTTACGTATAAATAAATAACCTAGAAGTAAATTATGAGACAGTTTCTTAAATTACTTTGGTATTTAATAAGTAGTTAATTATGAAAGTTCAATTGAAAAAGCCTACCTCGTTACGAATAAATCACAATTAATGTAAAGTAAAAGTATCAATAATATCGCTATTAAAATAAACACAGGGTTCGATACATAATCAAAATTGAAACAAAAAGTTGCCCCCACAAGAGTTAATGTTCATTAAATACTACTCGGTCAATCAATTTCCGGCATCGTACGATTTACGATAAACTTGCATTTAGTTATTGCTACATAACGTACATAGCTCGAAGAACTGATGGCCGTTGGGGCAGAAAGCGCAGCGTAGGACGGCCCCCGTAGATAGAGAGATGACCTAATAAATGTTGCTGGGAGCCGTTGGGTGCATACCGTACAAGATCGCTCTAAAAAATGTATGGACGTCCTATTGCATACGAATCCTGAGTTCCCATACTTGAGCTATTAAGATTAAATGAAGTGTATTTAATAAAAATCTGTACGTAATGATTTTATAAAACGATTTTACTTATATAATACTTTGTTTTTACTTCTATTTTAATGATAATAAATCATTTAATTTAGGCAACAATAAAATAGTCACAGGATAGTAAATAACTTATTCTACGGCCCATAAAGATATACCTACCTTGTTTCTATAAAAAAGGTTAAACTCTGTTTAACGCGTGTTTAAAAAATTCCTTAACAATTTTGTATATTATTTTTTAAGCAGTATTTAGCGGGTGTTTAACTTTTTTGTGGTAATACCCATATACTTTATTTAGCCTAAAATACTGTTACGAGCTGAGGGTTCGGGATAAAATAATGGGAATCGATCTAACCAAAATAACACTTTTATTCAGCACTAAACGATGAATACACGAACTTGGTCACACGTAATCACAACACACTAATTCACACCACTGTTGCACCACTTAAAGTCACCGAAATGATCGCACGTATAGCTTAATCCAGACTGGCTCGCGAGACCCTTCTCCACGTCAGTCCTCCAGGGCCTCGCTGAGACTCACTCAGACTGACTGAGACTGACTGTCCGGCCATCTCTCCGGCCTATTTATATCGCGCATATTTCGATTGTTCGAGAACGATGTCGATCCTTCCAGGAAAGGGTCGGTCCCTCGACACAATGGCCACTCCCCATTCTGCGAAACCACATTCAATAGCAACAATAACACAGCAAGACAAAAGCGTTCGAGAAGGTTCGATTATTACTCATTGTTTAACAGCCTCGGCGTAACAATACATATTATGATAAAAACTTATTTATTTAATACTTTCACACAAAAAAGAAAAGTGCTAGATAATTCTAATAGTATTATTTACCAGTGCTCCACTAAAAGAAGGTAAGACGCGACAGGAAAAAAGGTATTTTAACACTAATAATAAAAACAGACTCTTAATGACTATAAACATATTAATAAATGCCTAACATAATAATTATAATATATAGATATATATAAAAATTATATTTATTTAGTACATAAACACTGCTATTTTAGACATGAGTTCTTAGTGTTTGGTATCCGTCCTCGGAAACGACGAAATACGATACCGTTGACCAAAAATCTTCCTTCATGAAGGTCTATATCTAATAAGAATCATTATAAGAATTTATGACTTGTGACCAACCATTCGATGTCTCATCATCATCATATCAGCCAAGTGCGTCTGTTGAGCACGCTCCCAGCAACCTTAAATAGCTCGCCTTTCTAGTGGGGCCGTCCTAGGCTGCGCTTTCTAGTGCGTGATCTCCACAACTCATACCTAAATATCTATATTTTTATATTATCTAAATTTTTTATAAATATACGTTTACTATAACGGATTTACGCCGCCGCGCCGTCCTTATTTTGTTCACATAGATCCTGTCCATCCAAAGGTTGCCTGGAAGAGATCGCTTTTAGCGATACGGCCGCCCATTGTACCTATTATTTAAGAGTGTATTTTCTTATAAATGTTTGTATTTAAATGGTGTGCAATAAAGGAATTATCTATCTTATCTATCTAAATTCAATAACTAAAGCCACTTTATTAATTTTAATATGAATACGAGAGATCATTAAGCCTGAAATTGGTCATAGAGCAAAATGGTAGAGTCATCGATGTCACGCTTCGATTACCTAATCGTGTAGAGTCAGCAATATAACCTGACCCGTAATTTGTGTCACATTTTTATTAGTGAATAGGAGGAAAATTGTATTTATGGCACGATCTACGTAAATAACCAAAATGTCTTCAAATCGAGTGAACATTTTGTGCCATAAACCATTTGCAGGTATATGTAGGTATGGTTTAAAATTTCTGACTTTGCTAATCAATTAACCAATTTTCCAATAGTTAATAAGTAATTATCTGTATCCAAAAGTATTTTGGAAGGGATCATTTACATTTTATTGTTTCTCTCTATAGGTATCTAGTTGATAAGTTAAATAAAATAATGTTCATTCATTAATTTATCAATTTGGTTGCTGACTGTACATTATTTCCACTTTTATAGTTATATCGTGCGGCTAAAGGCAAACATAGAAATGCGAGACAAACAAATCCCTTCTTTAATCGGGTAAAAGCTCATACTATTTCAATTTACAACTACCTACTTACAATTGGATAAAATTTCATCTCGACAAGGAAATTAAAAATAAAACCTTTGTTTACAGTGACACCACATCTTTTATCGCCAATAATATATTGTTACGCCGAGGCTGTTAAACAATGAGTAATAATCGAACCTTCTCGAACGCTTTTGTCTTGCTGTGTTATTGTTGCTATTGTTTGTGGTTTCGCAGAATGGGGAGTGGCCATTGTGTCGAGGGACCGACCCTTTCCTGGAAGGATCGACATCGTTCTCGAACAATCGAAATGTGTGCGATATAAATAGGCCGAAGAGATGGCCGGACAGTCAGTCTCGAGTCTGAGTCAGTCTCAGTGAGTTAGTCTCAGCGAGGCCCTGGGGGACTGACGTGGGAAGGGTCTCGCGTGAACAGTAGTTGCTCCCGAGTCAGTCTGGATTAAGCTATACGTGCGATCATTTCGGTGACTATAAGTGGTGCACCAGTGGTGTGATTTAGTGTGTTGTGATACGTGTGACCAAGTTCGTGTATTCATAGTTTAGTGCTGAATAAAAGTGTTATTTTGGTGAAATCGATTCCCATTATTTTATCCCGAACCCTCAGCTCGTAACAATATCATCAAATCTATCGTACATCCATCCATCATCAACCAAGCTAATTTCTATCGCGTAAATAGTACATTCAAATTCTAACTTTATATTCTATTAAAAAAATGATCCATCCGTTTGGTAGTTACGATACCACAGACAGACACATTGAAAGTCTCATAATTCTCTTAAAAGTAGAATTTAATACTAAAGCAATATCTGTTTTAGCATTAAGCCATCTCGCTTTACTAATTAACACATTTCCCGTACGGGCAAAATAAAAAAAACTAACCAAACACCCCTAATTAGCTTAACGAGTCGATCCACAACAAAGATATTGTAAACGAGCCGGCGTTTCCTCTAAATATAAATAAACATGGCTCTTTCAATACTTTAAAAGACGATTTTTGTATTGACGCCTGTCATTAACTTTATATCTATCGTAAAATTTTCACTATTGAAGAGAGAAAGAGCGACCGATTTTATGCGGCTTGAACCCGACGGCTCCCAGTAACATTTGAATGTCGTCTTTCTATCTAATGCGTGGCCAATTTATGCTATGAAGATCATGGAGGACTGAAAAAGCCTTATGTAAAGACAATACTTTGTTTAAAAAAAATGTGTATGTAATACATATACACATTTATATCGGACAAACAGGGTCCTTAATTTGTTGGTGACCATTATTTCTTCAATTATTTTATAATAATACCTAAAGTACACGTCTAAGAGAAGTTCTGCTTTCGTAAATCATTAGCAGATTAATCATTATTTTTAGTACATAAATATGCCACTATTTATTCTACATCACACTATAAAAATATAATAAGTCCTTTATAAAACTAAACATGATACTTACATAATTTTGTCTTTAAAATCTAATCAAAGTAATATTAGAGAAAAGTTGAATTCAGCATTTGACTATAAATTGTCTGTTACTTATCAAATTTCTCTGCATGCCTAATTAGATTTCATAAAACAGAAACAAGCTACTCACTTAATCAAAAAATTTACGTACCTACAGCTAAAAATTTGGCTAAACTAGACATTCATAATACATTTTGTAGGTTTTTATGCTTGATTCTTTTAAAAAAACTGTTTATTTTAGATACAGACTCGCACTTTCATATACAAATGTTATAGTTTGCAGCTTGATTCATAAGATTCTACATTTTACGACACCTTCAATCGAAGTATTCCAGAATATTCTTAGCTATAACTGTTCAGTTCTAGAATCAAACATCATTGGCCTAAATCCTTCCACAAGTGTTCACTAACCATTCTGTGCTAAAACTATACCTACACATACCTATAAGAACTTCTTGAACAATCTCAAATGCAAATGCATTCACATTTGATCGCATGCTCTCAAGAACAATAAAAGAAGGCTTACAGTACACTGGCTGTTCAAATTAGCTTTCCGTATTAGCAATGTGCTAAAGCTAGGAAACTTTTCATATCAAAAGCTCTTACTATTGAAAACTTTAGGAAGGCTCGTTTTTGCCCCATCTTGTGCAAAAGTTCTCGGTATGTGAAAAATCATGAATAGGCAATTCCAAATATTTCCGATCACGTACTCAGTTTTCTGGGTTTTCGCCAAATATGAATATGCCTATAACTTTTGTTTCATGATGTTCCAAATTTTTTTCGACGAACTCTTTTTGTCTTATTACCCTAGACGGCATGGATACATTTGGGTTACCAAGTTCAAGTTTTTGGATAATTGTGTTTTATCACAAGAGAAGCCTATAAGTAAACGATTATAGAATGAATATATTTTACGAAAAGATTTAAAAGTTTTAATATAATTGCAACCTGAATAAAAACACTTTATTCATTATTGAACAAGTGTTTTAAAGTAATATTTCAAGCTTTATTTTTACAATGTTGTTGCCAGTTTTACGATCTTATGCAAAAATAATTTCGATTTCATAATTGACTACTCATTCGGCGTTGAACGATTAAATAAACTTTTAACAAAGCCTCCCAAATAAAAACCAATTTAATTTCAATCCAGCTCTTACCTACCACTCTCAACAAAATTAAACTCCAGTACCTTGATCTAACTAACATAATTAAATTTATTTTATGCTTGTTTAGTTAAGCAGACTTTCATTTAATTTAGGGGCCGTAATTGTAAGGAAAACGCACTGCTTGGCAAACTTTAAACTTAATTTACGGCTTCAGCAGGCCCCAATCTTTACTTCAATAACTGAGCTTATCACAAATATTTTTTGGGGAGTTTCGGCATAACTTCCACGTTTCCCTCGCAGTAACAACTTGCAATATTTTTACGATTTTATTCCAACTGCCTTTATCATTGTCGGATTGACATAAAAACATCATAATAAAATATGTATGATCATATCATTTTTCGATTTCTTGCACTGTGGGACGTCTCGGCGTTGTTTGGTCGGCTCTTCATTATTGGTCGATTCGCCAAATAAATTGAAGCGGCGATGCATTTTTATTCAGCAGATTGTGAAGTAGCATAAATACGAGACACGTTTTGAAAACAATTCGCCGAGTTGTACTCAGGGTCATTAATGTTGGTCGTGAATGATGCTGTACTTTCAAAGTTTGGACGTATGAGGCTTTTTGATTGATTGTGTTTTGGGCTATTGTTTAATTTTGTATCTACCTGTTACATTGAGTACGGAAGCTTAATTTGTAGAGTTGATTTCTTGCTTTAAATATTTATAGCCGAATCGCAGCTTTCTTATATTATCCTTTGACGACCTCTGTGGTTTAGTGGGCGAATAGCCGGCTGTGACGCAGGAGGTTGCGGGTTCGATTCCCACCACGGAACAAATGTTTGCAAGATCTACAGACATTTGTTTCGGGACTGGATGTTTTCCTATTTACAAAAAAAAGTATATAAGTATTCTATCAGTTATCTGGTTCTCATAGTACAAGCTCTGCTTAATTTGAGGCTAGATAGCGCTGTGTGAAATGTCCAACAATGTTTATATTTATTTATTATTATTATTTCTGGTTTTTTTTGCCCTAAGTCTCTTTCATCACATTTATTTCCTCAATAAAAAAATCTTATTATTTTCAGTAACATATCACTAATGCATTCCAACATTTGAAAAGATAGCATTGGCCCCATTTTAGCGGTATTTTCCCTATTTTCTGCCGTATCTATAAACGCCATCGTCAGCTTCCTCGTCGCTTCCTTATATTTTGATATATACCGCAGTGGGATTCTTTTAGCAAAAAGCTATTCAATGTATATGTGCAATTTGGTTGTGTGATTGTAGCAGAATACATTAAAAAAATTCGTTAGCTGAGTTCAGCACGTTCATTTAATTTAGGCTTACGGCTGACGGCCCCAGCGATTGGGGCAATAATACTGCAAAAATATGCTTGGAAGCCTCCTTCGTCTTAAATAAACTAGTGGTTCGCCCCGAACTGAGATCTCGCGAGTCTCCCATAAAAACAAAAATATATTATTCGTAATTTTGGAGTATTCAAATAGTGTCACAAAATAAACAACGACCTTACATGACCCGCAGTTTCATTCAAATTATAGGTAATGGGAGTTTATGTTAATTGGTTACTTTTTTGGAGTAAAAAATGCAGTTATCCTGGATTTCAGACGTATGCCTATATTTGTGTAATTAAAGCTACACGCATACCAAATTTCAGCATTGTGGGGTCACTGGTGTACCCTGTGAATTTTGTCAAAGTTTTGTTTTCATTATGGCTAACAACTCAAAAACTACAAGGATTAAACTAAAAATAAAAACAGGGTTAAAATGTACTAATGACTAACTAATGAAGTCCTTTCATTTGACGTTCCACTTGACCTTATAGTCTAATTTTTTTTTCTTTTTACCCCTCTTGAATCCCAATATCTCAACAACCCCCCCCAACATTTTTAGCTCGTTTAGTCACACCGAAATTGTGCCATCACTACCTACCTATGTATCAAATTTCACGATGATCGGATCAACGCTTCGAAAGTTATCCTCGGACAAACAAACATACATACACACATACATACAACGCCTATTTGCACAAGTTGATTTAAAGATCTCGCTTCGCTCGATCAATAATAGTTTCTGGTGCGACGGATTAGTTGTCCGAGCTTTTGTCGCTCAGGTGGCTGCATTTGTTTTATTCAATTTCATTGATTTCATTCGCAAAACCATTGATTATCTGTAACTTTCGCCTTAATACAGATGCGCTTTTGATCGTGTCACTAGCAACTAAGTACCAGCGAAGCCGGTTCACTAGGAGACAATAAAAAATTGAACAAAGCAATTAAACACCTAGGCGAGCGTTGGTAGCCAATACAGGGTCATCAGCCTTAGAGCCATGAACTCATCATATCGTAGGCACGGGTGGTCCAATTTAGGGCTTACCACATAACACACTACAACATAAGATAGACATCGCATAGCTCAGCTACACACTACTTCTTTTTCACCTATGTATTAGTTGTGATTCATATTTCATATCTGTTTATTTCAAACCATAGGGACTTATGTAACACTTAGTTACGTCAATTTCATTACATAAAAAATGTTAGAAAAACATTTACCTAACTAATATTTTAATAATTACTTAATTATCTACATTATGACGGCATATAGATTGCCATTTTCAAGAAAAACTTCTTAAAAATAATTTTATAGGCTCAATAATCATGTCACAGACAGACTATACTTACTCAAATATTTCCACGAAACTTGTCGATACTCAATAGCCTTTTCTCCAATGCCAACAAAATTTTCGCCAAATAGTCCATGTGCTCAGCCATGCTTGGTCTATTAATTTACTGTGAGTGCATCGCCGACCCAGATGCATGCGTTACAGTACATCCCGTTTAAATTCATTCCCTTGTCGGACGCAATAACCATCCGTGTCACATTGCGACGCAAATTCTATCTACGGAGCCTATTTTAAACCGCACGTTACCAATGCCATTTATATAATTAATAGATTTCATTAGCACGTTGTTAGAATTCAACTAGATTTGTTTTTTAGTTGTCAAAAACTACATTCTCCACGCCTTTTCTTTACACGTAGGTACTTATTTTATCATCACTCATTCTCTGAAAGTAGGTCTTTGTTGACTCAAAAAATGTTCCGTAAATGCAATTTATAGCCTTACGTAGTGCCGTAAGTAAATTTGAAAATAGAATGAGATCCATTAAATTAATAATAACGGTAAAATGAAATACAATCTCCATGACAATACTTATTTCTATTTAAAAATGGAACAGGACAGTCCGGTTGTGAAAAAAAAACTATGAACACCGGGAACGCAATTTTTTTATTAGCAATAAGCTGTTTTAAAATAGATTTTTTTTTAATTTCCTCGCATTTGTGATGAAAAGTTATGTGTTATCAAGACTTAATAAACATCGATTCCTTCTTCGTTCGGAGGTTTTTTGAGTAGATTTTAGCACAAACCCCTTCAAGAGGGGTGTTAAAAATGCTTTTAGTCTGCAATACCACGAGTGACTACAGGTGTTTATAGGCAACGGTGATCAGATCTGGAAGCCTATTAGTTCATATAAAACCCCCTATTATGAAGTCTGCTACCTAGATCAACAGGCACAGTGTTCATTTTAATTAAGGACTAGTAACTTAAGAGTTTAACGTTATTGGTTTAAGATGGACACTAAGAGCATTTAATTCGCGTCCATCGTTCAAAATGTCATAAAGTTTATCACTGCTGTAATGGTCTACCACATGGACCATAAACCTTAGATGGTAATTAAACGGAACGAGATTAAGACCCGCGTCGAGGTCTAGATTGTTTGCGACAATGTGGTAAGGACCAGATAATGGGCAAGGAAAATAACTAACCTTTTTGTTATGTACCTTAGTTACATAAGGAAGACCCATATACACAACTTGTTTTATTATGTAAGACATTAATTAAAAACACACATAAATTAACTGATTTTAGAGGTAGGTTTAATACCGTTAGCTTTAATATTTATCCAGTAATCGATACATCACACTAGTCACACTAAATTATAAATGCGAAAGTTTAGATGTTTGTTTGTTTGTTACTCAATCACGTCGTAACGGCTGAACTGATTTCGACGAAATTTGGTATGTACGTAAATTATAACCTGTATTAACACACAGACTTTTTGTTGACAAACAATGCATGCGAAGCCGCTGGCGGAGCTAGTTAACAATAAACAATTTTTTACGTAAATCGGCGGCGCCATTGCGACTATGCCGCTTAGTCAGTTTAACAAAACCTCCTACTTACAGGGTTAATTTATATGATATGTTGACCTATTTTATACAGGCTGTTTAATTGATATTTTAGGGCTTGATAATAAGGTAATTTTAAAATTTAAATTTATCTATTTGTATAATGTATACCTATGTATAATTTGAAAACCCCTATTTTACAACAATGCTAGCAATTATCCCTACCCGTGTTTTAATTTAATGTCGTACACACAGAATAGTTAAAACACCAGATAAAGTAAACGCTCCTAATACTGAACCGTCATCATCTACTCTATTAGTTATTCTGTTAACGTTGTCACGCGTTAATTAAGTTATGCTTTCTTGTGTCGTCCCAACGAGTAAAAATTTAGCTGGGCTCAAAAAAAAACAAGATGCGATCACATTTCATACGTAAGTAGCGCATTTAGACGTTGTGTTATTTGGTTATTGAACAAATTGTTCGGTTTTTAATTGTCGTAAATAATGATCCTCCATTTTGCTGGTGTTGCCAAATATCGAGTGTTATTATTTCTAGAATTCTGAAATTAAAAACTTTTATTAGTTGTAGTTTTAAATTATACTAGTGGTTCACCCCGATCTGAGATCTCGCAAATCTCCCAAAAAACAAAAAAAATATTGTTTTAGGGCGATTTGCGCAACGATGCCTAAACGTATTTAGTGGCTAAATATGATGTGAGGAGTTCTCAATTCATACAAATATGTCAAATTTAAACATGTTAAGTCGTTAAATACGTTAAGGGATCGTTTTGCAAACCGGCCTTAATATTTGACTTATAAAATAGTGCCATAGGTAGGTACATTAGTTGTATCTTACCAAAAACATTTAGCCCAAACCTGGTATGTAATGACTAAACTAGCAACATTACGCGGGGGGTGGGGGGGGGGGGGGGGTTAGTTTTATGGACACCGCGCACGGCTTGAAATCACAGCTGAAAGCATCTGCAGGTGTTTTATCCATTCTGAGGTCGTACATAACAAAACACGTAGTATAACATAATTGTTAATTGCAATCATAAGGATCACTTTGAAACGTCTACTAAAAATAAACAATAAGCAGACGCGGTGGAAGAGTGCGCAATTTTAGACTAACATCCAATAACAACTTTTGATCCACCGCAAAGCTTTTTCTTTCGGTGATCGCTCTTTTTTGTGGACGGTAAAATCATGGTGCGTGGTAAACGAGTGATTATATTATTTTTGGTGCGTGGCTGGTCGATTGGGGGTCGTATGGTTGGTTGCCAAGATCCGCTAACTGTATTGCGTTTTCTCTTTCGAACTTCTTTGTTCTCTTGACCGTTCGAAATTCAAACCAATGAACGTCAGATGCCCCAGGGATGAGTCATAGACATTCGTCTTTTTTATAACTTTACCGCCCTCTTTTGTAACGGCAACCAGCCAGCAAGTTTTGTTGTTTAGAATCGTTTTTATTATGTAAATAATATACTCAAAAGTTGAGTAGGCGTACCAAATTATTTAAAAATAAATAAATAATGCTGGACATTTCACACAGTGCTATCTAGCCCCAAACTAAACAAAGCGACGAATTAATACTTATATTAAAATATTCTAAGAAACCCACTAATGGAAGTGATTTAATGGATAAGCACGTAGTATTAACCTCTTAATCGAATTAATATTTTAGGACGTGCCCTAACTCAAAACATCCGCAAGGAAATCATGACATTTCTGTTTCTATAAGTAGTTTTAAGCTAAGCCATTAGCAATATTTCTACCTGGATATCAGGGAAAGTGTAGTAGAGTTTCTTGTGAAAGGGCTCGCACGAGGAAGTAATACCACCGTACCTATTTCTGATGCCAAGCAGGATTGCTGTGTTTCGGTATGAAGGGTATGGTTTCCGGTAAAATTACAGGCCCATGAGGCTTTAAACCTGTATGCCTCAAGTAGATCTACGCAGGGCAGTGCATCGTAGGGCACGTTTCTAAGGTGACCTAAGAGGCAATATTTTGCTATAGGCGATGGTTATGTCTTAACATCAGGTGGGTCATATGCTTGTTCCATCTCCAAGTAGTATAAACAAAACAACGAGCCTTACAGTAGTCGCATATGATGTCTAACATCTGACCACCGCGTGCACTCATTGGTCAAATCAAAAAGCTTCTCCCGTTTCCTGTTACACATTTCCGTCCCTTTTGCCAAAATCACAAACCACAAACCGAGAGGAAAGATGTTACACATCAATATCGTTTAGGCAGGTATAAGGTTACTTAATAACCGGTATCATAGCACAACCGTACTATATCTGACAACTCTGTATTTCGTACCGTAGCGTATGTTGAAAATCTTTTGCTTAAACTAGTGTTACAAGCTTAGGGTTCGGGATAAAATAATGGGAATCGGTCTGACCAAAATAACACTTTTATTCAACACGATGACGATGAATACACGAACTTGGTCACACATATCACAACACACTAATTCACACCACTTATAGTCATCAAAATGTTCGCACGTATAGCTAAATCCAGACTGACTCGCGAGCAACTACTGTTTACGCGAGACCCTTGTCCACGTCAGTCCTCAAGGGCCTCGCTGAGACTCACTCACTCAGACTGACTGTCCGGCCATCTCTCCGGCCTATTTATATCGCACACATTTCGATTGTTCGATAACGTTCTCGATCCTTCCAGGAAAGGGTCGGTGTTTCGACAGAACGACCAATCCCCATTGTGCGTAACAGCATACAATAACAACAATAGCACAGCAAGACAAATGCGCTCGAGAAGTTTCGATTATTACTCATTGTTTAACAGCCTCGGCGTAACACTGCCCCCTCCTAAAACATGCTCGTCCCGAGCATTCTTAGCCCCATATCGCGGCAGCAGATCAACATGAACAATTTTAGGCGCACCTCGCGCTGAAGATGTAGCAACTAGAGGAGCCACATTGCCGTCTCCAGTACTTCAGGACACCCAGAGTCCCTTTCTCATCAGCGATCCCAATTCCAGCCTCCAAAACACGGCTCTCATGATTTCTATCTGTTCTTTCACTTCCTGGAATTCCTTTCCAAATGAACCGAACAATTCCCTTATCAATCGAGCCCGCTCTTCTTGCCAACGTCGCTGATCTTCCTGTTGACGACGCTGCTCTTCTTTATCCTGACGTCGCTGTTCCTCTTGCAACCGAGTCTGCTCCACCTGTTCACGTCACTGTCCCTTCTGCAACCGAGCCTGCTCTTCCTACTGACGACGCTTCTCTTCTTAATGCTGACGGCGTTGTTCCTCCTGCAACTGAGCCTGCTCTTCCTGTTGACGACAAAGCGTTGCCATAATAGCAGCAAGATCACCTGTCACAGGAGCTTGGCCCACGGGTGATGATGATGAAGCTCCAAATGGTTCGGTGGCGGCTGATTCCATCTCCATCGGCTGACGACTCTGCCGAGTTTCTTGAACCGGAGACTCCCCAAACCGCCTTTCATCCATTTCCTGTTGTCGTTGACCTCTCGTCCTGACACCGTCCACGTTATCCTTTGGTAGAACCGGTATTATTTTATCCCACTTCTGACACCAAATTGTTACAAGCTTAGGGTTCGGGATAAAATAATGGGAATCGGTCTGACCAAAATAACACTTTTATTCAACACGATGACGATGAATACACGAACTTGCTCACACATATCACAACACACTAATTCACACCACTTATAGTCATCAAAATGTTCGCACGTATAGCTAAATCCAGACTGACTCGCGAGCAACTACTGTTTACGCGAGACCCTTGTCCACGTCAGTCCTCAAGGGCCTCGCTGAGACTCACTCACTCAGACTGACTGTCCGGCCATCTCTCCGGCCTATTTATATCGCACACATTTCGATTGTTCGATAACGTTCTCGATCCTTCCAGGAAAGGGTCGGTGTTTCGACAGAACGACCAATCCCCATTGTGCGTAACAGCAGACAATAACAACAATAGCACAGCAAGACAAATGCGCTCGAGAAGTTTCGATTATTACTCATTGTTTAACAGCCTCGGCGTAACACTAGTGGTTCGCCCCGAACTGAGATCTCGCGAGTCTTCAATAAAAACAAAAAAATATATTCGTAATCTTTGACTATCAAAATAGTGGCACGAAATGATAACCAATTTACTTGACCTACAGTTTCATTCACATTACAGGTAACGGGAGTTCATGTTAATTAGTTTTCTTTTTTGGGGTAGAAATTGCTTGTTATTCTAGATATCAGACTTTTTCCCATATTTGTATCACTAAAGCTATACGCATATCAAATTTCAGCACAGTGGGGGCACTGGTGTACCCTGTGAATGTTGTCAAAGTTTTGTTTTCATTATGGCTAATAACTTAAAAAGTACAAGGTTTAAACTAAAAATAAAAACGGAATCGAAATGTAGTCACAAAGACCTTTTATTAGACGTGCCATTTGACCGGATAGTCTCACTCATCCTACTGCTGGGCAAAGGTCTCCCCCAAGTCCCTCCAAGCATCCCAATTCGTCATTATCTCCCACCATCCTCTTTGGAAGGTGTCGAAATCATTCCGCCAACGCTTTCTCGGCCGACACCGACGTCGCCCTCCGTCTTCAAGCGTCCATGATGTCACAATATGGGCCCATTTCTCGGAGTGCATTCGGGCAACGTGGCCCGCCCAGTCCCACTTAAGTCCAGCCGATCTCCTCCCTACATCTGCAATGCCGGTAAGTGAGCGCAGCATGGTGTCACGCACTCGGTCGATACGTTTAAAGCCGAGAATGCTGCGCTCCATTGCCCTTTGACAAATCTTGAGCTTTGACTTCTGGGCTTCGTTAGAGACCATGTCTGCGCACCGTAATTTAGGTTGGGCAGGATACACATGTCGAAGAGTTGGCGCTTAAGTGTCAGAGGAAGGTCATCCTTTTTATTCTCCTTTATGGACCAGTAGCTCTTCCAGGCATTCTCGATACGGCGATCGATTTCCTTATCTTGCCTGTTTCCGAAACTAGCTAACTGGCCCAAGTAAATATAGAAAGAAAGAAGAAAGAAAAAAAATAATATACTCATCGACATACTGTATTTCCTGTCCATCTACCTCGACCTTACGTTTCGTGCTGTTTGACATGATCTTCGTCTTCGACTGGTTCATTCGAAGCCCAACCTCAAGACTTGCCGCGCTCAGATCTTGGAACATTTGTTGCAGTAAATAAACAGATAATTAAAAAAAAATAACTTGTCTGGAAGAGATCGCTTTTAGCGATAAGACCGCTCATTGTACCGTTATTTATTGTTTATTTCCTTTGTTACTATATTTTTGTTTGGTGTGCATTCATTATAACGCTAAAAAGCGCATCGTAATACGCCTCCCACTAGGTGGAAAGATACCTGATAAAGGTTGCTGAGGGCCATTGGGCGCAGGCCGCACAAGATCGGACGCTCTGGAAATATATGGGGGAAGCTTGTGTTCAGCAGTGGACGTCGCTATATCTGACATGATGATGATGATAAAGCAGATTATAATAGCGCGTGCTATACTGAAAAAGCGCCATCATACTTTAAGGTATGTAGTAAGCGCAAAGCGCGCGTCCGGAAGGTAATAAAAACAATTCTAATGATCGCTGAGATAAAGGAAACCGCATTGAGACCAAATCACTTTATTTGAATAAACCTATAATCTCTCGATCCCTCCCTTTATAAAGGAAGTATGGTAGGAAGCAATTAATTAAAAGACTGATCAAAGAAACTCAGGAAAACGTTCTTAGCTGGTTCGTATTGATAAATTTCCTTTCAAAATTCACATTTCATCAAACAATTTAATAATAAAACAACTACCTTAAGAAACTTCTAACAAATAGTTATATACCGAGGAATGTTTGAGTTGCGCTTAGGACGGTTTTTTAAGTGTATTATTTTTATAAGTATGTGATTAAAAAAAAACTAAAAAAAATATCAATCTTTTTTTTCTCAACTGCGTACTCGTAGCTTCGCTAATTTCGTGTCATCCAAAAATTGCCTGGAAGAGATCGCTCTCAGGGGTTAGACTTATTGTACTGACTTTTTGATCTAGTTCAGTATTTGTATTATTTCTGTGGTAATTCAATAGAGTTGGTATGGAGGTAGTATGGTATATCCATCGTTATATAAGTAAGTACCTTTATATTAGGCAGAAATACTACGACCATACACTATCGTACATCGCAGTATACGTTTTGTCTCAGATAAAACATCCACCATCCAAAGGTTGTCTGGAAGAAATCTCTTCTAAGCGAAAGACCGCCCATTTTACTTATAGCTTTATGTTTTTATATTTATGTTTGTTTGTTTCTTCTGTGGTGTACAATAGTAAACTATTCTTTTTCAAATCTGGGTTTGTACAGGATTACCCAAATAAAAGCTAATATAACTCATCTAATCATCATGGACATAAACTTCCCTTCGTAATAAATGTCCCGAAAAGAGTTATGATCGTGTTATAGTGACAGTTATGTGGGCAGAATACAGGTTAATTAATAAAACACGATTTATAGTGTGTTAATTCTTGGCAATCACATTAAAAGTTATATATGACCTATATATTGGACGTAAAAGAAACATCTTTATGATTTAAATTGTGGAGTTGAAAAGAATAATGGTGAATGAAACCATTAGTTAATCCCTGTTTCTCAATATTACAACACACTGTTCATAATTTAAAATAAATGGTTTAAAAACTAGGGCCTTTACACAAATTAATTAAAGATGATTTATTTGTATAATACAGTGCGGGAGTTTGTCACTAAAAAGTAGCACATATCTCTAACTAGGTCATAATCTATACATGTATATTCCAAATTTCATCTAAATCAGTTCAGCTGTTACAACGTGAATGTGTAACAAACAAACTCACTTTCACATTAATGTATTAAATGACATAAAAAAACTTACAAAACGAATTAAGTAGATATAGACAATTAACAAGAATTTTCTTCCAGCAAACCGTGGAGGATAGGTAAAGACGATTAAAGCGAGGGAGCCTTCCCAGATTAGTTGTGATTAAAATCGTTAGAAGTTAGGCCAACTCAACTCAATATTTTGTTACACACTGAGGTATAACCTCAAACAAAAAACAAAATACAACCTACGGGTATCAAATCATTAACAGGAATTATATTAAAAATACCAGTGTCAAAAAAGCAACGTGAAAAATGGACCGCCGATCGCTTAATAAGGGCCCGTACCGAAACAAGGCGCAATCAAAACTTGTGAAGTGCTGTTAACGCTCATAAAAAGGCCTTTAAATTGTCCCAGGTCTTATAACCGGGGATCTTTTTAAAGGCCAAAAATGTCACAATTGCTTCCATTTTCAGAACTTTGTACACATTTCATGTGTTGCATCACTATAAAAATTATATCTGTTACATTTTATGATATAAGTAATTGTTTAATAATATTCGTGCTGCAAAAATATGAAAAGATACCGCATTTTGATTTAGTTTTTTGGGTTACCTACTTGTAATCGACCCATTAATAATAAAAAGTTAATTGCTTACGCAAATTATCTGGTTTTTAATACCAGACTTTGTCCATTATTTTCAATATCAATATTATTTTCCTACGAAAATAAAAATACTAATAAAACGTATGACACTTTAATGGCGTGTTCTATTGTATTTATTTCGATTTAATCAAATAAAAAAGTACGATAATTTCCGAAATTCTGCTTTTTGTCCGTCCAGATTTATAGCGGTTTTACTTTCACCTGATTCATTAATATCACGTTTTTAATTAAATCTCCACGAGAAAAAACACATAAGCTCAGAAAGGTTTGTTTTTTCGTAATTATATTGTAAAATAAGGATTTAAAATCACTGCAAGTACATAATTCAATTCAATTCATTTAGTATTTTCAAACTTTCGCGATCACTTGACATAAGATTTAAACGGGTATTTATCGCGTATGTACCTTTTTTATTTGTTATCAATATATTATTATATTATCAATATCAATTAATTTATTTTTCAGATGAAAAAGAACCATATTTGTTAGTAAAAACTTAATTAAACATGTCAAATGGGTTAGTAGTAGTGTGATTTCATAATAGGCATCACAGGCACAATTTAAATAAAATAAAAGTTAAACGAAATTCAATAATATATGTACACAATGAACTTTATAAATAATGATGAAACCTAAAAGCTTATTTTAACTGTAAGCGGCTGCGCCCGCGTTGTTTTGGGGATGCAAAAATACATATAGAAACGTTGACATCCCATTTTTATCGCATGATAAGTGATGTATGGGATAATAAGTAGCCTTTGTGTTAATCCAGGTTATAATACCAAATTTCATCGAAATCGTTTCGACGTGATTGAGTAACAAACAACAAACAAACATCCACACTTTCTCATTTATAATATTAGTGTGATTAGTTTTCGGCATAAGTTTTAAAGGCTTTTTAATTGTCTTACATGGTGCATGTACTTTCTAAGGTAATGCTAATCTAAAGCTAAGCTTAATATATGAATACATTTATAAATAATTGGTAGCTACAATGGGCGGCCGCAATGGGCGAATGGACAGAATCTATGTTGACAAATGATAATGGATAATTTTGATACGTTTAATTGTGAGTAAACTTGAAGTATATATACCCGGTTCATAATTCCATCTTGTAATATCCAATAATAAACCAATATGGACCTTTAAAACCACAAATCACTAATGAATGAAGCTACAACGGCTTGAGTCTGTCGCACCCTTGTCAGGAAATATAACTAGTTAGGTTTTACGAGCTTGTTTATCCGATTCCCTTAGTAACTCCATTGTAGGCATTACGATGGAATTACATCTTAGCAAAGGTCAATGACTCTACCATAAAGAGGAAAAAGACATATTATTTTTAGACTTTCATAAAAAATCGTGGACTATGTATTTTTTATGAAGGTGTGTTGTACAGTCAGAGATATAAACTGATTAATAATTTGTGTGTTTATAACCCTCCAATAAATCTTAAGCTTTGCTTTAAAACCTTAATCAACGATGATATTTTTTTAGGCAAATTTATACGAAAAGTACGTTTGAAAATCTCAAAATAATAAACAACTTTTTTATTATTTTCCATGTCTGACACTAAACATACCGTATTTGCAAGTCCGATTAGAATGTTGTTTTATTCTGTGTTAAGTAGCAAATTATAAGAGGGTACTTCTATGATGGTTACGTACTTCTTCACCAAAAATCAAAGTATAACTTAGGCTATAAAATATATATTACTACGTTTGCGCATTATGCGCAAACGTAGCATTAATCTGGGCAAACACATTCTTAGCCCGGAGGAGCTAATAGTTATCACCCCTAAGAATTTTCTAGAGTTTTTAGCAGCTTTAGTGCTTAGTGGTGAACTTTGAACGCCCCCATAAACTAGAGGCGGCATAAAAACAAGTGGCGACCACAATAGGCCTCGTGGCCGTAGTCAAAATCAAATCAAATTATTTATTCCATCAAGATTTACAGAGCTGACAATGCTGTTTATGATACAGTGCTAGTTCACAAATTTTGTTGATGATAAACATTGCTTACAGAGAGCCTTAAGCTAAGCTTAAAGAATAAGCTGAAACTAAAGCCGCAAAAACTAATAAAAAAAAGGTATCATTGATGCTTGGTAAAGTTGAATAAGCGAATGGCTCCTGCTTCATTGTGTTGTTGGGAGCCAATGAAATGGTAATAAAACTGTTTGCATAGTTACTTTACCAGGTAAAACTCCTGTGTTTATGTTAAAACTTGTAAAAGAATAACATCGGCAAAAACCATCAAAACAAACAAGACGCGGTTGCTTACCTCATTGTCTACATAATGTTTGGCAATAAATTGTCTGCAACAAACAAGCCCCTATCTAATCTCCCACCACAGTCGGCAAATCTTGGCAACTTCAAATCAACAATCTTTTCACAGTTTCCGACCCATTAAACATCCCATAAATGTAACGTATCATCACATTATCAAATTGTACCAACATATATTATGCTAAAGAGGCGACCGTATTATTTATAAACGTGGATTTATTTGGTAATTGAGTTTCGAGTCAGATCTCTTTCTCCTTGCTTGATATTGAATAAAAAAGAAGAAATACTCTTGATAAACATAGTAAGACTAAACTACGTTCTTAGAGGAATTAATAACATTTCACAAACAAGTATCGCATTTTGCTCTTATTTTTCTTAATTCGTTAACCAATATATTAAAATATTTAAACACGGTTTTGAATTTGAATATGTATCCAATAAGGAGGCGCAAATAGCATTGCTGTAGGCAGATGAGCGCGTTTACTACTCGAGACAACTTAATAACGATAATTTCGACTAAATTATTATATCCTTTTTACATCTGTGCTGTTTAAATGCACCTTTTATTTAAATTCCCAACGATATAATCAGTATTCCTAAGCATATAATATTATAACCTGTTCGTGATTTCGCAAGTTACATCTTCATAAACCCCAATTTTATTAGAAGTTTACTACCGTGGTGGGTGACACACTCAGCATCACCACAATGGTTTAGATACTTTACTTGAGTCTTCCCAATCGTTTTCAGGTCTTGTGGTCGGTAATGTTCGTAAAGTGTTATTTCAAGAGATGAAAAGGGAATGAGTTTAACTTTTTCCCAATGTAAAAACTGAGCGATAGAATTTAGCAAAGGAGGTAAACAAGTATTTTGCAAACCAATTCAAGTGAATCGATCCTGTGCTTTCGTTTAGAGACGACAATATTTTTGCTAATGCGGGGATAGCTTTCAAAGATTTAGTGCGTTCGGAGTTTCGGACACTGACACTCGAGACTAGATAGATTTATGTGTGCGCCGCCAGACACAAGCTCTTCAACGTTTCTATCTGCGGCGGTATCTCACACATGTCGCTATAGAGAGGCCCGCCAATATTGATGGCTTTATTGACCAGACACATGAATTTCATTCACCAATTTCTTTAGATTGTGAACCTCCATACACGCTGTCAAGCGCGAGTGCATCAGTGGTAGAGCAGGTGATGAGTGAACGGACATGAGAAAGCGAGGGCGCGTGTGCGGTGTGCGGTGATGCGTGTGGCGCACGATGCGCTCGCGCATTGATGGAAGAGTCATGGTCGTCGGGCGGCGCGCCGCTGCTGCGCACCAGGTCGCTGCCGCTGGTGCTGGAGGCGAGCGGCCCCGCGCCCACGCGCCAGGCAAAGCTCGACCCGCGCCAGCTCTTGACCCTCACGCGCCATTACTACCCGGAGGGAGGCTGGGGATGGGGAGTGGCATTAGCCGCTACCCTCGTGCAAATGCTGGCCCACGGTCTGCACCAGGCCAGCGCCATACTCGCCGTAGAAGCTACCAGACGTTTCGGTCCAGACGTCCGTATGCAAGCAGGTAACATAACCAACAAATCAACAACGACAATCAGACCTAGTTTGACTGATTACAAAATTAGTCCATTTGAATCATAAAATATCTATAAATCAAAAGTAGAAATTTAATATGTTAAACTCTGTACAAAACTTACCTACAGAATACTTTTAGAATTTTATTCTGACTACATCTATAGTTCTCGTGGCCAAAAGCTTCATGAATGAAAGCTTTTATGGGTGCATCCGATCCATTGGTCGCATTCAACACTCGTTTGCGATTGTGACCTAGATTTTCTAACAGAAAGGTAAAATTTCCTTGACTTACTGTTATGCCCCAAATAAATACAATTTATTTTTTTAACCCTGCAGTGGTCGCGTACTAAAACCTGACCTGATTGGTCGCGTGGAGTACTATTGTATACCATTTATAAATTCAAATAAAAATACATTTGAGCTTCAACTATGTTTAATTCTTATTGTAATAGTGTTATTAAGTAT
Source organism: Philereme transversata (assembly GCA_963924445.1). Taxonomy (NCBI): domain Eukaryota; kingdom Metazoa; phylum Arthropoda; class Insecta; order Lepidoptera; family Geometridae; genus Philereme; species Philereme transversata. Next base: position 2,422,678 of record OZ004344.1, read on the forward strand.
TGTTGTATTAAAAGCAATCAATAAAAACGAATCACAAAGTCTGAATATAAAAAAAATCAACAAAACAAAAAAAACCTCTAAAATGGCACAAAAAATCAAAAATACTAATTAGTGTTTTTTAAACAAGACAGACATACAACCTTCGAATGATTGCCATAAATAGGCTTTTTGCACGTGTTGCATAGTTTTCGAGTGCTTTTATTGCGGCTTCTTCCGCAGTTGTGGCAGCGACCTATGGATCGAGTTGGTGTTTGCTGATGTTGTCGCTGTGGTTCTGTTTGGATAATGCCAAGAAATTCTCGTGCGCAGCACTTAGTGCGTTTGTTAATTATTTAACTTAAAGTACCTAGAAGCGCTCGTAATTTACGTTAGCGATTTTTGAGAATTTTACAATTCCGTAAGTGTGGATTACATAGGTAATCCACGCGACCACTCTAGGGTTAAACTACCTAATGAATATTCTCTTACACCCGTTTTGCTGGCACATTGCAAAAACCAACATCATTTATTAAAACGATTTCTGAAGTAATCTAACACCTAGATAAATTAAGTTTGTAAGTACAAATTCCATATTTTATTACCTATCACAACTTTTCGATAGAAGCGGCTCCCAAGTTGAAATGATGTCATGTTACATTATGCGTCTGAAAAGTTTTAGACACACAAAACAAACTGGACGTTGTTCTGAAGCGGAATCCGGGAATATCTTTATCCCGTGGAATTCCTAGCTGTACTATGGTACTGTTATGACTGGTACTTTGATATTATCACAAACTAGTTATATTTTTCTGGTTTATAATCAAACGATCAGGGATTTAATGAGGTGCAAACTCGGTTCCCGGATAAAGCAGCGCAGGTCTTTTGATAGAACCTCTGATCAGATTTGTGAATGCTATATTACCTGGATCGCTATAGTACCTTACCTATGCATAATATTATATAGGTATATACACAGATACCTGCAGGTAAAGTATGTAAACAGTGACCACGTTTCGTATATTCACGTGAACATTCCTTTTGCAAAGGTGAACAAGTCTAGAACATTTTTGCCAATTAATTTCATTAGGATGTAGCGACCTACAAGCAATAATTTGTTTGCAGTTCTGATTTCTAAAGTTCAATGCTCTTTTAGACTTTTATATAATTATCATTCGTATATTTTTTCTGCTTCTATTTTTCTATTGGAATAAATCATAGGCCTCTGAAACTTTGACAACACAAGTGGATTGTTTTGTTTAGGATTTTTTTCTTATATTCTCAGCTGATTTCAGTGTTGTAAGTTCGAGTCTTTACAATATTGAAAATTCAGCCAGTTATTGAAAACAGGTCGTAGGTAATAAAACAAAACTTTAGTAGAAAATAAGGTTGGGAATTTGAGAATGATTAATTCTTATCAATATAAACTTCTTTTTTTACTAAGGGGGGCAAAATGCCTTTAATAACAGAACGAATATAAAAAACGAAAACTAACTAACTTTATTTAAACTACCCTTTACGTGTTAAGGTGAATAAGCACCTCTAGAATAAGCGATCAAAACCATAAAATTCAATCATTTAATATAATTTTATTGCCCAAAAACCTGAGTATCATTTCTTCAAGAGCTAGATTTTATTTTTTAAGGCATAAAGACCTGTTATTAACCTGAAACACAGCTGCTGTAACCGTAAAGATTAGGGTACAACTGACCCTTGAAAAGCGTCGTAAATGTTTATATGAAGGACAATGAAATCCTAACCATTTGATTGTTAGCATTCTCTACTCATTCAATCAAAAAGTGGAAATGTGCCAAGTATTGTTGAACCAGCTTATGCACACGGTTTTACTTGCGCCGTAGGTACCTTCCCAAATATCAATTCTGAGAAAAAAAATACTTTTACGAGGACAATATTTTCGTTCTGACCAAATACGTTATTTGAGGAAGATGATACTCAGTACACTGCAACGGCAACGTTAGAAAATATTGAAGCCGAATGTATCAATGTAAGCCGCAGACTCTCTTATACGAGTAGATCTAGTTTACTTGCTAGAACAGAGAGTGCGAATGATTTACCGACACAGGACTCGGGTGACGCCCTCACGTCAATCATCCTCAATCGTTTATTAGGATCAAAACGAGACAGCAATACCAGGGACGGATCAAGGAATAGTGACTTTATAAAAGAAACATTAATTAAAAAGTTTTTTTTCGTATTCATTTCTATTCTGTATATTCACTGTCGTTTTGACCTGAACTCTGTTATCAGAGGACAAGGTCACCGGCACATAATGAAACTGTAATCAACGGAAGGTAAATCTCGGCCATGAAGCAAATTGCTTATATCGGCCAGGGTGCAAATGGCTGATGCTAGGCCTGATTACATCCCTGATACGTGTATGCCCGACCTCATCGCACATTTATCATCTCAAAGGACGTTTAATATGTTTCGGTTCGGTGACAGCTAACGCGATAACGACAGGACGCTCTAGTGCGCTCGCCGCGATTATTTCCACACTTTTTTGGCCCGTGATTTATTACACCTGATTTTTTACTGAATTCAATTACAGGCGATCGGACATGACATCCTACAATCAGAATGTAAAATGTTCAGTAGGTATCTTTAATAAGAGTCGTTTGTAACGTCTGTTTTTGTCCAGAGTTGAACAATACGATTCGAATGTGCGTAAGCTTGTGATGTTACAACAGTTTTATCATGATCGATCATACTTGAAGTTTATTCTTAAACTGAAATTTTATAACTGAAAATAATACCTAGGTACACGAAGAGCAAATCTAGATTAGAACAGAAATTATATTTTCACGGAAAATGGCCCCACATATTAAAGTTATTGAAGTTCAATGTAATAATGAAGATGATTTAAGAAATCGAGACACGTTTTCGATTTCATTTTATTGAATGCGGGTTCACAATGTTAGTTGAAAGTGGCTGATATGAGGCCATATAAAGTTAAGAGACAGACAATTTGCCAGTTTATTTACAAGACGATGAGGCAGCACAATTTCTTTACTCAGTTTCGATTGAGACGCAATACCCTACAGTTTGTGTGTTCCACCATTTGTTGTGGAAAGAATAAGCCCAACTCTTATTTATAGGGTTATATTTCGTCTTTACTGCTGCCTTCTCATAAAATTCCCATTTTTAATAAAAACTCAAGAACTTTTTTATCGAAAACTTTAAATGGAATCGCTGTTGAAAAAAGTTTATAAAAGAAAAAGTGTATTGATTTGATTTTATTCCCGGCTCTGACCTTAAAGAATTTGCATTCTTCGTTTAATCTTTAGTTACTAAGATTTTTTTGCTGAGGTCAAAAGAAAGGTTTCAACTCAATTGATTAAAAGTAAACTATTAGAATTCGCAGACGTGGAACCCTCACGGATCACTCATCAATCTGGAGATCTAGATTAAACAGCGTCTCTAGATTTATAAGTCAGATGTGTGGCCAATGGATGACGGCCCTTATTAAAATGTCGACGAACTCCCCAAAACATTGACGTATTCAGGACTGAATATATACTAATATTATAAAGTTATATAAAGTTTTTTTGCATTGAAAGGGCTCCGAAACTACTGGACCGATTTAAAAAATTATTTCACCGTTGGGAAGCTACACTACCCCCGGGTGATATAGGCTACTTTTTACCCAACTGCGCAGAAGGACAGTAATGTTTTTATTGAAAAACTACGCGTACGAAGCTGCGGATTGGGTAGTTAGTTTATTACAAAGATCCAAGCAGAATACTAAAACGAAACCAAGTTGTAACTTTTTTCCGTTTACAATTATTATTAATATAGGTAGCAAACTTAAGAAACGTAGCACCTCTATAAATCCCTTAATACGTCCTCACAAATTCATGCCCCTGAGGTTTATCAATATAAATGTTTGTCAGACGTTGCCTCCTCTCACCACTTCAATGCAAGATGTACCTAACCCTGATATCGCTCAACTGTATATTCTGAATCTCTGATAGGGTATGATTAATATAGTGTTGAGACAGACTGTCTTGTAAGTTTCTGGTCCATGACAAAACATTAAATTAGTCTGGTGGAATTAACGAAATCGCTTGATCACTGTCTTAATGTTTCTACTCAGAATAGGTATAATTACGCAATAAGTTTAAAGAAATAAATATTATGATATTCCCTTGTCAATACATCTATCTATGAAAATGTGTCTATGAAAATCTGATATATGTTCACAAAAATATTAATTTGTTTAAGAATAATAGCGATAATTATAATTTTAATACTAGAAATAAAGATAATCTCGCTGTTGCCACTTGTAGACTCCATAAAGTTAATAAATCGTTTAAATGGCAGGCTTTTATAACAAACTCCCAAGGGATGTATAAAAATTGACATTAAACAAATTGAAAAACGTAATTAAACAAAATCTTTATAAAAAACCCTACTATAAAATATCGTATTACATATTTAGATGATAGAGAAGCTTGGGATTGAAATTGCTCCAACTCGTTCAAAATGTTACAATTTAGACGTAATTTATTTTCTGTATTTTAATGTATTCTAAAAGGATCATTAAAAAACCACCAGCCTTGTTTCTTGCCGTTCTTTCCTGGCTTGGTCGCAAAGGAACAGGCAGTAAAATTGTCGTTTCAAAGTGATCCTTGTGATTTTAATGAATAAAAATATTTGACTTTGACTTTTGACTTTGAGGTACTTTTAGAATAGAGAATATGCGAAAATAAATTATAATAGTCTTTTGTTACAGTACCTATAAATCAGTCGTTTTGTAGATTAAGTAATTTCTATCATGACTTTAAGAAGGTTCTTAGATTGTGTGCCCTAAAATATATTTCTTGGATTCGGTAGTTTTTGAGCGTTTATTCAGACACATTCGAATACACCATTCTCTAACATAGTTTTAAAAGTTAGGTCCGCAGATATTAAACAAAATAGGTACCTACCTACTTAATTATTTTTTGTTCGTGTTTGACTACAATCTCGCCTGATGCAGAGCAATGAAACACGCCTATAAGAAGCCTGAGTAAAATGATGATAAAAATTAGTATTTTTATAGTTTTTATTACTTTTTGTTTAACCTATATTTCCAGAACCGGAAAGAAGCCCCAAAGAATTGTTATAACGATGCAGTCTCACGTTATCGGAAACTCGTATATCGACGTGACGATGGACCCGGGAGATCCTAGTTCAGGAAAAGTTTCCAAGCGCTGCGCTCTTTTAAAATTGTAGAAAAATTGAAAGAATTCTAATAAAATTCAATTGCATTTTGGCAAAGTAATTTCAATTCTACTGGTCTTGCAAGTGGTGGCTATTCAATTACTATTGCAGTGACTTGTAGTGGCATTGTAGCAACAGTTTAATTTCCTTTTCTCTCTATATTTATCGATATTATAGGTATGTGAAAAATATATGAAAAAAACTAAAGTGAATCTCTATTGGTACTAACTTATATTTAACAAGTGTATGTTTGACGCAGTTATGCAAGTACCAATTTAGGAAACGGTTAATTGTATATGTATTGCTAAAATTGCTTCCTGAGACTATTTAAAATATATATGTATAATTGGTATTTAGTAATCATTAGAAATAAATTCACTGCGAAGAACGCGTTAGGTTTCTCGTTGATTTTGTCATTATCAACCAATAGGGCTGGCACTTCACACTTTCTGTTATATATGTATATATATAAAACTAAGATCGTCGTAATGATTGTATAAAAATGATATAAAAAAAATCTGATTATTTGAAAGACCAAACAAATGTGCGGATTTTCTATATGTCTGAAACCCCCATTCCAATCCAATCTTTATACTTTGGAAACTTGCTCGTAGAGCTGACCAGACTACTAATATGGCCACTATCTAATCAACTAAGCATCAATGAACGTATTCACAATGTTAACCTATTTCGCCCGGAGCTTTACAAAATTTTTATGAAGGCGTTATCATTGTATCTTATTATATAATTACGTGTAGGATGATATGACGGTACTTGTAATACGTATATATTTTATGGAGTGGATAAAGTTTATCAACCACCCACATACAAATTGCAATTATAATGATTAACTAGCTTCTGCCCACGGCTTCGCACGTATGTTTTGTCCATAAAAAGTAGCCTATGTGTTAATCCAGGTTATAATCTACATACATACCAAATTTCATTAAAATCCATTCATTAGTTTTTGCGTGAAAGAGTAACAAACATTCATACAAACTTTCGCGTTTATAACACAAGCTTCTGCCCGTGGCTTCGCACGCGTGGTTTGCAAATAAAAAGTAGCCTATGTGTTAATCTAGGTTATGATCTACGTACATACCAAATTTCATCGCAATCGGTCCAGCCGTTCCGACGTGAAAGAGTGGGATATGGACACGAGCTGAAAATATTAACACACATGGTGTTAATAGACCGGTATATCGTGTCTACATACCTAGTCCTTACATGCATATTATTGGACATCCTGTCCTAACTCGAGTACGTTGACAATAACTAGAATTATCAACTTGTCCTGTCCAAATGGCTTTTTATTTTGAGACACCAACATGATAAAAATGGCACACCTAGCCATTGTATCATGTCATCATCAAATTGATCTGTATCATATCATCAGTGGAGTACCAGCATAAACAAGTAACTTTTTAACAAAAAATAAGCGACTTCTGGACAATAAATCTAAAAAATCTGAATCGGAACTCTTAAATCTTGACCTTGACCAAATTTATATGGTAGCATCACTGAAGTACCCCTTTTCCAACAAAATAATAATATTAAATCATGTTCTTCGATTTCAATGATTATTTCATTGAAATCGAATAACGAAATCGATTTTAAAAAATCCGATGAATTGTAAAACTCCTCCTTTTTTGTAGTCGATAAAAAAAATGTGCTAGACGGCGCTGCTCAGGCCTTGACGTCCCAAAGATATAAATAAATAAATATTGGTGGACATTTCACACAGCGCTATCTAGCCCCAAACTAAGCAGAGCTTGAACTATGGGAACCAGATAACTGATAGAATACAAGTACATATATACTTTTTTTTTGTAAATACATACTTATAATACATAGAAAAACATCCAAACCCGGAACAAATATTTGTAGATCATGCAAACATTTGTCCCGCGGCGGGAATCGAACCCGCTACCTCCTGCGTCACAGCCGGCTATACGCCCACTGCGCCACGGAGGTCGTCGATATATGTATTATGATGACGTTTAATTGTATAGGTACTCTTTATTTATCTTATCTACCATGATAAATTGACATAGGTGCCTTTGTAAAAAGAGAAGAAATAGGCGCTATAAAGTTTATCATAGTTCAATCATGCGTGACAGCCCTACACCTTCTGTAAATGGAAGTAGAATGCCCGCACGCGTATCTTTACGATGTCTCACAACAATAAACTGTAAGCCACGCTGCTTTTTGTAATCCACTGCTCAAAAACTCTTTTAAAATTGTAGAAAAATTGAAAGAATTCTAATAAAATTCAATTGCATTTTGGCAAAGTAATTTCAATTCTACTGGTCTTGCAAGTGGTGGCTATTCAATTACTATTGCAGTGACTTGTAGTGGCATTGTAGCAACAGTTTAATTTCCTTTTCTCTCTATATTTATCGATATTATAGGTATGTGAAAAATATATGAAAAAAACTAAAGTGAATCTCTATTGGTACTAACTTATATTTAACAAGTGTATGTTTGACGCAGTTATGCAAGTACCAATTTAGGAAACGGTTAATTGTATATGTATTGCTAAAATTGCTTCCTGAGACTATTTAAAATATATATGTATAATTGGTATTTAGTAATCATTAGAAATAAATTCACTGCGAAGAACGCGTTAGGTTTCTCGTTGATTTTGTCATTATCAACCAATAGGGCTGGCACTTCACACTTTCTGTTATATATGTATATATATAAAACTAAGATCGTCGTAATGATTGTATAAAAATGATATAAAAAAAATCTGATTATTTGAAAGACCAAACAAATGTGCGGATTTTCTATATGTCTGAAACCCCCATTCCAATCCAATCTTTATACTTTGGAAACTTGCTCGTAGAGCTGACCAGACTACTAATATGGCCACTATCTAATCAACTAAGCATCAATGAACGTATTCACAATGTTAACCTATTTCGCCCGGAGCTTTACAAAATTTTTATGAAGGCGTTATCATTGTATCTTATTATATAATTACGTGTAGGATGATATGACGGTACTTGTAATACGTATATATTTTATGGAGTGGATAAAGTTTATCAACCACCCACATACAAATTGCAATTATAATGATTAACTAGCTTCTGCCCACGGCTTCGCACGTATGTTTTGTCCATAAAAAGTAGCCTATGTGTTAATCCAGGTTATAATCTACATACATACCAAATTTCATTAAAATCCATTCATTAGTTTTTGCGTGAAAGAGTAACAAACATTCATACAAACTTTCGCGTTTATAACACAAGCTTCTGCCCGTGGCTTCGCACGCGTGGTTTGCAAATAAAAAGTAGCCTATGTGTTAATCTAGGTTATGATCTACGTACATACCAAATTTCATCGCAATCGGTCCAGCCGTTCCGACGTGAAAGAGTGGGATATGGACACGAGCTGAAAATATTAACACACATGGTGTTAATAGACCGGTATATCGTGTCTACATACCTAGTCCTTACATGCATATTATTGGACATCCTGTCCTAACTCGAGTACGTTGACAATAACTAGAATTATCAACTTGTCCTGTCCAAATGGCTTTTTATTTTGAGACACCAACATGATAAAAATGGCACACCTAGCCATTGTATCATGTCATCATCAAATTGATCTGTATCATATCATCAGTGGAGTACCAGCATAAACAAGTAACTTTTTAACAAAAAATAAGCGACTTCTGGACAATAAATCTAAAAAATCTGAATCGGAACTCTTAAATCTTGACCTTGACCAAATTTATATGGTAGCATCACTGAAGTACCCCTTTTCCAACAAAATAATAATATTAAATCATGTTCTTCGATTTCAATGATTATTTCATTGAAATCGAATAACGAAATCGATTTTAAAAAATCCGATGAATTGTAAAACTCCTCCTTTTTTGTAGTCGATAAAAAAAATGTGCTAGACGGCGCTGCTCAGGCCTTGACGTCCCAAAGATATAAATAAATAAATATTGGTGGACATTTCACACAGCGCTATCTAGCCCCAAACTAAGCAGAGCTTGAACTATGGGAACCAGATAACTGATAGAATACAAGTACATATATACTTTTTTTTTGTAAATACATACTTATAATACATAGAAAAACATCCAAACCCGGAACAAATATTTGTAGATCATGCAAACATTTGTCCCGCGGCGGGAATCGAACCCGCTACCTCCTGCGTCACAGCCGGCTATACGCCCACTGCGCCACGGAGGTCGTCGATATATGTATTATGATGACGTTTAATTGTATAGGTACTCTTTATTTATCTTATCTACCATGATAAATTGACATAGGTGCCTTTGTAAAAAGAGAAGAAATAGGCGCTATAAAGTTTATCATAGTTCAATCATGCGTGACAGCCCTACACCTTCTGTAAATGGAAGTAGAATGCCCGCACGCGTATCTTTACGATGTCTCACAACAATAAACTGTAAGCCACGCTGCTTTTTGTAATCCACTGCTCAAAAACGATGACGATTAGCGTCAGTACAGGAAATATTAAGTTGGATCCTCTTACAAGGCCTTATAAGGAAAAGGCTCAAGATAAAATCGATAAGTACGTGATCGATGGATAACGGAACTTTGCATGGTTTCTACCTGTTTATTCAGAACTGCATCTGCTTCTAAGAATATCTTTTTTTAGGTATGACGTTGCTCATCTCTAAATCAAAACGTTTGACTCTAGATTTTTATCTTTGATTATAATAAATAAGAGTTTAATAAAACTAAAAAACATGCTCTTATAGATAACCGAACTAAAAAGTAGAAGATCATTTTCATTAAATTTAAATTAAGAATAGTGTGATAAACATAGCATAGCAGATAAGTACGACTCACCGATTATGAAGTCCTTCAATCGGGTTCTGATCGAATAGTCTTTATGAGAGACTATTGGCTCAGGACTTGAGTGAGGGACTTAAACTTTTATTGTTGTTTTTTTGAATTTTGTTTGTTTTATTGTGCCTATACTTTGTACTAACCCATGTGACATGTTTGATTTAAGTTTTTTACTCTAAAACAAATATGGATCTTTAACATCTGAAAATTTAATAAATGAATTGAATAAACAAAAAATGTATTTTATTGTAAAAAATCATGGAGTGCTTGATGTCAATTGTTATAAATATTGTATTGACAGATATTGGTAAAAGTAGTAATTTTGAAAATATCTTAAAAAGCACCCCACGTTCTTTTACAATAAAATATAATTATAATATTTAATATTTTTTTATTTTTATTTTAATATTTTTTTTGTTAATCCCACTATTCTTAATTTAAATTTATTGAATATTAGTTTCTACTTTTTAGTTCAGCTAATTACAAAAGCGTTTTTTTTTATTTATCTTTAGAATTATGCATTGTCATCGGTCTTTGATAAGTGTGCAAAATTTCAATTTAATTCGACGTTTTGAAGTTGCTGAAAATCAAGTTCAAAGATTCCGTTACATACATATATATGTACCAAGTTAAAAAAGGCGTGTTAAAAAGATAGAACAACTGAGACAACAAACGAACGAAAGAACATCGAATTTATCGGCTAAGTTCTCGACTCTGGTATCCGTATGACTACCTGTCCCCAGTATAACGAGCAAAGAAGTAAATAAAATGTTCAAGAAGATAAAACTATCTGGACTGTAAAGATTAACTGAGTTTAATCCGAGTTATCTCAACTTTCAAAGTTGTTATTTATATTCAGCGGAGTCTTATGATGTTTCCAACCGAAGTCATTTCCGCTTTTCCGGATATGCCCGCCCCACTTAGCTTTTGATCGCCGGATTAATTTAAATCCTTAAGATTTTATGCGAAGCAAGCCTATAATAATAAAATGTATATATTTATTTTAATGAATTTTAACAGTAGGTATCCATTGACTGCCTCCGTGGCGCAGTGGGTGTATAGCCGGCTGAGACGCAGGAGGTAGCGGGTTCGATTCCCGCCGTGGAACAAATGTTTGCATGATCTACAAATATTTGTTCCGGGTTTGGATGTTTTTCTATATATTATAAGTATGTATTTACAAAAAAAAAAGTATATAAGTATTCTATCAGTTATCTGGTTCCCATTGTACAAGCTCTGCTTAGTTTGGGGCTAGATGGCGCTGTGTAAAATGTCCAGCGATATTTATTTATTTATTTATTTATTTCTGTTTTAATTTGTTGGACACAAAGCTTTCTTTGCGTAGTTATGGCGGACAGAAAATAGAAAGGGATCGTGAGTATCAATTATTTCCGACATGGTTTCAACTCTTTGTTCCAGGCTGCCTAGGAGCATTATCAGCCGGAGTTGCCCTAGCATTATCGCCAGTGACGGTAGCGTTATGCGTTCGCAAGTCAACACGCGTAACTGCCGTCGTGGGCGGACTGGTGGCCGCTTTGGGCTGCCTGTTCACATCCTTCGCCACGCAGTTTCACCAACTTTTCTTCAGTTACGGTAAGTTTTTGTCCATACACTAATAGTATCATCAGGATAGGTTCTTCCTCGTGGTTAAACTTTTTAGTCTAACACTGATTTGGCACAACAAGGAAAATAATTCCGGTTAGATTAATCAGTTAAGACTATCCGATTTGACCACGAGGTGGAAGCTTTCAGGTTAATTACTAGGGGGAAACCGTAAGATGATGCACGATGGCAAGAATGGGTCGCGCGAAATTACACGTTACGCGTGTATTTTCTTCACTATATATGAGTCAGCTGAGGCACTTGACATGGAAGGAATTTACAGGAAGTCAACGACAAGTCAACGTACAGAGTAAACATATGGTTCTTCTGTAAAATTCAATTAAAATCACTCAACACATCCGCGCGAACACTAAATAAATAATTGGATCTTTAATGCACCTGGAAAACGCAATGCGATTCTGACAAGTCAATTTATATCACCTGATTCTTACATCCGAAACTCGTTCCGTACATCAAAGGTATCCGTTAATTGGCTCTCTGTGTAAATAAGGATATCTACATAATCGCACGCAAAATAAACACGTACCATTTAATTTTGAATCGGTATTTTGGTTGCCACTCACCCACACCACATGGCCTACATACTTGGGATCACTGGTTGAAATTATAATAAGCCGCAGGGAATGAAACTGCTTATACAATGTCTATCCAATCACAATACATTCGATTATAGAAATCATAACTACAGCAAAGCCACAGAATAACATCGTACAGAAAAATAACTGAGTTCGCGCACTGCATAATGCACGCAAAGCTTCCTATCTTCAAGGATAACGCGTTGGCGCCGCCCGGCAGAAAGCAGGATTAGCATTTAAATTGGCGCTGTGTTGACTGCACTGTGGTTCCAACTAACCCCTATAACCGAAGCTTACCAATAGCTTGTTTTTCGGGAAACCCCAGCGTCAGCGTCAAACAATGTTTTGCATAAATGTATCTTGAAACTCTATGTTGAAGCACTTCAAAGTTTGTATGTGAAATGTTGCACTTTGACACTATTGAAATTTCTATATGGTTTTTTATGGGAACGCTCATACATTATGTGTGTGGAAAATGCAAGCTGTGATAGACAATTTTTTAGGACGTCTTTCTAGATAATGTTTACGTAGATACGGTTACGTATAATTGTACCAGCCGCGGTTGGTTGGCAGAAATACGCTAAGATGAGGCCTGTCGGGCCACACACACACATTAAAGATTGAAATAAAAACTTGTAAATGAATGTTTTCTTACAAGTTTACTACACTTCGTTACGTCAAGTTAGCAACGCTGTCGGTACTTTGTTGCTTTCTTTCTATGTACAGTTAGATTAAGAAATAGCTGCATAAACAAATCAGTACAATCGATGATACCTAAATTAATTCGATGGCAAGTGTCGTTTGTTAAAAATAATATTATCTTCAAACTGTATAGTCATGTTGGTTGTTTGATGATAGCGCCTCCAGCCACTTATCTCTTCATCTGGCAGTATCTACTACAATATCTCACTAGGTACCTACTATTTTGGAAACGGTTTTTATAATTAACCGACTTCAAAAAAAGGAGGAGGTTTTTAAATCGTCGGAATCTATTTTTTTTTGTTATGTATGTTCTCCGATTAGATAGTCGTAGACGCCTGAACCAATTCGAGAAATTCTTTTTTTATTTAAAAGGGTATATTTTCCAGGTGGTCCCATTGTCACCAAGTCAGGATCTGATGATTTTATGTTTTTACCTCAGAACTCCGTCGTTTACCAACCGATTCGGAAAATTCTATTTTATTTGAAAGAATATACTTTATATATTGGTCTAATAGAAATTTCATCAGTTTAGTAGTTTGGTTAAGTTGGTTATATTTTTGTTTAAAAATGACTCGTAATGTAACCTTACGGATTTTGGAATATTGGTAGATTTAGGAAACCTACTCTAATTCCATCAAAGTTATATCAATAAGCTTTTTACGACACCTTCCAGCACCAGTTTAATTTATCTTTTCTTATTCCAATGAGGTACGTCTTTATATGCAGTTGCTAGCTCCAATTTCATTTGAATAGAGTCCCAAGACTCGGAAGCGTGACAATCCGACTGAACCACCAATGAACACTAACGGGATCCGTTTAAAGTCTCTTTAATCTGCTATTACGCTTATTACGTATTTGTAGAAGTAGGTTAGCATGCATATTACATATATTCACATTTTCTATAGATAAAGTGTCTTAGGTAGTAAGGATAGTAAGGACTCACTTTTTTGTTTGAGAGTAACAACAGCTTAATCGATGTTGATGACCTCCGTGGCGCAGTGGGTGAATAGCCGGCGGGGACGCAGGAGGTTGCAGTTCGATTCCCGCCGCGGAACAAATGTTTGCATGATTAACAGATATTCGTTCCGGGTCTGGTTGTTTCTCTATATATTTGATCGAGCGAAGCGAGATCTCCAAATCAACTTGGGCAAATCGGCGTTGTATGTATGTTTGTTTGTCCGGGGATAACTTTCGAAGCGTTTATCCGATCATCGTGAAATTTGGTATATAGGTAGGTAGTGATGGCACAATTTAGGAGTGACTCAATGAGCTAAAAATTTTGGACGGTTGTTGAGATATTGGGGTCAAGATGGGTAAAAAAAAAATTAGACTATAAGGTCAAGTGGGACGACAAATGAAACGTCTTCATTAGTACATTTCAACCCAGTTTTTATTTTTAGTTTAATCCTTGTAGTTTTTGAGTTATTAGCCATAATAAAAACAAAACTATGACAAAATTCACAGAGTACACCAGTGACCCCACAATGCTGAAATTTGGTATTCGTGTAGCTTTAGTGACACAAATATAGGCAAAAGTCTGAAATCCCGAATAACTGCATTTTGTACCCCAAAAAAAGTAACCAAATTATATGAACTCCCATTACTTACCTGTAATTTGAATGAAACTGTAGGTCAAGTTAGTTGGTTGTTTATTTCGTGGCACTATTTTGAGTCAAAGATTTTTTTTTGTTTTTATGGGAGACTCATTCTCCGATCTCGGTTTGGGGTGAACCACCAGTATAAGTATGTATTTAGAAAAAAAAGATATGTAAGTATTCTATCAGTTATCTATCAGTATTTTACCAGTTATCTAGTTTCCATACTACAAGCTCTGCCTAGTAAGCGCTGTGTGAAATGTCCAGCATTATTTATTTGTTTAATGTAGTTCTGTTCAGCTGAAATATCTGAAGAGCTTAGAATGATGCCATTAATTTTCTTTATTATAAACCCCTTCAACATACGTAAACCAAAAGTTCTTGGCACTAAAAGAGAAGGTAGATCACATTGATTTATACGAGCGGAGTAAAATAATCCTCATTTTTCTTGTCGGCGTCTTAATTAACACGCCATCATTAATTACTTGTATTGTCGAAATTTGTTTTAAATTAGAGGATTCAAGAGATTTACGATAAACACACAAATCACTATTTATCTATTCGAAAGCCGTAAAGAATGTTTACACTTTCAGCTTGCGTGTTTGAACGAAAACATTTTGGTTTTAAAGCATTTTCAAAGCCCAGCTTAACCAAAGCAAAAAATAGTCTTTCAGTAAATAAAATAACAAGTATGAACCATCTAGACAGCAATCCGATACAGTTTATCCTAGTAAACACTGCTGAATAAACATGATTGCAGAAACCAATATCGAATACAATCCGACACCCACTAAATAAAAGAACTTTATTCCTTCTAATAGCGTGCGCAATTTTGTTGATTAAAGCAGGTTCTATAGACATGGACATGCCCGTTTATTCGCTCGTTTAGACGAATCAGTACTTGTCTGTTAATGAGAACGTCGCTGTGTTGGGACTACTTGGGACTAATAAAATAAAGACCTTTGCAACTTTCAGAACTTTTCTAATGGCAAATGAGGTTCCCAGACCGTGAAAACATTTTCCATTTGGAGTTAAGGAGGAGATGGCTGTAAAAGTGTCTAATCTTTAATTGCATTGTAACGCGTCGTTTGCTTTCACTTTGGATAACTTTGACTTGCAAGTTTAGATAAGGATAAGGTCTTAAACCGTCTTCAATTAATACCGAATAATGACCGAGACATACCCATGTAAGTATACATAAAAGCTACGACGCGTAGCTGCTCTACGAACAAATTATACGTGGCGTTGTGCAGTCACTCGAATTCGATTCGTTTAGCGGCTGAACGGATTTCGATGAAATTTGTTATATACGTATATAATAACCAGGATTACCACATAGGTTATCTTTTATCCCATAAATCAGTTCCCATGTTATAAAAATGGGATGTCAAGTTGCAACAGTGAGTTTAGCTTTATTTCTAGGTTACCTACACATTTAGTATCTAATATAACGCGTACGAAGTCGCGGGCAACAGCTAGTAAAGAATTTTTTTTTTCTTTTTTAATTTAAATTGTACAAAAAGAACTAAGGTCTATTAGTTCGTTTTGTCTTTACTAAACAAATAAACTGTAAGAAGAACTAAGTACTGATGTATCGAATAGGTTTAGTCTGATAGGAACCGGAAGACCAAGAACGGTTTAAGAGAAAGCAGGCGTCTGACCAAAAGTTTCAAATGTTCTCGTGTGATTCCAGGGACGGTGGTAGGTGTGGGTGTGGGCTTGACCCGAGACTGTTCGACTCTGATGGTGGCCCAGTACTTCAAGCGAAGACGGGAGCTGGTGGAGATCTTCATTGTGAGCGGAAGTGGACTCGGTATAGCCGTTATGTCTACTTTCATCAAAGGTGCCATAAGGTGAGATTTGGGAAACAATAGAAAGTCTTTCTCCGGTGCTTGGTATGTACACGCAGTCAGCATCAAAAGTATGTAGGTTATTTAAGTCTGATTTTCAGTTCTGCTGCAAAGTAGAAATATCGTCTCATATGGGAAACGCACACTTCTGCAATTTTTAGTTAAATTAAAGAAAAAACTCAACTAACTTTCTTTTTTATTTTGTTCAGAGCAATTGGCTGGCGACTAGGACTGCAAGCGGTAACTGGAGTGGTATTCGTAACGTTCATACTCGGCACGTTCTACCGATCAGCCTCTCTTTACCACCCGCAGAGACGAGCTATTCTGCACCTAAAAAACCAGACCAAGATCAAGCGAAAGATGAAAGACAGGAACAAGTTTGATGATAAGCAGCCGTTCTTCGATTTCTCCATGCTGAAGTCGAGGACTGTGAGGATACTACTAATGTCTACGGGGATATCGGCGTTCGGGATTAATACACCTATTTTCTATCTGGCTTATCATGCTGAAGAAGAAGGTAAATTAACTGCAATATCTGGTATTCAAATCAGGTAGTTATGTATGCTTGAATAAGTTATTGGCCAACTCTGATCGTATCTGGATTTTAAAGGCTTTAACGTGCCGTCCACTCTCCGTCTTTTTATCGTCTTTTAAAGTAGTTGTTGTAAAAATGCTACTAATGCTCCCTCTAAAAGTGATGCCAGAGAATCCAAAAGTGATGCCATCATCATCATCATATGAGCCCTAGGACGTCCACTGCTGCATAGGCCACTGCATAGGCCTCCTCCATAGATTTCCGAGCGACCAATCTTGTGCGGCATGCACCCAATGGCTCCTAGCAAACTTTGTTAGGCCTTCTTTTCACCTTGCGAGGGGACGTCCTACGCGGCGTCTTATCTTCACTTGAGAACCTTTCTGCCCAACGACCGTCAGTTCATCGAGCTATGTGCAACTGAGCACGCTTAGCCATAATAACTTTAAATAACTAGGTAGGTAGGTACCTACTAACCCTGAAACAAACGACGATAGGTTTTAGTTAAGTTACTTGCAAGAGTTTGTATCCTGATTTTGCACACATCGATTTCCAATCAAACTGACGATGACTTCTACTGGGTTTCAGGCTTAGGCGATACTGCAGAGCTCCTCCAAGCGTACCTCGGCATGGCCTGGGCAGTTGGCTGTGCTGCCTTCGGTCTGCTTGTCCGGCAGAACTCTGCGGAATGTCGTATCGCAAGGCAGTACTTGACGCAAGCAGCGGTGTTTGTGTGTGCTCTGGCTACCATGGCACTGACGGCGGTGGAAGGCTCGTATAGAGGCTATGTGATGTTCGCTTGGGTTTACGGTAAGTTTTGTAATGATCTGTTATGATCAGTTTTGTGAGTAGTAGAGTTCCTTGTAAAAGGGCTCGCCTGGGGAAGTACTACCACCATACCAATTTACGTCACCAAGCAGCATTGCTGTTTTTCGGTTTGAAGGGCATGGTTGCCGGTGAAATTACAAGCACAT
Source organism: Philereme transversata (assembly GCA_963924445.1). Lineage (NCBI taxonomy): Eukaryota > Metazoa > Arthropoda > Insecta > Lepidoptera > Geometridae > Philereme > Philereme transversata. The sequence goes on from OZ004344.1 coordinate 2,440,560, forward strand.
GGTTTACAACTGTATGATGTTGATGGATGTAGGACAGTGCATCGTAGGTCACATTTGTAACATGCATGACCTACGAGACAATTCTCTATTATAGGCGATGGTTACCTCTTAACATCAGGTGGGCCATAAGCTTGTTCCATCTCATATTTAAAAAAACTGAAAATGGGATGGCCACTATTGACAGCGCGCGAGTAGATAATGCCTTTGGTGTTAGTCCATAGGCTACAGGTACCGTTTTTGCCACTATAATGGTCGGAAAAAAAATCACATCTATTACGTAGAAATCAGCGAATAAAACTAAAACTGAAATCCAAAATGTTAGTCTCTAGTTAGAACAACAGAAATTTAAAGCCTATATCCCAGAATATGAATGGCCTGTGTTCTAAATTTAGCATGTGTCCACCTACCTAGGCATCTTTTTTCTGGCAACACTGCCTATTCCAGACTACACCATTACCTACTTTTAAGCATTACGTTATTTTCAATGAAATTCACGTAACAAATTTCAGGTATTTTCTGCGGAGGGTACCACTACTCCTTGAAGATGTATACCTACGAGCGAGTCAGGTCCAGGAACTTCGCTAGAACTTGGGGCTTCGTGCAGTGTTCACAAGCTGTGCCCATCGCCATAGGGGTTCCTTTGTCAGGTAAGATCCCAAGAAATATGGCAGTAAGCATAGATATTACTAATAACTATGCTTGCTACCCATTCATTCAGATTAGGGGGTGTTTTTCGTAAAATCGTGAACCCAGCTTTACGGATGTCTTTGTTGATCATTTGCTGCAAGCAGATGCTGGACCAGTATTCCGGTCCAATTAGAATATTATGTCGCTTTCCAAATATCTTCAACAGTCTAATGTTTCAGGGTACATCAACGTGGGGTGTGGAGGCAAAGCGGGTTACTACTTCAGCTCAACCTGCTCCCTTATCGGTTCGCTGTCTCTCTTCTGCATAGATCTGCATAAACGCAACGTTGCGCAAAAACACACCAAGTGAGTGAACCTACCATTAACTGCGGATGTATCAGTCTATACTTTTCTGTTGTGTTACATACTGCATACCTAAAGAGCTTTTATGGGTCTTGTTACAGATGTTAAAAATTTAAACACAAAATTTTGCTTAAAAATTTTAAAATTTAAAAGATTTGCGCCTCTGAAAGGCTCTTAGGCACTGAAAAGGTGGTATAGACTTACCAAGTTAAATGAAATATAGGTACTTTCAGCAATATCTACCTCAATTTGGTCAATAACCTAAGGTGCAGGCTAAAGAAAAAGACGTAAGGCGAGGACAAGGCAAAGACGTGGTGCCCCTTTAGTTTTTCTACAAAATGTATGAAAGTGTTGCGACGCAAAACATACAGAAAAGACGAGACGCAGGCAGGCGCGACCGTACTATACATGTTGTATGAAATTACATTTATGGGGCACCGCACCTTACGTATCTTCTGTCTGACCTGCACCTTAGGTTACTGACGATATTGAGGTAGGATTTGGAAAAAGAACCAGGATCCCGATGAACAGCTTATGACGCCACTATATTTGTAGAGAAAATGGCGGTGGAGCGCCGTGCGAGTCGGCGTGCGGTACTTCGCGCCGCAGCCACAGTCATGATCGGGAGCCCCGCACCGCAATGGGCGCTGCCACCGCATTAGGTAAACTACTATAATATTTTCATCACCTATAAACTCAGTTATCACCATATCTCAACCTTCATTTGCTAAAAAATGAGTAATTATTTTGAAGAATATCGTTCACAAACATGCTCAGTTTTTAGTCAGTTTTGAAAGTTCAGTCTTATAGCGCCCTTTCCTATTAAATTTTTACATCTAGTTCACGTTTACCACTTGAGAACATCTATTTCTTGAAGTTCTGAGTAATAAGACCTATCAAATTTAGTTCTAGGAGCAGAATTAGTAGCACCGGACCGAGCAGGACGAGATCTTCTTTTGGACAGAATCGGTCCTGGCACCCTGGGGTCCCCTCCTCCTAACATACCACCCGAGCTGACCTGTATCAGCGAGGAGGGGGGGTTGGATCTTGACTTAGACCTGGATATCCCGGACCATCTGTTGGAAGACCTGGACTGTGGTGGTGACTGTATCACTAGCTGTAATAAGGTAACAAATTTAATTCATCTAGTTAAGGCTCTACCTATATCACTTTGAGAAGGCCAAAGAAAACCCATAAGAAGGAAGAAGTTATTGTCACCAATGTGCCATAAATGGATCAGATGGAATGAATTGACAGATGAATTAGACACATAAAAACAACATCACGATATAAATTTCTGATAGACTGTACCTGACTCCCAAATACTTTATTTGAAACTCAAGCAGAATCACTTCAGGAGAAGCAATTCTCAACCTTTCTTCTTTCTTTTTTATCCACAGGTGGAAAACTATCTAATGCTAAGCGAATACGAGAACAACTTGATAGCGGAACTACCGAATCTGAACGAGCGTCGCGGCAGACGTTGGTCCATCGTTGTGGCCAACTCCAACCCACCAACTCCAGAGCAAACCACTTCACCGGAAGTCCACAAGAATCCCACAAAGTGGAATAAAACGTGCCATAACCAAAATAACAGACTGATCACGGTGATCAATGAGCAATCGCTGTAAACTAGAGTGGAAAAAGTAATCAGACAATAATAGTAATTATAGTACGAGTGTACGAAATATAACCTCATTAAATTATTGTGTGTGAATAGTAGTGTTTTGTGTAATTGTTCAGTGTAATTTATTATTAAATTATTATTAAAATGTACCTTGTTTTATTCGTCACCACAATCAGACATTCAATGCTAAACCTTTTTAAACTGTAGTTACAAAGACCTTGAAATAGAAAATGCTTCGATGGACCGTTGACACTGTAACAGTTTGCAGGAAGTCTGCGATGAGAGAGAACGAAGAATGAAAGAGATGAGAGATGAAGAGTTCTCTTCCTTCGAAGCATTTTCTATTTTAAGGTCCTTGTAACTACAGTTTAAAAAGTTTATTTTTGTAGGAACAATTACAGTTCACTTAAAATGAGATTACATTATAAAGGTTTAGGCTATTTATTACTAAACTTGCAAATAATTTATTACATTCCTAAATGTTAAATAATGAAACAAAACTTTAGAATATAGTCATTAAATTTAATGTCGTTGATATCATGGTATACAAAGATAAAACTAATAAATACTGCACCAAAATACATAGGAATAAAGACGTGTTCAGATAAGGGCTAAATCAGACTGCCACACTAAAATAGATGTCCAAATATAAATTGACTTTTGGCGTCTTACTGAGCGGCTTATCTTAAACACGTCGAAATTATTACCGATGTGGGATTACAATAATATCCTCTAAGAACTGGGCAAAACATCGCATCGCTTGTAGCAATGCAGCGAGAAGAATCGACAGAGACAAGCTAAGCAACTTTTGATTCTCTCGTCTGGCGATCTCGTTGTTTCCTACAGGAACTAAACTCGTTTCTACACTAGGCCCACTAGAATCACAATCAATTCTACACTCTACATCTTCAGATCTACTCAAATCACTTTTTGATTCGACATTACATGTCAGATCTATCACAATGAACTCTGAAACGTTTTTATCGGCAACTACTTCAGGAATGTTAAGCGTTTTGTCTTCGTAGGTATTTACACTTTTGGCATCGGTCGAACAACTCGGAATTTCATTCCTAACTTCTTGTGGTTCTATGATTAGGCACTTTGTTATTACTTCCTGTTCATCTAAAGAACTTATACTTCTACTTACATTGTCATTGGAGCTTAAAGTTTTACTTACATTGTCTTTAGAGCTCAAATTTTTACTCACATTGTATTTAGAGCTTAAAATATTAGCCAAATTGTCTTCAGGGCTTACATTTTTACTCACATTGTCTTCAGAACTTATACTTCTACTTACATTGTCATTAGAGCTTAAAGTTTTACTTACATTGTCTTTAGAGCTCAAATTTTTACTCACATTGTATTTAGAGCTTAAAATATTAGTCAAATTGTCTTCGGGGCTTACATTTTTACTCACATTGTCTTCAGAACTTATACTTCTACTTACATTGTCATTAGAGCTTAAAGTTTTACTTACATTGTCTTTAGAGGTTAAATTTTTAATCACATTGTCTTTAGAACTTAAAATTTTACTCAAATTGTCATTAGAGTTTACATTTTTTCTTACATCATCTTTACAGCCAAGTTGTCCACATACATTGTTATTATTGCTTAAATTTCTACTCACATTGTCTTTAGAACTTAATTTTTTACTTACATTATCTTCAGAGATTATTTTTAGAGAGTCTTCGTTTTCTTCTGATGACATTCCACTGTCTGCATCAGTGATATCATCACCATTATCATCATCATCATCGTTTTTGTTCACTTTTATGGTGGTGACTTTTGGTTTCGTGTTACCGAAGCTGCCGTAAGTAGGCGAGTTGGGAGCTCCGGTGGATGGCGTGCCCATTGTGGGCACGGCCTCGGGTCAAGAAATCTTGGCATAGCTGACGCTACCCTTTATGACCCTGGCGCTTGACGGCAGGTCTTGGGTTCCAAAAATGCTGTCTACATCCGCCAAAGAATCATTATCTAGTGAACAACCGTCGTCGAGTAAGAGTTCCGAACGCAAACCCTGAAAAGAAGAAAGAAAAATATTATTAGTATCTTCCCGTAGTTTTCCTTGCATCTACTTAAAAATAGTCTACGTGTTATCCGTAACTATCTTTAAGTAAATAAGTTCAGCTGCTACGACGCCGGCGTAATTTAACAACGAACAAATCCACGCAAACTTAATATTTGAACCTAGTATTAACAAAATATAAGGCAGTTAAGAACTTGTTTATGGATTTTGGATTAATCCAATTCCTCACAGATAATATTTAAAAAATGGGCGGCCCTTTTCCCAGCAGTTGGACAAAAACAGCTGGAGATAGATCCGTGTTTAAGGAGGCGAGGACCATAATCACTCTAATATTATAAATGCGTAAGATTAGATGTTTGTTTACTTATTTGTTTGTTTGTTACTCAATCACGTCGTAACGGCTGAACCGATTTCGATGAAATTTGGTGTGTTGATAGATTATGACCTGGATTCAAACATAGGCTACTTAATATTGACAAGCAACGCATGCGAAGCCGCTGGCGGAAGCTAGTAGCACATATAGAAACCAAGCGTGACTTAAAATGTTTTTAGGTAGGTAAGTATTTATTATTTGTTGGTTACTCACCTCAGCGAAATATTCGTATTCCTTCTCAAAAGTCAGTATAAACACACAAAAAATAGCTGCCAGTATATTAGAGCAAAGACTTGTAACTACATAACAAAAGTAGATACCGCTGGAGCCACCTGCAAAAAAAAATATTTGAGGAATAAGTAGACATCAACAATAGGTAGACTCAAATTGCGCGCCCTACTATTTCATTACGACAAAAATAAACAATCTCTATTTATCATCATCATCACCTATGTTACCTATTTACTCTGTTGAACCCAATAAATCACTCCACCCATAGAATGCCCACTGCTGAACGTAGGCCTCCCCCATAGATTTGATTTCCAGAGCGACCGATCTTGTGCATCCTGCACTCAACGGCTCCCAGCAACCTTTATCAGGTTGCCTTGCCATCTAGTTGGGACCCATTCTACGCTGCGATTTCCAGTGCGTGGTCTCCACTCGAGAACTTGTCTGCCCAACGGCCATCAGTTCTCCGGCTACGTGCCCCGCCCACTGACACTTCAGTTTAATAATACTCTGGGCTATGTCCCACCCACTACTCCCACGCAATTAACCCACTTACTCACTGCTGGGTAGGTAATAAAGGATGGGAGGAGGATTTCCATGCCATTATTCCCGATTTTCACCAATGTTTTACAGTAAGTACATTTAAAGCAAGCGCGGTAGAGAAGCGCATACTTTTAATTTAGAAATATCTACATACTGAACTATGTTGAAGCGAACCCGTACATAGTCTAATGTAGTTGGTGCGATTTGTTTTTTACGGCGGAAAAAACATTATTTTGTATCGAAACGTAATTGTTAATAATATGTATGAATAGTCCAATACACTATTTGGTATTATTTCTGGCAAAGGATATACTTGTGGCTCCTATCGTATAAACTTCATCAAAATCGTTAGAGCCATGTTCTGTTCTGTGATAAGCGGTAAAGTTTATCTGTTATCTCTGTAATCATTAGATATTGGTAGTATGGGTACTTACCTCGAGGTAAAAATGAGGCCACGGTTCCAAATATTGCCATTATAATTAGTATAGGGAAGCTCACGTTTGCAAGGCATTGTCGGAACAACAGTAAATTCCTATCATAAAATAGGGTAGCGATGTATGTCGTTATTATGCACTGAAACAGAACAAAACAGTTATTAATTTAGACATAAAGATAATAATTAGAAAAACTTTGTGTATTCAGCCTCAGAACACCTACTGAACATAGGCCTCCCCCATAGATTTACAGAGCAACCGATATGCAGCCTGCACCCAACCAGGGGCTCCCTTACTGGTAGAAATTTACTAATTAGCAGATTTCTAATTCCAAATGTAGTAGAAAACAGGAGCACACATAAACCGACAAATCTAGGTTTGCCTCATTCACCTACGATTGGATAGATTTACGTGAAATTTCACACATTTAGATTATGCCGCAAAATACTCTTTCAAAAAATGTGAATTGTCCGAGCGAGCGAAGCGTCGCAGTTTCGAGATTGGCCAAACAATGCAGTCCGTCTATATAGGTAAGCCTATGGGATAATTCCAGCACCTGAAATTAGATTTAAAATTGGACTTCCTTCGTTAATTTTATTGAGCAGATTACTTTTTGGACTTGTATTTGCATTATACGAGGCATGCCTTTTAAGTTTTGTCGTTTGAAGAAAAAAACACATCTAGAACCTTATAGTACTTTTTACTGTTTTTCAAAGTATTCACAACGTAGCTTAAAACACTTTTCCATTCGCTCAAACCAGTTATTATAACATTTATTCCACTCTAAAGTGGGGTGTTCAAAATGGCTGTCTTGAAAGCGTCGACTGCTTCTTCACCGGACTGGAACCTTTGACCACGAAGACTTTTCTTAATTTTAGGAAATGTAAAGAAATCGTTAGGGCTTAGGTCAGGACTGTATGGAGGATGGTCAAGAATTTCTACTTTTTCCTGCTTCAAATACTCAATCGTTTGACGAGCGCTGTGTGAGCTTGCGTTGTCGTGGTGCAGGATGATGCGTCGCTTTGAGTTAGATTTTCGAAGTTCGGCGATGACTTGTGGTAAACAAACTGTAGTATACCACTCTGCGTTAACCGTTCTACGATCTTCAAGTGCAATAGTCGCAACATGGCCGGTTTTTCCAACGAACGTGGCCACCATCTTCTTTGAAGTGCTTCGAGAACGAACAACTTTAGTCGGCTTTGGCTCGTCTTGAAAGACCCAGATTGTAGATTGTTGTTTGGTATCAGGATCGTAGGCATAGATCCAAGATTCGTCACCACTTATGATGTCGTAGACGTGATTTGACTCCCCTCGGTTGAACCTTTGCAGAGTTTTCTTACACCATCTGACGCGGGCCGCCTTGTGATCGTCGGAAAGCAGATGCGGTATCCAACGGCAAACTAGCTTTCTCACACCAAGCGCTTCATGCAAGATCTTCTGAATGGTTGTCCCTGAGATGCCTAATAGAGCCTCTATCTCTCGATACGTCACATGACGATCTTCGAGAATTAGTTGTCTCACAGCAATGATGTTATCTTCAGTGAAGGCGGATTTTGGGCGTCCTTCGCGAAATCTGTCACTAATACTAGTATGTCCACGCTGGAATTCTAAATACCAGCGTTCGACAGTCCGCAGACATGGGGCTACATCACTGAACACAGATGTTAGCTCTTCTAAACACTGAAGCCGTGTCAGGCCTCTTCTAAAGTTGTAGAAAATTATTGCACGAACATTTTCCTTAGAAAGATTCATTTTCGTACGTGACCTGACAGATTCAAATCGAAACTATGACTAAACAATAGCATTAATCCTAATACTTTTAACTGTTTTGAGATTCAAAATGTAAACACATTCGAATATAGAACAGTTCCAAATTCAAAATTGCCGGAAAATATGGAAACGACAGAACTTAAAAGGCATGCCTCGTAGTAAAGCACATCCCGCTAAACTAAGAAATATTTTTTGGGACTTATAAATATTTCACCAAAGTTTTTTTAGTTTATCATCAATTTTTCTCCGGCCGCTTGTTAGGTGTATTTTGGCACCTATCGCCGTATTGTGAGGGTTGTGGGTGGGGGATGGGTATTTTTAACTTTCTCTCCAACATAGGTAGGTTGATTTCAAAACTCTGAAATGGCTTCACTAAGCTAGGGGAAAGGGGAAAGTGTCGGTTATCGCATGGTTCTAAGAGCTCGCGAGGTCTACTGTTCTCGCAGAACCACTAGTTATTATATTGATAAATTTAACTATTACGTAATTATTTTATATTCAAATATTAATAGAATTACATGCTTAGCTTATGCGAAATGTGTTGGACCTAAATTAAAAATGACATCTTGTCATTGAACCACATTTCATGCAATAAATATAATTTCGTTTCTTAATCATCATCATCATCACTTTATTATTTCTCTATCACACTAATCCCACTTTATATTATATTTTATTAAGTTTCGATATTTGTTTGCCATCGTAACATCTAAACCGATTTTGATTTTGTATATAGACAGATTTTTTTTATTCAACCTGTGTCAACATGTGTCACTGCTGAGCAAAGGTCTCCCCCACTGTCTTCCAGGACTTTCACTCGCGTGCAAAATCCCACCGATCTCCAATCCCACAATAATATTATAAACGCGAATGTTTGTATGTATGTGTGGATGTTTGTAACTCTTTCACGTCATAACGGCTGAACCGATTTCGATGGAATTTGGTATGTACGTAGATTATAACCTGGATTAACATATAGGCTACTTGTTGTTGACAAACCACGCGTGCGAACCCGCTGGCGGAAGCTAGTTCTTAATATTTACGAAATTACCTTTCACAAAGATTATGTAAGTATGCCACAACTCCTATAACGCATGCGCCTTTATGAAGGTTGCTCATAATCTATCGTATAATAGGATAACGTTCTTCACAACGAAAGGAAATTTTACACAAAATGAAACTGTAAGCCGCTGATGGAAATTTCGTCTAATAGACTTATAATAAAGACCTACTTTTCCACCCGACCGCCCAGAAATGTAACGTTTTAAGGTGTATGTATGTTTGTCTCTTCATTTGGCGCATCTTGTAGGCACAAGATGCGATTTCTGGGCAGTCGGGTGGAGAAGTAGGCAGTAAATAGCTTAACAGATTTTGACAAATTAGCTTTCATTAGATTCATCTGAACCACGAGAGTGACTTAAGATATCAAAAGTTATACGAATTTTTGGAGTTTACTCCTTAAGAATCGATTTTCATATATAAGCCCGGACTATGAAAATTTAATAAAATCAAACTTTCTCCGTTACGTTATGCGTTATGTTCGTGCGCAACTTATCTTGCGCAGCTCCCAGCACAGAGTACTCTCGGCTGCATCGTAACACTTCTTTTTTATGTTTCTATGACTTATATAATGTATTTTGTTGCATATAAATTACATAATTAATATAAATAAATGTATTATGCATGCTTTCAGTAATATAAAAAATGCATTCATTTACCCTTATTCACTAATTGATCGAGCGAAGCGAGATCTCTAAATCAACTTCGGCAAATCGGCGTTGTATGTATGTATGTATGTTTGTTGGTCCGAGGATAACTTTTGAAGTGTTGATTCGATCATCATGAAATTTAATACATTGGTAGGCAGTGATGGCACAATTTTTGTGTGACTAAATGAACTAAAAATGTTGGGGGTTGTTGAGATATTAGGGTTCAAGAGGGGTAAAAAAAAAGAAAATGAGACTATTAGGTCAAATGGGACCTCAAATGAAAGTTCTTTATTACTACATTTAGACTCCGTTTTTATTTTTAATAAAGTTCTTATAGTTTTTGAGTTATTGGCCATAATAAAAACAGAACTTTGACAAAATTCACTCCATTGACCCCACTGTGCTGTAATTTGGTATGCGTATAGCTTAAGTGACACAAATATAGGCAAAAGTCTGAAATCCAGATTAACTGCAATTCGTACCCCTAAAAAGTGACCACATTACATGAACTCCCGTTACCTGTAATTTGAATTGAAACTGTAGAAGTTAGTAAGTTTATTATTTCGTGGCACTATTTTGACAGTCAAAGATTCCAAATAATATATTTTGTTTTAATCGGAGACTCGCGAGATCTCAGTTCGGGGCGAACCACTAGTGTATATATTTTATAATCGATCGTAAGGAGCAAACTCCAGTCGTGCGTCGGAGACACTTTTTTATTTTCATGAAAGTTTAATCTTTGTTCTTTAAACTTCGAATTTTCGAATACATAACTTTAATCTTCTCCAGAAATTGAAATACGCATTTACAATCTGATTTGTAAGTGAGAAGTAATGCAACCTGATTTTGAGACTCAACTTCTGATAGAATCATTATTATAAATACGGGATTTATCACGTACCGTCTTATCGGTGTTTCGACCGACAATGTTTCGGTTCAATTCGTGAACCTTCATCAGGGTGAGTGCGATCCGCTCCAAATAACGTCTCGCGCTCGCCTTGCACTACGCGCCGCAGCCCTCTGCGCGCGAGTGGACGGGCGCGGTGGTGGAAAATTCTAATAGAATGTTGTCTACCTACCTGTTTTGTGGGATACTTTGCAGTCAAAATTTATAAAGTACTAACTGCCGCCCGCGTCCTTACACACGTGGTTTATAACAACATTACTCTCCTGCGCAGTCGGGTAAAAAGTAGGTTAAGCCCGAATCCTGGTCATAATCGCTCCAGCCGTGTCGCCGTCAAAACATGGTGCCGTGGTAGGAAACAGACACAGTTATTTTATAATATTAGTATTTATGGCTACAATTTTGTAATTTAATTTATAATCTACAAGCTTCTGACCTCAACTTCACACGCGTGTTTTGTCAGTAAAAGTAGCCTCTCAGGTCGCATCTATAGGTACCAAATTTCATCGAAATTTGTCAAGCCGTCAGGTGAGGTAGTGGTCAAGCGCTTGACTATCATCAATAAAAAAGGTCGTTTAATGCATAACACAGTTACTTTCGAGTTTATTGACCGAGCGAACAAAGCGTCTCAGTTTCGAGACAGGCCTAAAAGTGATTTTGTCCGTCTGTCTGTCTGTTCTCGCCTACAGGTCGCATTTTGCAACCGATTTTGACGAAAGTTGGCACACAAGTTCCTTGATTTATTTAAATATTTCAATTGATCGCGATTTTTGATTGGAGGGAAAATGGAAGGTGGAGAAAGGGGGGAAGTTTGCTGTAGCGTTAGTTATCCGCGGATTTCAATCAAATTTGAGAGGCACACTAAGAACTTCATTCTACACAAGATGTTGCGAAAAAAAAATCAAATGGGACGAGTGGTGGGGGGAAAGCGGGGTAAGAGTCGGTTATTGCATGGTTATAAGGGCTCGCGAGGTCTACTATTCTCACAGAACTACTAGTAAGTAATATTAGTATGAAAACCAACAATCTTAAATGTAGATTCGATTATGTTCTACCTACATCATCATCATTATCATACACATATACACTTCACTCACAGCTGGGAACTAGCAAATGGGTCATCTGATGTTAAGTGGTAACCAGTACATAACAAAGCATTGCTTTGTACGTCACACACCTTAGCAGCATGCCCTACGGCCTACGTATGATGCATTGCCCTGCGTCCATCAACTTGGTATATTAAATTTAGTTTTACGAATAAAAATGTCTCAACTCACTTGCACCCATATGTATAAAGTGCCGAATCCGCACACAAAAATATTCAATGCTGTGATGCATTGGTTATCAACCTGCAATTGAAATTTTATTGTTAGTTTGACCTTGTACATTTTTGTTTACATAGTATATTTTTATACAACATACAGCCCGTAAGCGATCTTTTACATCCGAGATAGTCGAGGGTGTTAATGATCGCTTACACCCGAGCATAACCGTTATGGGTTTTCATCACGGATGCGAGGTAAATAAATAAAAAATAAAAATAAAATAATTTTACGTGATAACGAAAGTGCGTCACAAGCCGAACGCTTAGGCCGATCGTGCCTCGATCGCTTGTTCCGCGCTGTCGCTTTCACGCTCGGCTCAAGCGGAACGTGACAATGAGTCATACTTTTTCGTGCGTGCAGCCGGCGTTCATCGATTTATAAGACGTTATCACTTTCAAAATTACGTTCCCTGTGTCCATTATTTTTTTTTTCACAACCGGACTGTGGGTCTGTGGCCTGTTTCATTTTTAAATAGTAATAAAGATTTGTCATGGAAATTGTATTTCACTTTAGCTTAAATAATACTTATTCTACTTTCACATTTACTTACAGCCGTTATCGAGCGGATGTGTAAACTTTTAGTAGCAGTTAGTGATGTTTCAAAATGATATTTGTTATTGTTACTTCTAAAAATTAACCAGTAATGGTCTATCTGAGCAAATAGCTTGTCAGTATTCGCCTTTTCATGTCAATAGCTGCGTACAGACAGACAGACTGCCCGAGCCGCTTCGTGAAGCACGCTTCTGTCTCGCTCTGCTTGCGTGACTTCCCAAGTTCTCACTATCTAGACTAGACTGAGATAGAAGCGTAACTTGCGCGATGGCTCGGTTAGTCTATACGAGGCTAATAACTCTTGTTCACAAGGTAACATGTAGAAATAGGTATTCCAATCTAAAATTGCTAGAGCCTCCACTACATCATTGAAAATGACTTTCGAAAACCATGCAGTTCTTAACATAAACCACCTGAGCTTAAAGGTAAGTGTTGTATCTACCTACGCAGAATACTCACGAAGATTTTAGCCGGCAGTATTCTTCGAACAGGGTGTTATTAGAGCCTTTTGGTGTTGGAATAAATTAAGCTGTTTCAAAATAAATATAAGTAAAGAATTTTCATATGAGCTAGCGGCCAATTCACTGCGAGTTTTTAGGCCACCTAAATACCTCTGACTCATGATTTGACGACTTATACCGCACTGACATTTTCGTCACTAAGGCCCATAAGATCAATAGCAGTTTAAACTAATATTCTTAGCTTAAACCATCACTCTCAAAGAAAATTTTAAGTTTTAGTTTAAACTGCTATTGATCTTACGGGCCTTAAGTGGTTCGATTCCTATACAAACATTCAGTGGCGATTCACTAGATGAGCAGCAGAACTATCTCAGCATATGCGTATCGAATTAGTAACTTACATCTCGCAAAATCAATAAAATTGCACATTCATTCTCACAAGACAACGTTCCAAAAAAAAACACATTTTTGAATTACATTTCAAATAAGTGAAAATTATGAATATAATAATTTATTATGACGCAACTAATTTCTATACGCATATATGTTTAGACATATCTGTTGTTCAGTTATCTAGTGAATCACTGCTGCACATATGTATAGGAATCAAATCACTTTATTATCTCATCTGTTGTGGTCAAAAGAGAGCCTAAAATTAAGAAAAAACTCTGCTCACGTTTTGCAAAAAGATACTAAAGTGAATAAAGATTATTTGGCTCCGTCTATGACTTATTGAATTAGTAGGAAGCGCAATTTAAGACTGGAATATCTCTACCAAGCAAAACTGTACTGTATTTCAAATACAACAGTGTTTATCTTCTCTTTTCAAACTTACCTTGAACAGAAATAGAAATAAATAAACGAGGAAGCCCAGAGACAGGAATGAGGCTGAATACGAGGCAATCTTATTGGCAAAAGAAGTCACATTTGGGTTTGGTGTTAGTGAGCCAAGTATATGGATTTGCTGGTATCTGTCATAAATGATTTTGCCAGCTGCAAAAAATTGTATTAGTGTTAGTTTGTGAATTAATAGTCTGACTTTTTAGAAAATGAATGAGTATTATGATCACCTATGTTATTAGATATGCAGATATGAAAAATGAAATTAGCATATATGAATAACAATTCACAAACAATACGTAAACTCAGACTTGTAACACACTACACCATTAATCTGAATTTTGATTATCTAGTCCATGATACCCAGTTAGTTAGAAGTACTTTAACCTACATTTGTGAGTGTATGCAACGATTTTTGTAAACTTTTTACAAATTAAGTAAATAATGGCAGAGAAATTGTTTTTTTCATGAGTTGTACTGATTGCTGCAAGAAGTCTATTCCCAGAAGCTTTGAGAGCAAAAGTACTTATAAATATCATCAACGACTGTATGCGTGCTATCTAGTTGTTTTCTTGCACCCTGTACCTATGAAGTTATGAGGTTGAGGTTAGCATAATGTCAGGTAAGTATAAAACCACAATTCACTCAACCACAAATAAGTCCAGTAACTTAGTTAATTTCATCACAGTTTCATAAAAATAATTGCCTCTCACCCACTGCTCCGCTGACTATGAGCAAAAAAGCAAGGCCAGTTGTCAATGAATTTATCTCTTTTGTAACTTGGAAGCAGGCACTGGAAAGAAAATAAAACAGTTTTACTTGAAACGAACATTGCAGAGAAATCCAAACGTAGTGAAAGTAAAATAAAAACATGTAAGTAGGTACTAGGTACATACTCATCGAATGTAAACAAAATTACTACGTAAATTATTAGCAGGTATTCAGTTTAAAATTATTGGAGTCACAGGTATATTATGGCAGAATAAAGTTATTGGAAAGCATAATCTAATTGAAATATCACAAACAGATCGTTAGGGCATAAAAATCTTAGTTTAAAACGTGTAAGTAAAAGTCAAATGTTAGGAGCGTAATACTTACGATAAAATGTAAGTAGATGCTAATATTATTAGAGCACCTTTGAAAATCCACATAGTAAATTATAATAAACCACGAAACCACATGAGAAATCAAATTACAAAAATATTATAAAAATAGCAAGTTTACAGACAGAACACCAACAGAACAGCGGACAACTGATTAGTTAGATTGACAGTTGATTCTCGACTGACATTGACAACTTGACACCAACTATATTGGTCCGTCTGTCAGTCAGTCCGTCCAACAATCATCAAACTTCTTTTTTTAGAAGCAATCAATCAATCCGTCAGCTAAAAGCAGCTTTAATCTTCTTCTTCTTCTTCTTCTTCTTCTTAGCGTGTCAAGAGTTCTACGTTTCCAATCATAGTATGTTGGACAGGTGTTTGGCCACAGCAATGGCATCAGGCGAAGCGGCCATTAAGTCCTCCATCGTGCATGTGTTCGGACATAAAGGGCACATTAGCAAGTGCTGCATTGACTGCGTGGGATCAACGCAGTCACACTGCGTCAAGTTAGGGTCCCTGAATCCCCATTTGCACATATTAAGTCTGCAGCGGCCAACCTGGGTGCGGAGCCTGTTTAAGGACTTCCATACTGGCCACTGCAGATCATGCCCGGGTGGTAACTGTTCCTGTGGGGTGGTAAAATCAGGCGGTGGGGAGTTTCTTTTTATCCACAGAGTGCGTCTAGTAGCAGCCGGGTCTTCGCTCGTGGCCCTTGTGAAGCGTTGAAAGCTCTTTCGACTTTTAAGGCGGCCTTGCGGGATGTTATAGTCATATAAGGGGTGTCGATAATCATGCTCTTGTTTGTGCTTTTCAATAGAGCAAGCCACATCTCGTCGCACTCCAGGGGGCGATATGCCTGCTAAAGGGTATATCAGGTTTAGAGGGGTTGGCTTCAGACATCCTGTTATTATTAGCTTTAATAGAAAGCAGCTTTTACAGGCCGTTCTACACTACAGGCTCGATCGCTAAGAAACGAACTTTTTACAGTAATATTGCCTTAGAGAGAAAATTTTACAGGTTCTCAGCTAACCATGATCTCAATGCTAGGCATTTCAGTATACCATTTAGATTTAAGTGTTCGTAATAATTAAATAGCGTATGTTGATGTATGTAGGTATAATAAAATGATATCTATATAAATGTCAATGTCGAAAAAAAAATTATCGCGCCAAAAAGTAAGTTGTTGCTATCTGTCAAACAAACATGAAACAAAACAACAAAACAAACGATATTGTTTGCTGATATTTTGTTGTTACAATTCGTTTGTACAATTTATCTGGGTTTGATTTATTATTACAACGTAAATTACTATTAGAATACTTCAAAAAATGTCATCATTACAACCTATCCATGCATTGAGTTTAGGTAAGTCATAAAATATTACGAAAGTAACCTACCTACCGGTATTTGCCTTGACACAAATTTAGGGAGATTTTTACCCCCTGGTATTTTAATCTGCAATTCACAAATATGGTCAGTTTCTGGCCTAATTACCTACCATCTCACCCAACTCGTTCCTATACTTCATACATTTTTAATTGTAAAAATATAGACTGGCTCAGAGCTGTTCTATATTTAAAACTGGCCCAAATATGTAAGTAGTTGTGTAGAAGATATGTACCAAAATACGGAGTACAGTTTATCCTATGTCTGTATTGCATCTTCCTCCACCTCAGCTTCCTACCAGACACAGCTTATCTCAGTGGCTATTAGCTAAGGTAAAGATGATACCTACATAATTAGAAAGAGCCATAATTTTTTTGTACGAGACACTAGTTGAATTGTAACAATCAACAGTACAGAATGACAAAACCTCTTTAAATAAACATATATTTTTTTTCAGATTCTGTGCAGCAGCAAGCCTTCATAAAGTTTTTCAACACATTACCTGAGGTAAAACACTTTCTGTTATTGTTTCTTTGTGAATATCAGAAACTGAGTACCAACTCTGAAACAAATATTTGCTGATTTTGCAAAAAATTGTCTTGCAGTGGTAATTAAACCTGGAACCTCTTGCATCCCAGCCTACTATTTGCCCACATTGCCATAAGTGTTTATTTAGAACAATAAACAACCTAGGCATGTTAAAAAAAAACAATATGATTAATTTTTAATACTTTTCTTTTTTATATATAAATACAATTTTAGATGACTAGTTTTAAATTAAATATCTACATTACAGATCAGAGAGAAAAAGTTCCTTCGTATAACAACTCTGGCATATAAAAATTTTAGCTTCTTGAAAACCATGACGATACTTTATCTTTAGCATTTGTAAACTTACTTCCTACTGATTTCCAGAAACCAGGTTTTTCTGTAACAACATCTACTTCAGGCGGAGAATCCACAGCAGCAACTTTCTTTGGTACTATCAATTCTTCAACAACTTCTGCATGTTTGTGGTCAGAGGTTTCCTCTTTGTTCTGATCCATTGATTGTGAGAATGACTGAGATAGTTGGCTTTGTTGCTGCAAGTCTTCTGGTAACGAAGCTGTTTGAGCTTGTTGGTTAAGATTTTCCATCGATGGTGTAAATTCTTTAGTAAGCTGACTATGCTGTTGTAAATCCTCTGTTGGCTTCCATGCAGTTTGAATTTGCTGACTAAGGTCATCAGTTTGTTGTTCAAATGTGTCAGTCAGCTGACTCTGCTGTTGTAAATCTTCTGTTGGGTTCCAAACCGTTTGTACTTTTTGATCATCCATATTTTCTGTCCATCCAGATTGACTTTGTTGCTCCATATTCTTGTTTTCTTCTCCCCAGTTTGTTAGCTTATGCTCCTGTTGGTTAAAAGTTTCATCTGGTTTCCATCCAGATAAAGAAACTTGATCAAACTGTTGACTTTGCTGATCAAAGTCTTGAGAGTCATGTTTTTTATTGCCTTGATGGAAACTCTCGCTCTGTCCAACGTTCTGGGTCTCGAATTGTTGCTCTGCTTGTTCAGCTCTTGTATTTTCACTATGCTGTCCAAATTTCATTGATTGGTCACTAATATGATGCTCGTTTACTTGACCATCTTCAAACTGATGGAGTAGAGTTTGCTGGTCTAAATTGACCTGGCCTTGGTCCTCAAATTGCTGTTCCATGTTACGAATTTCTTTTTCATCATTGGTATGCATGTAATGGTAATTAATTCTTTGTGTAGTACTGGTAGGTACTGCTACACTAGCACTTTCGTGCCTATTAGCATCGCCTTTATCTTGATGCTGATCTAAACTTATTACGCTTAAATCTCTTTCGTCTTCTTTAGTGTTAATGTCTTGCATTACATGAGGCTTCTCCGTTTTACCTATTTCTTTAGTTTGGCTCAAAGTTTCGATTTGTTCTTGAGTTTTGTAGGGCTTGGTATCTGGTTCGCTTTCGATTTGTTCGTTTGTTATGTCCTCTGGTTCAATATCTCCCCGTCCAATATCAAGAGGTCTTATTTTAGTAGTTGTGGTTGAGGGTTTTGCAGTTGAGCTAGCTTCATTAGGCTGTAGGGGGTTGATAAAAGTGTGTGAATCAAAAACATCTCGTTGAACGTGACTGTCAAAAGCATTAGCAGCGCCTTCGACTCTTTGATTGCCATTGTTATTAAAATCGTATGTACTGTGCTGATCGTTGTGTTGTGTGCCAAAAATATTTGCAATATTTTCTGGTCGCACATGACTGGATTCATCGTCATCATTGTGCGAAAGAATTGTTTCTTTCTCTATGTTGTCTAGTTTATCCCATAAACCCATTATTGACGATCCAGATGTTGACCCAGAAGAATGTGATTGTCCATTAAAGTTAAAGCTATTGCTATTCATACTACTCGTGGAATGTTCCTGCCAACTGTGTGCGAAATCTTGATTAGAATTTGCGGTATTATGGTGATGCTCTTGATTGTACATCCAAGGATGAGGATTCGGCGTATCAAAGATGTTATGCTGGTTTGGTTCCGAGTTAATTAAATCCATTTGAACTCTGTCTACGGACTCATGATGCCAAGGCTTATATCTATTTTCGTCCGTGTTAATATTGCTCGAAAAACTGGTATGAATCTGCTGGTCCAAGTCCCCGGTTTGCGTGAGATCAGATTCGACTGAATCTTCATTTTCTTGTCCGATTTCTTCTTTTTTGATTTCATCCCAAATTGTGTGGGTGTGGTGATGGATACCACCTTCCAAAGTGTGTGGTTCTGTGTTGTGCGTTTGATAGTTTGGTAACTGAACGATTTTAAAAGTGTTTTCGTCTGATTGATGGATAATACCGTGATTTTCTTGTCTTGAGGTGTCAGATTTTTGTTCTGTTGGTATGCCATCGTATCCATTTAACGCAGTTCCTAAGATCCAGCCATCTTGTGTTTGCTGCTCCAGGTCAGCTAAATTTAGAATATTATTCTGTTAGTGTGGCCTCTTAGTTACATTCGTATTTTGTAATTTATTGATTTAAAATGGATTATCGACATAACTACAGTGGTCAGTACTACCAACTTTGTAATATCTATGTCTAGTCAATGAGTTTGACTTAGGCATGTGCGGTCAGTTATCATTCTGATGCTGAGTAATTCGTTATAGGTGGCCATGTAGTAATTGATCAGGTACCACAACCGTACTAAAATGTATTGGCGTGATCCTTGACGGTTTGTATTTAATGATTAAACTTGTCTACAACAGCAATGTAGAGTTGCATTAAGATCGGAGCAGGGGATTATAAACTATTAAGGCTAAAAATATACTTTCTTATTATTTTAGGATACTTAACTATCTATTCATTTAATTAATAAATGTAATGTATATGATATGGAAATAAGTAATTACTTACCTAAATGTTAAAAGGGTTATCAAGGCGAAGATAAGCTTAATGATACTGAAAGGTTAAATAAAAATGCTTTGTTTGTTCTTAAGTGTGTATTTTGAATTTGCAAATCACACAATGAACTTACTTTATAAATATATAAGAAATGATAGATATTGTTAGCAGCTATACGCATATGGTCCATGAAAATGCCATAAATATGTTTTTTTACATCTATTAATACGTTATTATTTACAATGGTTATCTAGGAATAAAACAGTTGTTAGTTTTAAATCACACAAAGTTAGATACGTAAGAAAATATTAGTATGTAAAGATTAGTCTCATTCGAAAACATTATTACCAATACCAAATTAAACCTCAATGGAACTTACTGTGACTTTGAAGTTCCCAAGTGTTTTGTGTTTGCTGTCCACCGTTACTCTGGCTTTGTATCTGTTGTCCAAAATCTTTCAACTTATCCCCCCTGTTTTCGGTCTCTTGCTGATCCCACAACGTTTGTGTCTGTTGTCCTTCGTCTTGCAATTTGTCCCATGCATTATGTGTCTGTTGTCCCAAGTCCTCTATTTTATCCCATTTTTTCTGTGTCTGTTGTCCAAGATCTTCTAAGTTGTCCCATTTTTGTTGAGTCTGTTGCCCAAGATCTTCTAAGTTTTCCCATTTTTGCTGTGTTTGTTGTCCAAGATTTTCTAAGTTGTAATCTTCTTGGCCAATGATGTCATCTCGAGTTCTTTGTGGGTTCTGGTGAGTGTTGTACGAGCGAGCTACACGAATGTGTCCGTTTTCGTCACAGTCGGCATCGCTATTACTGGAGTAACGTTGATGCGACTGATGATGATGATGATGTTGGGATCCGTACTGATTGGAGTTACCGTACTCTCCTTGGTTCATAGATCCATCAGTTAATCTGCTGGATACCTGTCCTTCATAAAGACCATTTGTTGAGGGTTTTATTACGTATGGGTCGCCCTGGCGTTCCCATGACTTGTGGTAAGAGTATGAAGATTGATAACCTTTGGGCTTAGTGTTGGAATCTTCAACTTGGTTCAAATTAGAGGCTCCAATGTAAGCACCAGTCGCGTCCCCATTATAAACACCGGTTGAGCCCCCGTTATAGGCACCGTGGTATGCGCTTGACCCGGTATTAGTCCCAGATGAGGCTAGGTGTCGAGCGTCATATTCAGCTTGTCTAGATTGACTCGACTTAACATTATATCCACTGTGGCTCGAGTGGTGACTTTGGGAAGCTATTCCACTTGCACTATGTTGTTGTTGGTCTAACGTTTGTGCTTGGGCATCTTCGTAGAGCTCACTATTTATTGGATATGGATTTAAAGTAGGAACAGCGAGTGGTATGGCTCCGCTTACGGGTTTAGTATCTTGCTTCTCCCATTCTTTACGGTAGCTGTATGAGGATTCATAGTGCTTGGCCTTAGGTTGCAATACCACCTGTTGGTCGTTGCCATTGAACACTTCTGATTTACTTTTATAAGCATTTTGATCGAATGAAGTCCTTTGGGTATCATCGTAAGTTTGAGTAGCGACTGGAACAACGACTTTTGTTCCTGGTCTTATACTGATTCTCACCGGAGTTCCGCTTACCAACCTGCTGTGAATGTTTGAACCATAACCGCTCGAAGCCTGAGCGAGAGAGCTACTCTGGTCATAAACCTGGCCTTTTTGATATCCTGCTGCTTGTGAGTAGTATCCAGAATCTGATCCAGAAGTTGCGTATCCCGTATTCTGAGCTGTGTTTCTATCGTACTGGCTTGCTGATTGTAAGTTATCTGAACGTTGTTGATTGTTAGAATATACGACCTGATCTAAATTACCCGCTGTGTTGTATCCACCGTATCTAGAATCATGAGACTGATGGCTTTGACCATAGCCTCGGCTATAGGATTGGCTAGGACTGCTACCATATCCCGCGGTGTTAGTAGATGCCAAGTGGTGTCCTCTGTAGGCAGCAGAACCGCTGTGGGATGTTGACGAAGATTGAGATTGCAAGCTGCCGCTAGCGCCATACAATGCGCCTTCCTGGAAATTCCGGCCTTCTAAATTGGATAGGTCGTAGTTATTAGCTCCGTAAACACCCCTTGAATTAGCTGATGTAAAAACGCTGCCGGTCTGCTGTTTTGCTCCGCTTCCTAATTCTCCTTCGACTGTTCTTACTAGACCGCTCATTTGGTTCTGAGCTAGAGGGTCCATATTGTGTGCTCGTTCGTAGTTGCCTCCCATGTTTCCTCTTTGGGCATCGTAAAAGCCAGACTTACTGCCCTCGTCGGTAGAGCTTCTTGAGAATTGAAAGTCTTCTTTCTCGCGGTACAATTCAGGCCTAGCCATGGCTAAGCCTGCGACCGCGGCCAACATCAGCAGTTGACGCATGATGATATTTTGTACTTATCTGAAAATAATGAATATTATTTATTAAAATTATTCGTTACCCAAGAAGGAACCTCTTTCTTCTATCAAGAAAATAAAATAGAATAAAATTAAATACCAATATGTTACTAAAATAAAATAATAATAACACCCTATGTGGATTAGATTAGGTAATACTTTATTGCACACCATGAAACAAATACAAATAAAAAATAACAACGTAAATCTATGGATACAATTGGCGGTCTTATCGCTAAATAGCGATCTCTATCAGACTATATAATAAGTATTGGATAGGTCGTATGTAAGTACTAAACTCACTTAAAGATTTGTTATAAAAAAGCTTTATTATGATTATTATTTAAAGTAGTCATATAGTTCATTAAATATTATTTAGGTAGGTGTCGTTTGGCCGTGCGTGGTATACCTAGGCAGCGCATTAACTCAACATCTACGTACATCTATCTACACATAAAGTAGCCAATACAATTTCAACAAAGTTTTCGCTTCAGATTCTAAACGTTTTAGCATTACATAGTGTAGATTCAATTTGGTTTAAGTTCAGTGCTATATTCATTAGCTATTAATATACGGTGATGTAACTGTAAATCTAAGTATAAATAAATAAAAATACATAAAAACATACAATATGCACAAAAACTCTATTCTTGATGTTCCTAAGTACTCTGTTTCGTTTAATTTAGATTTAATTAGTCTTATTGTATAGTATTTAAATGAATCATCCCCTAGCTGCTAAGAGTGACTTATAATCACTATTCCGCCTGAGTATATTCGAAAAGAAATTTGGGTACCACATATTAAAAGCTTTCTTTGAAACTTACCTGAACTTAAAATATTAACACAAATTAACACAATTTTACAACGCTGCTCCCTGTCGCACACTGACTTTGCCGTCCCAAGACACTTCAATTTATTGTGCTATAATATTATCTCTTATGATAACCTTTTGTGGCCAGTGGGTGATCTGTATTCCGAGAATAGGCAAGCAAAATACGACATTTATAATACCCGGTAACGCGAATCAACATGAACCTTGAGTATATGAACAAGTTACTGGTGACGGTTGACATCTTTTAAGTTTGTTTACGCAGAAAATGATTCAGTGACTTCTATGACTTCATTAGATGATGTAAACACCTGTGCGACCTGTGCGTGGGTGCTAAAATAATAAGCTTTAAGTACTACATATACTAATTTCTTACTTAAAAATATTAATTCTATATGTACCTGCTTCTTTGTCTTTAAATAGGTGCAATTATCCATACTAATCATAAATTCGAAAGTAACTCTATCTGTCTGTTTGTTACGTTTTCACGACTAAACGGCTGGGCGGATTTCAATGAAATTTGGTATAAAGATTAAAACTGGGATTGGGACCTTTACCACTTGTTACCCGACTGCGCAGGAGGGTAATGTTCTTATTGCTAAACCACGCGTGCGAGAGATGAAGCAATCAGTGATCAAACCAATTACCTTGAGGCATTCAGGCATAGGTTTTCCCCCAAATTTAATTAAATTACCTATACCTAAAAGATATATCAATTTCACTTTTTTGTTTGCGTAAAACTCTATTAAACCACGTCTTATTTCCTTTAACTTTGAAATCTTGAGATAACCCATACGTTTTCTTTTTGCATGACTAAGATGTTTGGGTATCAAGTACTCATAAATTCATAAAACATAAGTGTTTTTATGAGTTCCACTTGGAAGCTCAATAAATAAAAAATACATTACAATGATAAACTTTGACATTGCATTGTTGGTACATACTACCTACCCTATTTTAATTTAAAATGGGGCATATAGGTATCAGTAGGCAACGAATAAAAATATTCCAATAATGATTCTTTAAATATCAGGTGGGTTGTGCCGCCATGGATTCTGGTATTCGGAATTACTGAAATATCGGAAGCGGGGCCGTTTTTACATTTTGGAATACCGGTATTAAAGTATATAAAACCCGTTTTTCTTACTGGACCTTGCAAAATTCACTTTTGAATCGCAAGTACGCTGTACCTACGGGTCAAAGACCGCGTGCATTCAACTACTTTTAATATTGTAAGCACTATTTAAATAGTCAACAGATCTTATTAGTCCCACAGTTTGGGGTATGCATTGTTTTAAAATGTTGCGTTTAAGGATTCCAATCTGTTGAGTGATTGATAAAATGTCGAGCTCAAACAGTGTAAAAAAATATTGAGCAAAATTTAGATACAAGGTACTTTTTCTTAACTGTAAGTATAGAAAATGTACAAGTTAGCTAACATAAGATATTATCTATTATGAAATATGATAATTATAGCGTTCATTTCGCT
The DNA here is from genome assembly GCA_963924445.1 of Philereme transversata. Lineage (NCBI taxonomy): Eukaryota > Metazoa > Arthropoda > Insecta > Lepidoptera > Geometridae > Philereme > Philereme transversata. The sequence continues at coordinate 2,464,941 of OZ004344.1, forward strand.
GATATTTTAGTGAGATTTATTATTTTTACGGAACCCTTGGTGCGCGAGTCAGACTCGCACTAGTCCGTTTTTTTAATAGCCTGTCTCCTCCCGCTACTGGGCAAAGGTCTCCTCCCACACCTTTCCAACCCTCTGCATCTTTCGATGTCAATCACTCTATCATCATCCTCTTTCAAAAGACCGCATCTTATAAAAAAAATATTTAAAAACATAAATATTAATAAATAAACTTTGGGTGTTTTGCATATTTTTGTTCTTATCATTGTATTCTGGAAATTGGACATTAATATAACAATTCAAGATATAAAATATTATCAAAACACAACGCGATTATTCCGAGTAATTGCTTTAATCTATGTCCTGGGTCCGCTCCAGCTATTAAAACTAAGTTGTATCAAAAAACCCATATTATTTTATGCGTTTTTTAGTAAAAGTCAAAAGTTTTACCACTGACTGTGATACTATTTACCTGTATGTGTTATATATTTTGGAATGGTCTTCTAAACTTTATTGGTGCCTCACGTGATAGGTTTTGATCAATTTTCGTTTCACTGATATCACCCAGAACTTCATATGGCCTATGACACTCTTGATTTATGATGATACCTCATTTGTCAAAATCCATCAAGCCGTTTAGCCTACACAATGCGCCAAATGAACAGACATACATACACCCTAAAAACATTACCCTTCCTTCGCAGTCGGGTAAAAACACGCAACATTCGCATACATAGTTCCGTTTAGATTCATTGCATTCATTGCAAAAATGATGCTTAGAGTAAAAATACTATCACATAGTTTAAAGCCATATTTTTTTAACCGTTACGTTCTCATACTCAATTGCTGACAGTTTTGACTGCAACTTATGACTGTAGCTGAAAAAAATCCGTGAAACGAACGACGCAAGTGATCAATAATTTTAGTCACACTGTCAATGCATTACGTTATTTTTCCAGAAACCGCCTACTACAGTGCGAATCTTCGACCGCAATGACTATTACAGCGTTCATGGCATTGACGCGACCACGGCTGCTCGCGAAGTCTTCAATTCCATCTCCAATATCAAGAAGATGGGCCTTGAGCCCAACAAATTGGAGTATTTGGTACTGTCGAAAGGAAACTTCGAGATTCTGATTAAAAAGCTTCTGTTGGTAAGAATAACACGCATTCCTCATGCAATTCTAATTATCAAGTTCGAAGATAAATAGACGCTGACATATATACCTACTAACCGTACGAGGATTCGCTGTCGTTAGTATCAACTACTAGTACCATTGTTGTACCACAACTCTTTGATCCCGAACAAATATTTGCAGATGCATAAAGTTGTTGTAGAACGAGCATAAGCTCTTATGATCATCACACAATTTAGTTAAAGTACCTATGTAAGTATATTAGTAGTTACCTAATATTATGATAGGTTAATTTTACTGTTTTACTTGATATTGGTACCTACAAGTAGTAAGTGCATATTATTGTTACTAGCTGAGGGTTCGGGATGAAATAATGGGAATCAGTCGGACCAAAATAACACTTTTATTCAACACTAAACGATGAATACACGAACTTGGTCACACGTAATCATAACACACTAATTCACACCACTGTTGCACCACTTAAAGTCACCGAAATGATCGCACGTATAGCTAAATCCAGACTGACTCGCGAGCAACTACTGTTCACGCGAGACCCTTCTCCACGTCAGTCCTCCAGGGCCTCGCCGAGACTCACTGACTCGAGACTGACTGTCCGGTTTTTTTTTTTTTTTTTTTTTTTTCGAATGGACTAATCTCGCTGTTGGCCTCTGAGGCCGTGACAGCTTAACCGAACTTTTGGCGAGCGCAGATGGCGCTCAGCCCAGTAAGTTTTATAGGCAACTAGCGCAAGGGCACCACTTAGGTACGAACCTCGGCTTGGGCTGTTGCCGGGATGGGGATAGGAGAGAAACGCCCGGGTACATGTCTGTACCTCGTATAAGCGGCGACTGAAGGGACTCGTCGACCTCGCCGGCGAGGTCGGTGTTTCTGTGAAGTGTTTGCTCTGTCTGATATAGATGACTCACCTTCCGCATTAGCAGAGGTGATTTCGTCATCCGGGTCTCCGAGAACGTGTCTCGGACGACGGAGGATTTTGTTGGCGGGCGGATCCAACGGGTAAACCGGAATGGTGTGTACCAAAGGGTTCGGATGAATAGAGGCGAGTTCATAAAACCGCTTGGAAGCGAGCTTCATGAACCTGGCTATTGATTCTAGTTTCAAATCGCGATGTAGGTCTTTATTGCGAAAGTACCAGGGCGAGCCTGAGGCTTTTCGCAAGAAGCGATTTTGAATAACCTGAATGGCACCAACTTTGGGAGAGTGGGCAAATACTACAGATGAGTATGTCATAATGGGGCGAATGCACGCTTTGTAAAGAGTCACCTTATTTTTAAGGGACATTTTACTTTTCGCGCCTAGAAGTGAGGACAATCGTCCTAGGGTGAACTTTGCTTGGTTGCACCTCTTAGTGATGTGCAACCTAAAGGAAAGACGCCTATCGAGGATGACACCCAGATATTTGGCTGATGGGGCCCAGCGAATGGGCTGGCCAAATAGAGAGATCGGTTTGGGAGTGAGGTTTCTCCGTGAGAAGTACACTGCTGTACTTTTCGACGGGTTTACCTCGATCCGCCACTTGCGGAACCAAGTGGCTAATGAGTGAAGGGCAGCCTGCAGCCTTATACCCACCCGATCAGGATTCCGATTGGATGTGTACAAGGCTGTGTCGTCTGCGTATAGGGCTATTTCCACTTGAGGAGTGCGGGGGATATCGCTGGTGTACAGCGTGAACAGGAGGGGGCCGAGAACGGAGCCTTGAGGGACTCCTGCTCTGACTGGTCTAGGACTAGAGAGAGTGCCTTCCACGGTGTAGCGAAAGCTGCGACCTTGTAAGTAGTCTCGTATGATGAGCACGAGTCTGTCTGGGACTCCGAGTTTGAATAGCTTGTAGATCAAGCCGTTGTGCCAGACTTTGTCGAAAGCTTTCGCTACGTCGAGGAAGACGGCACCAGTATCTGAAGGCCAGGTACTTTGCCAGTTGGAGAGGACATGCTCCGTTATGCGGAGCACCTGTTGTGGGCATGAATGTTGGGCTCGAAAGCCAAACTGCTCGTCGGGAAGGAGTTTGAACTCATTGACATGAGCCCAGAGGCGCTTCAATAGAAGACGCTCATATATCTTGCCTAGACTATTAAGTAGACTAATGGGACGATAACTAGTTGGATCATTTGCCTGTTTGCTGGGTTTTCGGATGCCAATGACGTTGGCTTCCTTCCAAGCATCAGGGAAGGTGCAAGTTTCCATAGCCGCATTGAAGATGCAGACTAGGATGTGGATAAGGGGAACAGAGAACTGTTTGAGTACTCTGTTGGAAATGCCGTCGGGGCCGGAGGATTTCTTTGGGTGTAGGGCCTTGATAGTGTCAAAGACTTCAGAGGGCTCAATCGGGTCAAGTGGGGAAGTAGGGGGTCGGGAGGCTAAGCGGTCAACCTCGCTGTTCACCGTATGGAGGTGAACAGGGTCGACGGGTTCGAGACTGGGCGAGCATTGAGATTCGAGGGTTTCAGCCAGGAAATCGGCTTTTTCCTCGTCTTCGAATGCTGGAGGGTGATTGGGTCGGATAAGGGGAGGCATCGGAGCGAGAGCGTCCGCTTTCATGGAGCGAGCTAACCTCCAGTAGGCCAGATGGCTAGGCTCGATCCCCGAGAGCAGGCTCTCCCACTCGCGATTGCGATGTTCTTTAATGCGCTCTCTCACCTCACGGTGCAGGGAGCGCATTAAGACTCGATTGTCGTTAGTGGGGCAGCGACTATGAAGTCTAACTGCGGCGTTAGCTTCAGTCATCAGCCGTCTGATATCATCTGGCAGGGGGCCCCGGTGGTCATCCACTACGGGCACCTGCTTTGATGAGTCTCTGACTGAGTTTGTGATATGTGTGGTAAGGGCGTCAACCGCTACCGTAATATCACCAGATGTCCGAATGACAGAAGGGATCCTATCTAGGTCAGTCGAGTGCGCAGACTTGAGGGCTTTCTCAAGTTTATGCCACTCTACCACAGTCTTGGTGGCAGGGGGCTGGTCGGTGGGAGGGCCGAGTAAGAGCATTACCGGTCGATGATCGGAATCGAGCTCATGAATGACTTCGATTAAGCGTAGCCGAAGGGCTACGTTTTTGAGAAGTGCAATGTCAAGGAGCTCGGGGGGAGTGGAAGTAGGGAAGCGAGTCATGCCCCTAGGGGCAATGATGTCGAAATTAAGGGGTTCAACTAGGCTTTCTAGTTGTTTGCCTTTAGAGTTCGTCGTGGTGCTATTCCACATGACGTTTTTGGAGTTGAAGTCACCCGCCAATATGACGGAGCTTCCTAGACTGAAAAGGGCTTGCAGGTCACTCTCGAATTGAGGTGAGCGAGGCTTGCCGGGAGGGACATAGCAGGATGCAATAATGACCGAGGAATGCCCGGTCATTGCTAGCCTGCAGACGGAGGCTTCTATGTAAGACAGAGAAGGGGGATCAAGAGGCATACAGTGTAGAGCCTTCTTGTAGTAAATGACAGTGCCGCCCTTTTGAGCTAGCAGTCTGTCATTGCGAACAATTTGATAGTTTGGGATTTTGGGGTCCCGATGACCGGGCTTTAAGTTTGTCTCTTGTACTAGCAAGATATCAAGTTGGTGCCTATTTAGAAAATCTTGGATAATAGAACGCTGTCTTGAAAGACCGTCAGCGTTGAAGAACGCTAGTGATAAAGAACGCGGTTTTTTCCTTTCCTTTTGTACAACCATTTTGGGGCCTAAAAGGGTTTGGAGGAGGACGAAGCTGCCTTAACGGCGGCGAGAAGAGCTGAGTGCGCCTCAAGGGCAATCAGTTTTTCGAGGGTGGAGTTTGCTTGCCTAAGTTTTTGTGCAAGCACGCGAACCTCGGCAAGGTCGATGGAGGAGAACTCCATGATGAGGGCCAAGTCGGCAGCAAAGTCCGACTTGCCCTTTTTAGAAGGGGGGGCTGGCTCAGAAGAGCGCGGGGGGGGGGCCGTTGCCTTAAGGGCTAGGCTCGAATATGGCAAGGGCTTGGCCCATGCTGAGCTTTTGGGAGGTTGCGCCTCCTGCGAGGGTACCATGGTCAACTTTGGGGTTGACTTGGTGTACTGCGGGGAGGGTCGGGGTTGACTCCTACGAGCCACCACCCTGCTGACTTTGGGCGCCGAAGGACAACCACGATAATTCGCGGTGTGCCCCACGGCACCACAAAGCACGCAGCTTGGCGGCTCGATGGTGTCTCGAGTGCGGCTGCAGTCAGAGGTGCCATGGTCACCCAGGCACTTGACGCAACGGGGGCGGGCGTGGCAGTTTTTGGCCGAGTGGCCGTACAGCTGACATCTATGGCACTGACTAGGAGTGCCATTTCGGTGGGGGGGTTCAACCCGGAGGCCGGAGAGGTTGTTGACCATCTTCAGGTTGAAGATGGCCTTCCCTGCCGGTGACAGCTCTAGTACTACGAGTACTAGATTGTAGGTGGTCTTACCGTTATGCATACGGTGGACCTCCTTTACTGGGAAGGACTGAGCCAGTAAGTCTGACTTAATGGATTCAGTTGAGTGCTCCGCAGGGAGGCCGCGGATTACAACTCGAAGGAGCCGTTCGTCTTCGAGAGCATAGGTGTGGTAGCCTATGTGCTCTTGACGTAGGAGGGAAGTGAGGCGACGATGGTCGTCTGACGTGGGGAGTAGGACTTTAATAGCGTCCTTTGTGTTGCGGGCGTTTGTGAATGAGATCTTATTCTCATTGCACAGGTAGGAAACTCGGTCCCACTTGCCCTTTTCGCGGATGAAAAGGGGCGGGGGAGGCCTTTCCTTCCTCGCGGCAGTGGAAGCCGCGGGGGGAGAGGCGGGGCGGGCAGGCTGCGAGGCCGAGGGAGGAGTTGCCTTTTTGGCTGGGGGGGAAACGGAGGAAACCTTCTTCGACGAAGAGGTCTTCTTCGAAGAGGGCTTCTTCCTCTTACCACCCGTGACGAGGGTGAAATCTTCCTCCGAGTCGGAGGAAGAGGAGTTTGATGCCTCTGCGGAAGACGCAGGGCGTAGAAGGAGGTCGATCTCCATATCGTCCTCGGGGGAGGGTGGGTCCGGAGATTCCGGAGAGTCTAAAAAGACTCTGCGAGGTGAGGCCTCTCGAGAGTCGGGCTTTTTTGATGACGACGACGAGGGAGGCGCTGAGGCAGGAGGTTGAGGGGAGGGGGCAGGCTTACGAGCCGCCGGTGGTGCCTGAGGGGCTTGCTGAGGCTTCCGAACCTCGTTAGTGGCCTGAGGGGCCAGGGCAGGCATGCGGGCCGCCAGGGGTGCCAGAGGGGCTTTCAGAGGCTTCCGGGCCTCGTTAGTGGCCTGAGGGGCCGGGGATGGCTTTCGAGCCGCTGGGGAGGCCAGAGGGGCCGGCACGGGCTTCCGAGCCACATTTTTGGCCAGAGGGGCCGGAGTGGACGTGACGACGTCCATTAGACGCGGGAGGGAGGCAACCGATTGTTGCTCCCTCATAATTCGATGACGAATATCGACGGGAATGTTCTCGTACAGTAACCGGATAAAAGAACCCGGTACCTCGACGAGGTCATCCCCGGCGATGTCCATCTTAACTCTCCGGGGGGGAACACCCGGAGAGGTGAGGGGGTGCGTGGTCCTCCCGTCGGGATAGACAGGAGGGGTGAGGCCTAAGTGTCCTACCTAAAGTGTGTCCCTTTACCGCTCTTACGGGGTATGAGGGGTGTGTCCTAACCGATACTTGGTGTCGGCGAGGGAAGCCCCCAAGGCCGGTGGTACCAAGCCCAGCCGGATGTAGCGTTCCTCAGGAGAGGAAAGCTGGCGTTCCGGGTCCACGCCCAGTCTGGTTTGTGTTAACACCGCAAGGTATCCACCAGACCGACCACTAAACGTGGATTTGGGCTCTAAATGGTAAGAAACAAGAGTTTGCCCTGAAAAGGACAAAGTCCAATAGTGCGGCGCGGGGCGCGGGGCGCGGGGCGCGCGGCGCAAGGCGCGGGGCGCGGGGCGCAGGGCGGCACGTGGGCCGGCGGGAGCGCGCGAGCGGAGCGGAGCAGACGTGTTGCCGGTGCGAGGACCGGCGAGCGAATGATTTTTTCACTGACTGTCCGGCCATCTCTCCGGCCTATTTATATCGCACACATTTCGATTGTTCGAGAACGATGTCGATCCTTCCAGGAAAGGGTCGGTCCCTCGACACAATGGCCACTCCCCATTCTGCGAAACCACAAACAATAGCAACAATAACACAGCAAGACAAAAGCGTTCGAGAAGGTTCGATTATTACTCATTGTTTAACAGCCTCGGCGTAACACTGCCCCCTCCTAAAACATGCTCGTCCCGAGCATTCTTAGCCCCATATCGCGGCAGCCGATCAACACGAACAATTTTAGGCGCACCTCGCGCTGAAGATGTAGCAACTAGAGGAGCCACATTGCCGTCTCCAGTACTTCAGGACACCCAGAGTCCCTTTCTCATCAGCGATCCCAATTCCAGCCTCCAAAACACGGCTCTCATGATTTCTATCTGTTCTTTCACTTCCTGGAATTCCTTTGCATATGAACCGAACAATTCCCTCATCAGTCGAGCACGCTCTTATGGCCAACGTCGCTGATCTTTCTGTTGACGACGCTGCTCTTCTTTATCCTGACGTCGCTGTTCCTCTTGCAACCGAGTCTGCTGCACCTGTTCATGTCGCTGTTCCTTCTGCAACCGAGCCTGCTCTTCCTGCTGACGACGCTTCTTAATGCTGACGGCGTTGTTCCTCCTGCAACCGAGCCTGCTATCTTGCTGACGACGCTGCTCTTCCTTATCCTGACGTCGCTGTACTTCCTGCAACCGAGCCTGCTCTTCTTGCCATCGTCGCTGCTCTTCCTGTTGAGGTCAAAGCATTGCCATAATAGCAGCAAGATCGCCTGTCACAGGAGCTTGGCCCACGGATGATGATGATGATGATGGTGCTCCAAATGAATCGGTGGCGGCTGATTCCATCTCCATCGGCTGACGACTCTGCCGAGCTTCTTGAACCGGAGACTCCCCAAACCGCCTTTCATCCATTTCCTGTTGTCGTTGACCTCTCGTCCTGACACCGTCCACGTTATCCTTTGGTAGAACCGGCATTATTTTATCCCACTTCTGACACCAAATTGTTACGAGCTGAGGGTTCGGGATAAAATAACGGGAATCGATCTCACCAAAATAACACTTTTATTCAACACTAAACGATGAATACACGAACTTGGTCACACGTAATCACAACACACTAATTCACACCACTGTTGCACCACTTATAGTCACCGAAATGATCGCACGTATAGCTTAATCCAGACTGACTCGCGACCAACTACTGTTCACGCGAGACCCTGCTCCACGTCAGTCCTCCAGGGCCTCGCTGAGACTCACTGACTCGAGACTGACTGTCCGGCCATCTCTCCGGCCTATTTATATCGCACACATTTCGATTGTTCGAGAACGATGTCGATCCTTCCAGGAAAGGGTCGGTCCCTCGACACAATGGCCACTCCCCATTCTGCGAAACCACAAACAATAGCAACAATAACACAGCAAGACAAAAGCGTTCGAGAAGGTTCGATTATTACTCATTGTTTAACAGCCTCGGCGTAACATTATTAATGTATTGTAGTGCCCCAGCGGGGCTCGAGTTTTGGGCCAAAAGTGTTTGTAACATATATTGTAGAACATAAACAATAAATATCTATGACTATGACAATAACTCATAATTATCATAAACCGAAAATATTAGAAATAAATAATGCTGATCTTTTCACACAGTTTTGCGGCGGGAATCATACCTTCGACCTGAGTCTCAATCGGCTATTCGTCCATTGCGACACAGAAGTCGTCATTATAAATAAATAATAGTTAAAAAAAACTAAAAAACACGCTTTTGTAAATATCCGAACCAAAAAGTAGAAAATAATTTTCAATAAATTTAAATTAAGAATTTAATTGTTGTATTGAATTATGCTATTGTCATTGGTCCCTGATAAATGTGCATAATTTAAATTAAATTTAACGTTTTGAAATGGTTGAAAATCGAGTTCAAAGATCTCGTTACATACCAAGCTAATAAAAGCGTGTTAAATAAAACAATTTTTTAATAAACGTATTGCTCTCCGTTTTCCTCATGCATATTTTAGTGGCACCCTTGAATTCTTTAGTTCATAACGACCTTAGCCTTAGCTCATCTGATACATAAGAACATTGAACTATGTCACTTAGCGTGATAGATAAAACAAAAATACTATAATGTTTGCTTACGTACAGTGGCCTTATTGTTGTACTTTGCCACAACTTTATAACCTTGTTGTTAAAATTTGCAAACTAAAAAAAACCTTTGAATGCCGTTTACAAATCTTCAAAATTATAGATAATTAATTCTAAAATTGTGTGCCACTTTACCGGGTCTACAACTTAAAGTTTCAAAATTCAAAAAAGACATATCAAAATTACTCTTATGATTGTAATGAATAAAGATTATTTGACATTGACGATAGGAGGGGTTGGTTTCTGCGTTATTACCAACTATGTTTTTATTAATTATTAATATAAAATTAATTAGAATATAATTTATAATAAAGTTTTTTTTTTCTCTCACACTGGCTGATGGCACCTGCCGCCTTATTGTCTAACTTTGAAGACAAAGGCAAAACGTCAAAAATCAGAATTCGAATTTCTCCTCTGCTTTCGATTTCGGGGTATGTTTATGAATTTCACTTTGTCTTCGTTTGTACATATTATACTTTTTTGTAAGATTATTGTCTGAATTTTGCAAGATCTGAAACTGAGAAGAAAATCCATTTTCAACATCTCATCCTTGTCTGCAAAATTAGACCATGGTGGCGATTCTGTTGTTTACGCTGACAAACTAAAATGTGTAACATACGAACGGTCTTATTTTCTTACATTAAAGATCAAATTAGAATGGCATTTAAAGTGACATTTCTAAATTTAAGTATTTTTAATTATGAAGGCGTATTTGCGGCCTTGTTTTAGTCGACACCAATTTGATTGATCACTTTAGTGATCAATCCCTCAAACATGCCTCATAACAAAAATTAAATAATTTTAGAAATGTCATTTCAAGTTTCATTCTAATTTGACCTTTAGTGTGAACAAAATAATACAGTTCGTATTTTACATAATTTTAGTTTGTCAGAGTAAACAACAGAATCGCCACCAATAGCTCCGCTCTGTTACGTTGGTAGACTTACTAGTTTGTTATTACTTTAGATCTGATTCTGATAGATCAGTCGGCTCTAAGTACAGCGCGTGCAATAATATTATCTGTGTTAGGTGTTCATTACACGATAAAGTAGGCGTCATTCCATGTTTAAGCTTTTGACTGACAAACAAGTTGTCATTAGATCAGTAAGTTTGTGTGAGCTATTATTTATAGGATAAAAAGCAAACGATACCGAGTTATACTAAAATTCAAGAGTAACTTTAAGTAAGATTAATTACTTATTTGTTATCTGCCTCAGACAAGCTATCGTGTAATGTGATAATGACTGAATGACTTATAAAAAATGTGTGATAATTAAATAAATATTGCAGGACATTTCACACAGCGCTATCTAGCCCCAAACTAAGAACCGAATGAAGCAGATAACTGATAGAATACTTATATACTTTTTTTGTAAATATATAGGTTGTTTGATAGAAAAATGAAAGGGGTTATATTGATGAGCATAATAAATAAATTTGTGAAATGTTTACCATAGAAATATGAAATTTATTTTGGCATGTAAAACAAACACTTTATTAAACTTATGTTGTGCATAATGCTTACCATCTAACCACAACTACTGTATTGGTGACGTCTCGAGATATCTCTTGTTGTTCCTTTCTAACCCAAAACCCGCAGCCATTTCCGAAAGAGATATCAAATCGGCCTTTATTTTTGGATGTCGCTTGCAAGAGTAGGCAGTAAGTTTTATATCGAATTAATCACCTAAACATAGAATAGAATAGAATAGAATACTCTTTATTGCACACCAACAAAATTAAAATACAATAAAAATACACAAAAATTAAGGTAAGTACAATGGGCGGTCTTATCGCTAAAAGCGCAAACATATCTATCATCGCTAAACATAGTCGATTTTCTTTAAAATTTGTTAATATAACTAGTATTTTTTTTTCAAGAATTCTTTTTTTATATTTTCAGAAACTGTCATTTGAGTATCGTCAGTATATTACCAAACACCCTGTATACTTATAATAATTATATAGAAAAACATCCAGACCCGAAACAAACGTCTGTAGATCATGCAAACATTTGTTCCTTGGCGGGAATCGAACGCGCTACCTCTTGCGTCTCGGCGGCCTATTCGCCCACTGTGCCACGGCGGTGTTCATGATGATTGATGAGCTATGCCATGCGTGATTGATATAATTGACTTAGCGTATGTTAGACGCCTTACTAAACGCGAGTTCACACGTGACGTTTAATCAGTACGTATCACCCACAATCCTAGTAAGTACCTACTTGTAAACATTGAACTTCAGTAAACCCATTCAATAGAGATAATGTGTTTCCGCTTCGTGTTCTTAATTATATTTATCTGCCTCTTATCAGAAGCTCTGCTTAGCTTATAATATTAGCAGATTTCGAATTATCTTTTAGCATTTACCCAAGAATTGCAGACTGCACAAGATCGGTCGCTCTATTAATCTCTGGGAGTGGCCTATGTTCAACAGTGGACTACTAATATGATGATGATTTATCCACGACCAAACTCCATACGATCGAAACTCCATGCGGGCATTAGTGATTTACCCACATATCCATTCATATACTCGTAACTTGCGCATGTCCAACACCTCACATACGGCGGCGTATGAACAAATACAAAACAAAACTATACATTTTGACGTAAGTTAGAATGTAGAGGTATCATAGAGGTATACAAGCTCCACAGTTTCTATTTAAAGTTTACTCTCAGAACATTTAAAAAAGATTATGATTGCGATGAATAACATTTGTTTGGTTTTTATGCAATGAAATGAAGTACAATTAAAGACTAGAAGATCGAGATCCGTTATCTACGTCCTATTATTAGTAAAAGTTTGAGCATTATTTAACCTTTCTTTAAAGCAATATGTTATTTTTTAGGTAAGACGCTACAGAGTAGAAATATACGTCTCAGAAGGCTCTGTAAAGAACAACGAATGGTCCATCCAATATAAGGGTTCACCGGGATGCCTATCCCAACTCGAAGAAGTGTTAGGTGAAAGTCTTGGCAGCTCCGATGACAACTCGCCTTGCCTTATGGCTGTTCATATCAAGACAGATCCAGTTAGCAAGGTAAGATAATAAATTATTACCCTCGAAATCATTAGCTTGATACTCTCAAGTAAACCATGAAACTGGGAAGAACCCCCCCTGTTAATCGGGGTTCTTCCCCGTGGTCAAACTTGTTAGTCTAACCGATTTGTCCATCATCATCATCATCATCATTCACAGCCCGACTTCTCCCACTGATGGGTATAGGCCTCTTCAAGTGTATGCCATCTGCCACGATTCTACGCTAGTCTCACCCATTGACGGCCTGCGACTCTAACGATGTCCATCCATCTCGCTACCGGACGTCATACCCTTCTACAGCCATTCCTCGGCCACCATTTAGTTGCTACCCTGCTCCACCTGTCATCACCACGTCTTGCCAAGTGTCCCGCCCACCGATTTGTCCAACAGGAATTATTTTCATTTATGGCCCATGTGCTTTGTGTATTTTGTTCATGACTTTTATTTTTAATGGTGCACAATAAAGTGTTTTAATTCATTCATTCAAACGCTGACTGGGTAATCTTGATTGTTATAATAAATCATTTCGACCTACTGTTATCCAGTGGCAGATGGCAGTAGGTTGTTAGATTTTTTCTAAGTGTCCAAATAGTTTGACCACTAAGAAAATTGTTCCAATTGTGGAAGTGGTTGGTTCAAACCAGCCAGACTATCCAATTTGACCACGAAGAGGAAGCTTGTAATCGTACCTTAAGTCAAACAGCATTGTAACTTTTGTTGATCCTCTCGAAAATAAATGATTTGATTTAAGAACGACCCCACTAGATGGAAAACGACCTAATAAAGGTTGCTGGGAGCCATTGCGTGAGTTGGGTGGAGGCCGCACAAGATCTGTCACTCTAGAAATCTACGGGGGAGGCCGGAGATTTTTTTTTGTATATTTGATAGGTTGTAAAGTATTCTTTATCCTTTTACGCCACTCCCCATTTTTTAATCGCGGTTTTAGTATTTTTGTATGAACAATATCCGTATAATTTAACCGTCGTTCATTAACGTGAAGTCATTTACATGAAGTGTCGCGTCACTTTGACAAGAGTGTTTTATATCGTTTTTCATCCCGAAGTTCGCGAAGTCTTAAATTTTTTGAATCTGTCTTACCAATATATAGATAACGTAGTGGGTTACACTATTAATACTTCTATCACACAAATACTTATCTTACCTAACGTTTATAGTTTAACTATTTGTTGTTCCGAAATAAATAAAAATAAAATCTGAATCACGGTTGTGACTAATGCTATGCAGTCATTTGTCAAAATTATATTAGTCAACATAAATCTAGAAAAATTGTGTGATAATCACTGACTCACCGCAGTTTATCACAGTTTTTTTTCATCTAAATCGCAGTTTTGTTAACTAAATTCAATTTATGAGCCGTGCTGTGTTCGGCTCGGTTCATCATTATCACCATATCAGCCATAGTGCATCCACCGCTTAACATAGACCTCCCTAATATCATATCCCTCCAGAGCGACCGATCTTGTGCGGCCTGCACCCAACGGCTCCCAGAAACCTTTATTAGGTTGTCTTTCTATGTAGTGGAGGGGGGGGGGGGGGGGGGGCGTCCTACACTGCGCTTTCCAGTGCGTGCTAAAATTACTTTATTATGAGACTTTTGAGTCAACTTTTAGAACTCCAAAATGAATGTGAATACGAGTTTCCAGCCTATTATCTCTCATTCCGAGGTTGACCCATTTTTTTTGCTTAAGTCAGCATTACCATCCAAATAATTACTTAGAACTTTGTCACCTGTCAAGATCAACTTGCTTCTCGCTTCTATTTACTACGTGTTTTGTTATGTACTACATTAAATGAAAACACGGGTAGGGCTAATGGCTAGTATTTTTGTAAAATAAATTATTATCCAATTCATTACCATATAAAATTTTAAAGTTTCAAACAACCTTATTATAATAAGTCCTAAAATATGAATGAAATAGCCTGTATAACATAGGTAAACTAAGGTAAGTAGGTACCTGTTAAACTGACTAAGCGGAAATTGTTTTTTGGAAATATATCGATTATATCTATATAGCGATGTGTGTTTTATATTAATAGCATACATAACAAAACAGGTTGTATTTTTATTTTTCTACATATCCTCATCTATAAGTATTATATCAGTTATCTGGCTCCCATAGTGCAAGATTTGCTTAGTATAGCGCTATGTGAAATGTCCAGCATTATATATTTTGTTTATTTTTTATTTCAGGGTCGTCTTCTCGGTATAGCGTGTGTTACAGCAGGCGATTATCAAATGTGGGTCGCTGAGTTTACAGACGACGATCTACTGACAGAGTTGGAGACTATTACTGTGCAAATGGCGCCGTCGGAGTGTCTTGTGCCTACTTCTGATCATAATGATGTATGTCCACTTTGTATTCTAGACATATTTTAAAAAGATATAGAATGAAGACAGATGAGCTTCTACTCATAATATATCACTACCTACCTATGTATCAAATTTCACGATGGTCGGATCAACGCTTCGAAAATTATCCTCGGACAAACATACATACATACATACAATGCCGATTTGCTCAAGTTGATTTAGAGATCTCGCTTCGCTCTATCAACTAGCTTCTGCCAGCGGCTTCGCACGCGGTGTGTGTCAATATAAAGTACCCTATGTTTTAATCTATCAACACACCAAATTTCATCGAAATCAGTTCAGCTGTTTCGACCTCATTGAGTAACAAACAAACATCCAAACTTTCACATTTGTAATATTAGTGTGATAAGTTTAACATTTTTAACTAAATAAATTTCATTGCTTTTCATATTTTTTACTAATGATAAAATCTTAATATCTTTTCAGTACAAAGTTCTTAAGAAAGTAATGGAGCGCACAAACGTGACAGTAACTAAACTGAAAAAGTCAGATTTTTCCACGGATGGCCTCATCCAAGACCTGAACCGGCTACTGAAGTTCAAAGAAAGCCAAAAACAAGATGCCAATACCTTCCCAGAAACCAAGAGTGAGCTGGCAATGACGAGTTTGGCGGCTGCGATCAACTATATTGCCTTGTTGACTGAAAAAACCAACTTTGGAAAGTAAGTTTCAAAATCAAAATCTTTTTATTCATTAAATCACAAGGATCACTTTGAAACGTAAATTCTATTGCCTGTGCCTTCGCGACCAAGCCAGGAAAGAAAGGCAAGAAACAAGTTTGTTATGATAATAATTTTTTGGTTGGAAAACGAAAAAAAGTATTAGATACTTAATTTTTACAACATTGGTAAACTTCGAAGATGTGTAAAAGAGGGGATTTGAAAGTATGACAATGAAAGCTTCCGCCAGCGGCTTCGCGTGCGTTGGTGGTCAACAAAAAGTAGCCTATGTGCTAATTCAGATTATAATCTACGTACATACAAAATTTCATCGAAATTGGTTCAGCCGGTACGACGTGATTTAGTAAGAAACAAATAAACATCCAAACTTTTGACATTTATAATAGTGTAATTTATAAATTTTGATCCCCACTATTTTGGCCCCTTTGGCAATCAAAATTCAAATATCTTATTATTGCTTGCAATAGAGGTGGGCCAGTAATATTAATTTATATTCCAAATTTGAAGTCGAGATTCTCTAAATCAACTTGGACGAATCGGCGTTGTTGTTGTTGTCCTAAAATAACTTTCGAAGCGTTGATCCGATCATCGTGATATTTGGTATATAGGTAGATTGTGATGGCACAATTATATTGTAACTAAATGAACTAAAAATGTAGGTGGGTTATTGAGATATTGGGGTTCAAGAGGGGGAAAAAACAAAATGGGATTATCAGGTCAAATGGGATGTCTAATCTAATGAAAGGTCAGTTAATTTCGACCCCTTTTTTACTTCTAGTTTAAGCCATGTAGTTTAATAGATTTATTAGTATGGATTTTATTTTCTTGAACTTGCTGTTAATTGTAAAATTTTTCAGGTTCCGTATATCCACAATCCAACCAGATTGTTTCTTACATTTAGACGCCGCTGCACTTTCAGCCTTAAATGTTCTGCCGGAGTTGGGAGATACGAGCCATTCGCCTTCGAGAAGTCTCTTCGGTTTGTTAGATAGATGTCGCACGCAGCAGGGTAAACGGTAAGCAGTTTGTTCTATGAAGATAACAATGTTTACATAGATTTTTAAACCATCTCAATACTTTTCAAGCCTAGACGGGACTTGAACCAGTGACCTTCCTCTTGATACGAGTATGCACTACCATTTATGCTACCGGGTTCTGTCACGTCAGGGTCGAAATTAGTGAGATGATTCAGATTACGACTAAAGCGCCGTTAGCTCCATCTACAGGAAAACTTATACAGTTTTTGACCTGCTTAATGCCAAACTTGCAGTTTAGTACATTGACAAGAGATGTCGCGTGGCTTATTTCAAATAGTATTTTTATAGTGTTATCCAAACACTTACGGAAAATTCCAAGGTTTGTAAAACCATCTCAAAAATGTTTACATAGTTTTGTACGGAGTTTACTAACAAACCAAGGTACTCTCACAATACCACCTATACAACCTGTTTTGTTATGTACGATATTAATTTAAAACTCACATCCGGAATCGTATTAACTGATTTCACAGGTGGGTTTAATACCGGTAGCTTGAATATTTATCCAGTAATCGATACATTTTCAATAAACCATTTTTAACGTAAATCCGTGCCGCTTATGGCGGATTCCTATATCCGTCTGTAACCAGCTACGACTCTTATCTCCTAGAAAACGTGTCAAAAGTTTGACACTAGTTTGATAATTTTTCAAGGAGATACGAGTCTTAGTCGGTTACCAACGGATATAGAAACCCACCAATAGTCAGTTTAACAGGTACCTATTACCTACTTACAATAACGAATGATTATGATTTATTTAGCTATTTTATACAGGCTGTTTCATTGATATGTTAGGACTTTCTATTAAGTTTGTTTGAAAATTTAAAATTTTCCATGGTAATGAATTTGAATAAACCCTATTTTACAATAATACTAGCCATAAGCTCTACCCGTGTTTTCATTTAATGTCGTTCATAACAAAACACGTAGTATTAGGCTACACTGGGCTGTGGTTCGCTAACTTTCTCGTGCTGTGTTACTTTTACAAACAATTTTAAACTGCGCGAGGTTCAATATTTGCAAACATGAATGTGATAAGATGCGACATGAATCTGTGTAAGTCCTAAGTGCGAGCGTGACGGAAATCCAAGAGTAAGCAGTAAGGAGCAAGTCAGCACGTATACCGTGATCCCTGCTGTGTTTTATACCAATCATCATATTCCTACCCTAAGGCCCGGTTCCCACCAAAGCAGAGGAGGAGATGAGTGAAATCAACCTATAATAACGCCACGTAGATGACGTTATATGATTTTGTCGTAATTCTATTGGCTGAATTTTCACATCTTTCCTCTCCGCTTTAGTAAAAACCGGCCTTTATCCAACATGACGTATCGGCACATAATATGTTTTCTTCTTCCATATGCCTCTATCATCTTTATTCTCTTACCCATACCTGCTTTCACACAATCCATTTATTTCATATGAAACATTACATTTACAGCCTTTTGTCCCAATGGCTTCGTCAACCACTCCGCGATATAAACCTAATCAACGAGCGTCTTGACGTCGTAGAGCTGTTAGTATCCCAGTCTCAACTACGACTACAGTTGCACGAGGAACACCTGCGGAGGATACCGGACCTACAGGCTCAGGCCAGGCGCCTTTCCAGGAAGAAAGCCAATCTGCATGACTGCTATAGGATCTACCAGGTAGCTATACTCGATACTAGTGATATATTAGCAACATCTATGTAGGATACCGGACCTACAGGTTCAGGCCAGGCGCCTTTACAGGAAGAAAGCCCATCTGCACGACTGCTATAGGATCCACCAGGTAGCTATACTCGATACTAGTGCTATATTAGCAACATCTATGTAGGATACCGGACCTACAGGTTCAGGCCAGGCGCCTTTACAGGAAGAAAGCCAATCTGCACGACTGCTATAGGATCTACCAGGTAGCTATACTCGATAGTAGCAACATCTGCAAACTGCTCAAGTTAAGTCTTTCCAGGAAGAAAGTCTATCTGTATGCCTGATATAGAATCTACCCGGTATTTTGTGAAACCAATACGACTTTATCATATAGTCATTAATTCGAATTCTGAACCAAAAGCACCTACTCTACCCATATACATGGTATCTCGCGTAGGTACTCTTATTTTTGCTGGATATGGCTTTAAAGAGAAATCCAATTCGTTTGATGGTGACTATATTTGACACAATTCTGTACCTACGTTACTCTCAAAACCTGCAAATAATTAAAAATGTAATAAAAATAAATAATTATTAATTACAAAATAAAATAGAAAATACATTTTTTATTTTATAATGTCGTACATCAAATAGACTATCTTTCCTAACCAATTGGGCAATAATTAGTGCCTATTTCACGACCTCTGAGTAACTTTAATTGACGGATAAAAATCATTCTCTCGTTATCTGTTTTCATGTGAAAACAAAACAGATTATGTCATGAAATAGGCACTTAGTCTTAAACCCTCATATCCAAGTAACAATATTACATTACTGCAGCGGCCAGCAAATGAGGCATTGATGGACGAACGTGTAAATGTGGGCCGAGGCGAAGCCGAAGCACATATGCGTAAGTCCATCAATGCCTAGTTGTTTAGTACTTTTCTCAAATAATGCGTGGAAATTATAAATTCAAATAAAAAATTCAATTACTTTTCAAAATCAATGACGAACAACGAACGACAATAATTTTTCCCGCGTTAAAGTGTTCCTCAGCACAGCAAGCCAAGAGGATGGTCTTCTGATGAATCAGTCGAAGACACAGCTCATGACCAATAGCACGAGACGTAGGGTCGAGGTAGACGGACAGCAGATACACTATGTCGATGAGTACATTTACTTGGGCCAGTTAACATCCTTCGAAAACAGGCAAGATAAACAAGTCAGCCGCCGTGTCGATAATGCCTGGAAGAGCTACTGGTCCATGAAAGAGCTGATGAAGGGCGACCTTCCATTGTTTCTGAAGCGTAAACTCGTCGATATGTGTATCCTACCTGTCCTGACTTACGGTGCTCAAACGTGGTCGCTGACGGAATCACAGAAGACCAAGCTCGGGGTTTGCCAGAGAGCGATGGAGCGCAGCATTTTGGGTATTAAGAGAACAGACCAAGTTAGAAATACCACGCTGCGCTCGAAGACTGGTATCGCTGATGTAGGTCGCAAGGCAGCCAAGCTTAAATGGGAGTGGGCGGGCCACGTGACCCGCATGCAACAAGATAGATGGGCAAAGGAAATCACAGGATGGATACCCGTAGACGGCAAAAGACGACGCGGTCGCCCGAGAAAACGCTGGCGCGATAACCTAGATGTCTTCAACAGTGATTGGGTAGAGTTGGCCAGGGATCGAGAGGGGTGGAAAGAATTGGGGGAGACCTTTGCCCAGCAGTGGGACAGTACAGGTTAGGAAAAAAATAAAATAAAGTGTTCATCTTTTTTTTTTCAATAAACAGCTTTCTATTTGTAATTTCGAAATTTGAATAAAAACTTTGATAAGTTGCCTCCTTGGTTGCCTGTTTTAGAGTAAAAGATCATTCCATTTTTAAATTACGCGACAGATATGAGTTTACTATTTAGTTTATTTGGCTGTTAAACCACGACAGATATGGATTTTCATACAACTTTTGCCGGCCGCTGCTCGCACGTATTTGGCCAGTACAGCATTTCGATTCAAATTCAGTTCGATTATCTCGAAGAAGGTTGTCAAAATAATGCTCAAATTTCCAAGTATGTTTGAGAAAATAATATTTTTTGAACTGGTAAAATTCTACATTTCAGGCCATCAAAAGACTACCGTCACTGCTTCAGTGTTTAGCTGAAGCTGACAACGCGACTGTGCATTCATCGCTCACGGAACCGATATCAGAGTTGCACGACGATTTGAAAAAATTCAAGGATATGATTGAGGCTACAGTTGATATGGATGCTGTTGACAAAGGTTAGATTAAAATCTTAAATTATGCATGTGAGTGGCAGGCAAGACTTTAAAATTTAAAAAAAACAATATAGAGCTGAGGATGCCTGGGGTCTCCTCTGTCGACTGTCAAGTCTCGATGATTATTTTCAAAAACTTGGACAGTTCAAAAACTGTTTATACTACGTATTTTGTACGACATTAAATGAAAACAGGTAGGGCTGATGTAAAATTACTAGTATTGCTGTAAAATAGGTTTTATTGAAATTAATTGAAATAGAATATTTTGAATTTTCAAACAACCTAGTACTTATATCAAGTCCTAAAATATCACTGAAATCTGTATAAACTAGGTAAACAAATCATATGCATTCATCATGTAAGTGGCGCCACCGATTTACGTTAAAAATTGTTTATTGGAAATGTATCGATTACTGGATAAATATTCAAGTTACCGGTATTAAAATCACCTCTAAACTCAGTTAATACTGTTACGAGCTGAGGGTTCGGGATAAAATAATGGGAATCGGTTTAACCAAAATAACACGTTTATTCAACACGATAACGATGAATACACGAACTTGGTCACACGTATCACAACACACTAATTCACATCACTGTTGCACCACTTAAAGTCACCGAAATGATCGCACGTATAGCTTAATCCAGACTGACTCGGGAGCAACTACTGTTCACGCGAGACCCTTCCCACGTCAGTCCTCCAGGGCCTCGCTGAGACTAACTCACTCAGACTGACTGAGACTGACTGTCCGGCCATCTCTCCGGCTTATTTATATCGCACACATTTCGATTGTTCGAGAACGATGTCGATCCTTCCAGGAAAGGGTCGGTCCCTCGACACAATGGCCACTCCCCATTCTGCGAAACCACAAACAATAGCAACAATAACACAGCAAGACAAAAGCGTTCGAGAAGGTTCGATTATTACTCATTGTTTAACAGCCTCGGCGTAACACTGCCCCCTCCTAAAACATGCTCGTCCCGAGCATTCTTAGCCCCATATCGCGGCAGCCGATCAACATGAACAATTTTAGGCGCACCTCGCGCTGAAGATGTAGCAACTAGAGGAGCGACATTGCCGTCTCCAGTACTTCAGGACACCCAGAGTCCCTTTCTCATCAGCGATCCCAATTCCAGCCTCCAAAACACGGCTCTCATGATTTCTATCTGTTCTTTCACTTCCTGGAATTACTTTCCAGATGAACCGAACAATTCCCTCATCAGTCGAGCCCAATTCCAGCCTCCAAAACACGGCTCTCGTGATTTCTATCTGTTCTTTCACTTCCTGGAATTCCTTTCCAGATGAACCGAACGATTCCCTCATCAGTCGAGCACGCTCTTATGGCCAACGTCGCTGATCTTCCTGTTGACGACGCTGCTCTTCTTTATCCTGATGTCGCTGTTCCTCTTGCAACCGAGTCTGCTCCACCTGTTCACGTCGCTGTTCCTTCTGCAACCGAGCCTGCTCTTCCTGCTGACGACGCTTCTCTTCTTTATGCGGACGGCGTTCTTCCTCCTGCAACCAAGCTTGCTCTTCTTGCTGACGACGCTGCTATTCCTTATCCTGACGTCACTGTTCTGCCTGCAACCGAGCCTGCTCTTCTTGCTGACGACGCTGCTCTTCCTTATCCTGACGTCACTGTTCTGCCTGCAACCGAGCCTGCTCTTCTTGCTGACGACGCTGCTCTTCCTTATCCTGACGTCGCTGTTTTTCCTGCAACCGAGCCTGCTCTTCTTCCTGACGTCGCTGTTCTTCCTGCCAACGTCGCTGCTCTTCTTGTTGACGACAAAGCATGGCCATAATAGCAGCAAGATCGCCTGTCACAGGAGCTTGCCCCACGGATGATGATGATGATGATGCTGATGCTCCAAATGATTCGGTGGCGGCTGATTCCATCTCCATCGACTGACGACTCTGCCGAGCTTCTTGAACCGGAGACTCCCCAAACCGCCTTTCATCCAATTCCTGTTGTCGTTGACCTTTCGTCCTGACACCGTCCACGTTATGCTTTGGTAGAACCGGCATTATTTTATCCCACTTCTGACACCAAATTGTTACGAGCTGAGGGTTCGGGATAAAATAATGGGAATCGGTTTAACCAAAATAACACGTTTATTCAACACGATAACGATGAATACACGAACTTGGTCACACGTATCACAACACACTAATTCACATCACTGTTGCACCACTTAAAGTCACCGAAATGATCGCACGTATAGCTTAATCCAGACTGACTCGGGAGCAACTACTGTTCACGCGAGACCCTTCCCACGTCAGTCCTCCAGGGCCTCGCTGAGACTAACTCACTCAGACTGACTGAGACTGACTGTCCGGCCATCTCTCCGGCCTATTTATATCGCACACATTTCGATTGTTCGAGAACGATGTTGATCCTTCCAGGAAAGGGTCGGTCCCTCGACACAATGGCCACTCCCCATTCTGCGAAACCACAAACAATAGCAACAATAACACAGCAAGACAAAAGCGTTCGAGAAGGGTCGATTATTACTCATTGTTTAACAGCCTCGGCGTAACACTACGATTCCGGATATATGATTTTAAATTAATGCCGTACATAACAAAACAGGTGTAAGATGTTGCAATTTAAACTAATTATATTGAAGGGCAAGAGATACACTATATCGATGAGTATATCTATTTGGGCCAGATAGTCTCTTTCAAGAACAGACAAGTTCGAGAAGTAGACCGTCGTGTCGATAACGCTTGGAAGAGCTATATGGTCCATGAAAGAGCTAATGAAGGGCAACCTTCCATTGTCACTTAAGTGAAAACTCATCGACATGTGTATCTTACCTTTTTTTTTACGTGAGGAAATCCGTCATGGATATCTTCCGCCTTGGGATGGTGGTGGCGGAAGATTATGTCAGACTCTTACTGACTAAAACCTCACCTCAATTCTTCCATGGCTTCAACGGTGTTGGCTCCTTGCGAGTCCCATCTGGTTCCAATTGTCCCGCCTTATCCCTGGTGTGAGAAGTGCGCGGAACCTCCACGCATGCCACCTCTAGGCTTTGGGTTAGTGGGCGACGGACACTCCACAGTGTCGTCGCCCAAGCCTTTATTATGGGGACGGATATCGTAGAGGTTTCTCCTCCTACCCCTGACTCTCTTTCTGCGAATGGGATTGGTAGTTAGGATTTCTCTATCCGTCTCCGCAGCCTCCTTGGCGGTTAAGACTACCTCGCAAAAAGCCACTATAGCTTTCCAGGCCCCCTCACTCCCGACCATAGCCTTGATTAAAGCTGGGAGTGAAAGGTCTGTACCTGTCACATTGACGAGTTGCCGACGTGAGGTTTCCCAAGCTGGGCAAACCTCAAACGTATGCTGCACCGTATCAACAATGTTGTCACAATGGTGACATGCGTAGGTCGGCTCCCTTCCAATTTCACACAGGTACTTCGAAAAACAACCGTGTCCCGATAGCACCTGCGTCAAACGAAAGGTTGCCGCCCCGTGCTCCCTCGTTAGCCACTCGTTCAGTACCGGCAGAATAGCCTCTATTGTGTTTTGGCCGGCACTTGGACGAGTTAACCTCACCCTCCACCTTTCAACGAGCTCTTGATGTAGTTCGCGCCTACATTCCTCTATTTCTCGTTAACCTGGATGCAGACCCTTACCAAGTTCATCCTCGCGCCAATAATACATTGCCGCGAGGGTATCAGCATCCAAATCCCATATTTCCAAATCCTATCCTATCCTATCATGTGTATCTTACCTATCCGGTGAAGAGCTACCTCGCCGTAACACAGTTTTTAACTAGCACGGGAGGTATGTTCCGAAACCTTAGTGCTTACATTATTTATACTGTTTATTATATTAATAAGCCATTGTTTGTTTGTACACAATGCAATGCACTTTGTATTCCTAAGTTGTTAAATAAACTTATTCTTATTCTTATCCTAACCTACGGTGCTCAGACTTGGTCATTAACGGACTCACAAAAGTTCAAACTCGGGATGTGCCAAAGAGCGATGGAGCGTAGCATTTTAGGTGTTAAGCGAACCGATAGAATCTGCAACACTACTCTACGCTCTAAGACCGGAATCATCGATGTGGGATATAAGGCTGCAAGACTCAAATGGGACTGGGCGGACCATGTCACGCGAATGCACGCTGAAAGGTGGACTAAGATCTCCACCGACTGGCAACCTACAGGACGACGGCAACGAGGCAGACCATGAAAACTGGTTCCACTCTGACTGGCAGGATATTTATAGAGGATGCGAGGAATGGAAAGAAATGGGGGAGACCTTTGTCCAGCAGTGGGACCGGATCCAGGTCCAGGTTATTAAAAATATATAATTATATACAGTGTGTCCCTGGATAAAGTGCAACACCGAAAGGGGGTGAAACTAGATCAAAAATTATCGACAAAAAAATAGAAAAAAAAAAAATTAAAAAAATTTAGTATATACTTTATTGATGAATTAAAATTTTTATTGCTCACTAATGACTCTATTTAATAAAAAAATGATTTCTTCCAAAGTAATAAAAACCATAATCATGTCAGATATGTGACGATGACGATAAAATAACAAATAACTCACAAACAAGTGGCTATCGTGACTTAAAGTTTAATTTTTGTATTAAAATTACATTTTTTAGGCTGTTTTTTTCCAATAAACTCCAAAAATCTTAAAATTAAGCCTATAATACTAGAAATTTTTATGACTTTTTATTATTGTCTATCATAATAGCTTTTAAATAAAATAAAAACCTACGTTCTAACATAAAAAATGTGCTGGCTAGGAGCATTTAAAGTTGACACGCCAGCACATTTTTTATGTTAGAACGTAGGTTTTTTTTTATTTAAAAGCTATTATGATAGACAATAATAAAAAGTCATAAAAATTTCTAGTATTATAGGCTTAATTTTAAGATTTTTGGAGTTTATTGGAAAAAAACAGCCTAAAAAATGTAATTTTAATACAAAAATTAAACTTTAAGTCACGATAGCCACTCGTTTGTGAGTTATTTGTTATTTTATCGTCATCGTCACATATCTGACATGATTATGGTTTTTATTTAACAAAATAGACCTACTACTTTGGAAGAAATAATTTTTTTATTAAATAGAGTAATTAGTGAGTAATAAAAATTTTAATACATCAATAAAGTATATACGAATTTTTTTTTCTATTTTTTTGTCGATAATTTTTTATCTAGTTTCACCCCCTTTCGGGGTTGCACTTTATCCAGGGACACACTGTATATTGAAGAGACGTTCTACGCAAATAATGAAAAGTAATGTATTTATAAAATATCCTTGTTTTATCATCAAAATCTCGATAAAAATGCTGCTCGACGAAATGTTAGAAAACTAGCGTATTGTACGATGCCACAGATTACTAAAAATTTACTACGAGCCGTTCAACGACCCCGCTAGTTCAATGACCTCGCCCAATCCAGTCTTGACCTGGCTCGGTCAATGTCTCACATGGGCTACTTTTTATTAACAAACCACGTGTGCGAAGCCGCAAGCGGAAGCTTGTTATCCTATAACGAAGTATATTACATTTCCAGGTGATTATCTCGTGAAGCCGTCATTTGACGAACAGCTGCAAACTCTTCGAGAGGAGCTAGAAAAGCTTCAATCCGCAGCTGAGAAGGAACTCGGTAGAACCGCTCGAGATCTGGACTTGGAAGCGGGGAAGACTATCAAACTGGAGAGTAACCCGCAAAATGGCTTCAATTTTAGGTACTGAGTGTTTTACTAATAACCGGCCGATTAGCTGGCTGAGACTCAGGACTCAGGAAATGTTTGCATGATCTACAGATATTTGTTCCGAGTCAGGATGTTTTTCTATATATTATATGTGATTATTTACAAAAAAAAACAGTATATAAGTATTCTATACTTATTCAAGCTCTGCTTCGTTGGGGCTTGATAGCGCTGTGGGAAATGTCCAACAATATTTATTAATTACTAGCTTCCGCCAGCGGCTTCGCACGCGTGTTTTTTCAATATTAAGTAGCCTATGTTCTAAGCCAGGCTATAGTCTATCTATATACCAAATTTCATCAATATCGGTCCAGCCGTTACGACGTGATTGAGTAACAAACAAACAAATATCGCATTTATAAAGGTGGGTACTGACCAACGTTACGAGGTGTAATGTAACTTTCGCTTCGAGCATGTTACGCATTGAGCATGTTCGCTGTGTTCTCAAAATCGGCGTAACATGCTCGTCAAAACTCTGTGCTCCATTCGCCAGCCAGTTCAGTCAAGATGGCCGACAGCGAGGACGTGTTGGTATCTTTGATTCTACTTAATTATTGTATAATCCAAATTAAGAAGAAGAAAAAACGTTACTGGACATCAAACACGTTTCTCTTTCACTGTTGAGTAATGAAGCAAATCTACCCCAAGCGTCTTCTTTCTTTAATTTGTTGGATGAGCTGGGTTCCACAACACTTTCTCTTCTCTGTATTTTTCTATAAAATACAGAGTTTTTTTTTTTGTGCCACTCCATGTTTTAAGAAATAAATACGAGCGCAACGACGTGTGATTACTCGCGACGCGCGTGCGCTCGGGACGACTTGCAAGAGCGTACTGACCGAACCGCGTAACACTCAAAGGATTCGCCAAAAAACCGACAGCCGGGTGGAGCACTCAAAGCGAGCAACGAGCGGCTCGTTGCTCGCTGGTTTCCCCGTAAAACGACGTACTGACTACACGAATGCTCGCGGAGTAACACGTTACATTACGCCCCGTAACGCCGGTCAGTACCCACCTTAATACTAGTGGTTCGCCCCGAACTGAGATCTCGCGAGTATCCCAAAACACAAAAATATATTCTTAAGGGCGACTCGCGCAACGATGCCTAAAGGTATTTAGTGGCTAAATATGATTTAAGGAGTTGTCAAATCATACAAATACGTTAAATTAAAACATGGTTAGTCGCTTAATACGTTTAGGGATTGTTGTGGAAGCCGGCCTTAATCTTTGACTAATAATGTAGTGCCACGAAATGCTCAACCAAGTTACTTGACCTACAGTTTCATTCAAATTACAGGTAACAAGAGTTCATGTTAATTGTTATATTTTTTGGGGTAGAAATTGCAGTTATTCTGGATTTCAGACTTTTCCCTATATTTGTGACATAAAAGCTACACTAATGCCAAATTTCAGTTTTGTGGGGTCACTGGTGTACCCTGTGAATTTTGTAACTTACTTTGCTCATAACTTAACAACTACAAGAGATAAAATAAAAATGACAACAGGGTTGAAATGTACAAATTAAGACCTTTATTTGACGTGCTATTTGACCGGATAGTCCCATTTTGTTTTTTTACCCCTCTTGAACCCAATATCTCAACAATCCCCCCACATTTTTTGCTCATTGAGTCACACCAAAATTGTGCCATCACTACCTAACTATATACCAAATTTCACGATGATCGGATAAAAGCTTCGAAAGTTATCCTCGGACAAACGAATATACATACATGCAACGCCGATTTTCCCAAATTGGTTCAGAGATCTCGCTTCGCTCGATCAATTAGTGTGACTAGATGTTTCCCGCGACTTCATACGCGTTACACTAAATGTGTAGGTAACCTAGAAATAAAGCCAAATTTGCTGTTGCTACGCAACTGGACACCATTTTTATCCCATGGGACTTGATTTATGGGATAAAAAGTAGCCTGTGTTAATCCAAGTTATAATCTATGTACATACCAAATTTCATCGAAAACTGTTGAGCCGATTATACGTGATTGGATAACAAACAAATAAACAAACATCCAAACTTTCGCATATATAATGTTAGTGTGAGAATGCTTAGCTAATTTTTGTAATTTTATGTTAGGGTTACATTAAAAGAAGAGCCTGCTCTACGTGGAATGAAAAAGTATATAATAATAGATGCAGTGAAGGGCGGCGTTCGCTTCAAAACGAACGCCTTGGACGCCATCACTGAAGACTACATACAGACGAAGTCCACTTATGAGAAGGAACAAGACAAAGTCGTCAATGAAATCGTTGGCATTGCTGGTAAGTTATACAATAAAGGATTTTCACAAGCAATATTAATTAAAAATTTATAAAACCCTCGTCACAAAAAACTCGTAATCAATTTCCGTTTTAAAGTGATTCCTTCACCAAAAAGGATAACCGCTGATAATCTACGGATCGGCTGACATGTTAAACTACCCCACACATAGCTAATAACCACCCTAGTCAAACTGGTTTTCTATTAAAAATCTGCGTCCGAATCGGTTCATCCGTTATGAACTACGATGCCACAGACAGACTGACGGCGTCACACTTATTACACCCCTCTTTTCTTTTCGGGGGTTAAAAATAGTTCCGATTGCTTCAACTTTATAAAGTAACCCTGTATGCAAACATTCTTTTTACAAGCTTTTATTTTAAGCTTGCAATGTTTGTTAGTTAAATCTTGCGAACTGAATTAGAATCACTTCCGCTTATCCTACGGAATTGAAATTTGGGATATTGGTTCAGTTCCGATGACAATGCATTTTAATAGTAAGCATGACCTGATTGTACACCTTGGATTGGATCCAGACGAAGGAACTCATCAGCGGTTAACAGCACACACACGATATTTTGTATACGCTGTTATGATAGCCTGTTCTAAGTTTCACCATGATATGACTGCTACACTCAAGGTTTCAAGAAGGAACTCAATAGCACAGATCTAATATTTGTATACGCATTTAAATTAGGAATACATCATTTTGCTGACAATGCAATAATTATTTACTTTTTCCATACGGATACTGTAATTTTAATTAATTTGGAGTAGTGTTTCTATCGAAATTAATTATTGAGTTTATTTTGGTTGAAATTTACATACTTACGTGAAGTGAACTTTGTATCCCTTTTAAGGCTTACTGCGCGTACGGAGTGGAATTTGGCAAAGGTCTAGTTTGTATGGAGAAGGAAAGGCAAATGCTAAATTAAGCTAAAAAAAATAATTACGGTAAAATTTCGACCACTGGACAACTGTATACGGCAAGACTCGCGGCAGACGGGCTCAAACAATAAACATATTTGTTTCCTGTTTAATACAATGACTGGTAATTAGTGTTATCGATAGGTACTCGGCGCATCACTAACGGCTCCCGTAAGGGCTGCAAGAGCGAGCGAGATAGCAATATCATCGTCGCTTGCGCACGTTTCATGACTCCTTCTGCCAGGAGCATTGGCGTCTACTTAGTAACCATAAATCTGTATAATAGTGCATTTGTTAGTAACAAGGGCCTGTAGTACAATTGGCAATGCATCTAGTTCTAGGGTAGGGGGAATAAGATCTGCACTGCCATCTCGCGTAGCGGTGTATTGTGCATTGCCCTCCCCTTCTAACCTGATCTCAGCCATACCAGCTCCTTAAAGTAGCGGAGTAGGACTTTGGGTTGGTGGCAGCAGTGCTTCAGTCCCCGAGGTCGTTGCTGACGTCGAAGATGACTCGATGATTGGCATCCTCGTATCAAGAGGAATGTTGCGGATTTTACTCCCGTCTGGCCCAAAAGTTTTTGAGATGGTTTTAAAAATGTTAGTAAAAATGTTTTTCAGCCGGCTATTCAGAATGCCTCTTCTGTCTATCGCACATTCTCGGGCGACTGGACGTGCTGGTGTCGTTCGCAGTGGCGGCGTGCGCGGCTCCCGCGCCCTACTGCCGCCCCGTCCTCACCGAGTCCTTGCAGCGGCTGGAGCTGACGGAGCTGAGGCATCCGTGCTTGGAGGTGCAAGATGGAGTCTCTTACATACCTAATGATGTTACATTTCAACGAGGTAATATTTTTTTTAATTTAGCTGGACACACAGCCCCAAACTAAGCAGAGTTTGCACTATGGGCACCAGATAACTTATAGAATACTTATATACTTTTTCGTAAATACATATGAATGAATGAAAACACTAGTGTACACCATAAAAAATAAAAATTACAGACAAAATAGATGACATATAACTTTTAGAGGAAAATATCCGGAACAAATATATGTATCTCGCATCAAGTCATGAATAGCGACACAAAACGGAATAACAGCGGTCGGCAGTGATTTTTTTCAACGGAAGGCAAGCGCTATCTGGCGGCGCTAGACAGAGTCTACTATTAAAAATGGCGATTTTACCGAGCCAGCGTCCAGATGTGGAGTCGTTGTTGGTTAGCCGTGCAGTATAGTCGTAGGAACTGTTCGCGTTCCGTGTCGTACCTACTTGTAGCTCTAGCTATCCGTACTTCGTTATACAGTGTGATTAGGGAAGTGTTTATTTTGTAAAGTTTTGAATAGACATTGTTTCTGTAAATTGCCTACGTATCATTTGAACTGACATAACCCACTATACGCCCACAAGGAAATAGACTACATGACTGATGGAAACGGTGCTGGTGTTCCCCCTGCTGCCTCCGATATGTAGAGTAGATGATGCAAACATTTGTTCCGAGGCGGGAATCGAATCCGCTACCTCCTGCGTCTAAGCCGGCTATTCGTAGTCGATGTAGTCGAGTCGCTAAGTCGTAGTAGAGTAGAATTGTTATAATACCTTCAGTAATTACACTAGGGTTGTAACGGAACCTCGCCTCCGCCTCCGCAAATGCGGAACTCCTACAAGACATCGTACATCCGCATCCGCAAGTTTTGAAACTGAGTTGTAAGTTGTAACTGAGATTTGTTTACGGTTTGTTATTGCGTGTGGCGCTGCGATTTCGATGAATTTTGGTATTTAAGTAGGTTATGACCGGGATTGAGATATACTTGTTACACGATTGCGCAAAAGGAGGGTCATGTTTTTAGTGATAAACCGCGTGCGGATCAGCTAAGTAATAAATATAATAAAGAAAACCGGTTCCAAATTAAACGAAAAGCCTTTAATGTGGTGGAAATATAACGGCCGTGTCATGCATCCTATACTACGTTATGTACGACATTAAATGAAAACACGGGTAATGGTTAGTATTGTTGTAAAATAGGTTTTTTTTTATTAATTACCATAGAAAATTTTACATTTTTAAACAACTTTATCAAGTCTTAAAATATCAATGAAACAGCCAGTATTCAACGTTTTACGTTGAAAATTGTTTATTGGGAATGTATCGATTACTAGATAAATATTCAAGCTATAGGAGATCCCTAAATCAACTTGGGCAAATCGGCGTTGTATGTGTGTATGTTTGTTAACTGGATAACTTTGGAAGCGTTGATCCGATCATCGTGAAATTTGATACATAGGTAGTGATGGCACAATTTTGGTATGACTAAATAAACTAAAAATGTTGGGGGGTTGTTAAGGTATTGGGGTTCAAGAGGGATAAAAAAAATTAAAATGAAGCTATTAGATCAAGTGGGACATCAAATAAAAGGTCTTTATTAGTACATTTAGACTTCGTTTTTATTTTTAGTAAAGTCTTTATAGTTTTTGAGTTATTAGCCATAATAAAAACCACAGTGTAGATACGAGGCATGCCTTTTAAGTTCTGTCGTTTCCATATTTTCCGGCAATTTTGAATTTGGAACTGTTCTATATTCGAATGTGTTTACATTTTGAATCTCAAAACAGTTGAAAGTATTAGGATTAATGCTATTGTTTAGTCACAGTTTCGATTTGAATCTGTCAGATCACGTACGAAAATGAATCTTTCTAAGGAAAATGTTCGTGCAATAATTTTCTACAACTTTAGAAGAGGCCTGACACGGCTTCAGTGTTTAGAAGAGCTAACATCTGTGTTCAGTGATGTAGCCCCATGTCTGCGGACTGTCGAACGCTGGTATTTAGAATTCCAGCGTGGACATACTAGTGTTAGTGACAGATTTCGCGAAGGACGCCCAAAATCCGCCTTCACTGAAGATAACATCATTGCTGTGAGACAACTAATTCTCGAAGATCGTCATGTGACGTATCGAGAGATAGAGGCTCTATTAGGCATCTCAGGGACAACCATTCAGAAGATCTTGCATGAAGCGCTTGGTGTGAGAAAGCTAGTTTGCCGTTGGATACCGCATCTGCTTTCCGACGATCACAAGGCGGCCCGCGTCAGATGGTGTAAGAAAACTCTGCAAAGGTTCAACCGAGGGGAGTCAAATCACGTCTACGACATCATAAGTGGTGACGAATCTTGGATCTATGCCTACGATCCTGATACCAAACAACAATCTACAATCTGGGTCTTTCAAGACGAGCCAAAGCCGACTAAAGTTGTTCGTTCTCGAAGCACTTCAAAGAAGATGGTGGCCACGTTCGTTGGAAAAACCGGCCATGTTGCGACTATTGCACTTGAAGATCGTAGAACGGTTAACGCAGAGTGGTATACTACAGTTTGTTTACCACAAGTCATCGCCGAACTTCGAAAATCTAACTCAAAGCGACGCATCATCCTGCACCACGACAACGCAAGCTCACACAGCGCTCGTCAAACGATTGAGTATTTGAAGCAGGAAAAAGTAGAAATTCTTGACCATCCTCCATACAGTCCTGACCTAAGCCCTAACGATTTCTTTACATTTCCTAAAATTAAGAAAAGTCTTCGTGGTCAAAGGTTCCAGTCCGGTGAAGAAGCAGTCGACGCTTTCAAGACAGCCATTTTGAACACCCCACTTTAGAGTGGAATAAATGTTATAATAACTGGTTTGAGCGAATGGAAAAGTGTTTTAAGCTACGTTGTGAATACTTTGAAAAACAATAAAAAGTACTATAAGGTTCTAGATGTGTTTTTTTCTTCAAACGACAAAACTTAAAAGGCATGCCTCGTACACCAGTGACCCCACAGTGCTGTAATTTGGTATGCGTGTAGCTTAAGTGACACAAATATAGGCAAAAGTCTGAAATCCAGAATAACTGCCATTTGTACCCCAAACAACGGTAACCAAATTACATGAACTGCCGTTACCTGTAATTTTAATGAAACTGTAGGCCAAGTTGGTTATGCATTTCGTGCAACTATTTTGATAGTCAAAGATTACTAATAATATTTTTTTGTTTTAATCGGAGACTCGCGAGATCTCAGTTCGGGGCGAACCACTAGTAAAACAGTTTGTCAAATATATTTTTTTTACAAACTTTGTCGTTATAAAATCCTGTTTAGTATTCTTAGATATTTCTTGTTTGTCTCATTCCACATTAAGTTAAATAAAAACTAATTTATTTCAGGATCATGTCTAATGCACATAGTAACTGGTGCAAATATGGGCGGCAAGTCAACCTGGATGCGATCCTGCGGCGCGGCCGTTGTCATGGCACATGCCGGCTGCATGGTGCCAAGCGAGACCGCCGTGCTGCCACGGCTGAAAGCCCTCAGTGCCAGGATAGGCGCCGCCGACTGCGAGGAGAAAGGACAGAGTACCTTTATGCGGGAGATGATAGAAACCGCGACTATTTTGAAGGTATTTATACAAGACCAATGTTTATAATTGTTTCTTGACATACATAGCAATTTAGAATTTAAATTAGGTATAGGTATAATAAATTGTTGGACAATGCGCATCTACCGCAGCTATAAACTTAAGTACTTTTTAATATTGTGTTTAGATGTCTATTAAGAAATGCTTGTCAGTTTCTAGCACCTCCACAATTATAGTGCAATAAGCTACTTAGATAAAGTATGTAATTACAGTAGAGTCTCACTAATCCGGTACTATTAAAAACTAAGGGTGCCGGATTATTGGAATGTTCGAATTATTGGATCGTATAAAAAAATCATAATTTGTAAATAAAATATGTGGGCAAGCGCGGAATGAGAGTAGAGGGGTGAGCGGAGGGTGCCGAATTATTGGACGTACCGGACTACTGAAGTGTTGGATTACTGATACTACTGTATTCAAGTAACCAAGTGTTCTATTGCGTCCCTACGGTTTGAATAAACGAGTATGAGTACTCGAATTAATAATATTTTACAAACTTTCGCGATTACTGTACAGTACTGTAATTACTGATTAAAACGGGTATTTTTCCCGAATATACCTTTTTTATTTGTTATCCCGACGTTTCGGCTGTGTTACATACAACAGCCGTGGTCACGGGTGGACGCGATAAATACCCGTTTTAATCAGTAATTAGTCAAATCAAATAATTTATTTCGTACAAAAACACATAGGCAACAAAAACAAAAAACCGGCCAAGAGCGAGTCGCACTCGCGTACGTAGGGTTCCGTACCATTATCTATAAAAACAGTCATAAATCATGTCTGCTGTATGGGAGCCCCACTTAAATATTTATTTTAATCTGTTTTTAGTATTTTTTGTTATAGCGGCAACAGAAATACATCATCGAAAATTTCAACTGCCTAACTATCACGGTTCATGAGATACAGGCTGGTGACAGACAGACAGACAGCGGAGTCTCAGTAATAGGGTCAAGTATTACCGTTTGGGTACGGAACCCTAAAAATGTACGATGACAAATGCAAAAAGTAAAAAAAAACTAGCAGTATCAGCGCCCGTCCCCTTAACCAGTACAATTTATGTTCCTTACATGTAAGTAATCTAAGTTAAAATTTAATCTGAAATCTGAAAAACTAAAGAAACTCAAACGAAAGTACTACATCTAACTAAAAGAGATTTGCGAACGTTTAAGAACATTCACTAAGGAATCACTTACCATTGACACAATAATTTAATAAAACTGGTATTAAAACCGTAAAGTCTCAGAAAATAGGTTTTTTCTGGGCAAGCTCGCTCCTTCTTCGATCACACCATCACTTACCATCAGGTGAGTTAGTGGTCAAGCGCTTGGCTATCATCAATAAAACAAAAAAAAATGGTTTACAAAAAAAATATTAATATACTCATATAATAAAATATATATATTATATCAGTGTTTTACTTAGAAAACTTTCGTGATTGATTTCAATCATTATTACAAATACGGGATTTATCACGTACCGTCTTATCGGTGTTTCGACCGACACTGTTTCGGTTCAATTCGTGAACTTTCATCAGGGTAAGTGCGATCCACTCCGAATAGCGTCTCGCCTCGCACCACCCTCACCCTGATCGCTTGACCCTAATGAAGGTTCACGAATTGAATCGAAACATTGTTGGTCGAAACACCGATAAGACGGTACGTGATAAATCCCGTATTTGTAATAATAATTAGTGTTTGATAAAAAAACCTAGTTTTAGAAATAAACCACGTATTATTGTTACAGACTGCTAGTCCCGACTCTCTCGTTCTGATCGACGAGCTCGGCCGGGGAACGTCTACTTACGAAGGCTGCGGTATCGCCTGGGCCATAGCGGAGTGAGTCTCAAAATTTAACATTTTTTTTAAATGTTTTGTTCATTAAAATCACAAGAATTTCTTTGGATAAACCTTACTGTTCCTTCGCGACCAAGCCAAGAAATAAGGCTAGTTGTTCGCTTTTCAGTCCACGGCCTCCACTCGAGTACCTTTCTGCCCCAACGGCCGTTTTTTCTTCGAGCATTCTGCCACTTCAGCTTGCTCATCCTCTGAGCTATGTCAGTGGCTTTGTTTTATCTACGAATCTGCTCATTTTTAACTCGTCCTGGGGGCTAATTCACGTAATACAATTTAAAAAACAACGAAAGTTGACCCAAATGAAATTGGATTATGAATTTAATATATTTTGGCATTC
Organism: Philereme transversata; assembly: GCA_963924445.1. Classification (NCBI taxonomy): domain Eukaryota; kingdom Metazoa; phylum Arthropoda; class Insecta; order Lepidoptera; family Geometridae; genus Philereme; species Philereme transversata. Next base: position 2,500,928 of record OZ004344.1, read on the forward strand.
TGCTCCATTAATATTACAATTTTAACCCCTTACTCAACCTCTAAATGAATGAAAACACTTTATTATACACCATATAAGTAAAAAAATAGAAAACACGAAGCAAATAGTACAATGGGCGGTCTTCTCTTCCATACAACCTTTGGATGGAGAAGATTTTGTTATAACAATGGTAATGGTAGGGGTTGTACATTTATGACTAAACTATTTATGAAGAAAGATATGATGATGAAAATTTAACTTGTTTTCAGGGAGCTAGCAACAAAAGCCCAATGCTTCTGCCTGTTCGCGACGCACTACCACGAGCTGACCCGTCTGGCGAGCCTGCACCCCGGCGTGATCGTGAACTCGCACGCTGAAGCCTCGGTCATCGACAACCAGCTCCTGCTGCTGCACAAGATAGCCCCGGGCCCCGCCGCGCAATCGCTAGGCCTGCACGTTGCTAAGCTAGCTGATTTACCCAACTCTATTATTCAGGTATCTTTATTTTCTATTTGGTGTTGGAACAAAGTTATGGCTCACCTGCTGTTAAGTGGCAACCATTGCCTTTAGTAGAATTGCCTCGTAGGTCACACAAGTTAGAAATGTGCCCCGCGATGCACTGTCTCCATACAAGTGTAGCATAAAGCCTCATGTACCTGTAATTTTACCGGCAACCATACCTTTCAAACCGAAACTGAATAATGCTGTTTGGCGGGAGAAATAAGTATGTTGGAATCTATTTTACACTTGCTTAAAACTTGACGGAAAATTGCATGAGCCTCCAGTGGAGATCTTAAGAGCGGCATAATTTGTTACTCATTAATGTTCATGATTTATAGTGTTCGTACAGATTTAGTCGCGCCACCTAGTTCCAATCGGGTGAACTAACTGCTATACCATTAGTTGTTCGATGACTCATTGTACTAAACAAGGCTTGCTCCATCCGCGCGGTGCGCGTGGGATACATACAGTCAGTAACACCAAAGATGAGATATAATATTTGCAAAAAATAAATGTAGAGAATAAAATGGGTTTATTATTGAAGCAGTGGAAAAAATTCTAGGGGGCGTGAAAATATTTTTTATAATCTAAGGGGGCGCCAGGCAAAAAAAGGTTGGGAAACCCTGCCCTAGAACAAAAAAAATTAAGGCATGTGCCATCGGTATTGTAATCGGTCAGGCACCACAACCAAACATATTTATGTGCGACTAGCTGTTTCCCGCGACTTCGTACGCGTTACACTACTAATATAAAACTATAATGTATAGGTAACCCAGAAATAAAGCCAAACTCGCTGTTGCAACTTGACACCCCATTTTTATCCCAAGGGACCTGATTTATGGGATAAAAAGTAGCCTGTGTTAATCCAAGTTATAATCTATGTACATACTAAATTTAATCAAAATCGATTCAGCTGTTATAACGTGATTGAGTAACAAACATCCAAACTTTCGTGTGATTACCGTCAAAGATAACTAACTGCTATGCAAAAAGAGAGTATATAATTAACATAATTTTCCGATTTGCCTCTGACTAAATTGTGAGATATCTTCACGTGTCAGCATACTGAGTAAGATATCTCAGGGAGCTCCGTCGTGAGGATTAACAATAGTCATGTGGCATCGTAGTTCTCTAACGGATGGACCGATTTTAACTCGTTTTTTTTTTAATAGAAATAAGTTTGATTATGACGACGACTCTCGTTTGTAACCCCCGATGCAAAAAGTGAGGGCCGTGGGTTTTTTTATTTATAAATTACTAGTTGACCCGCCGAACTTCGTACCGCCTTGACATGCATATGACGTGGGCTGTCAGTATACGTCGGCCATCATTATCTGCATCAATGTATGAGAAAATGATTTTTCTTTATAATATCTTTTTGCATGAATTTTTCCGATATTTTAATAGTTATTCTGCTATTCGAGGCGGTGACAAATCCAACAAATCAAAGATCATCAAAATCGGTCCAGCCGTTCTTGAGTTATAAATGCTGTTACTAACCTGACTTTGTTTTATATAATAGGTTGGGGGAAAAGTCTTTTCGCATTATAGTATGTATGAACTTGTAATAAAATCTCTGTGGCTATACTATTTGTATCTGGCTGGTTTTGGTATCATTCAAAGTTTAAATTTTAAATAAGATAATTCTAAATTCAAATTAGGAAAATGTGTTATTTTTATTTGTTTTTCGTACTGTAAAGATGAGTGAATCTAATGAAGAAATTCGATACATTTTAAAATTTTACTACAAAAAAGGTAAACTTGCAACGCAAGCCGCAAAAAAAATTTGCGATGTTTATGGATCTAGTGCAGTGTCTGTGAGAGTAGCACAAATTTGGTTTACGCGTTTTCAATCCGGAAATTTTGATGTCAAAGATGCACGTCGCTCTAATCGCCCTATTAAGAATAAAATTGATGCCATTTTTGAAAAAGTGGAGCAAGATCGGCATATCAGTAGTTACGACGTAGCTGAAGAACTGGGAATTGACCACAAAACAGTTTTGGCGCATTTGAAAAAATCTGGGTACACAAAAAAAGCTCGATATTTGGGTACCTCACGAGCTCACTGAAAGAAACCTAATGAACCGTGTACTCATTTGTGATTCTTTATTATGACGTAATGAAACCGAACCATTTTTGAAGAAGCTGATAACTAGTGATGAAAAGTGGATCACGTACGACAAGAACGTGCGAAAAAGGTCGTGGCTTCACAGACTATGGCGAAACCCGGGTTAACTCGCAACAAGGTGATGCTGTGTGTGTGGTGGGATTGGAAGGGCATTATTCATTATGAGCTGTTACCACCAGGCAGGACCATCGATTCTGAACTCTACTGCAAACAACTGATGAGATTAAAGCAAGAAGTTGAGAGAAAGCGGCCGGAATTAATCAACAGAAGGGGTGTGGTTTTTCATCATGATAACGCTAGACTTCACACATCTTTAGCCAGTCAGCAAAAATTAAGAGTTTGGCTGGGAGGTGTTAATGCATCCGCCGTATAGTCCTGACCTTGCACCTTCAGATTTCCACCTTTTTCGGTCTCTTCAGAATTCTTTAGGCAGTGTCAGGTTAACATCACGAGAGGACTGCCAAAACCACTTGTCGCGGTATTTTGATCAGAAGCCCCAAAATTGCTATAGCAATGGGATCATGTCCCTACCTACAAGATGGCAAAAAGTTATCGAACAAAATGGTACCTACATACTTTAGTTAAATGTAAATAAACTATATTAAAAAATGTTTTGAAGTGTCTTAAAAAATGCGAAGAAACTTGTTCCCCAACCTAATATATAGATGTCATAATTAACTTGTACCTGAATATTTAATGTAAAATTAAGTAGCATTTTCATATTTATTTCAGTATGCAGAGGCAAAACAAACTGAACTCGAAACCAACTTGTTTGAAGTGGAATCCCAAGAAACGGTGGAAGGGAAACAGCTCATATTGGATTTCTTGCGAAAGTGTAAAAAGATACAGGAATCCGCTTCGCCGGACGAAAATATAATGAATCAAATAAACAAATTAAAAGAAGAGCTTCGACGGCATAAGAATAAATATGTCGAATCACTCATGGCTTAAAAATTTAGTTTTTAACCGATTTATAAAGGTTACCAATTTGATTTCTGGAATAAATTGTTTTTTCTTTTCCAACTGGCTGTTTCATTTTTGATTTGTTACATAACAAGCTATATAAATTTAAAACTGAAACGTTTACGTAATATCTATGTCGATGGTAGCCTATGTCACGCGCACCATAGTAACGAATCGATTGACACCTATTCCCCTTTTTCCACGTCATTTTTTTACATAGTGTTTCAGAACAATAGAAATACTGAAATAAATCAATAATGCTGGACATTTCACACAGCGCTATCTAGCTCCAAACTAAGCAAAGCTTTTGCTATCAGAACCAGATAACTGATAGAATACTTATATACTTTTTTTAGTAAATACGTACTTATAATATGTAGCAAAATATCCAAACCCGCAACATCCTGCGTCTCAGCCGACTATTCGCCCACTGCGCCACAGAGGTTGTCCTCATTTATCAATATCGGATTTGTAGTTTAGTCATACTTCCATTGTCTGCTAAAAACATAACCCTTTCTTTTGGCTTTACCGTTGTCGGGTATAAATGTAGCCTATGTCACCTGGACCATAAAAACGAATCGATTGAGACCTCATTCATCAAAATCGGGTGAGTAGTAGTTTAGGCGTTACGGTGGAAAGGTAAATACATACACACTAACTGCTAAAACATAACCCTTCCTTTTGAATTTGCCGCAGTCGGGAAATAAAGGTAAACACTGGTACTCACTGCATAATAATATGTTTATGCAATCAAACATTAAGTAACGTGTATAACCTTAGTTCGAAAGTTATACACGTAGATTTTTGATCAAGCGAAGCGAGATCTCCAAATCAACTTGGGCAAATCAGCGTTGTAAGTATGTTTGTTTGTCCGAGGACAACTTTCGAAGCATTGATCCGATCATCTGAAATTTGATACATACCTAGGTAGGTAATAATGGCACAATTTTGGTGTGACTAAATGAGCTAAAAATGTTGGGGGTTGTTGAGTTATTGGGGTTTAAACGGAGTAAAAAAAATGAAAATGAGACTATTAGGTCAAGTGGGAAGTTAAATGAAAGGTATTCATAAGTACATTTCAACTCCGTTTTTATTTTTAGTAAAGTACTTGTAGTTTTTGAGTTATTAGCCATAATAAAACCTTAACTGTGACGAAATTCACAGTGCTGTAATTTGGTATGCGTGTAGCTTAAGTGACACAAACATAGGCAAAAGTCTAAAATCCAGAATAACTGCAATTTGTACTCCAAAAAAGAGTAACCAATTTACATGAACTCCTATTACCAGTAGTTTAAATGAAACTGTAGGTCAAGTGATTTGGTTTACTATTCCGTGGCACTAAGTATTTTGAGTCGAAGATTACGAATATTTTTGTTTTTATGGGAGACTCGCGAGATCTCAGTTCCGGGCCAACCACTACTTATTTGTAACCACAATTTGTATACTCAGTGGAAAATCGTTTCATTTGCGCACCACCAATTTTTCCTAACCGGGGCAGAAACTTAATTTGACACCCCCTCTCCCCCAGCGTTTGAGACGGGGGGTATTAAAGTTTGAATCGTTTCAAATCAAAAGAACAGCCAGGTGAACTATGTAGGTGGACCACGGGAGGGAGCGGAATAATCTATAGTAGGTACTACGCGTGATGGATGCTAAGCGCTTTTTTAAACATATTTTTTATTTAAGAATTTGGCGCCACCTGAAATTGTTGCCTTGCCCAAGCCAGGTGTTTGCCTCCCCCCTAGATCCGGGGCTGCCAGCAACCTCTCTCCATCTAGTGGGGCCGGTCATCGGTAGTCACATATTTATTACTAGTTTATAATTTAGGTATTACTGTAACTAGAATCAAAGCCACTGTCATTTTGGCTGTGTACCTACTTTTTTCTTTTTTTTCGGATGGACTTTTCTCGCTGCTGGTCTCTCTGAGGCCGTTGCAGCCTCGGCTCGGGCCGATCAGTCGAAGCCTATTTTATACTGCACTAGCTGACTCGCACGCGTGGTTTGTCAATAAAAATATGACCATGCTTCTGCGCAGTCGGGTAGAAGTAGCCTATGTTCCAATCACGGTCATAACCTGTATACCAAATTTCATCCAAATCGACCAGCCGTCAAACATCCTGTGTGTCAGTCGTGAAAACATAACGAACAGACGAGTTACGTTCGAATTTATTGTATATTAGTATGGATTGAAGCCTATTTCTTTTTAACCAACTTCCAAAAAAGGAGGAGATTCTGTGTATTTTATAATTCTTTAACCACATGGTCCAATTTCAATAATCTATTCTGTTAGAACTGTGGTAGGTACCTACCTCGGGGGTAATCTGGCCAATATAGGTCAAGGTCTGATGATGGGATCCATGATAAAATCATCAAACTCTAACTTGCAAAGGCCTCTAGTTTTTTTTTTTTTGGATAATCTATTTTCTGTAGTCAGTTATAATATTGTTAAAGTTACTTGTTTAATAGAGGTTCAGTAACGACTAGCTTTGAGATTCTAAATCCAGATATCTTTTGTAAATAAAACATAGGTATGATTTAACATTTCTTTTATTAACATTCAACAGGGTGAAATAATAATTAGGTATCTATGTTACAACAAAATTACAAGACTTGACTTTTAAATATATTCTCTTAATACTTAGTGTGCGACAAAAGCTAAAATCTATGTTAAAATTAATTAATTCATTAATTACAGTTAATTACTTTTGTGACAATGATATGATTGCTAATAGTGAAATTATAATGTTTGAATGAAGTAAGACAAAGATACATAATTATTATAATGGATTTATAACATGCATGAAATTTTGATGCCCGATTAACATGGCCCTATCATCAAAATATACTAAGGGTCCTAGTGCCAAGTTCAAATATTAATATGTCTACCTGATACTTATTACAAAATAATTAATAATTATATTTTAGATTGGGTAAAAACCAAAAATGTAATATCGGACCTGATTAAGTTTGTGAGAGTGTAACCAAATGTGCTGAATCAGTTTTATATTATTGACGCGCACATCATTGGCGAAAGCGACGACACATGACGTCTAAAACCAACTAAACTCGTCCAAGAGTTGCACGGAGCCATTATATAATTCTAATACAAGCCACATCTCAGTCACGTCAAGTCCGATCATACATTCCTAGTTTCATTATTGTATGCTATTATGTCAAAACTAAAATGTACCATGTTTACAGGAACATATACTACAACGTCATATATACTACATTTCACATACCGACAGTGAAAAGGTTTTTTGTTTGAAAATCAACTGTAAAAGCGGCATGTTTTAATGATACTTAAGAGTTTAATGTAATTTACAGTTTTACAGGTTTTCAAATTGTTTGTAATGTCAATGCAAGAGACAAAATACGCAGTGGGAAAATTATTACAAATTACATTAGAGTCTTAGGATTTTTGCTGCATTTTGTCAATCAATAATAATTCCTGCAGCAATGTTTTATCTCTATTTATAAGGAAAAGGGTCGGTCGCTGCATACTTTGCATAATGCATTGAATTTATATTTTTAAGCGTTTTTCATAAATATTTACACTTTCATTTTTGTCGGTGGAACAAAATGAGAAGTTAGACTATTTACATTAAACTATTTACATGTCATCGTAGTTCAAACCATAAATAATTTAAAATCATTTCAACATCAGTCTAGACATAATCAGTTAGTTACTCCCGTGTCGGTCTCGGCCGGGCGGGAGTCGACAAGGTGCCCCACCGCCCAATTAATACATTTACAATTACAGTTACATCACAGGAATAAGCGGATTAGAAACGGAGCGTGGTTCCAGCAGCGCTCGGGGCGGACGCACAAGTGACTAGCATCGAGCCGCGGCGGCAGCTCACGAGAAATATAAGCGCACTGCGTTATGGAACGTCCTGCGGCACATCGGGCACTTATCCGTCGACAGCGCGCACTTCGCGCACGCCACCACGTGCCCGCACGGCACGAAGCACACGTTGCGCTCCTCCTCGTAGCAGATCCTGCACAGCTTCGAGTCCTCCACCTGGCTGCTGTCGTCGCCCTCCGCGGCGGCAGCGGCAGCGGCGGCGGCGGCGGCGGGCGCGGGCGCGGGCGTAGCGACGGGCGAGCTCGGCTCCAACGACTCGGGCGCGGGGACCACGCACGCCTCCGTTATCACTTTCTGCACGTACTCCCGCCCCTTGACCAACTGAACGAACGCACATTTCCCGAACCAGCGTGCGTGCTGCTCCCACGGTACATCGTCTTCCTCCCAATCCTTCAGTCCGCCGTCGCAGTAGAAACATTTCGTCTTGTCCCCCTGGCCCGTGTAGAAGAAGCCGGCCGCCGCTAGCTCCTCGGGTTTCTGGCGCATCGAGCGGGGCCAGTCCTTAAAGCTCTTGAGTCTCGAGGCTTCGGAGGAGTAGCGCGAGTGCACGGGCCCCGGCATGCGCACGGGCGCGGCTTGCGGCGCGCGCACGCCGCACTCGTCGCGGCCCGAGGACCCGGCGCCGGCCGAGTCAGCGGGCACGTTACCCGCACTCGGCAGCTTACGCAGGAAGGAGCACTGAGGCGCCCAGCGCTGGTGGTCTACCGCGGGGTCGTCGCCCTCCTCCCATCTCATGATTTCCACTTTGCAAAACGCGCACCTGACTTCATCTCCGCGGCCGAGGTAGTAGAATCCGTTTCTGGCGAGCTGGTCCGGGGTCAGGAAAGTGATCGGCCACTTATCGAATGTTTTGATTCGTTCTTCTTCTCGGCGCATATCGGGCATGTCAGGCAGGAAGCCGAACGAGTCGCGGTTGTCGGTTTTGTCGGATGATGTCGGGGAGGGCGTCGAGCTCGGAGATATGCCAGGCGTCGCGCATCCCACCGGCGGCATTATAAACGGCGGTAGCCGTCTAACCTCGCGCTGCGCATTCTTGAGTATGGAAGCAACGTGGCCTCCATTCGATACGGCTGGAACAGAAAGAGAACATTCTTTTATTTTATTGTGTACTAACTGTTCATTTCAGAGTTGGACAAATAACGTGACGACCTACCGATTTCGTTGAAATGCTTATTAAAACTAAAATTCCAACAATCCCAGAAGTCGATCAATTTTGACGATAAGGTGTAGAAGTTACCTACTAAAGATCTACGTCAGTTATTTCGTTAAGTTATGAAACAAATTATTTTAATCATTAATTACTTATTAAAACTTCCGCCCGCGGCTTCGCACGCGTAAGTAGTTTGTTATTAGAAGTATCATAATGTTTCAATCCAGGCTATAATCTATCATTTATATATGGCAAGGGCATTTGACTGTCACTGCGAAAAGAATAAGATCTCTTATTTATATATTTAAAAATCTCAGAGTTGTAGCTGATGATAATCTCTTAATTAAAACATATAAAGCACTAGGGCAATGCGTCATAAATTATTGCATTACTTCATGGGGAGGTGCCCCTAAAACATACATGTTGGAAGTTGAAAGAGCCCAAAGAGCCCTTCTTAAAGTAATGATGTACATGCCATACAGATATCCTACAAATCTCTTGTATAAAAAACTTAGAGTCCTTAGTGTTCGTAAATTATACTTATTTCAGTGCATTCGTAGATATCACCGCTTCACGGTTCCAACTTTAAATTTACCCGAAAGAAGAATTAAACGTTACCCTATTCCCAATTTGTTTAGTTCTCTGGCTCGTAGACAATATAACTATAACGCATCTCGATTATATTCTAAGCTTGATTCTAAACTTAATATATTTAAATATAGTAATCACCAATTAAAAGGCATATTAACGCAATGGTTAGATACATTTGATTACGCCGGTATAGAAGACTTACTTAAATAAACTTGAGCATACGCACACATATTCGCTCACACACACACACATACACACTCACTCACACACACACACATACACACAAAAAAACCCACCCTTACAAAAAACACGTACGCAAACAAAATACCCACATACACACGCACATGACCCACGCATATACTCACTTATACACTGGTGCATTCGCATACATGTAAACATGTGCGCTCCGGCATCACATATCTTTGATTGTTTTGTTATTTCGTTTTTCATGTACTAGACTGTAATATTTATAGCATGTCATTCAGGAGTGAACTGTTTCCTAGGCCACAGCTTACGCTTTTCTGGGAAACAGGGACACAACTCATCTATGTAACTTTTATGGTCACAATAAATATATTTCTATTTCTATTTCTATTTCTATATACCAATAATTATCATCGAAATTTGTTCAACCGATTTGAGTAACAACAAACTTTCGCATTTATAATAAGTAGATGTAGTGAAATAATTATTCATTATTTTGTGCGACTTAGGTAGGTATAGGCGATAATAAAAGTTACTGATACAGTTGGTTTGAATTTGGTAATCAACAACATAAGTTTAGTCATACAAGGTACAGTCTACAAAAAATATGGTTAGTCGCATTTTTTTATTTATTAGGTACCTACTTAAGAGTTAAAGTAGATCAGCGAAACTGGACCCATATAATACCAAATGTTAAGACGATATGTAAAAAAATGTGAGCCGCTAAGAAACTGTCGTATTAAATCGTTATTGATCGTTAAAAATGGTACTGATTTCATATTTAATTTACACATTTAACTATTTATTTGAGGATTTAAACTATATACCTAAATGAAAGTCAGAAACGCAATTGGTGAAACTTTTCTCGATACAGTTATTTATGAAAATCGGCTCTTCTAAAATACTAATAAAGTATTTTTTACATACCTATAAGTAGGTAATTATGGTACCTAAATTAATGGAAAAGGATTTTTTTTTTATTTGTTCGTCCTCATGCAATTCGAGATCTTTTGTCGCTTACGTCATTTACTCCTGCGACAATGCGGCGCGGCTATGATATATGTTTGTCTCGTTCTTCACCTAAGCAAGTAAATAGCACTGTCTTTTTTTAGCAAAAATGCTCCGCCCAATCGTCACCAAAATTAAATTTGTATATCGTCTTAATTGCAAGATGTAATATTCTTTATATTTCACATAGCTACAGTATTTTGTAACTATTTGTAAAATTTTCACGGTCTAGTTTTTAGAACTGCTAACAGGTGGCGCTGCTCTGTCATAAGCTGTTATCAAAAGGATGTGAACTGTCAATGTCATAATTGACAGTAATTCACGCGGTAATCCGCGTCAAAATTATTTTCCAAGAAAACATAATTTAAAAATAAGTAGTTTTTTGTGTTTATTTTACAAACTGAAGAAGTGAAATTGTTTTAGACAAACTTTGATGGTCTTTGAGATTAGGACAGTTTGGAATATGTTTGGCATAAAACATTTTCTTAGACCTCCTTTACGACTTTAGTCTCAGAATATGTTATACAACATCGTCTCAGTTGTCATTGTTTGAATGAATCCCACGATCGTAGACGTTTGCCGATGTCCTTTCATGCGCACGTCAAAAAATGCGTGCCATAAATAAAAAAACCCTCCAATGTTTTTATAATAAACCAATTTCTTTGCTAAATAAATGTATCTAACAAGGGGTTTTACTTTTATGTCAATTAATAAGTGTATGTCTGTCGTTATAATACCTAATTATCACGCTAAATTATTATTAAGGGATAATAGCGGACAAGCGGCGTAAGACGTATGTTTGGCCTTAGCATTAGTATAAAGGCGAGTGCGTTCAAAAACAGTTTCACATAACAACAAGTTCGCGGCTGGGCCGGCTGCCTCTTCGACATTCCATTCCCAGCCTCTCCCGCCCGCAATCCTCCCTCCCCGACTGGAGCCCACAGTGCGCATGCACTCAGGCTACCATCATTTTTTTTACAAAACGTTACTATGCAGGATTTGTAGCGACGTCATTGCTGAAAACATGATACATAAGCTAGAATTACTAGCAAAATATGTCTCAACCGTGACGTAAGTATTAAAACATTTCACGACATTGCTTGACTTCAGGCAAAGTTTTGATAAAAGCGATAACCAAATGCATTAAAGCAGGGTGGGTTCTTCGCTACCAAATTGAAATGTATTGATTTTAAAAAAAGGTAAAATCTTTAAAATTTAGGTACAGTCATGCCGTCAACTCTTAACTCAACGTAATTTGTTGGGTACTGTTTTTACAATATATCCAATTAGCATTATTATTCGAATCCTGTGTTGAAACCATTGATATACTGTATTACATTATCAAAAGATAGCAGCAGAATCTAAAACTGGGCTCAAATTCTACGCAAGAAAAGAAATTTTGCCAAAACATTAGGTCCAAAGTAATCAACAATGGCTACTACTGTTGTATAACTACGGATCGATAATTACCATTTTTGAGTGCTCGATCAATTAAAAGCGTCATCTTGTAGACTTTACACACACGGAATCTTCACGTAACACTACTATCGCGCATTGCATCAAAGCGCGAGATTTTTGGACAAATACTGGCTTTTAAGTTTTTCAGAATTCGACAATGGCGCTCGTCTGGGTACGGGCATCGTTGGCTACACAGTGTTTGTGCCGTCTGGTATAAGCGCTGTAATAATTTCCCCAATGCGCATGCGTGCGTATTTTTAAAGAGGGGTCGAATTTGCCGGCTGGGGTGTACGCCACAGCTGTGCAAGTTAGCATTTTGTATTATTCTTCATACTCTAGCAAATGTCTGATCCAATTTTTTGACTCAACGAGTTTTACAAACTCACAAAATTTGATTACTTTACTAAGGCAATAAGCTCAATCATGTTTCAAAATCTTATACTCAATATACCATGTTAGAAGCTCAAATAAATTTTACTCTTTGTTGTTAGCTTTGTTACTTTATCACCCGTGTTGACAGATGTTAAATAAAGTATGGAGTAGACCACCGCGTAAGATGATGTATATCTGTATACTAACTAAACTATAGCGTAGGGTAAATGAGCGAGGAGCGAGAAGGGCCGTCGCGGGAGAGATGTACCTACCTAGTTCTCAATCAGGCGAGCGTCTGGTGCGGCGTTGCCATGCCGCCGTTCACAGCCGACCGGATTTCATTCATATTTGAGACGCGACGTTGCCGTCTTCAGCGGAAACCGCGACCACACAGCGTAAAAAAACAGCCTTTGGAATGTGGCAGTAGTTTACTGTTGGGTAGGTCTACGTACTTATCAAACAAAAAGTAGACAAAAGTTGTTTGGAATGCGGACTCTACTTAAGTAGTAGATAGTTAACTTAAGCGTACTTAGACGACAGACCTTAATTATTTTGGAAACAATACCGTTTCCAAAATAATTAATGCTCGAAGTACTTAGGAACCTAACAGGTAGGTACTTCGAACGTACTGTTGACATCAGCTGCTTAATGCGTGATTTTGTCAATTAGGTATGTCAGTATTTGCGCATTTATCAAGAAATTAATAATCTGCCATTGGTTTAATTTTTAGCATGTTTCTGCACTTAAAAGTTAAAAGAATGATTATTACCAAGAACCTGAAAATAAAGTACGCCGGCAGCAAAATGCATTAAAGAGGGCAAAAAAATGTGTAAGAAATAAGACAATGACGACTGAGTCCAAGGTTCATTGCGTTATCCGCAAAGAGCAAATGAAATTCAGCATTGTGCCTTTAAGAGAGCGGCGAGAGGCGGCGCCCGGAGCCAGCCCGCAAGCAGGCGTGGGGAAGGGGACGGGGCCATGTTCTCATGCCTATGGGTGGTCGGCGCTCGGCTTTCCAATTCCAATGCCTCGCCTGCAGCGCCTACGCGCTACACTACGATCTACTTAGCTACGTTCAAGTCGCTACGACATGCCATTTCAGTTTATTTACTACTAGCATCCGACCGCAGCCTCGCTTGCTTGCTGCCAAGATAAAAACTTATTCCTAATCTAAGGCATAGATGATGACAAATTTCACTGAAAACTGTTCTTAAGAATACCAAATAACACTTCATACTTTCAAGTAATTGGGATGAAGAAACATAATTTGTATCTTTCATGTCTGAAGGCAAGATTCAGTAATTTTTTATGAATGAGTTTTATGTTTCACTGTAAGCATAAACAAACTGGATTCTCTCATTCATAATGGTTGAAAAATAAACTTTAAGGGATAACAGCCCGGAAACGGAAGTGTACGTCCGCCAGATGGATCATGGAGCAATGAGTTAAATAAAAACAACTTTATTCATTATCAATAACCTACTGCATTAATTCAGAATTTGTAGACCCAGGACGAAACCATACTAAATAAATAAAATAAATATAACAAAAGCTTTTATGTTATCTTGATGGACTGCTCTGAGTTATGTTATTCTGACATAAGTATGACGTAATGTAAGATGCCAACATCACACAAAATATTTGTATTATACTTTACATTAATTAAATGGTATTAACGTAGGTTGCTGTAAGTTTGTGATTTTCAAAAAGATGACGCATAAAATAGCTGATTATCTAAGTTGTTTACAAAACATTCCGTTTGTTGTTGTTTTGTACTATATCATCGTAATCAATGTGTAAAATGGTTGGAGGTACGTAATAAATGACGTTTATTAAAGATTTTCACACAACTTTTTCTTATTCTACAGTTCATGTTCAACATGGCCGCCTCTATTTCTGATACATAGTCGCATCCTTCTACGGAGACCAGTCTTTACTACTCCAGTGGTTAACGTGGTCCTCATTTTATTGGCTGCATCCACAATCCTTTCTCGTAAGTCTTCCACAGACGAAACTGGATTCGGCTCGCTGTACACAAGACTTTTCATGCACCCCCACACGTGAAAATCCATGGGGGTTAGGTCCGGACTTCTTGCTGGCCATGGCAACGGTCCACCTCGTCCTATCCATTTGTTTGGATAATTTGTGTCCAGCCAGTCTCTGACACTTCTCCTGAAATGGGCAGGGCAGCCATCGTGTTGGAACCACATGTCCCTGATTAGGTTGAGTGGCAGATCATCCAGCAAATCACTTAAGTCTGCTCTCAGGAAATCCAACCCAACCCATCCAACCAGTCCCAACTACTTTTTTTCCACGAAATGTAATACAAACCCTAGATTGTTATACCTCGTTAGATAGCTGATGAAACGTAGATATTTTAAAAAACATCTGCCGAACCATTGCCATAATATTTTTTTTAGATATCCCTTAGAGAAAAATAAACTTTCTAATATTTTTTTTTATTTCTTAACTTTCACTTGTCTACTACGGTCTATTCAATTAACTTATGCACTATTTTAATGATTGACGTCCTAAAGCATCTTATTACACATGTAAAAATGCAATAATAATAAGATACACAAAATAAACAAAAATAAATTTAGTAGCCTAAAAATCGGCAATTTTCAATAAAAAAATTAAAAGTCGAATATCTCGAAAAGGGTTAAGTTTAGGGTAGGGTGTTTCATAGTGAAATAAGTCAGAAATGATGGGTACTCCACGCCCTTAATGGATCTAGCACGATTTTTCCTGTAACCCTGTATTCAAAAACTTTTGTGACTGACTGTACTTACCTACAAATTTGATTAAAAAAATGTGATTATATTTTGTATGTAATAGTCCCTAAAATAAATATAATATTAGATATTAAATAACATTTGTTTATTGTATAAGATAGATTTGGTTTTATGCTGTTTATTGATTTGATAACGGGCATTAAGTAGGTACGTATTGCAATAATTAAAAAAATTTAAATATTTCAATTATTTAAAAAAATATGTAGGCATGGGTTAGTATGGTAGATAGGTACCCACTAAATTAGTCTGTTTATACAGGGTGTCCCAAAAAATAGTGTCAAGGGAAAGTCCAGAGAGAACACCCCTTGGGGTACCCGAATCACCCCCATGTATGTTCCGCTATTTTTTATAGTTTTCGAGTTATGAATTTTATCCGAATTTTTGTAAATTTTTGACTTTAACAACTTAAAAAATTCTTTAAAAAAAAGTAGAAATCTTTCTTGATATTTTTTTTTGGTACTCAATTTTTATGGGTTGTTCTTTTATGCATAAAATAATCAGCTACGTGACTTTGATCAAAACTATGAAAATGTTGGTGTAAAGTAAAAAAATTACATTCCGTGAATTATGACTTAAATTTTCAACTTTAAATTAAAAATCTTAACAAGTGATTTCATGGTCCTTAAATAAGTCTTAAGAATTCTCCAGACTCTCAGCTTTCATAATCATTACATCCTGTATATTTAAAAGTAGTTGTGCAGTCACCTCAACAGATGGCGCTAGTAGTTCTCAACCGATGTTATTAAAATGGAAATTTATGCCACATCAAAAATTACTGCTGAATCATCAACAGCATTACAAAGAAAATTGTTATGCACAATGGTAATTATATATTTACAAAAAAAAAATAGTTAAATGAAGTTTAGAGCAAGAACCTTGCCAAAGTAGAAACTTACAGATTGCCAAATTACAGTTGTCCGTTGATGTCATGTTGGGGCCTTTTGGGTTGTTCACAACACAAGGCCACGCACACTATTTGGTAACACTAAAACTAGTAATACTACTTTAAGAAGTAACTATAAAAATGAAACAGGTCTCAATGTATCCACATCAGGGTAGATATTGTTTGAAATAACAACCTATCTGAGTTTATAAGCGATTTGTTATCATAATGGATAATAGGTATCAGTCGTTATATTTTCTTGGAAATCTACTAGCTCATAGTGTGCTTATCTTTGTTAATTACCTATAAACTAAAGAATGTTATACTTGAGTAAATACTCCTAATCACTTCTATGTCTTTCTAATTTACATGTACTTTTAAAAACAAATACCTATATATCGTATTTTTTAAGAAATGTCCATCTATAAATTGTCAGCAGGTATTTTATTGAGATTATTTTAAATTTTAAGGGTTTGTTTCTTTGAGGGTAACAATTAAAAAACTATAATATTTTATTTGTCTGGTTTATTAATGTAGTTAAATCAAATAATTGTATTGAATAGGCAACAGGATATCTGCACCAGAGAACAGGATACTTCGTATAACTTTGTGATGATGAAAATATAATTACAAATTATTATGCTAGCTACTTGTACTATTTTCTAACCTAAAATCCAACTTGTAGACTTTATGATATGGATTACTAAAATAATACAATACATTAATATTAAAATAAACCTACGTGCTTACCTACATTGACTTATGAGAACATTGCGTAAAAACCAGATATTTTTAACGTAATCGTCACCCGCCCTCGTTCTAAATGCAAAACATATGGTCGAGGAAGGAAAGGTTAGCAACAAAAATATATTAATTACCTGTTCTATACTCCATTTGTAATCCACGTATTGCTGAGATATCCAGTGCGAAAATATAATGCACATCAATCAAAAATAGTCTCAAAAACACTGTGTTCCTCACGACCACTTGTCAAACGAAAACAGATAAACAAACACAACCCTCCGCCATGAGCGCGAAACTCGCAACTAAATTCGTTCGACTTCGATCGAATGACGAAGAGCGTTGCGCTGCGCGGCCAACCATCTACTCGAACGGAACGAGTGTCAGTGAGTGAGTGAGTGACGTAGCTAGCTAGTCCGTAGCCTAGTACTTGCTTGCTTGGATTGGATCGAGTAGTCGGTCGTCGGGCGAGTCGAGAGAGTCAGCAGCACCCAGTCCAGGCTAGCCAGGGCCGCAGCATTAATGTTGAGATAATGCGTTACAAGAACAAGAACATCCTAATACAGAATTTATCTTCCCTAAAACCAAGGATGTTCGTGAGAAAAAAAAACATTTTTTTTTCATCCGACTTGGAGATGAAACAAATAAATGGCCCACCTTATGCTAAATGGTAACCATTGCATAACAACGCATTGCCTCGTAGGTCACGCACCTTAGGAAAGTCTCTTACGATGCACTGCCGTGTCAATCAACTTGAGGTAAAGCTTCATGTCATGTGCCTGTAATTTCACCGGACCGCACGGTTTGAAGAGTATGGGTGCCATACTCTTCAATCCGGTGCACACAACAATGCTGCTTGGCGGCAGAAATAGCCACGTCCGGCTAAAAGATAAAATAAAATAAATAAATATTGCTGGTCATTTCACACAGCGCAAAAATAAAATAAATACCTAATATAAATAGTAAATAATAAAAATAATTTCACACAGCGCTATCTAGTCCCAAACTAAGCAGAGGTTGATAAAGGCAGATTCTACCTTCCGTCGTCCGTCGTGCCCTCCCTATTATTTTGTGACAACCTGACCGGTACAAACTTTGCTATCAATCAAATCAATCACTAAAAATAGAAATGGCTCGAGTTGAGTGAGTCGGTTTGTTTGGCGTAGCAGGAAGTTTAACCTATCGACCTACGTAGATATTTCGCATTCATAAATTCCTATTATGCAAGCAGGAAAGTAAATAGGTAGATTTCTTTGTATTTTTTGTTATTATTGAGTTACTAGTCTGTAGCTTAATGAGGCAAGTAGATTTAAAATGTAGATACCTACCTTCAGTTTCAGTATTCTCCAATGAAGGGCTTGGAAGTGCAGTTTTCTCCTCTGGCATCGAAGGTTTCTCCATCTCGTCTCAGCCTAGGAAGTTATTTATATATTTTTTTCTTTTTACCTACATAATTTATACTTTGTTTTTGTCACGATTTTATTTTAAAAAATGTACCGAATAAAAATGACAATTTTTGACTATGACACTGCACGTCACTATTTACTTTTTATATTTTTGTATGGGCACATATTAAAAAATACATTCTGATTGTGCTAATGTGAAACTCACGAGCGACACCGATGTTGTCGCTTCAATGACGGCTGAGCTAGGTTTAAGATACCTAGGTAGGTAATAAACGATAAACATCGTTATGTACTATGTAGGTAAACGAGACGCACTAGGTCCTATAATACCTACCTAAATTATTAGCTTAGATCATATCCTGATGAGTCAGACCACAACAGGTGTAAAGCTGTCCCTATCTAATTTGTGATCAAACTATAGAAAAACGAATATTCAAGACAAGGTCAATTTATCTTTGAAATATATATATACCTACCTACTCCCTAAAATACGATGAGCTTTTAGAAATAGATTAAGTAACACCTCCCTTTATCAAATGAAAAGAGTGTCTAATCCAGAATAAAACGAATAATAGGTAATTGCTTCATTTACGTTGGCAGATATTCTCTACTGTGAGGTCCCTAAGGTAAACAAGTGGGTTACTTATTTAATCAAAGTTACTCTCGTAACTTACGGTAAGTACATATCTACCTGCCTACGTTACATTGTTTACCTACCTACAGGAGGACAGATGGTTTCGACAGAACGTTGCAGAAGGCAGTGAAAAAAACCTTTGATGAGACGGCGGCGGCAGGTGTGCTATCAGCTTGCGCGGGTGCTCAGTCAGCTGCCATTCCACGTGCCCAGCAGCTGTCCCAACCCTCCCCGCGCACCCCAACATCCCCTCAGCATAATTGAATTCAAGCCAAATCTGCCCCAATTTAGAGAGGTAGCCTACCTACTTTTTTGACGTAAGAAATCATGCAAGCAAGCGTGCTTTGCTAAGCTATCGTTATCTTGTTGCATCCATTGATAAAAGTGTTTTATTTATTTTCCAGTTAGTATTTAATGGAACACACAGTAATTTACAAAATACCTACCTAATGCAAAAAAAACTGACATGAAATTTGAAAGTAAGAATTAAGCCATATGAATAATATCCTAATAGTTTATAATAATAGGTTTAATAATCACTTTATGTTCAAAGACAAGAAACACTGTGCAGGCTAAATAACCTAATTCCCGAAAAATTGTAGTTTGCCGCCATGTCTGTCATGTCGTGTCAACTGACCTGAGTAGCTGAGGCAGGTGACGAAAATGTGACCATAGTACTGTCACAGTAAAATAATAATAATGTAGAAACGTGCTGTAATCCTATTTTTAGAAAAATAAGAAGTTTTTCTTATTTACGGGGAGATGTTCATTCACTAGAGGAGAGGCTACCCCACCTACTGACAAAGTGACAATCTAGGCAATTAGGTAGTAGTAGGTAGGTACTGTTTATATATGAATACAGCATGTGCAATAAATGTCTGAAAATTCTTACCTGCACTAGAGATTAGAAAACAAAGTAAAACAATAGGTAAGGTCAAGTGGGGTGTCTTAAATAAGGTTTTGATCAATACCAACCTGCATTTCAACCCCGGTTTTATTTATAGATTAGGCCATTACATTTTTTATTTTTATTAGCCAAAATAAAAACTGAACATTTCGAAATTCATAGGGATCCAGTAATCTAGAGAAGGATCTGAATTCAATTCATCCAAATCGATTTGGAGATCTGGCTCCGCTCGATCAATAATAATTGATCGAGGGAAACGAGATTTCCAAATCAACTTTCCAAAGCAACTTGGGTAAATCGGCGTTCTATGTATGTATGTATGTTTGTTTGTCCGAGGATAACTTTCGAAGCGTTTATCCGATCATCGTGAAATTTGGTATAGGTAGGTAGTGATGGCACAACTTTGGTGTGACTCAAGGAGCTAAAAATGTGGGGGGGTTGTTGAGATACTGGGGTTCAAGAGGGGTAAAATTAAAATGAGACTATTAGGTCAAATGAGACGTCAAATTAAAGGTCTATTAGTACATTTCGACCCCGTTTTTATTTTTAGTAGTTTTTTAGTTTTGAGTTATTAGCCATAATAAAAACAAAACTTTGGCAAAATTCACAGGGTACACCAGTAACCCCACAATGCTGAAATTTGGTATTCGTGTAGCTTTAGTGACAGAAATATAGGCAAAAGTCTGAAATCCAGAATAACTGCATTTTGTACCCCAAAAAAGAATAACCAATTACATGAACTCCCGTTACCTGTAATTTGAATGAAACTGTAGGTCAAGTTAGTTGGTTTGTCATCGTGGCACTATTTTGATCGTCAAAGATTACGAATGATATTTTTTTTTGTTTATATGGTAGACTCGCGAGATCTCAGTTCGGGGCGAACCACTAGTAATATACTACTCACCTACAAATTAAAGGGTTGGCATGAGAACCCTAACCACATAGTCGACCTCACTCATGATTCCCTTAGGTAGGTACCTAATTACCATGGTACTTACCACAATGTCCAAGCAAGGAACACATACGGGGGTCACACTGAAAGTTTTTAGAATAGGGCAATAAGAAAAGTAGCTGGTGAAAAATGTATTTAAATTTTGAATTAGGAATTCTTTGGGAATCTGTAGATGTGTAAATATCACTTGAAATGGAAAACTTATGGGTGGAGGTTGTCAGATATTAGGAAAGCTGGCGTGATATAAATATTTAAAATTTGTCTTTTTTCGAAGTTGTACTATGCACCTAATCAAGTATTTTGTGTACTACTTTAAGATGGCCAGTCAATGAATTAATTTTTACATGTTTTTAAGGAGCCAGGGAAGAGACATGAAGGCCAGGTTAGGATACCTTACTGTTCAGGGGAGATAAAATGGTCATTATTTTTTTAAGAATCAACTTTACATTTACCTACATTTTTTTTGTGATAGTTTATAACGATCAAATCAGACTTTTAAATCTTCATACAGTATTTTTAATATAACTTGAATTATTAAACTTACTACTTTTGTTACAACTTTAGTCTTTTTTTCGGGCGCACACTCTACTATTTAAATCTTCTTCTATGAAATTTTCAATTATTTTTCTCAAAACTTTTGATATTTTCTCGTGTCTCGCTTTGGTTCTATTAATGTTAGTTTCGCTTTTATTTGCTTTATAGGTGTTAATATATTTTCTTTTTCTAAAACTCTTTACTTTGTGACTAGTTTTAGTTTTTAGTAAGTATTTATTATGTATGTTTGTCGTTTTCCGCAAATTTTAAATTAATGTATGGTTTTTTGATTTAGCCACCGTAAGTACCTCTTAACGTAGAATCACCCTTATAATAACCAGCCTGATAACAGAACCTAATCCTTGCTTACTCGTAGGTGCCGATTTCGTAAAATGGAACGCGATTGTTACAATACCTAGTTGCTTAAAGTTTTCTGAAGATAGAATAAAACTTTGCTTCATTAAATTTTGCTTCCAAGACGAGGCTTCCAGTTCGTCCCTCACATAAACCAGTTTTGTTTGTACCTCCACGTCTAAATAAGAATTACACTTCCAATAAATTTATGTATCAACACCTACAACAAAACCTTTAATTACGTGGGTGAAAGTTTTTAGAAAATAAAAACTGAAAGATGTAGAAGTTCAATGTTTCATTCGAAGATTTGCCGACAAAAGTAAAGAAGGGCAGAAGTCAAGGGGAAAAGATGATTGCCTCATTCTTTCGACGGACGACGGGTCATTTCGCAACAATTGTCCTAGAAAATAAAAAGACTGTTACTGCAGATTGGTATGTCAGTCATTGTTTACCAGTTGTCTTGAAAAATGTTAGACAGCAGCGCCCAAGAAGCAGGATCCTCCTCCATCCACCAAGACAACGCTCCAGCTCACTCCGCTAGGCGGACTATAGAATATTTGTCTCTCGAATGTGCGGAGTTAGTGAGTCATCCTCCTTAGAGTCCCGAATCCTTGGAACTTTTATTTATTTCCAAAAATAAAAAATTAACTTAGAGGAATTCGTTTTATGAACCCTGAAGATGCCGTGACTGCGTTTGAAAAAGACGTGGAAGAGATCCCTAAAGAAAAGTGGGCCCACTGCTTCAGTCAATAGTTCCATCGCATGCGACGGTGCTTAGAAAGAAACGGAGACTACTTCGAAAAGTAATACAAATATTAACAGGCTTCTATCTTTCCGTTTTTTATTTCCAAAAACTTTCAGCGTGGTGTGATTTGCAGACCATGCAAACATTGGCCCCGCAGCGGGAATCGAACCAGCGCTTCATAGGTTGTCAAATGATTAGTAAGTAGGTACCTACCTAATCCGTACCGACTGAGTGAACCGATTTCAATTAGGGTGGAACTTGGAACATTGAACCTACCTAGTAACTTAGAAGAATAGTATAGAATCTAGTTGCTAGCCTACTACACCGGGTGTGAAATACGTCGCGCTGGACGGATGCTAAAAATTACATACTCACATAAAACCTATTTTGATTCCAATCTCGTTATGTTACTTACGTGGCTAAGGAACATAATAGTCTAAGATGCTGTACCAAGGTTCATCGTGGTCTGCCGCAGACGCACCAACATAAAACATAATATAAGCTTATTTTAATGAATGAACTTGGCTCGAGCGGTGCCTACAGCACTGTTTGCTTCGTGACTCCACAATGGCCATAGAGTAACCATTGGAATTCGAAGTGTTTCTGTTTGGAATTTTATGCTTCTACGAAAAGCGTAGAATCGTAAAACTACTGCATGTGGTAGAACTAGACATAGCTAGAGTAGATACCTTAACGTTAACAGTAGGGACTTTGAAGGAAGAAGATTCCTGAATCCAGGCTTAAATTTACCATGTCTACAAGAGTTAATTTTCTAGGCAGATACCTATAGGTTAAATAATAGCTACGAGAGTGAGTATGAGAAGAGTAGGTATCTTGAATTGCTGTACTGGCTTGAAATTCTATGTAAATTATAAAAGATTGCATCTAGCAACCTTTTTGGATGTCGCATCTGAAACGATTCTCTTTGGTCGGGCGGGCACAACACAAGTGAAGGCAGGCCAATGGCGGCTCGCGGCGAGGTATGCGGCCTGCTTTCCCAGAACTCTGTCGCAGATTGATCAGCAGTTTCTATGTAAACCCTGCCGGCAACCCAGGGACGGGATCACTTGTGTCGCAAGATGCAATAGCCAGAGTTTGCGGGAGGAACCGACCTGTAAAATCTTTCAAAAAATAAACTCTCTGTAGCACATTATAGTATCAATCGGCATCTTCTAAATATTTGATGGTACCTAGCAAGTGTTTTATCAATGGTTAAGAATTTTCTGACCCAACAAAATATTTAGTTAAACGCCATAAGCAATGGACGCTGTTCTTGTATCTTAAAATTGAACTTTAGGGAGGTAAGCGACCTACCCTTGCCTATTCTATTGATATCCTATTGATATCCTATTGATATTTTAAACTGGAAAATTTCTCACCAATTGACCTAATCCTTTTAATTCAGCTCGTCGAGTACCTACATTATTATTTTAATAATCAATACTCAAATCTCATTTATAATAGCACAATCTCCAAATTAGCTGCGCCGTCCGATCAATTTTATTCCAAAATTAGAAGTTACGAAAACGCAATATCAGTATCACAATAGAGGTTCCACAATGCACTATTTTTTCCTATGGAAATCCGTTAACATTCCATTCCCTTCCCTCGTCGCTCGGCGTGGCCGCGGTCTCTCGAGAAGATTTCGAAATTCCAAGAAAGGCAGAGCCTTATAAATTATCTCAAAAGTCAAAAGCGCCGACGCGGCCCCGCAGCCAGAATTCTTTTTTTACACCACAGGTAGGCTGGCTGGCGCTAAGAAGGCGATGGAATTTATACTCCGCTCCAGATAATTTGATACTCGAGAGTATAGGATTGAATCAAACAGGGATTGTGTGATTGATTACTGAATGATTAATATATGATACTCAAGGCAACGGCTAATGGCTAACGTTTCTAAGGTTCGAATGCTGTAAAAATCTTAGCATGAAAGCCTAGGAGAGCTCTATAAAGAAGCAACAAAATATCAACTTGTATTTCATTTCAACGCCAGTCATTTGAGTTTTCTTAGCAATCAAAACCCACGGTGTATGTTCTGGTTGTGCATTTGGCTTCAGATTGTATGTTTTTTCTGATTATCTAGTTCCCAGTACCAAATCTGTTTAACATATCACAGCGCTGCTCTATTACCGAATAAAAAATGTGCGTGGAACACTCGTGTAGCACGATTCTTGGAAGTTGGCGCTCTTGAGACCCGAAGCCATTCTTGAGACCACTCAGCCCTTGAAGGTCAGGTCCACTAATAGCAGCGCTGTAGATTCAACTCGCGCTGTAAGCAGTCACCATAGTATTGTTACTCCTCATTTGGAAAAGAAGCTGACTTTTATCATGATTTTGCATGAGAACTTGGCTTGTTCGATTTAAATGGAATGGTTGCGTTGTTCAGCGGTCGGACTGCATGTATTTCGCTTCTATTTAAATGACATTAACGTTTGATTTGTAACAAGGATTGTAATCGTAAAGCATCCGCCATTAATGCTCTAGCCGAGCACCATGAAACAACGGCTCTTTAGAATGGCTTTTGCGATTCATTTTCGAAGGTAAAGTGTTTGGGTTAGAGTTTGTATTCCTTTGGTCGATGTGGCGGATGGTGTGCTCAGGAATTTGGGGCAACGGAGCTGACTCAACGCCGATCTAGTCCCTTCCTTGTCTTGGATTCGAAGTAATCTAGTATCTAAGCTACATTACTGCAAGTGCTTTGCAGAAGTTTTTGCCAGATACCCGACACTTGCCAGTCTTGTAGACTTGTGGGTAATTAGATATCTGTATAAAATTTATTTATAAATTAAGACTATTTTTAGAATTCCTATATCCTTACGGCTAGAGTCAGTTGTTACGTGCGTAATTTGTTATGGGCATTATATTTAAAGCTAAAAATGGTACTCTCATCTCACCACAGCCCGCATCTAAGAACCCGATGAACGGGTCCGGTTTCTTTTGTTATTGTAGACATCCTTTGTTATTCAATGCAAACCAATTCAATTGTTTCAGATCATTTATTATTAGTATAATTATTTAAGTATAAGTAGGTGACTATCAGATTTTACTTCTCTAAGTAGGTAGTTGTTCTTAAACTTGTAATTAGGTATTTATAGGTTATTTATTCCTCTTCTCTCCTTCTTCTCCCTTTCATGGGGAGTGAAGAGCTACCTCGCCATAACACAGTCAAAGTCAAAGTCAAAGTTTTTAATCAGCACGGCAGGTATGTTCCGAAACCTTCCTAAAGTTTATGTGTTCCTAAAGTTGTGAAATAAACTTATTCTTATTGTTTCATGTTTGTTTTTACAATAGGTGCTGGGGGACAATAATAATATTATGCTCACAATACATAAATACCTATAGGTAGGTGTATCACAAGTCAAAAATAAAATTAACAGTTTATTTACCTATTATAATATTAATTTTGTTTAAATTTATTTTGTTATTTTACGAATCGGCCAGTCTCGGTTTTATTTCTCTTAAACACTGACGCTATTAGTCACATATTTAAATAAACTTGTTTTTATACCAGTGGCGTGTTTTCTTGTATATAGGTACCATGCAAATACTTATGTTATTAGCTTACTTAGGTTAGGTTTAAATATAGATGTATTATAATTGGCAAATTGTCGGTTTGAAGAATTAAAATATTGGATAGGTTAGGTAGGTAAGTAATTAATAGGTAAGGCAGGTTCCGTCGAAGGCAGTGAGTTACGTAAACTTCTCAGCATCAATCTACTCAATCTTATAAGATAAATACAACTTGCATTCTTACGGAAATCATCTATGCGTGAAAATTCCTTACGAGGGGATTACCCTAAATTCTGAATAAAATATTTGATTTATATATCAAAGGCATGCGACTGTTGAGTATTTATGCCCATGCTGGAAGAATAGCTATGTTGCTTCGTTGTTTTTTTGATAAAATTCCTGAACACAATAGGTGGTAAGTTTTTGACGCACGAACATCACGTAGAGACGCACGAATGCAAGTCATTTTTCAATTATAATGGTTATTTGAGTTATTTCCTAATCTAATTCAATAACATTAAAATAATCAATAAAGTAACTGAATGAATGAAAATACTTTATTGCACACCACAAAAAAACAAACATAAAAATAAAAATTAACAAAGCAATAAGTACAATGGGCGGTATTATCGCTTAGAAGCGATTTCTTCGAGACAACCTACTCCTGTAACTGAGTAAGTAGCTACCTATTGATTATCATATTACGTAAGTAATTTTATTGCTGTTGAAATACGTCATGGCATTTGTTTTTCATCCCATGACCTTGTTGCTCAATCACCATAACAATGATTTCCCACGTTAGCCATGACATCTCATTGGCCCTGCTCTCAGCCCTAGTCTTACCTTATAACTAACTATTTACCAATCTATGGTTTGTGTAGGTGGACTCATTACAATAATGGTATCCAGTCAGAGATTAACCAGCAGTTGTAACGCCTCAACACGTGGACAATAGCGTGACCTTGGTCTATTTCATCATCAGATTAAATTGAACCTATTAAGAAACGTGTTGGTAGCTAGAAGTCTGTAATCATTGTGAAACAGGCACTGACTCATGCCCGAACACAGTGCGATCAGGTGCTTGAATGCTGTTATCATAGGGTAGTTAGTTGATCGAGCGAAGCGAGATCTAATAGAATAGAAGATGGTATGTTTGTTTGTCCGAGGATAACTTTCGAACCTTGAAATTTGGTATATAGGTAGGTAGTGATGGCACAATTTTGGTGTGACTAAATGAACTAAAACTGTGGGTGGGTTGTCGAGATATTGGGGTTCAAGAGGAGTAAAAAAAAAACAAAATCTAGTTAAGTGGCACGTCTAACTAAGGTCTTTGAGTGAGTACATTTTGACCCTGTTTTTATTTTTAGTTAAAACCTTCTAGTTTTTAAGTTATTAGCTTTAATAAAAACTGAGCTTTGACAAAATTCTCAGGGGACACCAATGACCCCGCAGTGCTGAAATTTAGTATGCGCGTAGCTTTAGTGACACGTGTAGGGAAAAGTCTGAAATCCAGAATTACTGCAATTTCTACCCCAAAAAAGTTTAACCAATTCACATGAACTCCCGTTACCTGTAGTTTGAATGAATCTGTGGGTCAATTTATTTGGTTATGCATTTCGTGGCACTATTTTGATAGTCAAAGATTACAAATAATATTTTTTCGGGGCGAACCACTAGTTATCATCGTTCAATCGTAAATTTTTTAATAAAGATTCTGTGAACTGGCTGCAAATTTCCTTTTCCTTTTTCCATCAATTCAATTCTTTTCTTGGTCTTGATATCGTTGAACTCAATAAAAAAACCACAAGTCCAAGTGGAACAGCAATTTAATGTGAAATCCTATAATAAAACGCATAATTTCTGTTTTACATTTAGATTTTTCTAAAGTTCTACTACTTGCAGCACTGTGTGAGTGTAATGTCGACATATCAGTAATAATGCTGCTCGTCTTTAAACAAAATTAATAATAAATACTTACATCTTTTTTTCATATTTTAATAGAAAAATGAAGTTAAACTTTTAAGCTAGTTTAACTGGAGTGGTTGTGATGAAGAGCAGGTCAGCCGATCCGAAGAATATCAGCAATTTTCTTTTATTGTAAAGGGATCTTAGCTGTCAAATGGAAATTTATACGGGGTATTTATGTGTCGGGGGATTATTAACATTTTAATTAATACTTGTTATTCTATTGAGTATACCTATCATATAAATTAATAGAAAACCCTGCGTCACAAAAACTGATTGGAATATGAATTATTTACTCTACTTTAACGAACTGATTCTGATAGACTGTGTAACAGTCAGTTCGTTAAAGAATTATTTTACTACACTAAACAGTGACAGTTCGCATTAATAGTGATTTTGTTCAAAATTTAACTCCGACACGTAAAAGAAAAATAAAATTTAAAACTGAGATCCCTTCACCAAAAACTTGGAGCTGGTCCAACATCGTCCTGGCAATGATAGTCGCCAGGGTAAACTGTCCCATTTACTCCACTAGTTTTTAAGCTACATTGTATTTCTTGTCTTGAGTCTTAGCTACTTCAAATAAATATATGTTATTTTTATATTATTTATTTAAAAAGGAAAAGTATTCGGATTGTCTGACCTGATCTTCATCGCACATAGCTAAGAATTACCGCAGTTAAACCAGCTTTCTATTATAAAAACCGCGTCCGAATCACTATGATGCCACAAACTGACAGACAGACATTAGGACTTATAACACCCAAAGGTTAAAAGAAGAAAATTTTATCCCTCTAAGAAAAGAGGGTGCTTCGAAATTTGAATGCTAATCCTTATCATAATAATAAATCTATAAATAAAAAAAATTGTTTATTTCAAGCCTTGACTAATACATTTATAAAATAAATATAAATTATATTAAATAAAATTACCCGAATCAAATCAAATTAAATTAAACAAAATCAAATTAAATTAAATCAAATCAAAATTAAATTATACAGTTAAATTAAATTATAATTAAAATAAAAACACACAGAGAGATACACAATCAATGGTTATCCCGAGTAAGACACATATTGTCCTCACCTCATACACGAACAATATTTGTTTCAATCAATACCTTTGATTTAGTTTTTCATATAACAAAATTTTTGTAAAATACTGCTGTTTTGAGTGAAAATTCTGTTTAACTGCTAACTTAGGTGCATAAACCGATTCTTTTTACGGTACGAACACTCTACGGCTGAATTCAAGAGCTGATTAAAAGGCATGCTAATAAGTAAGTTATTAACAAAAATAACTGACTTAACCAAACTACTGAACCGATTTTGATGAAATTTCTATGGGACTAATCTGAAAGTATCCTTTCAAACACAAAAAGGATTTTCCAAATTGGTTGATAAATGATTGAGTTCTGAAGTAACAAACATAAAAAAATACAACCGAATTGAGAACCTACTCTTTTTTTTGAAGTCGGTTAAATAGTTTTCTTGTAAATAGTCCCTGAATTTTATTTCAATTTATATTTTGGTAATCATCCTCCTTCGAGTGGTCATAAATACAAAGAATCCTTGAGTATGAAAAGTACTACTTAGGTAAGTAGATACCTAAGTTTCGTAGACCACAAAAACATAGATTTCGTAGACCCTATTACTTTAGCATACAAAAGACATCAACGCGCTACGCATTTTCTATTACAATATCAGCAGATAATTTGTAAGACAATTCTCACATAATGCAAAAATGCGTAGCGCGTTGATTTTTTGTTTGCTGAAGTAATCAGGGTCTACGAAATCAATATGTTTTGGGGTCTACGAAACTTAGGTACCTACTTAGTACATACCTTAGTACTAAGTTCATATAATAATAATAATAAATATTACTGGACATTTAACACAGCGCTATCTAGCCCCAAACTAAGCAGAGCTTGTACTATGGGAACCAGATAACTGATAGAATACTTATATACTTTTTTTTGTAAATACATACATACTTATAATTTATAGAAAAACATCCAGACCCGGAACATATATATGTAGATCATGCAAACATTGGCTCTGCAGCGGGAATCGAACTCGCTACCTCCTGCGTCTCAGCCGGCTGTTCGCCCACTGCGCCACGGAGGTCGTCATAGGAGGATAGTCAAGTGTGCTTTGTATTTACGATGATGTGCCAAATGAACAGACAGTGTTCCAATTTCAGCATTATGAACCTACTGAAAAAATTGTTATGTGTGTTATGTAGAACAATGTGTTAAACAACCTAGGCTAAAATTAGGAATTGGCGGAGTTAGGAATAACTCTAGCATTGTGTCTGGCTTCGGCTGATAATAGTTTGTAGTAGGTAAATAAGCGATATAAACACACCAAATGTTCTATTTTTTGAACCGAACAAAAAACGAATCTAACTCGTATTTAATGTCAGATACTGCGCAGTTTGAAAGTATAATCATGTCGACGACGACTGACGCCACGAGGTCGAAAGCCTTGCCATTCCCAAATTTGAACACATGACATCATCTAACGCCTACCACAGACGACCAATTAAAATCGCTCACCGATTTATTTTAAACGAATCGTCGATGAAAGTCGGTCTCAGATTTCCACACAAACACAATTTTCTACCACAAGTGCAAAACAAAGAGATTGGCAAGCCTGGCCGACTATTACCCTATTTTCATAGTCTAACTAGAAATCCAACATGACCGTCTTTCGTCCGTAATTAAATTACCTAATCGAATAAAATCTTAGACTACGTGCTGTAAATCTAAAATTTGGCCTGGATAATTTAAAAAAATTCTTTCGAGCATTGATATATTATTAAGCCTTCTTTATTTCCTTATCTTTTTTTTTCTTATTAGAAATCCCTCTTTGGGCATAGGCCTACTCCTATTTACTCCATATTTCTCTATCTTTTGCGGTTATCATCCCCTGATTTCCAGCGATTTCAATGATGTCGTCAGCCCATCTTTTTCTAGGTCGACCTGGTTTTCTTTTGCCGCTGGGTCCAACCCATCTCGTCGCTCTTGTGGTCCACCTATCGATATATATGTACTTCATATTATGTCAACGCTTCCGAGATATAGTTAGTAGGTAGTTGTCCCGTGACATGGTACATTTTAGCGAAGTCTTGTTTTCTAGAACAGCATTGATGTGATGTACCTAACTACCTACTGATAGTTTCGTGTTCTATTTTGGCCGACAATTGTCGGACCGATTGTCGGTCATCGACGATCGGCCTAATGCCGTAGGTGAAGCAAAGATCCCTTTCCATAGACTCTTCTTCATTGTTTTTCAAATAACCATGCTCTCCAAAATTGATTACTAACGAGTAACTAATATAAACCGATAACCACTTTTATAATCATTGTCGTGTTGAAACCATAAGATTAGGAGTAACGACAAAAACAGTCACTTCTTGTTTACTTCTGAACGGTCGATGTCTTCGGACAAAGAACTTATGTTACTAACCCTTCACTAAGGAGGCAATTAGCCTTTATTATATTACTTGCGAATAAATATTTACATACGTTTTACAGTCTATTGTCTTCTCCATTACTGATAGTGGATACGATTATCGGCAAAAGTACAAGGCTGACTAAATTTATTATATCCATCCAAGTATAAATAATGCTTATAAAATGGTAGATTATAAGGGTCTTACCACAAAAATAATTAAATACTGTTTAGCTCGTGTGTAATAAATTCCTATTCAAAAATTGGTAAGAATTTTTTTCAAACACGCGTTAAACAGTTGTTTTTTTTTGTGGTAACAAGGTACCTAAGTTTTGATTATTATGAACTAGCTGTTGCCAGCAGCTTCGTCCGCGTTGTTCTGGGTTGCATAAACTTTGACATCCCATTTTTATCCCATGGAAACTGATTTATGGGATTAAATCCACCAACAGAAAAGTCGCGCAGTCGCGCTGTGCAAGATAGGAAAATGAAGCAATCGTATCTAAGAAGAGGCCTAAAAAAGGGCTGTATAAGATTATAGAATAGAATAGAATAATGCTCTATTGTATACACGGCCTCAAGCTATACATTTCCAGTATAAGCTGACCTCGCATTGTGTAGGTTTGCCGTACAATGAGAGGTCATCATACACTGGAACCAGGAATACTTAAAAAAACTACATAATTGAATAAGTGCGGGAACAAGCTCTGATTATAAATTTTTATGATATGTGCCACTAACTAGATTCGTATTTACGTTTAATATTAATAATATATTTATGTAAGTACATACGCAATAGATATTGATTCTTCTGAAGTCACTCATTATTTAACACAATCTCCCTGGCCTCGTTTTTCAAGATGACGTAAATCTGAAATGCCGTAATCTTGTGTGAGATCACTCGCGTAGCGTTTAGGAGTATAGGTATTTGCATTATAGTTATATGTTATACAATATGTAACAAAAACCCCGTCGGATCCATGAAGAGCGTATTCCGTCATAAAAATTAAAGTCGGGCAGATGTATAAAAAACATATGTATCAAATAACTTGAAAGTTATTTCATTTTTAATTTCAAGAATTATCTGAATTTTACCCTCCAAATAGGCAAATTTTACCGAGTTGTCAACTCTCGATATTCAGCTGTGGACCGAGCGAGAATGAAGTAAACAGTTAGGTATAGTAACTGTAGTAAACAGTTAGAGAATGAACAAAAGTAAGTAGTTGATAACTAGCTTTATGACACGTGCAATGTGCATTGTCTTTGCGTTCGGTATGCATTGAAGATTATTGTACCGTTTCTTTCTTTTTGAACTAAACTACGAAATTAAAACTACCTATCTATAAAAATTTATAACTCTTGTAATTATGATTGCCGCCGCCGACTTACTATGTTTGCAAGAGAAGAGAAACGGTGTTTTTAACTCGCACAATGAACACGTTTGGGCAATGGAAAATCCGTTTGATATTAAACCAAGCCATTTCCAACATCGTTGGCGTATTAACGTGTGGACCGGTATACTCGGAGATCGAATCATTGGTCCGTATTTTTTAAATCGTTTTATGAGCGGTACGAACTACTTGGCGTTTTTGCGCGAAGAGCTTAGTGAAGAGTTGGACGATTTAAACGTGGCTTTCCATCGTTCAATGTGGTTCCAGCACGATGGCGCCCCGCCTCATTTTTTGCGTGCAGTTCGCGATTACTTAAATGAACAGTTTCCACAGCAATGGATAGGCAGGGGGGGGACCTATTCCATGGCCTCCACGATCTCCCGACCTCACGCCATTAGACTTTTATTTGTGGGGGCACGTCAAACAAGTTGTGTTTAATAAGCTGTGTGACTCGGAAGCGGAAATGCGAACTCGAATCGTCGCGGCTTTTGAGTCAATAAAATCTGATACAAGTGTGCTGCGAAAAGTGCGTGCCAACGTTATAAAACGGTGTCGAAGGTGCATTGAAGTTGGAGGTCGACACGTGGAACACGACCGCCGAAGTCTTGATCAAGTTGACGTGCTTCTACATAACTATCAATACCTACCTAAGCTCTTGTTAGAGCTAACTCAAAGTTCTTTTCAGAGCTAAACCCAAGTTCTTTTCAGAGCTGCAATAAACTTATTGTTTCTTGACTACAATCGTCAACAAAAAAAAACAAAAGACACGTGCACAGGCACGTGTCTTCGTCGTCTAAAGGGCGGTCACCGTCTCCGGTGTTGCCAGATGTAAGTTTTAATTTTTGAACGCCAAATAATAAAATTTAGTCGGGTATTTTTTTTTTGTTTTTTCTGTAATAGAATTACATGATTGTGACTAAATATCGATACTATATAACACCCTTAAAAATCCGACAGGGTTTTTGTTACATATTGTATACATATATGCATAGTTCTTAGGGATCCGTACCTCAAAAGGAAAAAGGAACCCTTTTAGGATCACTTCGTTGTCCGTCTGTCTGTCTGTCTGTCAAGACCGTTTTTCTCAGAAACGCGTGGAGGTATCAAGTTGAAATTAATATCAAATACATAAGTGTATAGTTCCTTAGAGTTGTAAAAAACTCAAGCTTCTAAGTCAAAGGAATCAACAAATACGGTCATTTTTTCCCAAATAAATCAAAACCTATGGGATACTTCCCGTTGACCTAGAATCATGAAATTTGGCAAGAAGCAAGGTAAAGGACAAAGTAAAGGAAAAACTCCGAAACTAGTAAATTTGTGGTTATACCTATCACATAAATAATGTTACGCCGAGGCTGTTAAACAATGAGTAATAATCGAACCTTCTCGAACGCTTTTGTCTTGCTGTGTTATTGTTGCTATTGTTTGTGGTTTCGCAGAATGGGGAGTGGCCATTGTGTCGAGGGACCGACCCTTTCCTGGAAGGATCGACATCGTTCTCGAACAATCGAAATGTGTGCGATATAAATAGGCCGGAGAGATGGCCGGACAGTCTCAGTCAGTTAGTGAGTGAGTCTCAGCGAGGCCCTGGAGGACTGACGTGGGAAGGGTCTCGCGTGAACAGTAGTTGCTCCCGAGTCAGTCTTGATTAAGCTATACGTGCGTTCATTTCGGTGACTTTAAGTGGTGCAACAGTGATGTGAATTAGTGTGTTGTGATTACGTGTGACCAAGTTCGTGTATTCATCGTTCTAGTGCTGAATAAAAGTGTTATTTTGGTTGGATCGATTCCCATTATTTTATCCCGAACCCTCAGCTCGTAACAATTTGGTGTCAGAAGTAGGATAAAATAATGCCGGTTCTGCCAAAGGATAACGTGGACGGTGTCAGGACGAGAGGTTAACGATAACAGGAATTGGATGAAAGGCGGTTTGGGGAGTCTCTGGTTCAAGAAGCTCGGCAGAGTCGTCAGTTGATGGAGATGGAATCAGCCGCCACCAAATCATTTGGAGCATCATCATCATCATCATCCGTGGGGCAAGCTCCTGTGACAGGCGATCTTGCTGCTATTATGGCCATGCTTTGTCGTCAACAAGAAGAGCAGCGACGTTGGCAGGAAGAACAGCGACGTCAGGAAGAAGAGCAGGCTCGGTTGCAGGAAGAACAGCGACGTCAGGATAAGGAAGAGCAGCGTCGTCAGCAAGAAGAGCAGGCTCGGTTGCAGGCAGAACAGTGACGTCAGGATAAGGAAGAGCAGCGTCGTCAGCAAGAAGAGCAGGCTTGGTTGCAGGAGGAAGAACGCCGTCAGCATAAAGAAGAGAAGCGTCGTCAGCAGGAAGAGCAGGCTCGGTTGCAGAAGGAACAGCGACGTGAACAGGTGGAGCAGACTCGGTTGCAAGAGGAACAGCGACGTCAGGATAAAGAAGAGCAGCGTCCTCAACAGGAAGATCAGCGACGTTGGCTATAAGAGCGTGCTCGACTGATGAGGGAATCGTTCGGTTCATCTGGAAAGGAATTCCAGGAAGTGAAAGAACAGATAGAAATCATGAGAGCCGTGTTTTGGAGGCTGGAATTGGGATCGCTGATGAGAAAGGGACTCTGGGTGTCCTGAAGTACTGGAGACGGCAATGTGGCTCCTCTAGTTGCTACATCTTCAGCGCGAGGTGCGCCTAAAATTGTTCGTGTTGATCGGCTGCTGCGATATGGGGCTAAGAATGCTCAGGACGAGCATGTTTTAGGAGGGGGCAGTGTTACGCCGAGGCTGTTAAACAATGAGTAATAATCGAACCTTCTCGAACGCTTTTGTCTTGCTGTGTTATTGTTGCTATTGTTTGTGGTTTCGCAGAATGGGGAGTGGCCATTGTGTCGAGGGACCGACCCTTTCAATCATATGCAGTGATCAGTGAGTTAGTCTCAGCGAGGCCCTGGAGGACTGACGTGGGAAGGGTCTCGCGTGAACAGTAGTTGCTCCCGAGTCAGTCTGGATTAAGCTATACGTGCGTTCATTTCGGTGACTTTAAGTGGTGCAACAGTGATGTGAATTAGTGTGTTGTGATTACGTGTGACCAACTTCGTGTATTCATCGTTCTAGTGCTGAATAAAAGTGTTATTTTGGTTAGACCGATTGCCATTATTTTATCCCGAACCCTCAGCTCGTAACAATAATATATTTTTACGGAACCCTCCCTCGGTGCGCGAGCCAGACTTGCACTTGTCCGGTTTTTATTTTTAAACAAGGGCCATTTTGGGGTTGAATGTAGCCATTTTGTGAAGTTGCCTTGGTGCGGATTTTCCTTGACGTTGGTACTGTCAAGTGATAAGGAACCTTGACAGTTCATGATTTATTTGCCCGTTTATATCTTACTTACCAGGTTCGGACTTCACCATACCCATTTTAATATCTCAAAATGCTTTGTCCTGACTGATGGATCAACGCACAGCCTAAACCGCTGATCGTAGAGACCTGAAACTTGGAGGATGTGTTCTTTGTATGACGTAGGCATCCGATAAAAAGGATTTTCCAAAATTCTACCCCTAAGGGGGTGAAAAAGGGGGGCAAAGTCTGTATGGAACAACGTGATTCCTTGGTCCAATCTAATTTTACTTAATAAATTTTGCATAACCCTTTTTTAACAGAATTGATGGGAGGCGTCTTTCGTATTTTATTGAAATTCATCCCCTAACGAGGATAAAAAGGGGTAGAAAGTTATGTTGGTGGTGATTTGCTTCGAAGTTGATACCAATACTCTTTAGTGCTTTTGATATAAATTACATTTTATTTTGACACATGTTTGAAAACTCAATCCGATTTTATTCAAAAAAGGTTGAACTCACTTTAAAACATAAGCAAATATTCGTTAAAACTGAAATGTCTTGAAAGTCACCGTACTATTATTAGTACCTCATTTTAAGGTTTTCTAAGCATAAAGAGGTTATGCACTTTTAGGACACGGCCTCATAGGGACGTAGAGTTCGAAATTTGAATTGGTAAGGATGTGTGTTTATTTATTTGTTTGTTTATTACTCAATCACGTCGTAACGGCTGAACCGATTTAAATGTAATTTAGTATGTACATAGATTATAACCTGGACTAACACATATGCTACTTTTTATCCATATTATACATCAGGTCCCATTGGATAAAAATGGGGTTGCAACAGCGAGTTTAGCTTTATTTCTAGGTTACTTACCTACATAGGTTACATTTAGTAGTGTAACGCGTACGAAGTCGCGGGCGTTCAGCTATAAAGCCCTATAAAGTCGTAGGTATTATACACAGGATCTCGTTTCACGTCACAGCACATCGCTGCATACGCAGGACTTACACAATGCACATTGTCTGTTCATCGCATTGAGAGAAGAATGGCCTCACACTGTAGATAAATTATGATACATAACCCATTGTGCCTGCAAAAATGCCAACACAGATGTGCACACTGAAAATCTACACGGGGTATTTGCTTACAGTATATTCATAGATGAATCATTGTTATCTCGTGTCTGGCACAAACATACAAGATACTGTGCTTAACCTACTCTATGTTTATGGACAGAGCCTTTTATAAGAACCGAGAAGCACTGAGGTGGAATCAGGAGTTTCATAAGGTATAAATTATAATAATAAGAAGTATAAAATATGAAGATTATTAAACGATCCCCTCGTTTAATAATCTTCTAAATTTATACTTGTTATTAAGCAGTGTCTTGCGTCACGGGCGCTATATTGAATCCCGAACGTAACGAAGGGTTCTAGAGTTAACTCACGAGCGGAGCGAGGGAGTTACTAGAATCCTGAGTGCAGAGAGGGATATAAGCACGCCCAAGATGCAGACAGCTTTATCCACGAGGAGAATACTCTACTTTTCACAGTTTCTGCGAGACAATAAAAACCGAATCTAGGTTGGTGCATTCTGTGCAGAGGTTAGTTCGATTTACGAATAAGTTCTTATTGTGTGGGTCTCTTTGGTTCAAATTTGAATACAGATGAGGTACCAAATTCAAATCACATTATGCCCCCCAGGGCATAATGAAATTCAGTACATTTACATGACATGTCGACATGTTGACATTGTCGAGTAGGTGGTGTGAAAAAAATTAAAATACTCTTACCCTTATTTATTAAGTATTGGGGGTAGTGTAATTGGAGTAATTGGTATATACTTAGTATTAGGGGTTAAAATAGCCAAGAACAAGCCTAGTTAAACCAGTTTTCACGGTACTTTAACGTTACATCTGTTTGGGAACTACAATACCACAGACAGACAGACAGAGAGACAGACACACAGACATAGGCGTCAAGCTTATAACACCCCTCTTAGTGCGTAGTGTTTAAAAAACCAGCATGAAGGATGCCTCTACCGACAGGGTCTACGGAATCCTTTCATGGATAAAATCAAAATATTTTTTTATATTTGGTATAGTTTAGTCTATCATATAAAGTATTTAAGTAGGTTTATTTATGTAGTACGTACCTATATTATGCTATTTTTATAAGTACTGTGCAAATTTTCATTTTTCTGCTTTTCTGTGCACTACCTACACATCTTTATCTACAATACACAAAGGTTATCTGGAAGAGAATGCTCTTTAGTATTACCTAAGTTCGCCTTTGTACTAGTTTTATAAGTGCAATAAAGTATTTTCAATTAATCAATCAATCAAAATATGAATAAACTTAGTAATCAATAATTACCGATTATGCTTCAGTACAAAGCCAGCCTTATCGATAAAAGCGATTTATTCATTGGATGGAAAGTAATGAGCGGTGGTGCACATTATCGAGCTCACCTGATATTATTTCACTAAAATTACATTACAATTGTCCCATCAGCAACATTTGCTTGTTAATTGCGAGAGAGCTCCATCATATTCAATTTGTACGAGTAATTCTTCGGTACAGTATTAAAGTGCGATATAGTATTTTCTTCACACGCACCCATGGAATAAACTGTTACATAGATTGGAGGCGCTAGAGATACAAGAGACAGGCAGAAAAATAGGATCACATAAGCGACTGTCCCCCAATCGCATGAGAAATAACTCAAGAACTTATATCGAGACATGCTTCATCACAAGTTCAAAACTGTGTATCATAGCCTACGGGTTGTTGCAGCCTTTGAGATTATTATGGTTAACAGTTCGTGCATGGAACGGATTGCGTGACAATCGAATGAACTAGGTAAGTTGCAATGTTTCCATTGCCTGCCTTACCACGAATTATATGAGTATCATTATTATGAAAACAGGAGATAAAATATTTAAAACTTGTAATGATGGCAAAATCTTAATGCAAAAACTTGTAATGATGGCAAAATCTTAATGCAAAATTGCATCAACTTCATCGAAGTTTTCAATTGTCTCGTGCCGCTTTCCATTAGAGAACTAGCTAGGCAAGTAGACTGCAAGATGTAGTTAGCTTTCGCAAGTTCTGCCGACTCGCTTTGCGGATAGAAAGCGCCGCGACCTCACTTTCACTACGCCA
The DNA here is from genome assembly GCA_963924445.1 of Philereme transversata. Taxonomy (NCBI): domain Eukaryota; kingdom Metazoa; phylum Arthropoda; class Insecta; order Lepidoptera; family Geometridae; genus Philereme; species Philereme transversata. The sequence goes on from OZ004344.1 coordinate 2,539,903, forward strand.
AGAGTGAATAACACTGTCATGCAACACGCCCGTGCTTACCTCATTATTGAATGAGCTCCAGGAAAACGATTCACCTGAAACTGATTTGAGGTGGATGAGGGTCAGTTTGTGGTCAAGTGACGAAGATGAAAAGAATGAATGAACTCAAGGATAGATAGCCTTCATGACGTAAAGCTAATTCAAGCCATTCAATTAAAGTAAAATAAACCAATCATAAAAACGAACTTGTAAGGAGATAACTTTTCTATATTAGGGTACTTTTGCTGGTATTGTGTTGATAAAATACCAGTGGTGTAACTATAGGGTGGCAGGGTGGCAAAATGCCATGGGCCCCTGGCCCAACGGGGCCCAAACCCTGACGGGGGCCCCGGCTCGAGAGGCTGTGAGCTATGAACTAGCCTACCATTTTTAACAAAGTTAAGTAATAATTATACCTATGCTTTTGAAAATTTTTAGAAGAGAAAATTCATTAGATATTTAACTAAAATGCACACAATAAGTAATTATGTGGGGTAACTACTTCACTGACTTATTAAAATTAAATTAAAAAACGATTTTTTAATTTAATTTGCTAGGGTGGGGCCCCAAATATCTAATAAATTAAATTTTCAAAAGCATATGTATAATTTTTATTTAATTTTGTTAAAAATGTTAGGCTACTTCTGAGCTCGCAATGAATTTGCCACGGGTCTCTAATGGTATTACGCCACTGTAAAATACAATAAGTTTATTATGTGTTTAAAAGAGAAGGATGATGTTTAACATTCTGAGAACGTCGTCATTCATCGAACTCATTGAGTCAATTTACTGTGTCAATTGATTTCCAATAATAGTTTACAATTAAGACGGACGAGGCATGCGGGGCCCGCTCAAGTTGTTTAATCAACAATCGACTGGAACTAACCCTGATAATATCACACGTTTACCAAATAAAATACCAAGAGACCGAAACCGACAACCACAGGAGGTAACAACAATACAAGGTAACAAGAAAATTTCTCGCAAACAAACACTTTTTAAAGGAAATTTACAGTTCTCGACGCCAGTCAAAATATACGGTATGTATCACAAAGGCAAATAAGCCCCATAACCAATACTGTTATTAACCGTGAAGGTAAGAGAGACGATAAATATTTACGACATATTTTTCTTTGGTACACAACACACATTTAATGTTTTATGCATTGGTGACTTCACCAGCAAAAAAGTCTATTGAATGTTGTAGCGGGCCAATGTTGAGTACTATAATTCTCTCCTTTGGTAGCTATTTGTTGATGTTTTCTTCTCTAGATTGCAATAATGATAAGACAAAAATTAAGGGTTTCGCTAAAGTAAAATACATGTAAATTTCCGAAGCAGGATGCACGGCACAGTGGAGCGAGACGGTTGCGCACTGTGGCACGGAACGTTCACATAGGACACCCCATGGAAAAGCGACCCTGATACCTGTTAATAAAGGCTTACAATACTCTTGAACGTTCTAAAGACTTGCGGCGTTTAGCGCCTGGTGATGTATAGAATTTCCCATCCACAGCTTTCCAGTAAGTTCCAGAAGCCTTGGAAACAAAAGCGATCTTGTAGCGTTATCGCAAGGTTGATTTTCCTGCAGTGTTTTGAATGTTCCAGAGTTGTTTCGAATGCGGTGGTTTAGTTCCATGAACCGCTTCCGCCGCTCCTTCCGTCTCGGGTTGCTGGCTGCAGACATTCCTGAGGCGGACACTGGAATGCTGGCCAGACTGGACGCTGATGCCTTGATAGCTTAATGTACTCTAGGCGACCTCAGGAATTCCTGACCAAGGTTGCTGTTGTTAAGATATCCTTTGATATACGGACTTTGGACGTGCAGTTTCTGTAAAGGTATCGACTTTAAGCTACCAAGAATATAAATAATACTAATAATAAATATTGCTGGACATTTCACACAGCGCTATCTAGCCCCAAACGAAGCAGAGCTTGTACTATGGGAACCAGATAACTGATAGAATACTTATACATATACTTTTTTTGTAAATACATAGGTACTTAAAATATATAGAGAAACAACCGTACCCGAAACAAATATCTGTAAAACATGCAAACATTTGTTCCGCGGCGGTAATCGAACCCGCTACCTCCTGCGTCTCAGCCGGCTATTCGCCCACTGCACCACGGAGGTCGTCAAATATGGTCTAAACATAGACATACGTAGTACATATAATAATAATAATATATAAACAAATAATTCATGTAATATGGACTGTTGCGTGGCTGACTACTCTATCTAACCTTCTCTAGAAAAAAATTGGGGAAAAAATGGTTGCGGAAGGTTTGTTACCTAATAACAAAAAAATGTGCAGATGATAGTCATTATTCTTCATTGAATACGTTTCCTCTCATCTCATTGTCTCCTTTAACAATATGACCTTTGTTTCATTCATTACTTATCAATGTCATTAATGTTATTGTCAATTTATCAGTAACACTATCAGTTTCTTGGAAGTTTAGACCACAACATCTAAACATGTTTTTGGCATCGAAGGAAAATAAAAAAAATAGAGGGAGAATAATATGTTGAAGAAAACCCTACTAGGCGCTGAGCTTCCTATCCATGAAAGTATAACTTTAAAAAGATCATGCCCATTAGTATGTAAGTATAATCCTATAAAATATAATATCATACACAGACAGAATCTTGAAGTGTCAAAACTCAGGAGACTCAAACAACGTGCTCATATTTGTCGATGCTTCAAAAAATACTTTAGCTATTTCATACTTCAAAACCACCTTTCTAGAGTTAATTTTGATCAAAGTAAGTTCATCAAAGGGTTTCAATTTACTTAATCTATTTGTGTAAACCGTGAGAATGGTTATGGGCCGCGGTCCCATGTCTTAGCCCATTCACGGAATAAGCCGGTCCCACGCACATTTGTGGTCCATATGGCCTAACGAATCATCACTGTGGGCTTTAATGATTCTTGTATCATGTTTCAAGCTTCCATTGAGCTTCGAGTTGTACACGAAACTGATTTTTTTTATTAAGACTGTATTTTCCAATTTACTTCATCCACAACCGACTTCCAAATGTTTGTGTAGGTTTTCACCCTAAATATTAGGTCTTTACCTATGAAATTGCCGTTTTGTATGGAATAAGTGAAAGTACTTATTTTTTTTTAATTTTTACGGTAAATTTTGGTACTTACAAGTTTTCGCGAAAATCTAAATTTCCCCATATCTTTTTATCGTGTTGACTCAGGACCTAGATTTTTATACACCTAATAGGGACTATAGACCTCAGTATCTGCTATAAATTTCAACTTGCCAGGTCCACCCGTTCATGAGAAAATCAGTGGTGACACACGGACAGACAGACGGACAAGAGAGTGATCTTACAAGGGTTCCTTTTTTACCTTTTGAGGTACGGAACCCTAATTAAATTAGGAACTAGACAATTTATTAATTTTATAGATTAAAATTTGTAAAGACATTCTACATGCTTATAATCAAAATTTGAGACAGTGCTCATATAGGTATCACAGAATACATAATTAATTAATTCATTCATTCTAGGTAGTAAGTAGCGGTGATAAAATATGGAATATACCTAGATAAAGTTTATCTATGAGTAGGTATAACAATTTAACCAAATGTTGGGGGAAGGAAACATCAACAATCGACTGATTTTGATATTTAAATCTTTCACACTGGACTAAAAAATTTTTTTGTTGCAACGTTTTCATTCAAGATTGCTTCATCACGCATAGTATCAGTTGCACCACATTTAGGTAGGTACATAATCTGCTCTGTTTATCAATGGCAGACATTCATGAGTTATGGGAACATTTTTTTGGGCGCGTAACGGTTTTTGTATTATTTTTTGTCGCCTTTGACCGTGTGAAGGGACCTCAATGGATGCAGCATGTGCATGGACCATCCATAATTTCAAGAGCTCTGCTTTGCTATTACAACCCAAGTTTAGTATGAAGAGTTTGGTTGTAAAGAGAGGTGTGGTAGGCCTTTCTTAACCGGTCATCCGTATAGTGTCTTCAATGAGCTGTTTCTTTGAGAACTGCCTCTTTCTCAAGAGATTGTTCAGTGTTTTCTCACGGAGTCTTTACTGAGAATTACGTAGGAGTTATTCCCACAATTCATAAAGCCTATTGAAGTTTCTAATAATTGCAAAACAACGAAGCACATTGCGGGTAGACCATTGTTTGATATCCGGTAGGATTTATAACTTATATAATAAATAATGCGTTAAAATAGTATTTTTAAAGATAATTGTTTTTTTATAAGATGAGGTAATGGTACAAGCATGGGGTGGCCCACCTGATGTAAAGCAGTTACCACTGCATATCACCCTGAGACATACAGGTAAGTCTTACATGCCTATAAAATCATCAACACCGAAACAAAGCTATACGAATATGACGTCAGAAATAGTGTACCAACGGCGGTAGTACTTCCCCGGATTGATTTGCCAGGCGTCCGGATAAAGCCGGACAGGCAGGCTTTTTGGTGGCGTGTCCGGCCAAATCAGACTGTGTCCGGCCTGTCAAGCTTATGTTAGCCTGTTTAAATTTCACGCACGATGGTCATCCACGGGTTTATTGTTGTTTCAAGATTTTATGGCAAATAATAAAAAAGTCTTGTTTTACATTAAAAAAATTTTCGTGTTCGACCAAACTGGCTAGGCTTTTCGGCTAACCTAACCTAACCTTTCGGCTTTTTGGTTTAAAACCTGGTAACCCTATCCCCGGACAAACTCTTTCATAAGGATTTTACTACTTCTAGGTATTGGTGTTTGAAATTACATCGATGACTTGTTTAATGGTCATACCTTTTACACTTTGGAATGTCAAACCGTAATTCAACTCATAACGGTATATCGACTTGTCTAAAGAGACACCAGCTTTTCTATTATGTTTCTCTATTGTCAGTAGACCGGTTGACCGAACTACTGATACTTTTCAGTGCCAACAGTCCGGTTGGTACACTGCACCTTACGACCTACTGCCAACCAGCACACTGGATAGCAGGACGCTAGGTTTTTTCTGTACCAACCGGACTAATGACACTGAAAAGAATCAGTAGTTCGGTCCGGACTTAACGTTTGACATTGTTGTTAGTGCCTATGTTATCCAGTTCTACGCCTGTCTCGTTTAGTTCCCAATTCGTCCAACCTAACAGATAAATACTTACTATAAACACAATAATTATTAATACTGCTATACAAATAATTTATCATATGGAGAAAAGTAAATCAGAACCAGGTATGATTAAAATGTTGTTGTACCATGACGTCACGTGCACGAACATCTATTAAAATTGAATTAGTTCAAAAACCCGGTTAATCGAACAACATTTTTGTGGTTAGTTTATGAAACATTCCGTGACCTACCTAAATCCGCCGCAACTAGTTAGTTACTTATTAAAAAGGAAAATCTATATATTAATATGTGATAACTTTTTGGGTACCCCTTTTTGTAAGCTTATTGCGCGCAGGGAGGAGTATGAGATTCGACATAGTTAAAGTTTATATGGAGAAGGAGGGGTGAATGCTAAAATTAAGCTAACGAGTGGTTCACCCCGAACTGAGTTCTCGCGAGTCTCCCATAAAAACAAAAAAAAATTTGTAGTTTTTGACTATCACAATAGTGCGATGAAATGCATAACCAAATACTTGACTTACAGTTTCATTAAAATTACAGGTAACGGGAGTTCATGGCCATTGGTTTTACTGGTTTGGGGTAGAAATGGCAGTTATTCTGGATTTCAGACTTTTCCCTTGATGTGTGTCACTAAAGCTACACGCATACCAAATTTCAGCACTGCGGGGTTACTGGTGTACACTGTGAATTTTGTCAAAGCTCAGTTTTTATTATTGTTACGAGCTGAGGGTTCGGGATAAAATAATGAGAATCAGTCTAACCAAAATAACGCTTTTATTCAACACTAAACGATGAATACACGAACTTAGTCACACAACACACTAATTCACATCACTGTTGCACCATTTACAGTCACCGAAATGTTCGCACGTATAGCAAAATCCAGACTGACTGTCCGGCCATCTCTCCGGCCTATTTATATCGCGCACAATTCACTACACTAGAACGATCTCGATCGTTCCAGGAAAGGGTCGGTGTTTCGACAGAATGACCACTCCCCATTCTGCGCAACTGCAGGTAAAAACACAGCATGCAGGTATATTCCATACCAAGTATTACGTATTCCGTAACACAGTAGGTAAGTCGAGAGCCATCGAGAAATTTCGACTATTTCTTATTGTGTAACAGCGTAACTTTATGGCTAATAACTTAAAAACTACAAAGTTTAAGCTAAAAATAAAAGCGGGGTCGAAATGTACTCACAAATACCTTTTACTAGACGTGCCACTTAACCAGATTTTTTTACCCCTCTTGAACCCAAATATCTCAACAACCCCCTCAAGTTTTAGCTCATTTAGTCACACAGAAATTGTGCCATCACTACCTACCTATATACCAAATTTCACAATGATCGGATAAACGCTTCGAAAGTTATCTTCGGACAAACAAACATACATACATACAACGCCGATTTGCCCAAGTTGATTTGGAGATCTCGCTTTGCTTATTCAATAAAAAAAAATTGTGAATTACGGTCGAAATTCGACAATTGTGCTCTGGAAACTATTAATAGAGAACATAAAGTGTTGGTGTAGCAAGATTGATAACCACCAAAAAGTATCACTTCCTATTTTAATGGTTTGTACCAACCGGACTATTGACACTAAAAAGTATCAGTAGTTCGTCCAACCGGACTTACAACCGAACTGTCTCTGACACTATACTAGAGACATTCGGGCGGCCTAAATACTTCCGACGCCAGAGTTGCCCTCTAGCACATACGGACTTACGTAACGAAAAAGCAAGAATTTAGCTGATGCAGTTTTCGGAGGAACTCGCATGACCTTACAGTGGTATGCGGCAGGCGCGGGCCGGGCGGCGCGGCCGGTCGCGTTCTCACGGGAACGCTCGGTGATTGCACTGCATTACGCTGCACTGGGTCGCAACTCGCGACCACATCCAACCATAATATGCGACGAGCTTTTTTGATATAAACAGCCGCAACATCTCGCCCAAATAATTGTAAGGTGTCACGATACTTAGTCGGATATAGGTCTCTTCACATTAGTCGAGCGAGACCTCTCGGCCATTCACGAAACTTGTCGAAGAGATTATATACCAAGAGATTATATACCTTTTCAAATGGTAAAAAGTGAAAAAAATAATAATAGTAGGATGAAGCCCATTGGAAAAGGAAGAGAATATAACAAAAATGAAAGGAAAAATAATTTACGGGCGATCTGAGGTCGGGATGTGGAAGGGGGTGAGTTTTTAAGGGTAAAACACGGTTTATCTTGATTTCCGGAAAAACTACAAGTCCTATGGAAAAAAGTTATATCGCAAAGTTGTAGGTAATAAAAAGATCTACAACTTTTGTATCATTTTGCATTTTTTCACACCTCAAAATCTATGTGAAAAATTCACAAAACACAGTTTTTTGGTTTTATTTTTATCTTTTACAAAAAAAAAAATTCTACGAAATTTGGCGATAACTTACCTTTTTATGTCCCAAACACATAGTAATTTTTTTAATCTTACATGTTTATTTTTTCACCTTATTTTGACTTAATACCGAAAAATCACCCTAATTTTCAATCGAAAATTCTCCCGTCAAAATATCAGATTTTTTAAAAAAGTTAGTGTCCTTTTTGTTCGTTTAAATCTCTACTTTCTGATGGTATAAAAAAATATACATTACTATGGTAAATGTTCTCAGAAAATGCAAAGAAATTAGGGTGCTTTTTCGATATTAAGTCAAATTATTTTTTTTTTTTAATAACCTATACTGTCCCACTGCTGGGCAAAGGTCTCCCCCATTTGCTTCCATTCTTTGCGTTCTCCAGAAATCTCCTGCCAGTCAGAATGGAACCCATCCAGATCGTCGCGCCAACGTTTTCGCGGTCTGCCTCGTTGCCGTCGTCCTGTAGGTTGCCAGTCGGTGGAGATCAGTCCACCTTTCAGGGTGCATTCGAGTGACATGACCCGCCCACTCCCATTTGAGTCTTGCAGCCATGTACCCCACGTCGATGATTCCGGTCATAGAGCGTAGAGTAGTGTTGCGGATTTTATCGGTCCGCTTAACACCTAAAATGCTACGCTCCATCGCTCGTTGGCATACCCCGAGTTTGAACTTTTGTGAGTCCGTCAATGACTAAGTCTGAGCACCGTAGGTTAGAATGGGTAAGATACACATGTCGATGAGTTTTCGCTTAAGTGACAGTGGAAGGTTGCCCTTCATTAGCTCTTTCATGGACCAGTAGCTCTTCCAAGCGTTATCGACACGACGGTCTACTTCTCGATCTTGTCTGTTCTTGAAAGAGACTATCTGGCCCAGATAAATATACTCATCGACATAGTGTATCTCTTGCCCATCTACCTTGACCCTATGTTTCTTGTTTGGTCATAACTTGGGTCTTTGACTGGTTCATCATCAGTCCAACCTCGAGGCTTGCCTTGCTCAGGTCTTGGAGCATTTGTTCTAATTGGGGGGCACTGGTGGCAAAGAGAACTATGTCGTCAGCGAACCTAAGGTTTGTAAGTTTTTGGTCGCCGATTTCAATGCCTGTATTTGTCCATGAGGCTGGCAATTGTCTAAAAACCTCTTCTAGAGTGCTCGTAAATAATTTGGGAGAGAGCGGGTCACCCTGTTTGACTCCCTTTTCTATTAAAAACTTTGCTCCTGATGTATTTAATTTAATGTTAGCGTAGCTATTGCTGTAAATGCTTTTAATTATGTCTATATAGGTTTTTTCAACATTTTGTTTCTCTAAAGCCAAGAAAATTGCTGAGTGGTTGATGCTATCGAAAGCTTTTGTGTAATCCACAAAAGCCAGATATAGTGGATTGTGGAATTCATTAAATTTTTCTATAACCTGATTAAGCGTATGGAGATGGTCTGTGGTGGAAAAATGAGGTCGGAATCCAGCTTGTTCCGGTGGTTGGTGCTGGTCCAGTGTACCTTCTATGCGCTTCTGAATAACTTTGATAAAGGCTTTGTAGAGATGTGACACTAAACTGATAGGACGGTAATTATTCATGTTACTTTTGTCTCCTTTCTTGTGAAGAAGAATTATGTTTGAGTGGCACATCTCCACTGGTAGCTGACCTGTATCTAGAATGGTGTTGAAGAGATTTGTGATATGGGGTAGTAATACAGTGGCTCCAGTTTTTAAAACCTCGGTCGTGACACCGTCCTCTCCAGGGCTCTTATATAATGCATGGCTTTTAAGACATCATGGACTTCGCGTCCTGTTATGAATGGTACAGCATCTGATCGAGCATAATCTATAGTTGTTGTCATCTTTGAAGAATCGGAGTAAAGATTTTTGTAGAATTCTGTGCATATTTCCAATATTTTGCCTCTATTATTATATTTATTTCCGGAACTATCTTGTAAGCAATTAATCCATGTTTTACCCTTAGAGATACCCTGTTTTGCTATTCTGAGCGATCTATTATTCTCTAGTGCTATTTTTACTCTGTAGGTATTAAAGTTTCTTGCATCGTTTCTGATGCTGCGCTTAACCTCTTTGTCTATATTTCTATAGTCTTGTGACCCAATGTCGGTCTCGAGTCTTTTTTCTAATAAATTCTGGGTTTTGTTTGATAGTTTAAATTTACTTTTCTTCATCGGTTTAATTTTCTTGCTTGTTGTGTGAACTGCATTAACTATGTTTTTATATTGGGCTTCTGAATTATCCGATTCATCTATTTTGAGTTGACTAAAATAATTTGAGAGTTCTAATTTAAACTTTTCCGAATTATGAATAAGGTGCTGTTTACTATGTTTTATTAATCTTTTTGTAAATAATTTAGTTCTGTGTATTTTAAATTCAAATTTTAATTTTGCTCTTATTGGTCTGTGATCCGAAGCATAATTAATTTTATTAATGGCGCAAACATCTTTAACTATCTGTTTGTTGGAAGCTAGTATAAAATCGATTTCGTTTTGCGAATTTCCGTCAGGTGACACCCATGTCCATCGTCGTTGGGGTTCTTTGTCAAAGAAGCTGTTAGAAATTACCATGTTTTGACCAAATGCAAATTGAATTAGGCGTGCACCGCGTTCGTTACGTTTTCCCAAACCGAATTTACCTAGAGTGCCAGGTGAGGTTGACTTGGAACCCGAGAGATGTTGGTTGGGCCCCCTTACGCCCCTAGTCAAAATAAGGTGCAAAATAAATATTTTAAATCAAAAAAATTAAGCGTGTTTGGGACATCAAAAGTTAAGTTTTCACCAAATTACGTGAAAAAATTATTTTTTTGTCAGATAAAAAAAAACCAAAAACTTGGTTATTTTGTTATATTCTCTTCCTTTTCCAATGGATTTCATCCGACTATTATTTTTTTTGGTTTCAAAAATTTTCGACCCTGGTCTATTATAGCACTCTACGCACAAAACCCTCAATCAATTAGGTAGGTACCTAAGAAAAATTGTACTGATAGCTGTGCGAAAGGAAGGGAAGAAGCAGGTTAGCTAGTTTTATTAAAATTAGCTGGCGTTCGCGGCTTCGCACGCGTAGTTTGTCAATACGTCATTACCCTCCTTAAATCATCATCATCATCATCATCATCAACCTATAGCAGTCCACTGCTGGACGTAGGTCTCTCCCAGGGTGCGCCATTGAGCCCGATCCTCAGCTCTTCTCATCCAATCCTTGCCAGCCACAGCGCGCAAATCGTCACTCCATCTAGCCGGAGGGCGTCCTACACTTCGCTTGCCTAGACGTGGTCTCCACTCCAGAACTCGTTTACCCCAACGGTTATCGGTTCTGAGGCAGATATGACCGGCCCACTGCCACTTCAGCTTGCTGACCCTCTGAGCTATGTCGATCACCTTGGTTCTCTGTCGGATAACCTCGTTTCTGATTCTATCCTTCAGAGAAATTCCGAGCATAGCCCTTTCCATAGCTCGCTGAGCGACTTTCAGTTTGTGGACCAGTCCCACCGTAAGTGTCCACGTTTCGGCTGCGTAAGTCATCACAGGTAGGACGCACTGGTTAAATACTTTTGTTTTTAGGCATTGTGGGATGGGTGACGAGAAGACCTGACGAAGTTTCCCAAACGCTGCCCAGCCCAGCTGAATTCGCCGGTTTACTTCTTTCTCGAGGTTGTATCTACCCAATCGCAGAGTCTGCCCAAGATAGACATACTCATTCACAACCTCGAGAAGAGTTCCAGCGACTGCAATCGGCTCTGGGGTAACACGATCATTGATCATGATTTTAGTTTTGTCTAAGTTCATTCCCAGGCCGATGCATCTAGATGCAGCAGCTAGGCTATTCAGCATTTATTGCAGCTCCTGCACCGACTCTGCCATTATGACGATATCGTCGGCAAATCGTAAGTGCGAGATGCATTCCCCGTTGATGTTGATGCCCTGTCCATTCCAACTCAGCGTCTTGAACATATCTTCCAGTGCGTTTGTAAACAATTTGGGGGATATAACATCCCCTTGTCTTACTCCGCGGCGCAACTGGATTGGTTCTGACTCCTGGTTCTGGATATGAACTGACATGGTGGTCTCGTTGTATAGACATCTCAGCACTTCGATATATCGCCAATCGACCTGGCATCGTTGCAGGGACTGCAGAACAGCCCAGGTTTCGACGGAGTCAAAAGCTTTCTCATAGTCCACAAACGCGAGGCACAGGGGTTGATTATATTCCGCTGACTTCTGTATAATCTGCCGCACTGTGTGAATGTGGTCTATGGTGCCATATCCTCTTCGAAAGCCGGCCTGCTCCGGTGTTTGAAATTCGTCAAGCCTTCGCGTAAGACGGTTCGTGATGACCCTAGAAAAAAGTTTATAGACATGGCTCAGGAGTGAGATCGGCCTATAGTTTTTCAATAAAGATTTGTTTCCTTTCTTGAAAAACAACACCACAATACTCCTGTTCCATGCCCTCGGAGTTCTCCCATGGTCTAAGACGGAATTGAAGACACGTTGAATCTCCTTCAGAACAGGGGTGCTCCCTGCCTTTAGAAGCTCTGACGTGATACCGTCTTCACCTGGGGCTTTTCCGTTTTTTAACTGTTTCAGAGCCATCTCGATCTCGTCCTGGCTGATTTCTGGCAGATCATCCGTATAGTGGCGAGTTAGAGTGGCTCTAGCATCCTCGTTGCTGGGTTCGGGACGTGGGGCCTGCGAGGCGTACAATTGGCCGTAAAAGTCTTCGATCTCCGCCAAGATCTCCGGCCTGGAGACGACGGTTTCTCCACTCGATTTAGTGAGCTGTGTCAGATGGCTCCTACCAAGTCGCTGCATAAATACCTTTGAACCCCGATTTTGCTCAATCGCTTGTTCAATACAAAGAGTATTGGAGCGACGAAGGTCATAGCGTATGCGCTTCACGATGGTTTTATTGAGAGCCCGAAGTTCTGACATCGTCGAGGGGCTTACTGGTGTCTCTCGTCGTTTCTCCATTAGTCGATGGGTCTCTTCGGAATACTTGGACTTTCTTCCCGTACGTCTTTGCTGGCAAAATTTTGTACCCTCTTCCCTGAGAATGTCCACAACATTTTCGAGGTCCCGGTCGACATCATCAGTAGGTTCCAAGGTAGAGAATCGATTTTCAAGTTCAAGTTGAAACTTTTCGGACCCCACCACGGTTTGGAGCAGGTTCTCCTTAAATTCAGTCGACTAAAAAGTAGCTTAGATCCCACTCCTGGTCATAATCTATCTGTACACTAAATTCCATCGAAATCGGACCAGTCGTTCTAAAAGAGTCATCTAAAAGAAACTACCTACTCACTGAAAATCTAAAACGTAATATGCAATTCGGTTTTAGTTAGGTACATAATATAATCCTAGTAGGTAGGATAACATTTCTGTATTATTGTCGGCATACTGAACTTTTCAATTGACTCTAATGAAAATGTGTCTTGTAGTACCAGCTCCATAATAATAACGCTCTTTGCTTCATAAATTCGCAATACGACTTTTCCCGAGCGCGCTGGGACTCGTTTCCAATCAACAATGGAATGCAGCCAAGTTTTGGTCTGACTGTACCTCGCCGGGAAGAGCAAGTTTTTATGCTGATCGTACTTACTGCGTTAACTCAATTGGAAACAGGGACCTTGGATTACCTTAACAGTTATTTAAGGAGAATTTTTATGTGGCTGTTCACCTCTAATCGTGGACACGATGTCTTCAGCATCTTGAATCATTGCATTTTTAAGTGAAGCTCCTGAGATCCTGGTCTAAAAAGGAAGCACTGTACGGGAGGCGACGTGTCAGTTTAAATGAAGTTAATATGCATGTGAAGAATGAATCGGAACTAGGGCATGCAGTATCGATACCAGCTCAGTCCCGGGAATTTATAAACCGATACTGGCACGCAACTGGGAATTCCCGGGACTTTCGATACTAATATAACTAGTGGTTCGCCCCGAACTGAGATCTCACGAGTCTACCATAAAAACAAAAAAAAAATTCGTAATCTTTGACTATCAAAACAGTGCCACGAAATAAAAACCAACTAACTTGACCTACAGTTTCATTCAAATTACAGGTAACGGGAGTTCATGTTAATTGGTTACTCTGTTTTGGGGTACAAATTGCAGTTATTCTAGATGTCAGACTTTTGCCTATATTTGTTATATACGAGTATAAGCTACACGCATACCAAATTACAGCACTGTGGAGTCACTGGTGTACCCTGTGAATTTTGTCAAAGTTTAGTTTTTATCATGGCTAATAACTCAAAAACTACAAAAACTTTACTAAAAGTAATAACAGGGTCGAAATGTACTAATAAAGACCTTTCATTTGACGTCTCACTTGACCTAATAGTTTCATTTCCATTTTTTTTATCCCTGTTGAACCCAAAAACAACTCCCCAAAATTTTTAGTTCATTGAGTCACACCAAAATTGTGCCATCATTACCTGCCTATATACCAAATTTCACGATGATCGGATAAACGCTTCGAAAGTTATCCTCGAACAAACAAACATACATACATACATACATACATACAACGCCGATTTGCCCAAGTTGATTTGGAGATCTCGCTTCGCTCGATCAATAAAGTTGGGTAAAAAGCCTAATAAAGTTCAGGAAATGAGAAAAACAGTTCCGATTTTCATGTTTTGGCCTTGATTGCTGCCTTAATTGACTACCATATTATAAGAGCAGTTTTAGCCACTTAGTTTCTTAGTGAACACTGTTTAGTGCGTGTTTAAAAAAAATCTAAACGAAAATTGGTAAGGAATTTTTTAAACACGCGTTCAACGGTTGTTTAACTTTTTTGTGGTAACAAGGTTATGGTTTTGAGCTGCCTAACACATCAGTAAATAATATTAGTTGGTTTGGTTTTACAAGTTGCTAATTTTGAATCCCAGAATTCCCGGGCGCATGCCAATCGGAACCCTCTGTGCAAGAGACCTACTCGCACTTGACCGGCCTTGCTTAAATTTGCCGCGCTTTTTTAGTCTCTGACTTTACTAGTCAGACTCTAGTAACTCTCAGAAAATAAGTGATTTTTCTGCGTCTCGCAATTTCTTAAACATTTCCTAATCTTCTTTATAGTAGAGTCGCAACTTCGCAAGTGCATCACAGGACAAAATCTCTTTAAATTGCGAAAATTAATTGTCCAATAAAAATTATGTTTTATATCCTAAGGTTTTATTTCATCTGGCGCGGCGTTCAAAATCCCATAAAAATGCAGCTGTCCTAACATTCCGATAGTAATGGTATACTACCTACCTACCTAGATTACCTAGGTAGACGTCAGTTCTTAAAAAATCTGAATTCTTGAATTAGAATTTTAAACTAAATACTTAGACACCGATAATTATGTAGTCTCCTAGACTTAGGACGACTTGAGTAACCATGCCTAATCGTCATCATTCTCAGCCCGTGTCGACCCACTGCTGGGCATAGGCCTCTACTTGTTTCTGCCATTCTTCCTGATCCTGTGCCAGTCTGAACCACGTATGACGCACGGTCTTATGGATGTCGTCGACCCATCTCGCTGGTGGACGACCCCTATTTCGATGGCCAGTTCTCGGCCTCCACTCTGTTAGTGCCTTAGTCCACCTGTCGTCACTACGTCTGGACAAGTGTCCTGCCCTAATCGTATTTAAACTCAAACATTGGTGGCGATTCTGTTGTTTACGCTAACTAAAATTGTGTAAAATACGAACGGTCTTATTTTGCTCACATTAAAGATCAAATTAGAGTGAAATATAAAGTGATATTTCTAAATTTAAGTATTTTTAAATAAGAAGGCGTGTTAGTGGGCTAGTTTTAGTCTACACCAATTTGATTGATCACTAAAACTAGCCCGCAAACATGCCATCTTAGCAAAATTAACTTAATTTTAGAAATGTCACTTTAAATTTCATTCTAATTTCTAACAAAATAAGACCGTTCGTATTTTACACAATTTTAGTTAAGGTCAGGTGGGGGAAGGGGAACTATGGGGTAAGAGAAACAGTATCATGTAAATCAAATAATAAAGGCAGTAGGTCTATAACTACTTGGTCGCTAAAACAGCAACGTAAATTTAGTTTCAAAGAAAAAACACAGATGTCCCTATTCCATAGCAACATACGAATTCGACACAAACAAAAAATCAGTTGGATAATGGCGCCAACGTGAGCTCGGCCCAAATTTTGCTGATGATAGTTAAGGTGTCTGCAAATTGTCTACAAGGTGTATAAATGTCTGTAAGTATTCATCTATGTCTTTATTAATAGTTTTGATGTACAAACATGTGAAAACTCTTCAATAAATATGAAAATACGATGTGTTTAGAAGCATAACCTAAAAAATCACAAGTGGGGCAAGGGGAACTACTTAGACCGGGGTAAGGGGAACATATATGTTCCTCTTTCCCGATATCAGGGGTAATAAACATTTGAACACCTGGTACTTGCTTCGATTGATTTCGACCGGGGTTTTTTTGCGGGAATGTTGAAAAACATGTCGGCATTGTTTTATTTTCATAAATGAGTTACTAATCTGTGAAAAAGATTGTAATTCATCATGTATTATAAGTATTGTTATATGAAAAGGTGTATTTAAACGTGTTTTCCTATTATTGCCTACCTCATAGATGC
Organism: Philereme transversata; assembly: GCA_963924445.1. Classification (NCBI taxonomy): domain Eukaryota; kingdom Metazoa; phylum Arthropoda; class Insecta; order Lepidoptera; family Geometridae; genus Philereme; species Philereme transversata. The sequence continues at coordinate 2,556,056 of OZ004344.1, forward strand.
TTCCTGTAAAGTCACCACTACTATTGATATGTTTTGTTAAGAATTTAAGATATTTTGTTTCGTTATATATGTTGTTAGAGAAACTTTTGTCAATATTGTGCGAGAAAACTAATATCTACTGTAATATTATTTTTTACAGAAACTTACAAAATGCCTAGAAATTATATAAGAAAGACCGACATTGCATCTTACCCCAAAGAAAAATTATTAGAGGCCGTGAAAGCTGTCAAAAATGGCTCTATGTGCGGGTATGAGGCCTCTAAACATTACAAAATACCCAGATCAACCATAATAAACAGAGTACTTAAGTGTATTTTGACACATGTTAACTTGTATTGACGTGCTCTTTTTAATATATCTACATATTTATTTATTGTACTTGGCAAGTATTAATGATTTTTTTTTGTTTTTAGGTATATGATCGCAAAGGTCTCAAATCCAGTACGTTAGGGAGAGCCACCGTCTTATCGCGAGCAGTTGAAGAAGACTTCGTTAAAAACTTACGAGTCATGGAGAAGTTCGGTTTTGGACTTACACGAAAAGAACTATTAGAAACAGTTGGTCAATACGTAGCTGCCAATGGCATACAAAATCCATTTAAAAGTGGGGTACCTGGTGAGGATTGGTTTTTGTCTTTTAAGAAGAGACAACTTGTCTATTAAAAAGCCACAATCGGTAGAATATGCTCGCAAACAAGCATGTAGTCCAAATGTAATATACCCATACTTCAATTTACTTGAAGAAACAATTAATGACTTGGATTTAGGGGACAAGCAATCACATATTTGGAACGTAGACGAAACTAGCTTTTCTAAAGACCCTTCAAAATCGAAAGTGGTTGGTTGCAAAGGGTTTACCTCAACACGAACTATTGCATCCCCTGGCAAGGATAACACCACTGTCTTACTGAGATGTAACGCCCTAGGAGAAAAAACTCCACCAATGATTATATATAAAGGCAAAAACGTATGGGACGAGTGGACTACCGACGAAGGCTACCCTGGGACGGCATATGCGGCAACCAGCAATGGTTGGATGGAGACTGCCGTATTAGAGGCCTTTTTTAAAAAAGTTTTCTTAAAAACCGTAGGTGAGAAACGCCCTATTCTTCTGATCTATGACGGCCACGCAACGCATGTAGGTATTAATATTATCAAGATGGCTAGAGAAGCTAATATCACATTATGAAAAAACCTCCGCACACCAGCCATCTCTTACAGCCTTTAGATTTGGCTGTTAACAAATCGTTCAAAGACCGCTGGGATGCTGCTCTCATTAAATGGCAAAGATTAAATATAGGAAAACAAATTCCAAAAAAGAATTTGCTAAAATACTCGGACAAATTTGGACTTCTTTAGATCCAGCGATATGTGCAGCAGGCTTCAAGAAAGCAGGAATTTATCCATTGAATAAATATGCTGTGCCAGAAGATAAATTTAATGAAGTTCTTTTACGACAATGGAAACTTAAAGATTTTACAAAAGATTCAACTATCCATCGGAACGAAAATTCGGACACAACCATCAGGAATCCGGACTCGCTGCTCACGATTTCTTTGAAAGCTATAAATAATATGGACTTGACATTAAGTACTTGTTCTAGTATGCTTAATGTGTCGAAAAATTTAAAAACTCATTATGACAGCTTACCAAAACAACTCGAAGTAAAACCTGCAAAGTCGAACATTGATAAAGTGACGAAACAAATAAACAAGATTCAAATACTAGAAAACCGGGTTGTCACATTTGAAGACTTGCTATTAATGAAAATTAAAGCTGGAACCAGCACCAAAACAAAAAGAAAACGAATGGCAACTGGTGCGGAAGTCATAACGCGTGACGATGTTTTAAAAACTCTGGAAATACAGAAATCTGAAAAAGACAAAAAGACCACGAAAACTAAAGAAATTAAGAAATTCAAACAAGACGACGAAATAATCAATGAAACTGAGATAATTGAAAACCAACCAGGGAAATTTGTTAAGCAAAAAAAAGGAAAAAATAAGGTGAATTTTAAAGCAGTTTTAAAAAACCAACAAGACGACAGAATAGTAAAACAAACAGAGGCTTTTAAAGATACAGGAGAACATTTTGAAGAAAAGTCAAAAAAAGTGAAAAAAGAAAGTAAAACTCGAAAAAATAGAAAAAAAGTCAATATTCTACATCATCTAGTGAACTAGAAACAGAATTAAAATTAGACGACGATAGTGACGACAATGATTTCTGGGAACATTTATTGACTGATAGTAATTACTCTCTTTCATTAAATTCTCCCAGTAATGACTATGAAGATTATGGTGATACGATAAATACAGCACTCAAAGCTAACAAGGAAAATATTGATATTTATGGGCCATTTTGTGAGAATGATTGGCTTTTGGTAAAATTTTGCTCCAAAAAGTCTATTAAACATTATGTTGGCGTGGTGTTAAGTGTAAATGATGCCAACTCCCCAGTAGTAAAATATTGTAGAAAAAAATCGAAAGCAGAAGGTGAAACCGTATTCACTTTTCCTCTTATAGATGATATTTCGGAAGTGAAACACACTGAGGACGTCGTTACCAAATTGCCTAAGCCTACTATTGGCCGAAGAGGACAAATTATTTTCAAAATGCTGCTTAATTCTTTTAATGTTCAATAAATTGAGCACAATAAAATAATATAAAACATGTTTGTTTTTAGTTGACTACCCCTGTCTCCACGCCATATGTTCCCTTTACCCCGAATTTCGATTTTGATTAATATCTTCTATTTAGAACCTTATGACATTGCATTAGAGTTATCATTTGATTAATGAAAACTGAAAGCATAAAACCTTGCATGTGTACGTAGCATTGGTATTGATATTCACACATTTATGGAGGCAGTTCCTCTTACCCCCAAAACCGGGAAAGGGGAACAACAGGACCAGCCTCAGGATTTAGCATTTTTTTATCAAAAGTATGATAGGTATCATTAAAAGACGTTCTATTTCAGAAAGCCAACAGATTAACAAGTTAAATATTCATATAAACTATTACAATCCTATCAAATATTGTGAATAAACGTAAATAATATGACATGAAAAATAAAGTATGTTTCCCTTCCCCCACCTGACCCTAACGTAAACAACAGAATTGCCACCATTGTTATGCAAGCTAAGCTAAGTAGCACGTAAACGAAAAACGAAAAATCAATTCGCAAGAATTTATACCGTCACATAGTTTTTAAATCTTCGTGACTATTCATTATAGTACATACATACTGGTGTAGACCTACTACTTATTGCACTATCTCACTAAAGTGATTCCAAGGGATTCAATGATCCCGCGTTATCAGCTCAGTATCGTCTTCCCCTATCTGTCATTAGCTCGTTTTCTTCACATTATCTATTGGGTCATATCATTACTCGTACGGGTTCGTTTATTTTTAGCCAACTGCTCATTCATCATCATTATAACACCCATGGAACGTCTTCTGCTGAACAAAGGCCTCAACTAGATTTTCAGAGCGACCGATTTGCCTAGTGAAGAAGTTCTGCCGCATCGTAAAGGGGTGCCTAAAGCCTACGCTCATATAGATGCTGTTCTCCCAGCAGCAGCAGCAGCAGCAGCAGCAGCAGCAGCTAGCAGGTATGAGTGTCTCAAAAAATAGTGTCAAGCGAAAGTCCAGAGATAGAACACCCCTTGGAGTATCACCTCCATGTATGTTCCGCGATTTTTTATAGTTTTCGAGTTATTAATTTTTTTTCGAATTTTTGAAAATTTTCGACTTGAACAACTTAAAAATTGTTAAAAAAAAAGTAGAAAACTTTCTTGAGATTTTTTTTTGCAACTGAATTTTTATGAGTTGTTCTTTTATGCATAAAATAATCAGCTACGTGACTTTGATCAAAACTATGAAAATTTTGGTGTAAAGTCAAAAAATTACATTCTGTGGATTATGACTTAAATATAAATAAATAAATATTGCCGGACATTTCACACAGCGCTATCTAGCCCCAAATTAAGCAGAGCTTGTACTATGGGAACCAGATAACTGATATAATACTTATATACTTTTTTTTTTGTAAATACATACTTATAATATATAGAGAAACAACCAGACCCGGAACAAATATCTGTAAATCATGCAAACATTTTGTTCCGCGGTGTGAATCGAACCCGCTACCTCCTGCGTCTCAGCCGGCTATTCGCCCACTGCACCACGGAGGTCGTCTCCTATTATGACTTAAATTTTCAACTTTAAGTTAAAAATTTTAACTAATAATTAATAACTCGAATACTATAAAAATTGCGGGGGGGGGGGGATTCGGGTACCCCAAGGGGTGTTCTATCTCTGGACTTTCGCTTGACACTATTTTTTGGGACACCCGTAAGGTACCTATATGTCTAGCAACTGACGTCCGACACGAAGTAGCACAGAGTTCCCCAAACAGTAAACAGACAGAATACAGAAATAATTATGGACATGTTTATAACTTGTGAATATGCGGTCGATTATTAAATAGTCAAACAAACTTACCCCGGTAAGTGATGTTCGACTGGAATTATGCCAAGTGTTGTCCGGTCCGAAGATGATGAGCCTGGATTTACTCTGTAGTACGATTTATTGTTCTCAATATCACTTACAGCCGTTTAAAAACCAGCAAACAAAACGGAACGTATAGTCCCAGTGCTGCTAGTTGCCACTCTCTGGAACTAAACCTCATTAAGTTTACAGAATTAATAAGCTTTTTTGATTTTACTTTAAGGGTACATCTAAGTATTAGATTAAGGGTTGGGTGGGACTCATCATCTCCGGACCGGACAACACTTGGCATAATTCCAGTCGAACATCACTTACCGGGGTAAGTTTGTTTGACTATTTAATTATGCTCATGTTGTCCGGTCCGAAGATGATGAGCCTGGATTTACTCTGTAGATGTTAAAAGTCTCATGTAAAATCAAGAAACTTTATTCTCCTTTAAATTGTTTACATAATACAACAAAAAATACAAATTTAACATGCAACTCTAATTGGTTGATTTAACAATAGTCAACATTAAGTATCATGTAGAAACTCTCTATAGAACTCTCTTCTTTATAATTAACTAAATTATCACACTTATTTGACCCTTATCAATCAATCTTATTTATTAAGTACTGCACTAGCAAAGTGCACATTATTTATGATAGGTCGGTTGTAAAACCTTGCAAAAGAGGAAGACTCACCAGTCCAACCAGCCGTTCTTCGGATATTATCAATATTTACACCTCTTGCATAAGCTGCAGAGGTAGCAGCATGTCGTGTACTATGTGCTGAAAATACTTTAATGTCTATACCGCTATCTTCCATGATTTTCTTGATCCAACGGCTGATAGTACTGGTTGAGACACTTTTGTGAGGTTTCCTTAAGGATACAAATAAGTTATTAGTAGACCTAATATTTTTGGTTATTTCCATATAGTTAATCACAGCTTTAGCTGGGCAAATGCCAATTCTTTCTTTAAAAAATGGTAGAGTTAGGTAAGGTTGGCACCTATTAGGTGCTGAAGTTATAATCAACTTATTTATTTTAATACTAACACAGGTATCTTTAATTTCTATATTGTTAATTTCAATTAAGGAAAGTGTTTGTGCTCTTTGGCCTGTAGCCAATGCCAGTAGCATTACAGTCTTTTTAGTATTTATTTCTAAACTATTCTTGTCACTATAATTATTTTCTATAAAATTTAAAACAATAGATACATCCCAAGTATTATTATATTTCGGCGCCGTGGGTCTTAATCTAAAGAATCCTTTAAATAATCTTTTTATCTTATCATTATTTCCCAAATCAGGAATGATTAGGGACAACGCTGAACGTAATGAATTTAAACTACCATATGATAGACCCTCATGAAACTTACTTGTTAAATACATAACTATTTCAGAGATGCTGGGATTCGTTATTATTAACCCCTTAGAATAACAATGTTTGGCCCAACTAACTATGCTTGGCAAATATTGTTTAAGAGTATTACTTGAAATTGATGATAACATTATTTCTGTTGCTTCATCATTAATTCCGGAACTTAGAAAGGCTTGCCTGATAATATTCCTGCCATTAATGACAGGTTTCGGTGAAGAGGATGTAATAGTCTGGAATTGTAAAAGGTTAACAAATCTTTATTGGGTTCAAATATCATAGGATTGGAAATTAAGAGCTTTTTTTAAAAATTGGAAACCATGGTTGTGTTGTCCAGAAAGGAACAATCACTATTCCTTCTGATCTTTCTGAAATAATTTTTTCCAGGGTTTTTAGAATCATTGAAAAAGGAGGAAAAGCATAAAAGAAAAAAGTTGACTAATTTATAGTAAAAGCGTCAACTGCCCAGGCGAAAGGGTCTGGATGCCACGATACATATGACTGACATTTAGAATTTGTTCTAGAAACAAAGAGATCTATTGAAGGTTGACCAAAAACGGAAACAATCTTTTCAAAATAACTATTTCCTAATTCCCATTCTGTGTGACCTAACTCTTTTCTAGATTCAAAATCTGCTATTACATTTTCTTTGGTATTAATATATGTAGCAAAGATCCAAATATTCCTAGTTTCGCACCATTGCCATATCTTTTTGGCCATATTATGTAGATGAGGATATTGAACCCCACCTAATCTATTTATGTATGAAATAGCTGTAGTATTATCTATGTGCAGCAATATGTTACAGTCTTTCAGATCTTTAGCAAAACATTTTAAGCCAAAATATGCTGCCAACAACTCTAATGAATTTATATGAAGTTTAACTTCATCTTCTGTCCACAGACCATTAGCTGTTTCGGCCCCACATGACACCCCCCAGCCTTTTGACGAGGCATCTGTAAAAATTTCTATTTTGTAATTGTTTTTCCTAATGGGGCAACCGTATGTCTTGATATTATTGGCCCACCATTGCAGATCTCCTTTGCATTGGTTATTTATTGAAGTATGACCATCATAATTATCGTTATTATGTTTTAATGCCAAGTATTTTGTTCTTTCAAGATTTTTTGTATAAAGAATCCCATACTTAATAGCAGGACAAACTGATACTAATGTTCCCACTGTCTGAGCCAATATCCTTATTTGAACCTTCTCCTTGTATAATAATTCCTTAACTAATTTGTAACATTTTAACCTCTTTTCTTCAGAAATGTTGATGGTCATATTAGCAGAATTAAAAATAAAACCTAAAAATGTACATGTTTTTGATGGTATCAGGTTGCATTTATCCTTATTAATTACAAACCCTAACTTGGACAGCAATTCAATTGTGGCATTCATATTTTGTTTACAACCAGACAAAGAACTATCTATGCAAAGAAAATCATCCAGGTACAACACTGATACAAAACCCTGTTTTCTCAAGTGAGCAACCACAGGTTTCATGATTTTTGTAAATGTCAAAGGTGCTGTGCATAATCCAAAAGCAAGGACTCTAAATTGATAATATTTTCCTTCAAAATAGAATTTTAAGAATCTTTTACTGTCTTTATGTATATTTATCATATAATATGCATCTCTGAGATCTAAAGATACTAAGAAATCATTCTGTTGTATAAGCCTGCATGCTGTCCTATAATCTTCTAATTTGAAATGCTCTGTGTCAATGAATTTATTTAATTTTTTCAAATTCAATATGAACCTGAAAGTACCATTAGGTTTCTTCACCAAAAAAATAGGTGAACAAAACTGATTATTTTCAGTTTGACATAATTCAATAGCCTGCTTATTTAACAAATTATTAATCTCCAATCTAATTTGGCAGAGTTCTGAATCAGTAAAGTTATTATTAATTGGGATTGATGATTGGTACGGTACCCTGTGTATAGGTATTTTATACCCTTTCACCCATTCAAGAATGGTATCATCCTTTGTGATAAGCTCCCAATTATCATAAAAAAACTTTAATCTGCCTACCTCACTTATCTCCTTGCATTGCGATATGGTAGCCGCTCCTGTTGTCTCTCGTTCTTTTTCTGCCCTCGCCCGCTGTGTGTTGCTCCCCCTGCAGCCACTGGTTTTTGTGTTCTGGGGTATGCACCCTGACGAGGGCCCCGCCAGTTTAAAGCTCTTGTATTATTGTTTTTACCTGCATTCTCTGCATTACGGTTTCCCATATTGTTTTTCTTCTGCGGTACTTTTAAATCTTGAACTGACTTTTGTACATTCTTTGCAGTTTTGATCTGTTCTGAGAGATCATTTCCGAACAAATATTCTTGAGGTTTGGTTTGCAATAATGATTCTTTCATATCCTTATTGATACAGCCAAGAATCAATGACCTTCGGCCCTTGGAATCGTAATAGAAGGTCTCACAAAGGAGCCGAGATGCCTGGCTAATCTTTTTTAAAATTTCTTTATGATCTGTACTGTTGATACATCCTTGCAAGGCAGAACCAAGGCATGACAGGGCAGTTGAAATCAGTCTCTGCCTGTTTTCAATAATCTGGTCCCTTTTCTTGGAAGATTCTGGTAATGCCGCTTTCACCTCCGGGTTCAATTTTGGTGCAATTAATTCTTTGCAATTTTCAAAAGGAAGGTTGTTTTTCCTTATTTCCTCTTTCTCCTCTTTTTTCAGGCCATTAGTAATAATCTCAATCCACCTGTTTGCTATTTCTTTGTGCAACATTGCACCTTTTTGTTCTGTCTGAACTTCTCCTAATATTTCTAATATGCTTTCATCTAGCATTGGATCATCATCAGATTTCTCATTGATTAATTCAATTTGCTCTGTAGGAGATTCCAATGGAAACATTTCATTCTCATGATCCAGCCTCTCAGGCGAGAGAAGGAGATCTTGATCAACCTCATCATCTTCTGTAAGAACAGAATATTTTCAGTAGGTATTGCCATGAGAAAAGAAGATCACAGCACAGTTAGTCACAACAAAAAATAAAATGTAAGGTTAGATCATGTACTGTGTGACAGGATTGGACATGTTCGCCCCAGCAAAGGCGACAAAGAACTTTTGGTGCAAAATCCCACAGATAAGCCAGTAAAAGTCTTTGTTTGGTCGTGTTCGCCCCTTCCGGACGGCCCTTGACCAATACTTGTAAAAAAGGTATAAGTACAGACAAAAAACAAACGCAAGAACTTTTGGCGCAAAACCCCACAGGTATGCCATTAAAAGTCTTGATTGATCACGTTCGTCCCTGCAGGACGCCCCCAGATCGTTTGTAGTATACCTACCGGTAGATGCCTGGAAAGGGATCTATAGACAAATACAAACACAAGAACTTTTGGCGCAAAACCCCACAGGAATGCCATTAAAAGTCTTGATGGATCACGTTCGTCCCTACAGGACGCCCCCAGATCGTTTGTAGTATACCGGTAGATGCCTGGAAAGGGATCCTTACTCCCAAGAACACACACAAACTAGAAAAAACACTTTTTGAAACTTTGAATTATGGCGTCGTTTGTAACGATTTACCTTCATCCGAAACTGGAAGCTTTCGTATCTTTTTTTCCAATTTTCTGATCTTTCTGAGTAGATGCTCCTTATCTACTCCGTTTGATCTTTTCATTTTCACAATTTTTCACTATGAAACCGAAAAATATAACAATTTAAAAATTTTGTACGAAGTGACGTCGCGAGTACAAAAAACCGAATGAGGTTTAGTTCCAGAGAGTGGCAACTAGCAGCACTGGGACTATACGTTCCGTTTTGTTTGCTGGTTTTTAAACGGCTGTAAGTGATATTGAGAACAATAAATCGTACTACAGAGTAAATCCAGGCTCATCATCTTCGGACCGGACAACATGAGCATAATCATAGAAAGCTGTAGTTTTTGATTGTTATGAAGTTAACAATTTGGAGAAGTGAAGTTCGTTGAAATTATCTTCGATGAAATAGGATTCGGAGACACGATAATTATGTCCAGGATTGTCATTAATTGCTAAATCGGGTTATAAAGTTTATGGAACAAAAGAACGGACCATTCGTTTATTCTACGCATTTAAAAATGTTAAAATAAAATGTGAAACTATAAAAAAACTCAATTGCGATGTAAACTGACGAATCGATAGGTCAGGTCACCATTATCTTTAAAAAGTATTAAAATAACTTTTTAGGGCAGTTATTACATTCAGAATAATTTAAGAAGAAGTAGTAGACTGGGAGATGGTGACACAAAATGTCAGATCATTTGTACCAGTATGGCGACCCTTCAGGGGTCTAATTACGTTATGACAAAAAGGAAAATGATGGTCATAGGACTGGTAACGGCGGCCCAATCGCGTGGGCGTTAATCGAACGTGTCGGATAAATTACGAGTGTCGAACGATTTGTTCCACAAAACTTTTTGTATTTTCCGATAGTCGATAAAAAAAGAAGTTGGCGGTAGCGTAATGCCATACTTCTCCGGAGTGACTTACAGCCTGCCATATCGACGAGGTCACATTAATTAAAAAAAAACAATTCAACCATTTGTACCAGGCTAATTTTTGAACAGCTAATCATCGACGAGTAGCCATTCACGAAAATCACCATGCCATTTTTTTCCGACGGCTCCAAATGGCCACCATACCGCCGCAAAGGAGTAATTTTTTTTAGTCACACCGGAGATGTATGGCATTACACTGCCGCCTACTTCTTTTTTTATCGACCATCGGAAAATACACGAAGTTTTGTGGAACAAATCGTTCGACACTCGTAATTTATCCGACATATTATTCGATTAACGCCTACGCGATTGGGCCGCCGGTACCAGCCCTATGACCATCATTTTCCTTTTTGTCATTACGTAATTAGACCCCTGAAGGGTCGTCATACTGGTACAAATGATCTGACATTTTGTGTCACCATCTCCCGGTCTATAGGTATGTACCCAACATTCTTTTAAAGAGTGGCTTAGAGAAGCACTGCATCCATCGAGCAATTCAAATAAAATGCGGTGAAAACCCAGTTCAATTAACGAGAACATAAACTTCAGAGTTACTCAAGCGAAGGACTTTACGATGGGAAGCGATACATCGTGATTGTACACCGAGAATTAAAGCTATACTTTCTATATACAGTGAAAAGAAACCTCGCTAACTGAGTTCGCTCTCTGACCGCACGTTTACATTAGTAAGTGCAGTCTCGTATGTTTGATTTTCTCGCTTTAACTAAATAGCTCTAGATATGCTATATTTTTAATTTAGTACCAAGTTGTAGCATCCATCACGCTATAAATAAGTTAACATATAATATGCAAGTAAACATCAATATAGCGGCAAATTTATCTTCGGAATGTCAATTATTTGATACGCAATAAGTTAATTGGGTACAACGACCATTAGGGTAATATACCTAGATTGAGTAAATAAGGTTTGAGTCAGAGATCTTCGCCCACACCCGATCGCCTATAATATCACTTACCTGACTATGCTACCGATTGGAAAGGGATAGCCGATTTCGATCTTACAAGGATTCGAGGATACAATCGCTAATGCGAAGAAGACCAATGTACTATATTATACGCCAAGACGCATATATACATTATACGGCAGACGGGGCCAACCAATAAACATGTTTGTTTCCTGTTCAATACAATTACTGGTAATTAGTGTTATCGATAGGTACTTAGCACATCACTAACGGCTCCCGTGAGGGCTGCAAGAGCGAGCGAGATAACAATATCATCGTCGCCTGTTGCACGATTTATGACCCCGTCTGCCAGGAGCGTTGGCGTCTAGTATCGGTACCGTAATCAATGGCAACTATTAAACCTATTGTTTTGTACTATGTATTTGGATTAACATAACTTTATTACTTATTTCTAAATTAAGTACCTATGTAGTAGTTTTTCTTCTGGTTTTGTCTCATGACTCGCCTCCATCGTGGCTTTATTGATTTACGTTTCACAGATTTGCTTTATAATTTCTTGATAATTTTAATATTTGATCATTGATTTATCACAGTAAGTTTGGACGTTTGTTTATTTATTTATTTGTTTGTTACTTAATCACGTCGTAACGGCTGCACCGATCTCGATGAAGTTTAGTATGCACGTAGATTATAACCTGGATTAACACATAGGCTACTTTTTATTCCATAAATCAGGTTCCATGGGATAAAAATAGGGTGTCAAGTCACGTTAAAACAACGAGTTTAGCTTTATTTCTTGGTTACCTACACATTTAGTAGTGTAACGCGTACGAAGACGCGGGCAAGTAGTTGTTATAATAAATCAATGTACCTATTTGATCCATCATGATGTAACTGACAACTTTACAAAACGAAAGTGATATGTAAAAAAAATTTAAATACTCCGACCTCTTGTTTTTGGCTTTTGCATATGGGGGGTTAAAACTGACATAGATGAGAAACATCTCAGTTAAAAAACCGCGTCCGAATCGATCCATGCGTTTAGCAGCTGCGATGCCACAGACAAATTCAAAATCGATTAATACTCTAGAAATAACATAACTGTTTACAAAAACCAAAGCGTTCTTACTAGTACATAAAACAATAAAAATAATATAAAAAATAAAAAAAAAATATATAGTTAAAAGCACACAACAGAAATACGAGTAAAAAGTAAGTTTACTAAATAATGATAACAGAGCATGACAATTCTAGGCATACTTGCGCCAACTTCAGTATAAGATCCGCAAATACATCGGCTGGTACAAACATACACACACAGAGAAACACTGGCGTCAAACTTATAAGTTACTAGCTGTTGCCCGCGACTTCGTACGCGTTACACTACTAAATGTGTAGGTAACCTAGAAATAAAGCGAAACTCGCTGCTGCGACTTGACTTGACACCCCATTTTTATCCCATGGGAACTGATTTATGGGATGCAAGGTAGCCTATGTGGTATATACCAAATTTCATCGGAATCGGTTCAGCCGTTATGACGTGATTGAATAACAAACAAACAAATAAATAAACAAACATCCAAATTTTCACATTTATAATATAATGTGATAGTGTGTTAATAAAACAGTCCTTTTGCGTCGGAAGTTAAAAAAATATGTCATCCTTATCTAACTATTCATAGTAACACGTTTGTAAAAGTTTATTTCTGCCCATTGACTGCACTAACAGCATAACGGGTTTCATTATCAAACCATGTGTTTCCTGTTCCTATGCACACAAAGATTGGTTATCAGCGAAATGCTGGGTCTCTGTGGTGGTAATAGCTTGCAGTGCTATGGAATATAATATTTACGAACGGTATCAAATACCGATGACCCACTTTATGTACCCAATTCGTACCAGTTTTATCGATAGTTGTGTTAATTTAGGCTCGTGGTCTCAGAGTGCTAAACGGGCTACGGGCTCAGAAATAGTTTTGGGAAATCTCGGTTTTGATTTATTCCGAATTCGTTTCCTCCCACCTAGGGCATCCAATCTCAGTATTCCGAGATCTCGAAATACCGAGACACCGCACCATTTTCCAGCCCCGCAAGGAGCGGGATTACCTGTGCAGGATCCGCGGGATTTGCGGGATTAGCGAGTTGCATACAAACTCTGTTTGAATCGGGGGGTTCGATGGGCAAGTGTTTGTCATTTGCATATGATGCCCTCAAATCTACCTACTAGCGTGGAAGCTGAAAGGGGTTTCTCTGCTGCAGGCTATCTAGCGTCGCAAATTCGAAGCAGTCTGGCAGACGAGACATTAGACACTTTGTTTCCTTCGTAAACATTTTCAACAACATAAACAGATATAGAATAGAAGTAAACTGAACTGAATGTTGATTGTTTATTAATATATTTTAATTTCTTAAATAGCAAGTAACTATTCTAATTAAAAGTACTAAATGTATATCTTATGATTTTAATTTTAACATATAAATACACAACACTTGGTAGGCAGTTCATCTAACACTTGCGCACGCGCGGGATTATAAATGTTCGATCCCGCAAATACCGAGATCACAAATAACATGCAGGATTGGATCCCCTACTCCCTCCTAAAAAAGAAAAAAGGATCTCTTATAGGATCACTTCGTTGTTCGTCTGTCTGTCAAGACTCTTTTTCTCAGGAACGCGTGGAAGTATCAAGTTGAAATTAATATTAAATCGTAGATATACGGTTCCTTGGAGCTGCAAGAAGCAAGGTCTCACAGCACAAGTAAAGAAATAAATTCGAAAATCGTTACACCTAAAAAATATTTTTACGGAACCTCCTCGAGGCGTGAGTCAGACTCGCACTTGTCCGGTCTGTCTGTCTGTGGCATCTTAGTTTCAAAGCTGTTTTTTTGAAATAGAAAGCTAAACTGGGGTGTTTTTTAGCTATACCTATCAGTTTTTAACAAAAAGAGAGGTTGCGGATTACAAAAAACTTGTAAGTCTATAGTTGGGTTTGCAAAATTTAAGCTCAACAGGACTGATAGTCTGCGAGTAAAATGAATGTAACTATAAATAAATAAATAAATATTGCTGGACATTTCACACAGCGTTATCTAGCCCCAAACTAAGCAGAGCTTGTATTATGGGAACCAGATAACTGATAGAATACTTATATACATTTTTTTTGTAAATACATACTTATAATATATAGAGAAACAACCAGACCCGGAAAAAGTATCTGTAGATCATGCAAACATTTGTTCCGCTGCGGGGATCGAATCCGCTACCTTCTGCGTCTCAGCCGGCTCTTCGCCCACTGCACCATGGAGGTCGTCATACTAATACTTGTGTTCATACTTTATTAGTGACTAGCTTTCACCCGCGGCTTCGCAAGTGTAGTTTGTCAATAAAAAGCCTACGTGTCGTAGGTAACACCTGGATGGACACATCTACCGACATACCAAATTTCATTGAAATTGGTTTAGCCATTATGACGTGATTATGTAACAAACAAACATACAAACATTCGCATTTATAATATTAGTGTGATGTCATACATGTTTTGTTTTTTTTATTCGATTTAACTTTTTGTGAGCGCAACATCTACTCATCAGTGCTGTTTATGTAGAGACGCGTTCTATCCCTTGCTTTTATGTACTCTGAGTAAGTACCAATATCACGAAATAGCGATAAGGTTGCCTAACTGTACTTTATCACCCACTCCCTCAATACTTGAAATACCCGAGTGAAAATTACTTTGATTACAACTGGGGCTTTACCACAGCCAGAATTAATTAGAATCAAGTATTTTAAACATTGCAATCTGAAATACAGTAGGTAACTAAATAAATTCAGCCTTCAAAAGGTTTCTTAGGTAGAGATATCAAGCAAGGTTAAGAACGAAACTTAGGAAAGGTTATTTTTATTGAAACCACAAAATGGAATTCAATCTAAGTCAATTCCACGAATAACTTTGTTCCAATCTTTTCCCAAAAATACTTTTAAATCTGAATTTGCGGTTTTGCAAGGTAAGGTGCAATGCCATGCCAGATTGTCTATAGCATATAGTTCGCATGTGTACGTGTTTGCGCGTGTGTATGTGTAACTAGTTTACCTACCTATTATTTTAATAGTGTAAAAACTTTCTATCTTTATTAAATGTATCTACGTATACTTTTATGTACAATGGGGGATTATGACTAAAATTGTATCGTAAGATTCGTTAACTGGAGTAACGGGCGGCCCCTTTTGCCTCATAACTAAGAGTGCCAAAAACTAGTGAAAGGTTTATTAGACTAGTGGTCGTTCACCTCGAAACTGTTTAGTTCTGTTCAGGAAATGATTCATCCCATTGAAAAAGCTTTTACTTCCTTGAAGACTTGAATCGGTTGAAAAAATCGGTTATTCTGTTTGCATTTCTGAATTAACCATCAAAGCCTACTCTTCCTGAATAAGTAAATTACTTCACAAAAGGCATTGGACAAACGATTAGGTAAAGCAGACAGTACGAATACATAATTATTACCTAAGCTAAGTAAGTACCGTTGTGTAACATTATTACACCAATACATGCCGGAATTAATATTGAAATAAATTAATCAGATAATAACCAAAATTTATGAAAATGGACGTCCTGGCCAATATTCGGCGGCACTTCGCGTCGGGACTCTCAAGTAAAGCACGCACAAATCAGATTGTCCATTGCATGGAGAAGATGCTGTTGTCATCTCTGGAATAAAGTCCTGGATGCGATTGAGCGACGTGCTGCGAGACTGCAGAGCTGCAGAGTCGAACACAGGCATCGAGTTATCTACAAAAATCAATTTCGGTGAATATGCGAAGGATCTGCACCCCATAATAATTTCCCCTCTCTGTCACCACTGGACTAGCAGACGTACTGAGAAGGAACTAAAACGAATACCTGCCTACCTGATTGACAACGTTGACGAGCCAAACGATTCTAAAGAGTGGAACTCGCCGGGGTCTGTTTTCCAGACCATTATCATGCTCGGATTTTTCAAGTCTAGAATGAACAGATTACATTTAGGCAAACGAGTTGCACCCCGGATATAGACAACCCTGTCTATCTTATAATCAGAAAACTCTATCACAAATTTGAGTTAGTCGTCAGTATTCTACTAAAAACTGAATCCAAGTATAAAGTTAAGGGACCTATCTTGGTTTATTTTCTTCCCATATTGACTAATTATCCGCAGACGAAATGATGGCCTCCATTACGCCTACACATTGGGTTCATTCGACAGGTCCGAATCGGGAGAACTGCGCCAGATGGTTATTTCGGTCGGTGAGTCGATCGTGAGGCATCATGAGATCACCAGTGCAACATGCCTCAAACTGATAAAAAGGTCACCATTGCTTTATAAGGGGGGCCCAATTGAATGCATGAAGTTGGTTTGAAGTTAAACGCTCCGGCTAAAAAGCCATTACAAAATGCCAAAATACCTACCTCATTATACCAGCATGAGAGTTGATGGGCTTCGACTTGATATTGTCAATATATTATTGCTTTTCTCTAAAAGCAAAAGCTATTCTATTACTTTTTTTTAAATTTTAGAATGCCTTTTTCTGAAAATCTGCGTATACAGCTTTTCAGATAAGCTGCATTCATGGGTACTGTTACGCCGAGGCTGTTAAACAATGAGTAATAATCGTAACTTCTCGAACGCTTTTGTCTTGCTGCGTTATTGTTGTTATTGTCTGTGGTTTCGCAGAATGGGGAGTGGCCATTGTGTCGAGGGACCGACCCTTTCCTGGAAGGATCGACATCGTTCTCGAACAATCGAAATGTGTGCGATATAAATAGGCCGGAGAGATGGCCGGACAGTCAGTCTCGAATCAGAGTTAGTGAGTGAGTCTCAGCGAGGCCCTGGAGGACTGACGTGGGAAGGGTCTCGCGTGAATAGTAGTGCTCCCGAGTCAGTCTGGATTAAGCTATACGTGCGATCATTTCGGTGACTTTAAGTGATGCAACAGTGGTGTGAATTAGTGTGTTGTGATTACGTGTGACCATGTTCGTGTATTCATCGTTTAGTGCTGAATAAAAGTGTTATTTTGGTTAAACCGATTCCCATTATTTTATCCCGAACCCTCAGCTCGTAACAGTACTTACCGACTACTGAAAGTTAACAAATAAAGTCTGAAAATAGAGACTCAAGTAGTGGTAATTGTTCAAAATTGTCCCATATCACGAAGTGCATAGATATGAAGATAAATATAGCGTTTAATTCGAGGAAAATCATCACCATCCATGACGCATCGATCTATTCATGTAAATAGTAAATAGGTCCATGATGAAATAGGATGAAACATCTCTGGGAACTTCAGTAGTACAGTTTTTGTACGTTTACAGGTACCTAATACGAGTGGTGCCAATGACTGAGCTACTAAATACAATGCAGTCAGGTAATAACTAAAAGACGTCTCGTGAGAAAATTCTGACGCCATTGTTATGTGGGAATAATGTGTGCTAGGAAGAATTCTAACCAGTTAACACAAAGCATGAAAAAAAAAATACGGCAAGTGAGGGGTGGTAGGTTGTAACTACTTGTGTTTTACGATGAAGCAAGTTCACCTACCATAACTTTCCCCCACTGTGGGTTCACGTGCAACTTTTATAGACCACCCATATTCCATAAAAATGTTCCTTCCATGATATTTTAATGGTCTAAGTTAGGGCTGCGGTCCCCCGCAGTCTATTAAAACTGACAACCACGAGTAAAGATGTTTTGTTGCGTTTTATGTCCATGTTAATTGTTTTTTAATTTTATATCAATTGAATATCATTACTGCAAGATACCATCATACATAAAATACGATTAAGAAAATTTAAGGGTACTTACTACAAAAAAAACTCAACAGTTTGTAGCGCGTGTTTAAAAAATACGCCTATACAAAAATTAGTAAGGAAACACGCGGTAAACGGTTGTTTATATTTTTCGTGTTTACTTGTTTAGTTCGCATTGCAAGGGCTCATTTTGTTAAGTTGTGCTTAAAATTGCGCTACTAAAATTTGGTGCATTAGCAACGACATAATGTGCTTTGGAACTCGAAAAATCTTCACAGATTCTAGCTGGTCTTTTGAAGAAAATTAAGCTTATTTGCAATCCCTGTTAGGCAGAGGGAGCGCATTTTAGTCAAATATTTATTTATGGTTGGAAATTTTTGATAGTGATTCACTTATCATAAATTCGGTGAACGGGTTTGAATATCGTGCTTTTCATAAATTTAAATTTTAGTCTCGTTTGGGGTGTTTGAGCAGCTGGCCATTTTGTCAAGTCGAAACTTGTTTAACACACGTGCAATTACAAGGGGGCCGACACTACTCTATAATATATTTTATTTCTACTTTTCGCTACCTATTATGTTCCCCCCTAATGCTGGGCCCGTACCAAATTAAGTATTAATATATTCAGTCCAGTTTCCATTCATATGTAATTCGGTGTTTTTGTTACTAGATTTTTTCAAAGAACTGGGTCGTATTTGGGTGTTGAATTGAGAAATTTGAATAATAAGATCATGCGAACTCCAGTTAAAAACTGTTCAAATTCGATGGACGTGTTTTTTAAAAGATCTAATAATAAAATTCCCATAGATCGTTGGAGATACTCGACAACCCGTTTATAGGTACCTATGAATTCAAATGTGCCTACTGTAAATTTATTAAAGTAATTTATTTGTGCTTTTGACTTTAAATGACCTTTTGTTGAAAAAGGACTTCTAGGCGCAATCCAATTAAATGTGTGTGAACTACCTACGTCTCAAGTTTGAATTGTACCTAAAATGGGTAACATGTTTTGAGTTTAATTTTGCAGGAATCAACTCTAAGTAACGAGGTAATTTGAATAATTATTGTAAATATGAAACAGATAACCGCACAGTGAAGATCCAATGTAGGCATTGCACGGATGAGGGAAGGGAGTATTTCTCATGTCTGTGAGGTATTGTAATGTATTCTTAGAGGTGTCATAAATGTTAGCAGAATACCTAATTAAATAACTTGAAGTGTCATAGCTGGGTAGGTAGTGCCATAGGTAGGAATAATGTGAGCGTGCACACGTAGTCTATTGTCGTTCATTATTATCTATTGTTTGTGTGATGCGTGACTGAATCAATCGCTAGATAAAATATTAGTTAGTTGTAAAGTATCAAAACTACTTATACCACTTCACATTTTCCTTGAGCTAATTAAACGATATACGCGTGAAGTAATTAACGAACGGGTCCATATATTATATTCTTTGTCATACATTAATTAATAACATAGATACACACTACCCACCTGCAAAAAGTAGATCATATTACTTTAAAAACTAAAACCGATTTCTTAAAATACGAATTACGAGGGATGTAGTTTTTAGGTGAAAATTTGTTTTAGTTGATGTAATCTGTCATTATTTTTGTAGGGTCACATCACAGCATTCACAACCATACAAATTGTATGGCGTGATCATTGACGGGTTAATCATTGTCCTGATTTAAAATATAAATATTTTTTTTTTACTTTTTCTTCAGAATATCCGAAAATGCAGGGTCTCTTTTAGGGAAGAATACAAAAACTAGCATCGTTACCACAAAAAAAGTTACACAATATTTAACGCGTGTTTAAAAAATGCTTAGGTACCAATTGTTGTTTAGGATTTTGGAACAGTGTTTAGCGGGTGTTTAGCTTTGTTTTGGTAAGACCCTAAGTATTTATCACAAGTGATTTTTATAACATTTAATTTACCTGAGGACGAAGCAGTGTGGAAAGAGCGACATGCTAAGGCTAATTAACTGAGTACACCACAATTGTATGCACTTAATTATTATCTTCTCAGATAGGACACAAGTCCCACTTAATACCTAATCGATAAGTCTACCCACTTGAGAGTCATAAAGGTGGGGTTCCACCTTCTCCACAAATTGCACCGCTATCGATGTCATGTGTATGATGCATGTCCAAATTATTATAGGCGAATGCCGTATGGTTAGCAGTCGTAGTGTACCGATAGAGCGGATGGTCCCATTCCGAGCGATAACGGTACCACAGCCGCGCTTGCAAATACTCTGCAGACAACCGGCAAAGTGCTGGCGATAAGCGGAGCGAGCAGCGGGCCAAGATAACGGGAATGGATAGTTACAAATACAAATATCGCACAGAATATAAAAACAAATAAAAGTGGCATGTGCTAAGCGATGATGATCAGATGATGCATTCGAAATGTTTGATAAGCACAACGCACCGATTGCACGTATAATTGGAACAGAAATCGTTATTGTGAACATTATGTGACTTTCAAAACTGAGTGACGAAGACACAATACATCAACAATAATGTTTCTCGCCCATAAATAAACAAATTAAAAATGCGTAACAGTGGAAACCATTATTGCAGTTTGGCGGGTTTTTTTTAAAGTGAAACTTTTATTACATCGTCTCAACATATTACTAAAAAAACTAGAAATTTATGGCGTTAGAGGAAAAGCGTTTGACTTATTACAATCTTACCTTAAAGACAGAAAACAAATAACGGAAATAACGAAGATAAACAAAATTTCTAAAACACAACAAAAGTACTACTCAGAATGTAGAACTATTGAGTATGGAGTCCCTCAAGGTAGTATACTTGGACCATTGTTATTCTTGATTTATATCAATGACTTACCTAACGCTATAAATTATCCTATTGTATTATATGCTGACGACAGCACTGCTGTATTTACTGATCCAAATAATTCTAATAATAATCATGAAAGTATAATAAATAATTCTCTTTATAATATTATTGACTGGTTACAAATAAATAATTTAAATATCAACATTGACAAAACATTCATCATGACATTCAAAAATAAAAACGCTGGAGCAAATGAGCTGAAAATATGCTACATGAATGAACAACTAAAAGAAGTGCAAGGTACTAAATTCTTGGGTATCTACATAGACTGTAATCTGACATGGAAACAGCATATCGCTGAAATCTCTACCAAAATCAGCCAATGCTCATATGCACTATACATGCTTAAAAAAATCGTCAGTCAAAATGCTCTTTTAAATGCCTATCATGCGTATGCAGGTTCCATACTTAAATATGGGATTATTTTCTGGGGAAATTCAACAGATAAAGATACCGTGTTTGTAGCTCAGAAGAAGTGTATAAGGTCTATTTGTAACTTGAGGAGAACTGATTCGTGTAAGCTCCATTTCCAGACGTTAAACATTCTTACCCTACCTTCACTTTACATCTACGAATCGGCTTTACATGTTAGAAATAATATCAAAAACTACGAAACCTTGAACAGCAACAGACATAAAGGCCACCTTCGAGCAATAACGTCTAAGACAGCTTTGTTTAATAAGAGTGTGTTTTGTATGGGAGTGAAGATATATAATAAGCTTCCTATTTATATAAAATCTTTACACAGTTCACATCTATTTAAGATAAAACTAAAAAATTACCTGACCCAAAAAGCATATTACACAATCAATGAATATTTAAATGATACACAATGACATTTATAGTTTAAAATTGAATTTAATTATTTAATTAATATGTGCTGATATTAAGTACTATTTCTAAGTTATTTTCTTGTTAGTTTTAGGTGACATGTAATTTGCACGCCACTGTGGTTGAATATGGTGAAACCATTTAATTTTGTAACATCTGTATAATTTTACCCATGTTTTGGCAAATAAATAAATCTTTATCTTTATCTTTATCAAACTTTTTCGTCTGTGTGTTGCATGTCGCGTGACGGTCGGCCGCGGAGTAGGGATAAAGTGAAAGGCGCTCGTCAGAGCAGCCGAGGCCAATATGGCGGCGCCTATAGTTCGCATCAGCTGACCGTGTAGTGTATAGACGCTAGTATAGACCGTGTAGTGTAGTGTAGTGTATTATTCATTTGTGCTAACGAAAATTTTTAGTTAAATGTCTATAATGTGAAACAAAGTTTCACTTTTACCGTGGTTTCATAAAACCACACAATCCTTTTTTTTTCAATAAAAACTATTTATTAAAAAAACAAAAAAACCGACTGCAAAAGTGCAAAATGTAAACAAGCTTGCTGATTTTGATAATCGCAGGCGAGGACTATAATTGACTAGCTTCCGCCATCGGCTTCGCATGCGTTGATTGTCAATAAAAAGTAACCTGTGTATTAATCAAGGTTATAATCTACGTACATACCAAATTTCATCAAAATCGGTTCAGCCGTTACGACGTGATTGAGTAACAAACAAACAAATAAACAAACATCCAAACTTTCGCATATAATATTAGTGTGATGTGATGATACAAAAGTTCTAGATTCCCTGTCTGGATAATCATACGGAAGGATATCTGACATGAACATCTTGCCAAGGCGTTGTGCCAATGAGACCTTATTTGTTCACATAGATTCTGTCCATCCAAAGGTTGCCTGGAAGACATCGCAATTAGCGACAAGGCCGCCCGTTGTATACATTGTACACTGTAATTATTTACCGACTTAAAAGTGTATTTTCTTTTGTTTATTTATTTTTAATGGTGTGCAATAAATATATTAACTAATCTTATCTTTTGTGCAAGACTTTATGAAATCATGCTGAAGAAAAAAATCCTACCAGAGTATTTAGTATTCGCTTCCGCTAGCAGTAAAGCAGTACCAAGTTCCGGTGATAGTGATTTCCTTTATTCTAATTAACTAACAAAAGACATCAATGAGCGAATGGTGAGTCAATTTTTTGGCTACTTTTTTACAGACCCCAAAAATTCTAACTTTTTTTGTGATGAATCAGCAACACACCTTTGACAATGTTGTCATCAGAATGAACATAAATATCAAAGAGTTTTTGTTTTTATCTCTCTAACATTCCTAAGTGTGCATAGTTCCTTTCTCATTAAACGATTCTCAATCGCTTCCCTGCCAGTTCCCATGGGATCAGCATTCTTTCAGTCGTCTAGCTAATTGTCATCTAAGACTAACAGCTGAAGTTAATAGAACATGAAAAAGTAGTTGGGACCTTATGTGGCGTGTGCGAAACGCATGACCGCAACATTCCCACATTTATATCAGGGGTGGATCTAGGGTCAGTATATTTGTAATATCACATTATCAACAGACCTCTTCACCACAGATAGAGTAACACGCTCGGCATGGCGCAGCGTGTATACGAATTTGGATGCTACTTGGAACAGAATTTGCAGTCTTGGTAGTTATTTTCTAACAACATAGATTGATTACGAACATGATTCAAATTGTATCCGGAAATCAGTTCGATTGGGATAAGGCAGGTGAACGACTTCATAATGTTACTTTTTGAGTAAGATTAAACAAGCTACAGTAATATTTACCCTACTCAACACTGTCCATTGGCTTAGGTAGGTTAGGTACTCAAATTAATTTATATTCCCTTTTGACATGCCTTTGCCAAAACAACTCTTATGAGTCTCTGTGCCTTTAATAGAGTTGTCAAATTACAAGACTCCTAATTTGCGTGGGCGTTTACCATAAGCTCACGAAAACTATTGACGTATTTGTCGTACTTTGTCAACTCGAACTAAAGGCTCTCTGCTGTGATTTAAAATACCCCAAAAATTTTAACTAGCTGTGTCTCTGGTACCTATGGGGTATGGTAGAGTCGAAGCCACTTGTGGCAGGCGACTCAAGCGAGCGACAGATGCCCGGTATGGCGAGAACGATCGCGCAGGAATGTGAACCGCAGTTTGAAGGAGCCAGGAGTAAAGAGACGGGCGTGTACCTTAAAGTTAATGGCCAAGGTCAAAACCATTCCCAATGATTTTGGCACGTTAAAAAACAGAAATATCGAAAGTTATAGAAAAAAACTACGAGCCTTACAGTAGTCGCATAAATGACCACCGCGCGCGCTCATTGCTCAAATCAAATAGCGCGCGCTTTCCCGGTTTCCTGGTACACATTTCCATCCCTTTTGCCAAATTCACTCCAACAAACCGAGAGGAAAGATGTTACACATAAATAATCTGATTTTATTACATGACTAATTGAATGATGAAAATACGTACCGGTAAAATTTAAATGAGCTTCCAGAGTTACCTAAGTTATATATCGGAAATTAAGACCACCCATTGTACCCTTATTTTCTTTTGTCTGTTTATTGACCGAGTGAGCGAAGCGTCTCAGTTTCAAGACTGACCAAAAATTGCTTTTGTCCGTCGTCTGTCTGTCTGTTCTCGCTTACAGGTCGAACTTTTCAACTGATTTTGACGAAAATGCCACACAAGTTTCTTGATTTATTTAATATTTTTGTTGATCGCGAATTTTGATTGGGGGAAAATAGGGGGACAAGGGGGAAGTTTGCTGTAGCGTTATTTACAGACGGATTTCAATCAAATTTGAAAGGCACACTAAGGACTCCATTCTACACAAGATGTTACGAAAATTTTTCCAAAAGTGAGTGGAGGAGGGAAAAGGGGAGGAAGTTTGCTGTAGCGTAATAAATAGGACCAAGGGGGCGCGAGTAATCGCTAAAACTTATACCAATATTTTGCTCAAAAGTCTACATAGGTAAGCCTCTTGAAAATTTCAAGCCTGAAATTCGATTTAAAATTATACTTTCTTCGTTAATTTTGTTGCGCAAATTACTTTTTGAACTTGGAACGCGAGGTCTACTGTTCTCACATAACCACTAGTTTTTAATGGCGTACATTATAGAAATGATCTATCTATTATTAACTAGCGGGTCGCCCCGAACTCAGATATCACGAGTCTCCCAAAACACAAGAATAGAATAGAATAGAATAGAAATATATTTATTGTGACCATAAAAGTTACATAGATGACATAGATGACAAAAAATAATATTCTTAGGGCGACTCGCCCAACGATGCCTAAACGTATGTATTTAGGGGCTAAATATGATTCAAGGAGTTGTCAAATCATACATATACGTAAAATTTAAACATGTGTAGTCGCTCAATACCGTTAGGGATCGTCGTTGTAACAACAATTTCTAATTCCATAAATACTTTACTTTGAGATGGCCACTGGTGCCTAAGAAAGGGTGACTACGAAAAAAGATGACTCTGATTCTATTAAATAAGACTGATAAAAAAGCTATTGCTTTGTCGGTCGACTCTCTTGGAACTTTTGATCTCTCCTGTGACTTAAGCCAAATCCCAGCATGACTCGACATCGGCGACAGAATATCCTTGCCCAGCACATACTTAAATGACACTCAAACCAAACGCTTAAGCTCTTACAAAATGTTATAAATATTGTAAAGCAGCTAGGATTGCAAATAACTTCACCAGATTGCTTTGATGATGAAATTCTTTAATCGGTTTTTGTTAAAAGAGTTAAATAATATTTTGAAATAACCTATTCGCCAATAAACACTTTGTTTTAAAAATAAACATAATTAGGAGAGGTATTAGGTAGGTATTCTAAAGATTAAGATTATAAGGATGACACTATACTAAGTTCCAAAGTTATACCTACCTACATCAAAGTCATACTAAGGGTAACGCAGGTCAAAAAGCCTGTTTTCAATAAAAATACGTAAAACAACCTGATAAGCACTACCTACAATATTATTTTTTTACATTATACAAAGGTAAACTGGAAGATAATGCTGTAAACTGTGTGCATTCTAGCAAAGAAACGATTGAATCTTTAATCTTTCTAATAGAATGAAGTTCACTAAAGATCAGTAGATTTATTTTGTGCAATAAGATTATTTATCTATTTATGAAAAGTAGGAAATACAAAACTAGAATGTGCTAGTAAAATCGACCCATTGGAATACGACAGATCTACCTTACGATAATCCGTTTGTATGTCGCATCGTAATCGTAATAGAGTACCGACTGCAATTTATCGGTAACAAGTGAGTGCGACTAGGAAATCCCATGGTATACCAGCCATGTATGGGTCAATGCACAAAGGTGCCGGCAGGACCGCCCGAGAGCAGATCAGTGCCAAACCGAGTCTAGTCTAGCCACGCCTAGGAATATCGCCTCCGGACGCGAAGCCATCAAGCTAGAAAATAGATGACGCGAAATCTGTTTAATCCTCTCGTTTATGTAACTGGTTATTTCTTGGAATTGGAGAATTTCGTCAACGATGGTAAAAATATACGGTGCACCCATCGATATATATTGTTACGAGCTGAGGGTTCGGGATAAAATAATGGGAATCGATCTGACCAAAATAACACTTTTATTCAGCACTAGACGATGAATACACGAACTTGGTCACACGTATCACAACACACTAATTCACATCACTGTTGCAGCACTTAAAGTCACCAAAATGTTCGCACGTATAGCTTAATCCAGACTGACTCGCGAGCAACTACTGTTCACGCGAGACCCTTCTCCACGTCAGTCCTCCAGGGCCTCGCTGAGACTCACTCACTAACTGACTGGTGACTGACTGTCCGGCTTTTTTTTTTTTTTTTTTTTTTTTTTTCGAATGGACTAATCTCGCTGTTGGCCTCTGAGGCCGTGACAGCTTAACCGAACTTTTGGCGAGCGCAGATGGCGCTCCGCCCAGTAAGTTTTATAGGCAACTAGCGCAAGGGCACCACTTAGGTACGAACCTCGGCTTGGGCTGTTGCCGGGATGGGGATAGGAGAGAAACGCCCGGGTACATGTCTGTACCTCGTATAAGCGGCGACTGAAGGGACTCGTCGACCTCGCCGGCGAGGTCGGTGTTTCTGTGAAGTGTTTGCTCTGTCTGATATAGATGACTCACCTTCCGCATTAGCAGAGGTGATTTCGTCATCCGGGTCTCCGAGAACGTGTCTCGGACGACGGAGGATTTTGTTGGCGGGCGGATCCAACGGGTAAACCGGAATGGTGTGTACCAAAGGGTTCGGATGATTAGAGGCAAGTTCATAAAACCGCTTGGAAGCGAGCTTCATGAACCTGGCTATTGATTCTAGTTTCAAATCGCGATGTAGGTCTTTATTGCGAAAGTACCAGGGCGAGCCTGAGGCTTTTCGCAAGAAGCGATTTTGAATAACCTGAATGGCACCAACTTTAGGAGAGTGGGAAAATACTACAGATGAGTATGTCATAATGGGGCGAATGCACGCTTTGTAAAGAGTCACCTTATTTTTAAGGGACATTTTACTTTTCGCGCCTAGAAGTGAGGACAATCGTCCTAGGGTGAACTTTGCTTGGTTGCACCTCTTAGTGATGTGCAACCTAAAGGAAAGACGCCTATCGAGGATGACACCCAGATATTTGGCTGATGGGGCCCAGCGAATGGGCTGGCCAAATAGAGAGATCGGTTTGGGAGTGAGGTTTCTCCGTGAGAAGTACACTGCTGTACTTTTCGACGGGTTTACCTCGATCCGCCACTTGCGGAACCAAGTGGCTAATGAGTGAAGGGCAGCCTGCAGCTTTATACCCACCCGATCAGGATTCCGATTGGATGTGTACAAGGCTGTGTCGTCTGCGTATAGGGCTATTTCCACTTGAGGAGTGCGGGGGATATCGCTGGTGTACAGCGTGAACAGGAGGGGGCCGAGAACGGAGCCTTGAGGGACTCCTGCTCTGACTGGTCTAGGACTAGAGAGAGTGCCTTCCACGGTGTAGCGAAAGCTGCGACCTTGTAAGTAGTCTCGTATGATGAGCACGAGTCTGTCTGGGACTCCGAGTTTGAATAGCTTGTAGATCAAGCCGTTGTGCCAGACTTTGTCGAAAGCTTTCGCTACGTCGAGGAAGACGGCACCAGTATCTGAAGGCCAGGTACTTTGCCAGTTGGAGAGGACATGCTCCGTTATGCGGAGCACCTGTTGTGGGCATGAATGTTGGGCTCGAAAGCCAAACTGCTCGTCGGGAAGGAGTTTGAACTCATTGACATGAGCCCAGAGGCGCTTCATTAGAAGACGCTCATATATCTTGCCTAGACTATTAAGTAGACTAATGGGACGATAACTAGTTGGATCATTTGCCTGTTTGCTGGGTTTTCGGATGCCAATGACGTTGGCTTCCTTCCAAGCATCAGGGAAGGTGCAAGTTTCCATAGCCGCATTGAAGATGCAGACTAGGATGTGGATAAGGGGAACAGAGAACTGTTTGAGTACTCTGTTAGAAATGCCGTCGGGGCCGGAGGATTTCTTTGGGTGTAGGGCCTTGATAGTGTCAAAGACTTCAGAGGGCTCAATCGGATCAAGTGGGGAAGTAGGGGGTCGGGAGGCTAAGCGGTCAACCTCGCTGTTCACCGTATGGAGGTGAACAGGGTCGACGGGTTCGAGACTGGGCGAGCATTGAGATTCGAGGGTTTCAGCCAGGAAATCGGCTTTTTCCTCGTCTTCGAATGCTGGAGGGTGATTGGGTCGGATAAGGGGAGGCATCGGAGTGCTGACTGTCCGGCCATCTCTCCGGCCTATTTATATCGCACATATTTCGATTGTTCGAGAACGATGTCGATCCTTCCAGGAAAGGGTCGGTCCCTCGACACAATGGCCACTCCCCATTCTGCGAAACCACAAACAATAGCAACAATAACACAGCAAGACAAAAGCGTTCGAGAAGGTTCTATTATTACTCATTGTTTAATAGCCTCGGCGTAACAATATATATATGTACCTACTACCGTGCGCCTAAATCACATGCAGTGCCTTCATCTGTATCTGCAACTTGAGTGGGATTTTTTTCTCACAGATTGATTTATGTTTATTATAAAATCATATAAACGACACTACGAGTATGTGTGCCTGAAGTTGTCAAACATACTCTTTAGAATGTTGTGGCGCTTAGACTCTAGACTCTTCTCTAGAGACTGCTATATCCAACAGCCACGCGGTCTAACGGTCCCACGTTCAAATATTTTAGCACGAAGCTTTGATAACCGTGATACTTGATACTCAATAGTGAACGTCTCGGGTGGTACAGCCCGCAACGAAAGCTCAATAACTGACGACCAGTGAAATTCGATAGAGCTAAAGAAATTCCAGGGTTCTACTTATTGCAGGTACTGGTTGAGGCATCTGGGAATATTTGAGGTACCTCAAATATTCCCAGATACATATATTGCCAGTACATGCTCACCCAGCTGTTAGGTAAAAACCGTTTCACAAAGAAAAACTGAGTGCAACAGTGACACATTCTGTAGGTCGTTCACTGAATTCGAATGCACAAAACGACACGTGACAAGCGGCCCACACGTGATTGTATGCCAGCCGATGTACGAAACCCGAATGGTAATACAGAGTTTTTCTCGGTAAATGTACATGCATGAAAACATACTATGATTAAATTAAATAATAATCCTCACATTATTTAAGTAGGGACGAACGTTACTAAAAAGTTCCCACTGGTCCCTATGGGGACGAGTGGGAAAAAACTTCTCACTGGTGTTAGTGGGGTCAGAGGGCGGGGTCGAGTGGGAGTAACCCGTATTTTGTATGTGGGTAGACTGGGCAATGAAATAATTTAAGCACCACGTTTGAAGTAAACGTTGTCAAAAGAAAATTTGTAGAAGGTTGAGTGAGACTTTTGACGAGCGCAATGCATGACTTTGTAGACCAAATCATAGTCAAACGTAACTTTTGAGTTAATGCAAATTGTAATTAACAGAAGCAACGGCTTAATTATCGGTCATCCATCATAGCTGGTTCATTCCCCTCATGAAATAAAACACAAGATGAAAATCGGCCGACTTAAGTGTTGAATTCTGTTCCGTTCACTGATTGAATTAGTCGATAGTAATCTGAACGTCACTGCAGATCCTAGTGATATTCCTGGAATTAAAATTAGAGATTAAAATTTTAAAACAGATGCATAGGAAAAAGCGTTACATCTGAATTTAACAAAATTCGATAAATGTATAAGCAAAAATAAATCGCAACTTGTGGGTAATGGTAAACCAATTTCATCGGCGAATGTACGCCCGATTGCATCCAATGTCGTTTATTTAGGGTCACTCAAAGGAGCCGAGGACATCTGATGCAAAGGATCTTGGCCAGCAGATTGACATGCAGATACGTACGACGTGAAGACTTCAAGACCCGCCTCTACAGGGTGTCCCAGGACTAGTATGCCCCCAAGGGGGGAGATTCTTGACACTTACGAGAACAACAAATGTTTTACGACTAATTCAATGATTTTCATTGAAGAATCACTTCGTAAAAATCAGCTGATATCGATTAAAATGCTGTCTATCAACTGTTTTAGTTCAAAATGTAAGGTAAGTTCTAAGAAAGGCGTAAAGTCTAAAAAAAGTTGTGAAAAGTTGTTATTTTCATGGTCAGAATAACCTTACCTCACAGGCTTAAAATACTAGTTCCAGGACACCCTGTTTAAACCACCCATCAAAGTTTGCGGTTACTCAGTTAAGTTATGGAAGAATAGTGAATTACTCTGGCTTCACTTGCATGGAATATTTTATTAAAAGACGATGCCCATGCCATATTATAATGTGGGTAGTGTAGTTGTGTGGGATAGGGAAATCCCACATATATTACCTATACAGTGTGGCCCTGGATAAAGTGCAACCCCGAAAGGGGGTGAAACTAGATCAAAAATTATCGACAAAAAAATAGAAAAAAAAATTAAAAAAAAATTAAAAATTAAAAAGTTGACCACTGACCCAGTGGTCAACTTTAAATGCTCCTAGCCAGCACATTTTTTATGTTAGAACGTAGGTTTTTATTTAATTTAAAAGCTATTATGATAGACAATAATAAAAAGTCATAAAAATTTCTAGTATTATAGGCTTAATTTTAAGATTTTTGGAGTTTATTGGAAATTAATAAGCATTTAAAGTTGACCACTGACCGTCAGTGGTCAACTTTAAATGCTCCTAGCCAGCACATTTTTTATGTTAGAACGTAGGTTTTTATTTTATTTAAAAGCTATTATGATAGACAATAATAAAAAGTCATAAAAATTTCTAGTATTATAGGCTTAATTTTAAGATTTTTGGAGTTTATTGGAAAAAAACAGCCTAAAAAATTTAATTTTAATACAAAAATTAAACTTTAAGTCACGATAGCCACTTGTTTGTCAGTTATTTGTTATTTTATCGTCATCGTCACATATCTGACATGATTATGGTTTTTATTTTAACAAAATAGACCTACTACTTTGGAAGAAATAATTTTTTTATTAAATAGAGTCATTAGTGAGCAATAAAAATTTTAATACATCAATAAAGTATATACGATATTTTTTTAATTTTTTTTTTCTATTTTTTTGTCGATAATTTTTGATCTAGTTTCACCCCCTTTCGGGGTTGCACTTTATCCAGGGCCACACTGTATATCCATATCAGCCACGAGTCTTATAGGTAAGTATTTATTACGTATTCAATCATTTTAATAATTACATGTTTTTGCAAAATGTTACACACTTATTGATTCAAGGCAATTAGGTTATTAACTGCAGAGTTCATCTTCATCTATACTAATTGATCGAGCGAAGCGAGATCTCCAAATCAACTTGGTCAAATCGGCGTTGTATGTATGTATGTTTGTTTGTCCGAGGATAACTTTCGAAGCGTTGATCCGATCATCGTGAAATTTGTTATATAGGTAAGTAGTGTTGGCACAATCCTGGTGTGACTAAATGAAGAAAAATGTTGTGGAGGTTGTTGATATATCAGGGTTCAAGAGGGGTAAAATGAATCAAAATGAGACTATTAGGTCAAATGGGACGTCTCATGAAAGGTCTTCATTAGTACATTTCGACACCGTTTTTATTTTTAGTTTAACCTTGTAGTTTTTGAGTTATTATCCATAATAAAAACTGAACTTTGACGAAATTTACACCATTGACCCCACAGCGCTGTAATTTGGTATGCGTATAGCTTAAGTGGCACATATATAGGCAAAAGTCTGAAATCCAGATTAACTGCAATTAGTACCCCTAAAAAACTAACCAATTAACATGAATTCTCGTTACCTGTAATTTGAATGAAACTGTAGGTCAAGTTATTTGGTTATGCATTTCGTGGCACTATTTTGATACGCAAAGATTACCATTTTTTTTATTTATATGGGAGACTTGCGATATATTGTTCGGGGTGAACAACTAGTATTATAAAGAGGAAAATTATGTGGGTTTGTTGGTTTGGATGTGGGGGGTAATCTCCGGAACCACTAAACCGATTACGAAAATTTTTTCACTAATAGGAAGCTACATTATCCCTGAATGATATATTTTATTTTGATAAATCCGTGCGAAGCCGGGGCGAGTCAGCAAGTCTTCTAATATTTTACTTAAGATATCCAAATATTGTTATAAATAACTATACCTACCTACTAGTTTTTTTACATAATCACACAAAAAGCTGAACTAATTTCAATTATGTAACGTGAACAAATTTTAATTTGGAATATAACATACGATAATGTTTATAGTCATAGTCATAGGTATATATTTATTATTTCATGTTTGTTTTAAAATAGATGTTTTGCAAAATTTTTTGTGTCAAAACAACAGACCCGCTGGGGCACTACATTAATTTCATGAAAATAAGTAACATAAAATTATACAGTTTAACTTTTCTGTAAAAAATAATAGACTAGATGAATATGGATGAAAAATAAGGGTATCTAGAGAGAAAAACTAATTTGATAAAACAAAGCGGCTGCAAAAAAAACTGAAAAGAAGTGAACAAGCTTGCTAATTTTGATAATCGCAGGCTATATATTGACGTGATAATACTGGGGTAAAGACTTTTAGAGCGGTGGGACTATGGGTAATATAAATTACCCGTAAACCCACTAGTGGGATATCATGGTAGGACCACGGGCAAAAGGGGGCGAAGATACGTTTTAATGAATTGACGTGCATAACAAACAGTCAACATCCTTTTCGCTATGGAGAGTGTAACAAGAACTAGCGTTTCTAACCATAAACAGTGTTATGCTGATTGTTTACTCATTGTGTTAAATAGTAACGGTTTTAGATTGAGCGCTGCGTGCGAAAATGCGGCCAGTCGATTCGGGGCAAATTTAGATTGAGTAAACATACTCTGCCAGCAATCTCAAATAGAAATTGTGATTCAAATGAGATTGGTTATTGCCAATTCGTGTATTTGTAAATGGGAGCATATAGGTACCATTATGATACAAATTGTCGGAAATAATAGTTTAGCAACGACAAATGACACCAATAAGATTCACCGTAACTTTTTTCATATTTTTTCTAGCTTTGTTTTTGTCTAATCTTTTTCTGGCTTGGACGCAGATGAAAAGGCGGTGAAATTTGCGTTTTAAAGTGATCCTTGTAACTTAGATGAACACCTATTGCATTTGTTTATTTTTAATCTCGTGACATGGCTGGATCCAGCTAAAGCGGCTACTGAGAGTGAGTTGTTTTCGAAGATGCTCTCATCAATCTATCAAGACCACTCTCGTGGTCCGAGAGTCTGCTAAGATAATAACGGTCAAGTGGCGAGATGACGTCATTACTTTCTGAGTGCGCTGCTGCCAATCGGGTATTTTGGTATAACCATGACCAACTAACTAATTTTAGAATACTTATGTATTCAAGCACCTGAAATTCGATTAAAATTTGAATTTTGTTACGCAAATAACTTTTTGGACTTGCGACGCGAGGTCTACTGTTCTCAGAGAACCACAAGTATATAAATGTTTTAATAGCTCCTTGTGAAAGAGTTTCTCTTGGGAAGTGGAACTCTTTTACATATACAGGGTGTTTTGTAATATACTGACGATATTAAAGTGACCGTTTTTCAAAACATAAAAAAGACTTCACAAAAAAAAATCCTAGTTATATTATCAAATTTTAAAGAAAATCGACTAAGTTTAGGTGAATAATTCGATATAAAACTTACTGTCTACTCTTGCAATCGACATCCAAAAATAAAGGCCGATTTGATATCTCTATTGGAAATGGCTGCGGGTTTTGGGTTAGAAAGGGACAACAATAGATATTTCGAGACGTCCCCAATACAGTATCTGTGGTTAGATGTCAAGCATTATACCATAGCACAACACAAGTTTATTAAAGTGTTTGTTTTTATATGCCAAAATAAATTTCACATTTCTATGGTAAACATTTCACAAATTTATTTATTATGCTCATCAAAATAATCCTTTTCATTTTTGTGAGTATATTATCAAACACTCTATATACCAAATACATCACTCGCGCGTTGTCAATTTGTGACATAGTTACGGAGATTAAAAGTCTCATGCATCTGAGACTGTTTGACGACTTTGACTTTTTTCTAGCGCCTTTTCTGACGAGTCAAAGGTTTCTGCCGCCAAGCAGTCTCCTCTCCAGGCATATAAGACTTTTCACCTACTAGGTAGGTCTCAGATTGACAACGCGCGAGTAATGTATTTGGTGTTACAAACGTCCATAATCCATAGGTACACGAGCTGTAAATGCTTGTTTGTTACGTGTTCGGTAGCTAGTTTTATAAAAATACAATGTTCTTGTTTGCATCATTTTTGAGATCACAATTAAGAACATGGTTTTAAAAATAGAACGATAGAAAACATGACTGACCAATAAGTTCTGGTAAATTATGAAACTCCTTGTTATTCTAAAGAGGTTGTAATTGTTTTGCTAGATTCAGCGGTCCGTGTCTGTAGCATTTTAATTGCAATAGCCCTGAAATCAGTGTGAACGAACTCTATTAACCTAAATCCGTAACTATCGGTTTAATAAAATCATCATACGTAGCCATAGTTAGTAGAATGTGTGTAGTTAGTTTTAGTGATGTCACTTTGACATCATCTTTTGTTTGGAGACACTTAAAGCACAGTGTGTAAGTATACGGGGTTGAAAGCTATAGTGGGGCATAAAGGGTAGCTACTATTTAGAATGTTATAGCCACATGAAAACGTTGTAGGTGATAAGCCACCGATTTCAACTAAACTTTCAATATTCAAATTGAAAATTTCTATAAAAAACTGACAAGTTATAGAATAAATGCCTCGGATACTGTTCGGGAAATCGCATAACACTAAATTTATGAAAAATTGTCTTCACTTTTCGACGGGACTGTTAATTGGCTAGTAAGGTTTTCACACCTACCTTTGTGTGAAAATGTTCGATATTATAAATTATGTGATACCTATCGCAAAAGCTTCATTTTATCTTTGTGTTCTCTCATCTTAATTGTATCTGTTCCGTTTATAAACAAGTTGGTAGGTATAGAGTGGTATAAGAGTAATAAAAATAATTTTGATTGAAATACCGACTTGTTATTGAGACAATAATTTATCTCCCGTCCCCAGTCGACGATCTCGAGAGGTCCAAGTGACAGTTTGCACGCTCATGCATCATGACAAGACATGACTATACCTAGGTGCTTTGGTTTACGCATAAAATATTTTATCTCGCAAAGTAGCTCTCAAAAACGGCTACCAACATAATTTTTTCCTACAACAACTGGTTTATCAAATTTTTTTAAAACATCAAATTTGAAAGAGTCGTAGAACAAATATTTTCAGCCATTGTAAATATTTACATTTTCCTTTTTTCTCTGAGTATCTAGGAGGTCTTGTTCTACAGTTTTGTTAAATTCCTACATTTATTTCAACGCAGCAAGGGATAGATCGTCCAAAAATTGCGATTAAAAATGCCTGTTCAGGTGAAAACGGGATATTTACAGTATAAAATAGCCGTCTAAGACGCCCTTTTTCACAGTAAGTACTAGTATTTTATAAGCCGAAAAAATGTGATGGCTCAGAATAACAGATAAACCCCTTGATAAGTAACTCCGCAGTAGCCTATATTATTTAGGTACTTACCTACTTACTAGCCATGAGGCAGGTTACTTTGTTTTTTTTATGAGCCAATCCTGGAAACTTTTGCAGTTTTAGAAGTTATATTTACTACTTAGTAAATTACTAACAATTGTAGAAAGCATTGATAGTCATCGCGAGATTACTACAAGTAATACAGGGTGCTTTTATTTTCGGGGTAACTTACATATTTATGTATTTATGTAATTAATTCGATGTTTTTCCTTGAGGAATAACTTCGTGTAGGCGGTTAAGATAAGTCTTAAGAGAAACACATAGTCCACAAGTTTTATTTGCATTGCAAATATTGTTCAGAGTTTATGAATTTGTTCCTGAGTAACAAAACGTGTAATTAGACTTTTTTCAAATAGTCGATTGCAAAAACACCCTGTAACTGTCCTCGTACTTCAATCTTATCATTTTCTAATCTATTTCCTTATTGCCCCGTGTCATAATCATTGGAAAACTTCAAATCTATTGTATTTGACAATGAGTATATTGTGGCGATTAGTTATTGTATTGAACAACATTGTTTAATCAAACAATACATGTTTCCGCACGATAACAAATACAAGAACAATAGGGAGTTTATCAAGTAGGTATTGCAAGCGAAATGTCGGTCCGTTCGTTCGTTGACCGCTGAGTAACACTCACCAGCACTTGTCTCGATAACCCGACATGCCCCACAATGCTTTATTTCTGATCTCCGTGGTGGCAAACACCCGTGCGTCATCCCCAGTGGTCTCCGATCTACAAATAAATAATATTAACATATGGTCTCTTCCATCCCGATCTGTATCACAATCGGTGGAGTCATGACTGTATTTTTAAAGTGCTCTCGGCTCCCGTGGTTAATAACGACGCTCCATTTTCCGCACGATTCCACTAATGTGTAATGGTTATTGAGCAATTTGCACCTGTTTACCTGACGAGAATTTCTTGTTTTTCGCTAGCACTGGAATCTTGCGAACACATCCTGCCTGTCGCTCGTAAACTGATCCTTGTGGCGTTCTGCAATATAGAGCCATCTTCCACGATATGAAAATACAAATGTCTTTCGATTAGACAATAGCTGTGAGCGTCGGTCGCGGTCGTGACTCTTGCTCAAGGCATGACATGCGTCGTGTCAAAGCGGAGAAGCATATGGATCAACTCAAGACATTCCTGTACTGTAAACACTGGAAGTATGGCAAGTCATTTGCAAAACAAAGCGCAGAACGCGGCTGAAATAAAAATATTTACGCAGTAACTGCTGACTCAGTCCGGCAGTCCAAGCTTTGTTTGGATGGATGGAGGACTAACCTTTAGGTAGATATACAAGAAAATAAATTTAATAGCAGGAACAAAACCAAACAATTGATACTAAAGTGTTTGATAAATGGTCAAGTTTTAGGCAGTACATACCTGAATCGAATGGAAAATAAAAGCTTTGTAAAGTAAACTTTTGGTTTTCATTCGTTTAATCCAAGGTAGAGTTATAGTTGGATTGAAATCCAAAGTAAACTCTACATACGTTATTATTCTTTGATTCTAAAGTCTACCTTACGAATTTACGACAAACTGACTCCTATATATAATAAACTTTATTTATTACGTGACGGTCACGCACGCAGAAGCCTTTACGCTTAGCTAGCCGATTATTAATATGGTACAAAATCGTATGATTTTTTTTGTCCCGTTAGATATAATAGTATATCCCAAAAGATAATAAAACAATGAAGATGTTGAAAATCTTACACCCATAAACGTTAAATAATTGAGTGTATAACCGCAGCCGATTAGGTGAGCATTGCACATCTCCCGGTGCATAATAGGTGTAATAAAGAACACGGCCTACTGTCCACTCAGGCATTTGTGCAAATGCTGTGTGCAATCCACGTACGGTCACCTGACGGGTCAAAATGGTTACATACGAGTAAATGCTTATCTCAAATAGATATTCCACTGCAGACCATTTTGACTGAATTAATCAGTAATAGAAGCAGCCACCAATTAGGGTTTCTTTCAGTATTAAATTACTCATAAAGGAGTTAATTTGGGAAGCATCTGCTAGTCGTAAAGTCCGCTACCACATTTTTATGAAAAGAGTTATAAGGTTGGCGTAAAAAATAGCATAAGTGTACCGCTTCAGTGGAATGAGACATTAAAAGTGGTGAAAGCTGCGCAGGCGTCTGCTTGCTATAAACATCGCGGGCACGCGAAGGCGACACAAGGCCCGCCGGACGTGATGCATTAGTCTAATGAAATAACGACAATGTGTGTTGAATGAGCCGCTGACTGACTCAACATGAGCGTTGTGTGCTTCGTTTGAAAATATAACTTCTGAATAAGTGAACGCATATACAATATGCTAAGACGGAACTAATCAGGGTTTATATGATTTAATTATCAAAACTGCAGATTCAACCATCATGTATCTTCTAAGTATTAGAACATTTTCTTCTTAACCATCCTACGTCCTTCTGTTGGTATACTTTGATAGGATAGATACTAAACAGTACTATGATTAAAGTTAGAAGCCTCGGCAACGTTTGGTGTTTCCGAATTAGTATTATTATGCAACCAATGTCCGGCTGACCGTCCTGTGGCTCGTGATGGCTCGTCAGTCACCAGCGAGGTTCAAAGACAGTACGGTTGCAGTGCGGACTTCGATATGTATTCCGTATATCCGATATTAATAAACTTACTAGCATCATTTATCAAGTTATAATACTTTATATCTAATCAACCTACGCGGATATTGTAAATTGAAATGAACCTAACTATATCGAAGAGAATGCGCTTGTTGGCCTCGCCTTTAACCAATAAAATGGCATAACAGTTGGTATGGCATGGGTTCGGTGAATGCCATCTAGCCCTTCCAATGCTTCTCTCA
The DNA here is from genome assembly GCA_963924445.1 of Philereme transversata. NCBI lineage: Eukaryota > Metazoa > Arthropoda > Insecta > Lepidoptera > Geometridae > Philereme > Philereme transversata. Next base: position 2,594,898 of record OZ004344.1, read on the forward strand.
ATGACTGGCTGACTCATAGCCCGCTCAATGAACATGAATCTTAATTGAAGTAACTGCCTGCATAGCTCACGAGCAAATTCCCGACAATTATATGTCTGAATTATTTACATACAATGTTCTGATCTTGTATTCCGATGAAAAGATCAATGTAAACAATCTGATGCAGAATCGATTTGGAATTCAAATTATTCTTATGAACTGGGGATTTGTGTTCAAAGTATTTTCAGTCAGCAGAAAGAATTGGCAACCGGCAGCGCGTTTACAAAAGATTGTACTAGAAACGCGTACGCATAACATAGGTACTTTGCCAAACAACCATAAAAACAATTAAATTTGGTCTTATGGCAGCAGTATTAGAAGGTACATAACATACCTTACCTATGCGCTAAAATAAAGTGACTTGCCAGGATAAGATAATAAGTAATATTTAAAGCCTCTTAAATGTTATTTTTTTTCTTTAAACTTCTTGACAAAAATAAATAAAGGCCAACTAGCATATCTTCATTTATCTCATTTGTTATTGTAGACAATTCTGAGAATATTTCAGAATCGCCGTGGAGATTCGCGATAGTAGCATTCAGTAGGTACTTATTTCAGATCTCCAGATAAAACTGACAAAGATGACAGACGATAAATGCAATATTGATTTCTCAAAGTGACTGGCACTCCTTAAAGATTATGCTATTGGCGCCGGCTGTGAATACAGTCACCGGCTATTTATACCAGAATGCAAGTTTTCCATTTAAATGTGGTCATAGACCACGTTTTTCCTAGGTATTTAGATAATATTTACATACTCGCTAAAGCCTTAAGATATGACGCTGATATCATCTGCTGGAAATGCATTTAGGAAAACAAGACATTAAAGTAAACGGCATCAAATAGTAGATTTCTTTAAATTTATGTTACTCTAATCTCGTATTTTCTAAATTGGTTTACAAAATACCTTCTTTGAATAAATTAGTTATTATCATAAATAATTAAGGGCAGATAGAAGTCGTCTCGTCCACTCAACGGGGTTCCAAAAACCTATACCTTTTGCAAATTGTCTCCTGTAAATCCTGCAATAGGTGGCATAGAAATCCTTATTATATACAATTTCCATAAGCAAATTCAATTTTACATCAAATCTCACTTGTATAAAGCGACAATAAAGTAACATTTTTGCAGAAGCCAAGACTTTAATTTAATTTAACTTAATTTATTTGAAGTAAGGTCGTAGAATCAATCTTTTACCATTTCTCGTATTTCGTAGACAAATGTCTCTAGGTCTAGTGAAAAGATCTGGATGAGTTCTAACAAACATGGCAATTTCCAAAATATACATGCAAGTTTGTCGCATAATCTTTAGATTTTTAAAATGCTGTTGACGGGACTCATATGGAGGAAAACCTACTTTAGCACATTTGCAACATTCTTGCGATAGGAAAGCTTTTTGTGAATTTGTAAAATTAACCATACCTCAGTAATGAACTGGCAAATCCATGACAAGCCAATAGTAATGTCTGAAGATAAAGATAAAGATAAAAATCATTTATTCGCAAAAAGTTAGTACAATTTTACACTGGTCATAATGTCCTGGTGTGCAAATATAACATAAAAATAATTTAAAATTTAAATTTACTGTTCTTACACAATATTAAAAATATCTATAAAATAATGACATGTCTAGTACTCATAATTAAAATATTCCGCAATGGTGTAAAAACATTTGGATGATCTCTAGAATTTCTATATTCTATATTTGAAACCCTTTATTTAAAATTAAATATAGCTAAACTTATATTTAATTTTAATCAGACAAATTGAAGGTATAGATAGAGTATCGATTACAAAAATATAATAACATAATACAAGAACAGTTACTATATAAAGTAGTAGCTGTTGCCCGCGACTTCGTACGCGTTACACGACTAAATGTGTAGGTAACCTAGAAATAAAGCTAAACTCGCTGTTACAACTTGACACCACATTTGTATCCCATGGGAACTGATTTATTCGATAAAAAGTAGCCTATGTGGTAATCCAGGTTATAATCTACGTATACACCAAATTTCATCAAAATCGGTTCAGCCGTCATTAAGTAACAAACAAACATCCAAACATTCACATTTATAATATTAGTGCAATGAAATTATTATTATCTTTATCTCATCTGATACCTTTTTATAAGCAATAATAGTGTAGAGTAGATGCGTACGTGCAGTGTACGAATGTAGGGGTGTGTTAGTGTGTGAAAAGTGTAGTATGGGGTGTGTTTAGCGAGTGTGTGTTATTCAGCAAAATGTAAAAGATTTTCAGTGTGCATCGACAAGATGAAGACTTGTTCAATATACTTTGTTTTTGCCTAATTTGTAACACGTTGGGCGCCAATTTTGGTTCCTTAGTGAAATTGTGCGATATATCATACAACTAATAAGGGTGTTTACTGTGTATATACATACATATTTAGTGATGTTAATGCTAAGTGTTAAAGCATTTGACTAGAAAATTAGTAGATTTTTTTTCACGCACACCTACAATGCAGATAGGTATAAGGTGCATTATTATACCTACAAAGCATTGAAGTGAAACGTATTTGAGCGCGTGAATGCACTTGAAAATATCATATATGGATCAACTTATCTCCCGATAAATAAATACCCACTTAAGCGCCTGACGTGTTTTCTGATAAGTGATACCATATCTAAAGATTAGATCGTTAAAAAATCGGCCAATATAAAAAAGGTAAAAGGTATCCCTGCTCTTTATGCCTTAAAATTCAGAGAGATGGGTACTTGTAGTTGTACACAATCGTAAATTCTGCTGACTTTAAACATAGATCCCTTTATACGGCCAGTCAAATAATTTTCCTCAACATTTTCCTTACTAGGTATCCTCATTCTAACTCGTGTAGAGTAGGTGCGATGAACGTTACAAGTGCTGGGTGGGCCTGGGTGGGTCGTTTCCAAGTATTGAGTGCGACTAGACAAATAAATCAAAAGTACTGAGGACCTACAAAGTCCGCATTCATAAAACTTTAGTATCGATCGACAAAGGCTGAAAAGTCGCTGCTTTAATGGTAACTTTAAAGCTACATTGAGGTGAATATTTTGTATCGTTAGCTGAGCCGCACTGAAACCCCACCTTACATTTGACAACCTCCGTGGCGCAGTGGGCGAATAGCCGGCTGAGACGCAGGAGGTTCGACTCCTGCCCCGGAACAAATGTTTACATGAACTAGAGATATTTATTATCTATATATTGTAAGTATGTAAATAAAAAAAACGTGTACCTATGTATAAGAATTCTATCAGTAATCTGGTTCCCATAGTACAAGCATTGCTTAGCTTGGGGCTAGAGGGCGCTGGGTGAAATATCCAGCATTATTTATTTATTTACCTACCGGCAAGGTTAGTTTTAAAAGTGGTTCTGAAATCTATGCAGGTATCTGAAACTTGTGAAGCTAATGAATAAACTTCTTTTAATAATAATAGCAGCCGCCCACGGCTAGGCGCGCGTGTTTTGTCAATAAATCATAACCCTTCTTCTGCAAAGTCGGGTAAAAAGTAGCATAAGTCTCACTACTGGTCATAATAATTTATCTTTATACCAAAATTGCATCATAATCAGTCAAGCCGTTCAGTCGTGAATACGTAACAAACGGACAGACAGAGAGACAGAATTTATAATGTTACTAAGGATTTTGCCTGTCTCTGACATCATTTTAAACATTTCTAGTGAATTCCAACATTTGCACAACTTTGCACACACACACACATTTGCAAGTATTTAATTTTGCACCTTTGTTTGTCGAGGTGAATTGAGTTCGTTATAATAAGATAATGACGTAGATATGATAGATACCTTACTACTTACATAATGAAGCCCACACACGTCAACGATTTTTTTGTGCAAGCCTTGCGTATGCCTAGAAGTTTGAACAAATTCGTCCCACAGAGGCTTGTATGTATGTATGTTTGTTTGTCATAAGATAACTTTTGAAGCGTTTATTCGATCATCGTAAAATTTGGTATATAGGTAGGTAGTGATGGCACAACTTTGGTGTGACTCAATGAGCTAATAATGTGGAGGGGTTGTTGAGATATTGGGGTTCAAGAGGGGTATAAAAAATTAAAATGTGAAGTGAGAAAAATCCTCATCAGTAAATTTCAACCCTCTTTTTTTAGTTTAATCCTTGTCGTTTTTGAGTTATAAGCCATAATAAAAACTGAACGATGACGAAATTCACAGGGTACACTAGTGACCCCACAGTGCCGAAATGTGGTACTCGTGCAGCTTTAGTGATACAAATATAGGTAAAAGTCTGAAATCCAGAATAACTGCAATTTCTACCCTTAAAAAAACCAATTAACATGAACTCTCGTTACTTGTAATTTGAATGAAACTGTAAGTCAAGTAAGTTGGTTATGTATTTAGGTTTAAAGAACTTTATTTCTGATAAGAACTACATGGTTCACTTAAAACGAGATACATAGAGTTTTTATAATGATAATCATACACTCTGGGGCCTTATTACTATAATTATTATTTAAGGATTACTATATTGCGCTATATTCTATAAGAGCTATATTCTATGACGTTTATACATATTTCTTAAGCTTATTTTTATATATATTTATATTAACACACTCCTTAATGTTGTTAGGTAATTTGTTGTACAGCTGTGCTCCCTCAAACAAAATCGTTTTCTTTCCGTAATTAGTTCGAATATTTTTTTTATTACAGCGCTATCTAGCCCTAAACTAAGCAGAGCTTGTACTATGGGAACCAGATAACTGATAGAATACTTATATATATATATTTTGTAAATTCATACTTATAATATATAGAGAAACAACCAGACCCGGAACAAATATCTGTAGATCATGCAAACATTAATTGATCCGCGGCGGGAATCGAATTTGCTACCTCCTGCGTCTCAGCCGGCTATTCGCCCACTGCACCACGGTCAAATATCACGTAGTCAAATATTAGATATATGCAATTTAATTTTGTTTCTTAGATTGTGTATATTTGATTTATGTTGTAGCTGTATTTCGTGGCACTATTTTGATAGTGAAAGATTAGTTACAAACAATACATGTTATGTTTTTATGGGAGACTCGCGAGATCTCAGTTTCGGGGGGTTCGAACCAATTATGGAATAATACCGTCTGGGAAGTTTTTTAGCGGAACGCAGCTAGCAGAATATAACGTAGGTTTTTATAATGGTAATGTTTGGTTATTGTCCTTTTTGTAAGCTTTTTTATCTATAATCTATTGATTACCAATGATCTGAATATGAAACCGAAGAGTCTATTGTGTGTACAATAAAGAAAATAGTCCGCCTGTTATGTCTTGTTAATCCTTAAATCAAGTACCTATAACGAATGAAAACTTTACCTATCCTTTTAAGTGAAAGATATTTTGGGACTGTATACATCACGCTAATTATCTAGCTCTACAAAGTTCCGAGTTTACGGCTGGGATTAAACAGGAAGCGATTAACTAAATTTAGGGCGCCAGCCGCCATGTGCTTCTCTTTTGGGCACCAACCACTCTGGATAAGCAGGTGGTTTTGTATATATGTATTTACGTTGTAAGTGGATATTTTTAGTGCCATAGGTAGGTATAATGATTAATATTGCAATAAGCATCCCTACTCTAGCTAGAGTCATAACATGAATCGTCCGCAACTTCTTAATTTGTTTTGTTTAGGTCACGTGTAAACGGTCACATGCAAGCTTACGACTCCTAGCCCTGAACGCCTAGATAGGATTTATGGCCACAAGTTACAAGCAGCCGCTAGAATAGATAATAAATAAATAAATATTGCTGGGCATTTCACACAGTGCCATCTAGCCCCAAACTAAGCAGAGCTTGTACTATGGGAACCAGATAACTGATATAATACTTATATTCATTTTTTTTTTTGTAAATACATGCTTATAAATACTTATAATAGATAGAGAAACAACCAGACCCGGAACAAATATCTGTAGATCATGCAAACATTCCGCGGCGGGGATCGAACCAGCTACCTCCTGCGTCTCAGCCGGCTATTCGCCCACTTCACCACGGAGGTCGTCGGAGATGACGGAAGATAACACAGATTACAATGGAATGCATAGATGTATAAATAGTGAATGTGGTTTAAAGATGCTTTGCGAGTATATAGTACCTACTCAAATGCCTAATGAATTAATTGACATGTTGAAAATTTTAAATCAACCGGATTTTTCTTTTTAATTTGCATTTGATAACACGTAGTGTGGAAAAAGTGGTAGTGCCAGAAAATAGAGGGGTAAAACAAGTTTAGCTTACGTTTAAAAAAAAAAATTACAAAAAATAATAATACACTTACATAAACGAAATACATAAAATACCTACATAAAATGCTCAATTTTGTTGGGTATCTTGAAGAGAGATGAAGAGTTTAGAGAGTTTGAATTTGAAGACTCCCATAGAGGCTGCCCTGCGGATTTCCACTGGAAGAGAGTTCCACAAGCGGATAGCCGTCACAGTGAAAAAGTTAGTGAAGAAAGAAGTTTTATGCTCAGGCGTCTTGAGTAAAAGATGTTGAGAAGAACGAGAAGGATGATCAGGTAACATACAACTTGAAGCGAAAAAAAGTTTCTTATCTCAAAGTTAGCATCTGTAAATCTACAATTACCTGGACTGGAACTAAAAGCATGAAGTCAGTCATTACTCAAGTCACAGGTGTAAATACTAGGCCACAGAATAATATACAGGCGATCTGGCAAGGTCCGGTTGGCACTAACGTTGAGGACAAGGACATCCTGTGGCGCTTATCCTATTTCTCCGCTGGTCGTATTCAGGACGGGGGTATTATAGACTTTCCAGAGGCGCACTGGATCGTTTCTCCAACGTTTACTATGCCCCTGGGATACAACTGATACAAGTTGATAACTGGCTTAAAGTAGGGGGAACACAAAACTAGTGACACGAACGGCGGAAGACAGAAAGAGAAAGAGGGAGCGAGAACATTTGGGGAAAATGAAAAATCCTAATCAATTCAATAAATAAATACCTAATGCTGGACATTTCACACAAATATATCTAGCTCCAAACTAAGCCAACCTTGTACTATGGAAGCCAGATAAATGGTACAATACTTACATTTTTTTAAATGAATCCATTATCTATACATATAAAACAAAGTAGGGTAGGTAAGTTACACCATTTATAACTCAAGAACGGCTGGATCAATTTCGATGATGTTTGATTTGTTTGATTTTTTCCGCCCCGAATAGCAGAATAACTATTAAAATATCGGAAAAATTCACGCAAAAAATAATTATGAAGAAAATTCAAATTCATTTTCTCATCCATAGATGCAGCTAATGATGGCCGATTGATAATTGTACCGGGGCGACGTACATTGGCAGCCCGCATCATATGCATGTCAAGGTGGTACGAAGTTCGGCGGGTCAGCTAGTAATATATAAATAAATACTCAGACCCGGAACAAATATCTGTAGATCATGCAAACAGTTCACATGATGAAAGGAAGACATGAGTTAACGGCAAGATTATGAACTAGATTGCTATAAAAACATGTTGAACTAGTTTGACACAATAGGCAAGGATAGGTATGTAACCTATTACTATTCCGGTAGCACGAGAGTACAGCCGTAGGTAAATGCTAGTAAAGTAGGTATATCTAATAATGTGATTGTATCTATTTAGGTATTGGTGGTATTGGCAAGGTCCGGTTGGCACTACCACTGGCACGAAATCAAGAAGCGACGCAATGATGAATGCTTAAGCTATTCCTTAGCTTTTAGTCGTCGTTTCCGGACAATTAAGGGGAAGAATAACTAACAAAACAACAGTTTTTTTCTTTTTCAGCACTGAACTCATAGTCTATAGTCGAATCTCTAATCAGAGGAAGTAATCTGACATTACGACTGTTGCCACTTTGTCATGATGAAAAAATAGTGATGAGGTTACAAGATTTAGTTCATTCACTCATTCCGGTTCAGTGAACTATCTAATTTTTTCACATTAGCTGACCCGCCCGCGCACAAACCATCACACGCGTGGTTTGTTTATAAAAACATTGCCCTCCTTCTGCGTAGTCAGATAAAAAGTAGCCTATGTCTCAATCCCGGTCATGATCTACCTAAATACCAAATTTATCGAAATCAGTCCCACCGTATAGTCGTGAGTTAGAGTACAGAGTTACTTTCTAATTTATAATATTCGAATACTTGGTACTACCAAAAGTCGTAATTCCTATCTATTTAAACAATTAATTAAGTAATAATTACATTGTTTTGATGGAGGGTGTGTTTGTAGGTGCTTTGTATGATGTTACATCCCAAGTGATGTACAAAAATTGACAATGAACAAATTTAAAAGCGTAATTAAACAAAATCTTTATAAAAAAGCCTACTTATTTAGATGATAGAAAAGATTGGGATTGAAATTGCTCCAACTCGTTCAAAAACGTTATAATTTAGACGTCATTTATTTTCTTTATTGTATGTATTCTAAAAGGATCATTAAAAAGAACAACCAGCCTTGTTTTCTTGCCTTTCTTTCCTGGCTTGGTAGGTGACAGGCAGTAAAATTGACCTTGTGATTTTAATGAACAAAAAGATGTTGATTTTGATTTTTAATATTTATTATCTATATACTTATTCAAGTCTGCCCCTATACCTACATAGTGCGCCCACCATGATAGATGTTTACCAAAGTCAAATCACTATCAGATAATTTTCCCGGTAGATAAGACAATACAGGTTACCTACTATGTCGTAGCGCCAAATCTATCTGATACCAAATAAAACCTAATGTTTCCTGATAAAGTGAGTTCTCCAGTTGATATCAGATTAGCAATCGATGACATAAACTTTTGAAACTATGGCGGCAGATGTTTTTTTCTTGGTAAACAAAGCAAACCTGAAAAAAAAAATGAAAAATATTTTATTTAGCAACAAAAACACCTTATGACTAATAATTTTAAAACAGATAATTTTTAAGTAAACTTATTGTTGAGAGGGCTTATTAATTAAATGATTTAGATAATTTTTTTTAATGATTTTTTTTTATTTACCTGTTGCTAAAAATCTAATAAAATGTAGCAGGTATAATCAACTGCGGCCTCGCATGACTCAAGAACGAACTTTAGCAGCTTCTACCCAAATACCCCAATGTCGAAAAAATATTTAGTTCTGAAACTGCATCTTTCATAATGCACGGTTCATGTTCCGCTATTGTGAATGGATCGGGGTTTTGTAAATATTTACAATATATCAACAAGGTTTTAAATTAGGTAGTTTGCTTACCGTGACACACTTTAAAAGAAACAAGTTTAGATAAGTGTCTTGGTTGACAGTTGTTTGTATAAATACCTTTTTAGATCTAGGCCACGTGTGGACCTATTATCTAGCCTTAATTATTCATGTAAAACATTTGGCACACCTGTGGTAGATTTTCATTTACCTATTATCAGAACCTGGTATCAACTGAGAATTATTAAATTTTCAGTGTTCTCAAACATTAGGTGAAACACCTATGAAATTGGAGATTTGTATGATGATAGAAAAAATAAGGTATTTGTTGCACTTTAGCTAATCAAAGTCCTGGCACAAATTGTCTACACAATTTTGCCATACTTTATACATACTATACCGACTTTACTTTACATATGTGAAGTTTAAGTATGTAAAGTAAGAAAAGTAAGTAAAGTAAGTAAAGTAAGTAAAGTAAGTAAAGTAAGTAAAATAAGTAAAGTAAGTAAAATAAGTAAAGTAAGTAAAGTAAGTAAAATAAGTAAAGTAAGTAAAGTAAGTAATTATTGATTAAAACGAGTATTTATCGCGTATGTACCTTTTTTATTTGTTATCCCGACGTTTCGGCTGTGTTGCAACAGGTGTGGTCACGGGTTGACTGGAGTACTTAGAGCTACCGTCGAGAAGTGTGGGACGCTGCAGCAACTACCCTCCCCTGGTATTCAGAATTAGAAATGTCCTCGTTTTAATCAATAATTATGTACAGTGATCGTGAAACTTTGAAAAATACTAAAGTAAGTAAATTTCCAGATTTAAAACGATTCAACCTATAATGGACCGTGTTTTTGCAGTGTTATCGTTAATGTTTCTTATTGTTTGCGCAGCGGTATTTCCACGTAGAAACTCGTATTCGAAAATTGTACGAATTTTCAGATTATCCATGGAGCCAAAAACTACCTACCACAATTTCACAAAAACAAAAATCTATCTAAAAACAAATTACTGAATTTGAAATTACAATTAATAAAATGCTGGATAAAGAATCTCCAATTACATAGGTAAAAATTACCTATTATACTTAATTACTTATATATTATTTATATATTAATTACTTTTGCTATTTAAAAACGTAATAGAGTTAAGACGATAAAGATAAATTTTAAACTTTAAATAAAAAATTCACTATTTACCTTCATATTGTAGTAGTCGCTGTGTTCTGTCTAAATAAAAACCGCCCAAGTGCGAGTCGGACTTGCGCACGTAGGGTTCCGTACCGTTATCTATAAAAACGGCAAAAAATCACGTTTGTTGTATGGGAGCCCCCCTTAAATATTAGTTTTATTAAAATATTGTTTTATTTAATTATTTATTTTTAAAGTGAATATATAATTAAATGTTCTGTGAATATTTCAAGCGTCTACTTGTTGCCGTTATCAAATCGAGCAGAAACTAGCAAAAAAATCACGTTTGTTGTCTGGTAGCCTTCTTAAAAATTTATTTTATTCTGTATTTAGTATTTGTTGTTATAGCGGCAACAGAAATACATCATCTGTGAAAATTTTAACTGTATAACTATCAAGGTTCATGAAATACAGCCTGGTGACAGACGGACAGACAGACAGACAGACGGACAGACAGGCAGCGGAGTCTTAGTAATAGGGTCCCATTTTACCCTTTGGGTACGGAACCCTAAAAAGATTGATGTTCCTGAATTTCTTAACATGGTGCCCATACCGGCAAATCCGTAAAGTGTATAATCGAGCTAATACAGGAACAGAGTGTTTGGAATGGACATCAGGTTCTATCACCTTGTACGGTAGAGCCTTTGGCTATAGATAGGATCAACTCAACGTGAAATTTCAAAGCTATCTTCGATCGTATGTTTTCAACTAATCCAGGATTTTCTCATGAACTTGAGGCCAATTAAAGTAGCAATGGTCTGATCGCTGCTACGTGGAGTAATGAAGTAATCAATTATTATAGAAGTCTTCCTAGTAAGTGTTGTTGCCACTGTGAGTGTCTATAGGGCTATTTTGATTTGACAATAAATAAATAAATCTTTTACCATTGCAGTGCTAAAATTAACGTTACGGATTAATATTTAATTATAGGTAACATTTTACACTATGCCTGAACTAGGAAAACCTGTGTCTGAGGCGAAAAAGGCTAGACCGGGTAACTCAATCAATCAATCAAAATATTTTTATTCCATAAAGATACATTATTTGTAGATTTGGAAAGATCATAATTTTTACAAAATATAATCATACATACAAAAATTCACATTAAAACATTTAAGAAGTTAGCAAGTACATAAGTATAATCAGAAACACATGTCATAACAAAATAATGAATACAGTCATAATTAAATAGTACTAAAGTCATCAGCAAGAGCTTCGTCAAGGGTATAATAGGACTTTTCCATCAACAACCTTCTGACTGTATTGCTGAAGTCTGCAGTGTCCGCGTTTCGTACATCATGTGTAAGTTTGTTGAACAATTTATTGCTTATGCACAAGTAACTGTTGCCTATTTTGGCAAGTCTATGTGGAGGAATTGATATATTATTTCGATGTCTTGTTATATATCTATGAGAGTCACCGTTTAATTTAAAATTATCAATATTTAATTTAACATACATCAGGTTCTGGTATATAATAGGTTATAATAGGTCTATACCTATGAAATTGCCGTTCTTCAGTACTGGTCATTTCAAATAGAAGAAAAGTTTGGAATGGCTTTGTATTCTAAATCCAAATTAATTTTGTTTTAAAAACATGACATTCTTTTTACAAACTCAGTCTTTTGTTTATTGATTAGCGTTGTATTTTCATTACATTTGAACATTTTTCGTCATAATGGATACTTTAAAAATTCGTGTAATTATGGAATATGAGTTCCGTCGTGGCACCAACGCGACACAAACGGCACGTAACATCAAAAACGTTTACGGAGAGAACTGTACAAACGAACGCACAACCCGTTATTGGTTTTCCCGGTTCCGTTCTGGGAATTTTGACTCGAAAAATGAAGCCCGTGGTCGTCCGGAGAATTTGGTCAACAATGATGGTCTAAGAGCCCATGGCCGGCTACCTGTATGTATTTGACCAGACCTGAGTTTTTGTACATTAAGCCCCCTATACCTACCATACATAAGTAGGGGACTCACTAAGCTCAAAGTGGTGGACGCGTCGAGCGCTCAGGTAAGACAGGTATCGATTTTTGACTAATTTTAAATCCATTTGACCACGTCTGCCGTTTTAAAATTTGAAAATATATTATTATTACTATCGGAAAATAAGAATGGCAGACCATTATAGCGCATTTTATTTTGTGGCAGACAATTTTGAAAATGCTAAAAAAATAAAATTTTGAAAGTATTTGACCAAATCTGCCATTGATATATTTTATTTATTATAGTCTTAAAAACTTATATTGAACACGGCAGACGTCTACATTGCGTACACACATCAACAAATAATAAAATCTTAGCTACAATCCGGCCAGATGGTTGGCACAGATTTTATACAGCTATGTATCTCTCTTCTTTTTACTATGTATTACTATTGTACTCATTCTAACCTATAGTATGTTCTCTTACAGTACTAGCATTCGAATAATGGAGGGTTTATACCTGGAAGGGCCTTGTAACAACCCCAACGTAACGGCTATTGCCAGATGTTTTCAGTATATTTGTGAACGTTCATTACCTCGTGTTTCGTGAATTTTATAAAATACATAGTGCTGCTTGATTTTATTTTCTTCATTTGTCTATTGTTTGTCATATATATCTGACATTATGTCGATTGATAAAGAAAAAGTGAAGTGTGTTTTTTGTGCCAATGTAAAAACTGAGAAATTACTTATATTTTCGGAAGAGATAATGGCAAAATGTCGAAAGATTTTAAAGTTACGGAAACTTCATAAATTAAAATATAAAGACATTATTCTACCAGACGAAATTTTTGATTGTGCTTATCATAGTAGTTGTTACAAGACGTTTACAGCGCTGAAAAAAAAATTTTTTTCTACAGATATCACGAAAAAATTTTCATCACAGTCTAGTATTTCTTTGCCTTCAATTGAACAACCATCGACATCAGCTAGTAGCACAATAGTTGATGAAACAATGATGAATGATTCCCTTATAGAAGATGTGAACGTTCCTGAGACACATGATGACATGGAAAAAGATATCGAGGCTGAAGTAAATCAGCCGTTGAAAGAAAGACCATCTGAAGATTCAGCAGAATTATCGAATACTCAGACTTCTGATACCGTGGCTGTAGCCAACCTGAATTTGTGTTTTTTTTGTAATAAAAAAAAGAAACATTATCGGTCTAAGAATGAGCCATTACGAACTTCAGAAAAAGATCAATTTGAAAAAAGTATTTTATCAAACTTTAAGCCAGATACTGAAATTTACAACGAAACTTTGACAAAAATACAAAGTGTTCTCTCTTGTAACATTTATTATCATGATGTTTGCCGGCGAAATTTTAGAAATCAAAAAAGATCAATAATAATAAGTCCTGTACGTACTTCGTGGCATATCTCTCGAGAAATACATGATACTGTTTATAAAGAAATATGCAATTTAATTGAAGAAAATGTAATAAAACGAGGACGTTGTTATTTTTTAACATACTTACATAAAGAGTATCTTGATATGTTTAAAGAATTGAGTGAAGGCTCGGACAGTACATCAATATTCACAACACACTATTTAGAAGAAAAAATTCACAGAAAATTTAATGATAAAATCCAAATTTTGATATCTAATAAAAAAAAAGTTGTTGCCCCTAGAGGCATTTCAACTATTGATGAATCGTTATTTGCGCACTTGAAAGACCAAGACACTTTGCAAGCAGCCGCCGCCATTTTGCGAGAGGAGATTCTGGGTATACAAAAAAAGAAATTACCTAATTATATAACTAGTCAACGACTAATCAACGGTGAATGTTCAACACCACCAATGGTTTCCGAGTTTTTTTCATCAATTCTTGGAGGTTATAGTCGCAAACGCCGGAATTGTGACAGTTTTCAACGTCACGTGAAATCTCTGTCACAGGACGTAATTTACATGAGTCACAATGGCAACATTAAGACTTCGAAACACATCTGCTTAGGCATGACATTAAAAAGTCTTACAAGCAGTCGGAAGGTAATCGATATAATTAATCGTTACGGTCATTGTATCAGTTACAGCGCTATCGAAGAGCTTGAAACAGAAGCAACGTTTTCATCAGTTTTACGCACCGGAATATGTCCAGAGGCAATTAATAGAAATGAAAATCTTTCGACAGGTATGGCATTTGATAATTATGACCGATTTGTTGAGACCAAGAATGGAAAAGACACTCTCCATGATACAGTTGGAATCATATATCAAAACATCAAAAATGAAAATGTAGAAGAAATAGAAGAAGAAGAAGAAGCTGGAGTTATTAAAAAAAAATAAACGTAGAAGACGATCTTTTGAAACAATACAGTATGAGTTGCCACAGTGTGCTAAAAAACTCAAAAAAACTAGCAATATTGAAATTCAAAGTGAGGAAGAAGTTAATATAATTGTGCATAAGAGTCTTTACGATCGAATTGACAATATTTGGATGCTAAGTCATGCTTTTAGGTTGTTAAAGACTCCTATGTGGACTGGTTTTAACAGTAAAATAATGACAGATGATACTCCACAACAATTAATTTCGTACTTAACTCCGATTAATGACTCACCAACAAGCAATGCAGTTGTTTTGGCTACTATGCAACAATGCATGTCAGTATTGCAAGAGCTAAATCAAGAGTACATGCAAGTGACGTACGATTTAGCGAATGCAAAGATTGCTTTGCAAATCCAAGCTACGGAAAGTGACACCTTCAAAAAACTGTTTATACACTTGGGTGCTTTTCATATTATGATGTCATATTTTAAGGCTATCGGAAAGTTCATAAATGATTGTGGTTTAACAACCATCATGGTTGACAGTGAAATGCTTGCTAGTGGATCTGTTTCAGGTTTCATTGAAGGCAAGCATTTCCACCGCTGTAAAAGATTACACCCAATGATGGCTTTAGGGCTCCAAATTATGCATTTCAGATCTTTTCTAATATCAAAGAATATTCAAATTTCTGAAGATATCGAAGAAGAAGTTGTACGATTACAGAGTTGTCAGACACCTTCATTTTTGATTCATAATGAAAGCTTGACAGAACTCTGTAATGACTATGCTATTTACGAACAACAAACATTAAATGGTGATCATGGAAAAACAGCGCAATTTTATATGTTTTACATCAAACTTGTTTATTATTATTTACAACTTAGCAGAAGCATTCGTGCTGGTGACTTCCAATTATATCTTGACATTTTACCAAAAATAACAAATTTATTTTTCGTATTTAACCATCCAAATTATGCGAGATGGACTGTTCAATACCATTACAATTTAATGAAAGTTTCCACAACTCATCCTGGTTTAGAGCAGGACTTTAAAAAAGGATTTTTTGGAATCAAACGTACCAGCAAATCGTTCTCAAGGCAGCCTATTGATCTTACATTAGAGCAGACTATCAATGCCGATGCTGCGAGAACACTTACTGGTATCGCACATCTGACTAATTCCATTTCAGCTCGCCAACGGTGGGCGAGAAGTCACGATATTCGCTCCACTATAATCACACACGTGTTAGAAAAGTTAGGAATTACCAAGAAGCAAGATATTATAGCCACATAACATCAAGAAAAGTTGTCAACAACTTGATAGATTCATAAACTCGTTCGATCAGTACGTGAATCCTTTCAGCTTAGATTTATCTACTGATCAGTTGTTTAATATAGCTTCTGGGAAAGCTGCATCATCTCAAGTGACAGAATTTGTCTTAAGTATCAAAAAAATCGGTGAAGAGCTACGAACAACTTTTATATCAGAATGTGCATCTGACCCGAAAAGATTTCAAAAAGCCATCAAAAAGACACCGATACACAATTTTTCAAGTCTACTTGTAAAGAAGAAATCTGTAAAAATTGGAGGTAAGCATCAAGAGATCAAGTTACAGCGAGATTTATTCGGACGTTTGTTGGGAATTTCTATGGACCACCAAATTGATGTTTTGAAAATTTTATCGTATCCAATAACTCCTGTACCTCTTGCTCTATGTCATCTAGATGGTGGTTTCTGTAAAACTGATAAATCGGTACTTGTAAAATGTCTTGAACCAAATATTGATCAAGAACCGCCATATAATACAGATGTTTTCTTAATTGATGGATTTTTCATTCTTCATTCAATGAAAGAGGTTCCCAAAACATTCGGGGGTATTTCAAAGAAATTTCTTCAAATGATAACAAAATATTCGGCCCGACGAATTGATGTCATCTTTGACCAATATTTGTATCCATCAATTAAAGATAGTGAAAGATGCCTACGGCATGAAGCATCTTTGATTGATTACAAAATTTCTGGGCCTGAACAGGTACGACCGTTTGATTTTGCAAAAGAATTAAAAAACACAAAATTTAAGGAAGCTTTTGTTGAATTTTTGACAAAGCATTGGTCTAGTGAGGAAATAAAATCATTTTTGGGTAACCGACAGATTTATTTAAATTTCCAAAATTGTCAATTGTATCAAGTGGTTGATGATACGATACAATCGAGTGTTGTTGAAGATTTATGTTGTACTTCACATGAAGAAGCGGATACAAAAATAATCTATCATGCTTGCAATATCGCAGAGCAGTCGAATATTGTTATCAGAGCCTCTGATACCGATATATTAATTATAATGATTGGTAATATGGCACAATGAAAGAACTCTCATTCTAATATTTGGATGCTCAATGGAACAGGAAATAATGAAAGATATATTGACATCACAAAAATTTATAGAGAGCTTGGTGAGTTGTTAGCTAAAAGTTTAATCGGCTTCCATGCATTTACTGGATGTGATTTTAATCCAGCTTTCTTCAATAAAGGGAAGAAAAGACCTTTTACTTTGCTAAAGAAGAATACTGAACACCAACAAGCATTTGCTACTCTTGGTGAAGAAAATTTAACAGAGGACCAGCTACAAGAGCTATTTAACATCATTCAACATTTCACTTGCCAACTATACAATGCCAAAAAATCTAATGATGTAGATGATGGAAGGTTCCAACTATTCGTCAACAACTATAAAGCCTCAGACATCAATGAAAATTTTAGAAAAAAAATTAAAAATTTTGACGCAAGCTCAATACCACCGTGTAAGAGTGAGCTTTATCAACAACTTTTGAGGGCCCACTATATTTCTTCTCTTTGGAGAAATGCTCACAAAAAGCAACCCACAAATTTAGACCCATTGGAGTATGGTTGGATTGAGCAGGACAACAAATATGCCTTCAAATGGTTCGAAGGTGACCAACTTCCATCTTTTGTGAGTGACTTAATCACCAATGTCCCTGGTATGTTGATAAACATCTATTCTTTCTCGAACTTGTTCTAATCAAATTACGTTTATTTTACAATTTACGTTCTATTTTTCCAGAATCCGATTCAATAGATGATGAAAACGAGTCATCTAACGATGAACATGACCCCGATGATGAAGATGATGAATGAAGATTGATATATATATATTGTAATGCATGCATGATATATTTTTTTAACTCATTTAACACTTTTCAATTTTTTCTTAACAAATAAAAAGAAAAAAATTAAAATGAGTAATCGAATTATTTTTTTACAAGCATATTATTTATGCCATATTATTATATTATTTATATTTATATTATATTATTATATTATTTAGCCATATTATTTATGATTCCATAAAAAATCTACTTATTTCTCATCTAACTAATGAAGTTTAGTATATAGAATACGGAAAAAAAATAATTTCTCTAAATACAGTGATAAAGTAAATTACATTGATGTAAAACAGCGAACGGAATACATATACATCTGGCCGGATAGTAGCTAAGATTTTATTATTTGTTGATGTGTGTACGCAATGTAGACGTCTGCCGTGTTCAATATAAGTTTTTAAGACTATAATAAATAAAATATATCAATGGCAGATATGGTCAAATACTTTCAAAATTTTATTTTTTTAGCATTTTCAAAATTGTCTGCCACAAAATAAAATGCGCGATAATGGTCTGCCATTCTTATTTTCCGATAGTAATAATAATATATTTTCAAATTTTAAAACGGCAGGCGTGGTCAAATGGATTTAAAATTAGTCAAAAATCGATACCTGTCTTACCTGAGCGCTCGACGCGTCCACCACTTTGAGCTTAGTGAGTCCCCTACTTATGTATGGTAGGTATAGGGGGCTTAATGTACAAAAACTCAGGTCTGGTCAAATACATACAGGTAGCCGGCCATGGGCTCTTAGACCAGATGAATTAAAGGCGATTGTGGAAGCTGACGAAACTCAATCTACAGCTGAGCTATATTCTCCAACTTATGAATAGTCAAATTAATAAACTTAAAATCTAACAACCTAATGAAAAACTAACTAAGTGCTAAAGTAGGAAGCTGGAAGGTATAAGTTTACGTATAAAACAACTTTTAAATCTTACTTTATTACTGCTAGTAACTCCATAATGATAGAATGATGAATCAAAAATCAATGATGAACAATGATTTCTGTATGGGCACACTGTATTCTGTATGGTAGGTATAAAGAGATATTATAGGTCTGTTTTAGACAGCATTCAAGCTGTCTTAAACCCACTTAAAAGATAATTACAAAAAATAACGGGATTAATAGATGATTCACACCTTTGCATACAGTATAAGGTGTAAATTGCCTAAAAGAGCAAACCATTCTAATCTCTATCAAATTATCGATCGACTTTCTAAATAGCTGTACAAAATCCACTTTGATTATAGCATAATTCAAACATCGCAATGAGTTGCGCATTGTTTTGATCTTTTTCTAAGTACTCCGTATACGAATATTATCTACCATTAAAGAGTCACGGAATTACATTTAACTTTGCTATTGATATTTTATTTCGCACGTTTTACACATTCGCTGATCGTCGCACAGACATAAAAAAATCGTGTCTTATCCATTAACGCTTCGGTCATGCATGATCTGTTTAACTAATACAAAGCTGTTGTAACAATATGGCCGTTCATTTGTCAAATTGCGCTTCCAATGCCCTTTCGGCCAGTTTTCTTCTCACACTCAAAGATCGACCCAGGCAGTAGAAAACAGCTCTTTCTGTAACGGATCCAAAGAGTTTCATGATGATATCAAACAAATTATGGACATCATTTTCCATTACTTTTTGTAAACTAGGTATAGGCGTAGTAAAGAATATCTCAACAAATCACATATAATGCAAAAAGAATCAAGATCTACCAACTTACCAAGTAGGTAACAAAACCGAGGGGCATTACAGTGATCTATATAGCTCAAGTCACGAACCTCACCTCAGAATATTCTATTGACTTCTTATACAAATCAAACCAATCAACTAGGTATAATTTATTGATATAACAAATATTGATAAATTTTGATTTTGCATCCAAATACTAATATGGCATCGGTGATCGACTTCAAAGGCAATCTACTCTCTGTTCTCCAGAAGTAATCAGGTACTCCGTGTTCTAGCTAGAGAGATTTCTGAGAATGAGCCAGTTGTTGCCCTATTTAGCTGTACTCGCGGCCCAGCTTTCATCTCGCGCTGAGTGATGACCCCAGGACAAGAACGATTACCGGCTGATCCCATTGTCAGTCGATCCAAGCCACAGTTTTCGTATTACAAAGGCGGCGTTATCAAAGACGGGTCAACGTTGAATGAAATTTGAACTGTCGTCGGATTGATGGTAGAAACAAATTGGCCTTTTCACGTCTTTTCTGAAGAGTTGACAATGCTTGAATGATGTGAGAACCTTTTTAGATCTTTGTAACAGAATGGTTTTGGTTAATAACGATACTGCTTTTGACTGTTTCGTGTTTAGCTTCTATTGCTCAGATGAGAAGCAAAATGATTCCATCCTAACGTTCAAATATTATATTTTCAGAGGGTATTTTTTAAGCCTTATTTTGACTTTTGTACAAATCGTATAGTGCATGTAAAGACGCAAATTGATTCACAAAGAACTTCTAATTTAGCCAAGGAGCAACGACCAAAGAACCGAGCGGAAGTTCTTTTTGACCCTTTGTTTAGTCGGAGTTCGCCGGATATGCTGCGTCGACGGAAATGCGTCGTCAACTCGCATCAATGGCTTCTTCAATGTAGGGCTGTCACGTCCTCACGGGATCTTCAAAGACCACAAACACATACAAAGCATTCTGAACAGTAAGAGCTAATTCTTCTTCAAAGGCTTGCATGTAGGGATTAGATTGACCAATGACATCATCTAGAGGGTATAGGTTACGTGAGTACCTACTTATCTGTCTTTTTTGCCTAGTAATGTACTGAGAGCTACATATTTACTTATGCAGCGGAATGTGTGTGAACGGATATGCTGTGTCGCTGTTGCTGACGGAAATGCATAGTCAACATACATCAATGGTCAGAATAGGGCTGTCAAAGTTTTTAACACATTGAATGAAATAGTTTAAATAAATCTTATCTTGACCTTTAATTTTTGGCTGAGACGCAGGTGGTTGCGGGTAGGATTCCCGCTGTGGGGCAAATGTTTGCATGGTCTACAGATATTTGTTCCGGGGGAAAAAAATGGTGCTTAAGTATTTTATCAGTTATTTGGTTCCCATATTACAAGCTTTGCTTAGTTTGGGGCTATATGTCGTTGTGTGAAATGTCCAGCATTATTTATTATTTATTTATTATAATTTTCCATGTTAGTTCCAAAATAGAAAGTGCGCATTGATATTGAAAATTCCAACGAGAAAAAAGTAAATATGACTATTGGTAATTACATTATTTTTGCCTACCCCCATATTATTAGTGGTTAGAATGTTGTGAAGAAAAGGTAAAAGAACACAAAATGGACTCTAACACAAACAACTCTCTGTGTAGATACATCTAAAATGTTAAGATCTGACTATGACACATCATGACTATTAAAATCCTTAGGAATGATAATGATAAATTAATTGCAGTATTCTGGACGGAAGTCCATTATTACAAATGGTACCAGCTCTGAACTTTGTACTCAATTAATTGTCTGTGTCCTGGTGAATAACACTGAACTATGATCTAGGGTTTTACCTAAGCAATCAAACATTGATACTAAGTAAGTGTCTAGGTTTTACCTGTATTGCGAAGTAGAATACTGTGTTAGGGATGAACGTTCTAAAGGAAATGATGTATGCTTCTCAAGTTCTCAAGCATCAAAAAGTAGAAGAAAGAGAGAAGATAATCAAATAGAACACCAGATGATCTGATGTGACGACGTCGGGAGATGTATTAGATGCGCTTAGCACCGGAGCGAAGAGAGTGACGTGATATCGAGGAGGGCTGCTGTACCCAACAGTGGTTGGATGTGGGCTCCATAGATAGGTTTAGATAAAAAAATATTTTAAATCATGTAAATACCCAACCATAGCCTACATTAGCGCAAAGCTGACTAAACCAAAAGTAGATATGGCAGTAAAAGCGGTCCTAGCAATTATCCCTTGCAATCAGGTTATCAACTTACCTACCATAATTAATCCTTTATTAATCGATATCAACCAGGCTGCCAATGATGGTGACATGCTTTTCCAGTTCAGTGACTTCAACTCTTCACACATCACACCGAACTTGAAATTCATGTTTCTATTGACACAACTTATTACCAAGATACAAAGTATCAGTCTATTGCGAGATAATAAGGAAGCACGTACTCCGTAAGGTCTGCACAACACATGTACGGTCAGCAATAACAAGTAACTTTTTAACAAAAAAAATAACCGACTTAATGAAACTACTAAACTGATTTTGATGAAATTTCTATGAGACCAATATGAAAATAATATCCTAACAAATTATTATATTATTATTATTATAAGCCTGTTGTGTCCCACTGCAGGGCAAAGGCCTCCCTTCGCTCTTTCCACTCGTCTCTGTTGATTGCAAGTAGGGGCCAATCCTTGAGGTAGGAGTTTAGCTCATCCCGCCACCTTCGCCTGGGCCTTCCACGAGGGCGTCGTCTGTAGTTTGGGAGCCATTCAGTGGTGGTCTTCGCCCACATCGTGTCTGGCATACGGCAAACGTGTCTGGCCCAGTCCCACTTGAGTCTTCCAGCTTTTAACAAATAATAAAAGAAATTTCTAAATTAGTTGATAAATGACGGAGTTCTGAGGTAATAACAAACATAAACCCGAGTTGCGTCCCTATAGAATGTGAGGGTTGCCCTCGATTTTTTGGGATCCCATCATCAGATCCTGACTTGGTGACAATGGGACCACCTGGGAAGTATACCCTTTTAAACAATAAAATAATTTCTCGAATCAGTCCAGGCGTTTTTGAGTAATCGGGGAATATACATAAAAATTAAGATTCCGACAAATTGAGAACTTCCTCCTTTTTTTGAAGACGGTTAAAAAAGAAGACATTTTCTGACTTTTTTGTTATTAGGTAGTGTTAGCGCACATAAGGGTGGTATCACTAAACTGCACGTACTTTAAAAAGGCTATAACAAATTTAAATCAGAACAGTGGAGTCCATTTCCCGATAACCTGGTAGGTTAGGGCGTGGTTTGTCAATTAAAAGTAGCATAGATATTCTATGTCTCAACCCAGGTCTGTATTTAAAATTTCACCGAAATTGGTCAAGCCGCTTAGTTGTGAAAACATAACAAACAGACAGACAGAGTCGTATTCAAATTTATTGATCGAGCGAAGCGAGATCTCAAATCAACTTGGACGAATCGGCGTTGTCGAATTTATTTATATAATATTGGTTTGCCCAAGGAAAACTTTTTAAGCGTTGATCCGATTAATGAAATTTGGTATACAATTTGGTAGTAGGCAGGTTAGGTAGTGCACACTTGGTGTGACTAAATGACCTAAAAATGTGGTTGTTGAGATATTAAGGTTTAAGAAGGGTCAAAAAATAAAATAAAGTGACACGATCAGGTCAAATGACATGTCTATTAAAAGGTAAATTTAAATTCAACCCAGTTTTTGTTTTTAGTTTAGGCCTTGTAGTATGTAAGTTATTAGCTAAAATAAAAACTGAACTTTGACGAAATTCACAGTGTACACGAGTAACACCACAGTGCTAAAATTTAGTATGCTTGTAGCTTTATTTTAGTTTAGTGACAAAAATATACGAAAAAGTCTGAAATCCAGAATAATTGCAATTTCTACCACAAAACGTGTAATGATTTAACATGAACTCCCGTTACTTCAACTGTACTCAAACTATATGTCAAGTTCGTGCATTTTGTGAATTGGATACTGTATAGTATTATTAAGAATGCACTATTTTAATAGTCAAAGATAATGTTTAATTATTTTTTACTTTATATGGGAGACTCGCGAGATCTCAATTCGGGGCGAACCACTTGTATTATTAGTATATGTATTATGGTGATTACTCTGTTTTATGTCCTAATAAAAATAATACTGGTTTTATAAACGTACCCGTTATGCTGGTTACGTCCTGGGACTCGGCAACTGCATATTACATGCTGATAATTAACACTTTTGGTTTGCTATAAGGAAGGAAAAGCTGGAGTGATATCAAATTTATAGAACAACAAGGTAGTGGCAACCCTGCCGAAGCGTTTCCATTTACCGCCTGCGTTTGTTCGCCACGACCTAAATATCGACCTCTGGGTATTAACATACGCAAACAAGGCACTCTACTGACAACGATAACAGATAACTATCCAGCTTATGTGTGTAAGTAAACTTCTATGTACGTATTTGAAAGTGAACAAACAAGATAATTATAATAAAACTAGCTAATAGGCTAGCTAGTAGGTAAGTATGGTAAATCTAGACTTAACTATGTTCTATTTTCAAAACTTTGAACTTTCAAAATTCAGAACTCAAGCCTGCCCCTCACACAGGCTGGTTTTCCTAGTCTTGTAAAAAAGTAATTCATCCTTGATTATCTATTGTTTGGCATTAGATAGAGAAGGCCTAACCAAGTGGAGCAAGCATACCTACCTAAAGCCAACTATAACTAGTGGTTCGCCCTGAACTGAGATCTCGCTAATTTCCCAAAATAAATATTATTCTCAGGGCGACTTGCACAACGATGCCTAAACGTATTAAGTGGCTAAATATGATTTAAGGATTTGTCAAATCATACAAATACTTCAAATTTAAACATGTTTAGTCGCTAAATACATTTACTGATCTTTGTGCACGTCGGCTTTAATCTTTGATTATTACCTAAATTGGTGCCACGAAATGAATAACCAACCTAATTGACCTACAGTTTCATTCAAATTAGATGTAACGGGGGTTCCTGTTAATTGGTTATTTTTTTTTGGGGTACCAATGGCAGTTATTCTAATTTCAGACTTTTGCCTATATTTGTCACTAAAGCTACACTTCTATATAAGTCATAAATTAAAACTATTTTAGTCTTGTTTACATTCTTACATTATAAACCTATGTGTAAAGGACGATCAAAGACGGGGAAGGATCGAATCTAGATTTGAAATGTATTAGGTAGTTATAAGATCGAATCAGATTCAAATGTTAACAGGTAGCTAAGATTGTAACAGTTTAAACATGTAAGTCCCCGTCTAACTTTGCTGGAAACTTCGATGTATTAAGAATTGTATAACATGATTTGTGAAAGCGTGAATTACGATCCCCGCACCATGGCTAGGGCGAGGAGTAGTTTTGTATAAAGATAGACCGTTTTCAAGCAGAAATTTGTACCTACTGTGATGGCCAAAAAGCCCGGCACTGCATCCCCCACACCGGCTTCGCCGGTGTGTGAGATGAAGACACGTCCTCAGAAATTTGTGATCATTCAAGAACGCGATTTATACCTTGTAAACTAGCAACTAAGAAGAAAAATAAATACAGTCCACTTTTGCACAGTACCGAGTCTATCAATGAAGCCTGGGTAGGACCTCTACAAGTTTTTGGTCATCCGACCCGGATAAGCCGTTCCTGAGACGACCGGACCAGTTGTTCCTGCGGAGCTGACAAGACCCGCTCCACTGGATTTCAAGAAACAGTTACATCGTATAACCACTGAAGAGACGGCGCGGGCTTGAAGATCACCCAACGGTGCGACGAGCATCGTTGTCAAGACCGGCGCAAGGGCACGGGGTGCCTGAAGATCACCCAACGGTGCGACGTGCGACGTTGTCAAGACCGGCGCAAGGGCACGGGGTGCCTGAAGATAAGCCCGCGTCCGTTGAAGACAACCGAACGAGGACGTCACCCGAAGAGTGAAGACCCCCCGCCCCCTCACGTGGCTGGTCCACGGCCCGTTTATTCCGGCCACCTAACGGTGCCAAACGGTCGGAATAGCGGGTAAACGCCTTAGGGCGGTTTTAGTGTTAGTGTTAGGGACCGCTAGGTAGGTAGGGGCATCAAGTGCTGAAGAAGATGACCACCAGGAGCCCACCAGTGACGAGGGGGAAGAAGGCTGCACTTCGCGTCTACGAAGACTACCCCGCGTCCCCGTCCGAACCCGCGCTTCCGAATGCTCCCGTTGAGCCGCGACCCGCCGAAGCGGGACCCTCCTCCGCTCGCGTAGCGTCAGAGACGACCGCGCCCGCGCCCGCGACCGAGGTAGCATCGCGAGTGACCGCACACGCCGAGCCCGAACGCCGGTGTGCCCCGTCCGTCCGCTCGCAACGCTCCACCGCCAGCGCGATGGCAAGGATCCGGCAAATTGAATTTGAAGCTGAAGAACGACTGGCCGAGATTAAGAGGCAAGAGCTCCATATTCAAGCGGAACTTATAAGGAAGAGGTTAATTGCCGAAGTCGCTACAATACGGGAAGAAGATGAACAAGAAAGCATCCAGGGCACGGGTGCACGGAACGGAGCCCTAGACACAGAACACAGAATAGAGGACTGGCTCCAACGCCATCATAAACGGGGGGAGCCAGAACAAGTGACGGATCAGGATACCAGGTATCTCTCATCGACCACGAGAGAACAGAATACGGAGCGGTATCCTCCGATTACGAACAATCGGGTCACTTTTGAACCACGAACACTGCGAGACAGATCACTCACGCCGGACCGAACGCGAGACAGAGGGATTGATCGGTTAACGGAAGCCATAGAGAAGATGGCTCACCGTAGACCACCTCCGAGACAGACGTACGACCTACCTGTATTCTGAGGTGCTGCGGGGGATTGGCTACCGTTCAAGGCAGCCATGAAGGAATCGACGATCATCCACAAGATCTCATCGGCTGAGAATCTAGCGAGGCTTAGAACATGCCTGAAAGGCGAAGCCCGTCAAGCAGTGTCGGCTTTGTTATACACTGCAACCGAACCGGCAGTTATAATGAAGACTTTGGAGCAGTGTTACGGTCGCCCAGAGATGATTATAGATAACGCGTTAGAAGAGATTAAGAAACTACCGCGACTGGGCGCGACTGCAGGCGAGTTAAACGCTTTCGCCATCAAACTACAGAACGTAGTAACCGCCATCTCTTGTATGGACTAACGCGGCTACCTGCAGAACCCGATGTTTGCGCGACAGGTAGCCGAGAAGTTGACACCGCACATCCGATCAAAATGGTGCGACTATGCAGAGGAATTTGGCAGCCGAAATGAACCAGAAATATTGACGCTGTCCCAGTTCCTGATGAGAGAGGCAGATCGCGCAATGCGATACGCGTATACAGCTACGCCTTCGCAGAGCACCTCAAAGGCCCGACCTACAGAGCAGCGACCCAGGGTGAACGAACGAAATCGTGGGTCGGTGTACGCTACACAGAACGCGGCACCGGAGGAGGAAGCCTCAACGAGACAGAACGCAGCAACGGACAAGAACGAGTGCCGTTGCTGCGGGGGCGACCATAGAACCGTCGAGTGTAGAAAGCTCACGGCGATGCCAGTAGACAAGAGATGGGAATGGGCCAAAGAGACAGGCATATGTTTTCGCTGTCTGAGCAGCAAACATAGACGCTTTATGTGCAAGAGCAAGCGATGCGGAGTAGGTGAATGCACACGTCCGCATCACGCACTGTTACATGCGCCGAAAATAAGGAACGAGGGTGCCAGTGAGCAGGGCCAGACCGAGGAATCAGCCATCACTGCATCTGCGCATGTAACAGCAAGGAATCAAGTCCTACTGAAGGTGTGTCCAGTCGTGATTAAGGGCAGTAACGGCATGGAAATAAATACGTATGCGTTACTGGACGAAGGATCAACGATAACTCTGATCGATGAAGAGATCGCCGCGATGATCGGAACGGAAGGCCCGACAAAAGCCTTGAACATCGTGGGGGCTACGACTAGTCAGAGGGAACCCGAGAGCCGGGTAGTGGATATCGTGATCCGAGGACACAAGTCGGACGCACATCGGATCACAGCGCGCACTGTGAAGAACCTGACCTTAGGAAATCAACTCGTCAGTACCGATGTGTTAAAATACGCGCATTTGAAGAAACTCCGTCCAGAAGCCGTGTGCTATGCGTCAGCGAAGCCACGCATACTCATCGGGGCCGACAACTGGCATCTTATTGTGACGAGGAAGCTTCTGACAGGGAAGAGAACCCAGCCAGCTGCATCACTAACGCAGCTGGGATGGGTTATCCATGGATCAATCCCCAGAAGCACAATAAGACAGCAGGAGACGGTACTACACGTCCATACGTGCCAAGGTGTCCAGAACGGACATGCTTTGAACGACCAAGACGAGGAATTAAGCAAGCTCGTGAAAGCACACTTTGAGATAGATGCTTTGGGCGTTTCAATTAAAAGAAAGCCAAACGCGAAGGATGAGCGGGCTCAAAGCATTTTCGACAGAACAGCGAGACGAGTAAACGGTCGTTTTGAAGTGGGACTACCTTGGGCCAGCGATGAGGTGAAGATGCCGCCCAGCTACGACATGGCCATACGACGCTTACATGGGATCGAACGTAAGATGGACAGATCGCCGGAGTTTAGAAGTGCATACACCGCGCAAGTGGAGAAGCTGCTAGAAAAGGGATATGCAGAAAAAAGCGAGGAGGAACAGAGTCAGAACGAACGTCTCTGGTTTCTCCCTCACTTCGCGGTGACAAACCCCAACAAGCCGGGGAAGTTTAGAATGGTTTTCAATGCAGCCGCGCGCGCTAATGGAACATGTCTCAACGACGCGCTGCTGGACGGACCAGATCTACTACAGACATTACATGGCGTCTTGTTTCGCTTCAGAACGAAGCCGATCGCGGTCACTGCAGACATTCGGGACATGTTCCTCAGGGTGACCATAAGACAAGAGGACCGTACAGCCCAACACTTTCTATGGCGCGGCGACAACCGAACAGATCCACCGCAGAAGTACACGATGAAGTCCATGATATTCGGAGCGAGAAGTTCTCCATTTCTGGCTCATAGCGTCAGGAACAGGAACGCGAAAGATCACGAGCGGACACACCCGCTAGCGTTTGACGCTATAACTCAGAACCACTACATGGACGACTGGGTGGACAGCTTTGAAACGGAAGAGATAGCCGCCAGAGCTATAGCACAAGTGCAAGAGGTGCATCAACAAGCGGGTTTTGAACTTGCAAGCTGGAGCGCAAAGCGTGAAGGCTTACTGGATAGTATTACCCCGGAGAACCGAGCGCATGCACCAAAAGAGCTAGCGGCCAATGCACATGTATATGGAAATCATAAGGCTGAGCGGTAGGATCAACGCCGCTACAGTACCGGATCGCATGAAGGATCCACCCATTCTGGACGGAGCGCACCGCTTATCACGTCTACTGATCAGGCGGGAACATGAGAAGAATAAGCACGCGGGCAGAGAACAGATCGTGAATAATCTGCGCCAGCGATTTTGGATACTGCGGTTGCGTCCGGCGGTCAGAACGGTTCTGAACGATTGTACGCTGTATAAGATAAGGAGAGCGAACCCAAAGAAGCCAGTAAAGGGTGACTTGCCGAGGATGCGCCTAGATATGAACACGAGGCCGTTCACTAACTGCGGCATCGATTGTTTCGGCCCTATGTGGGTAGCGATCGGGCGGCGCCGTGAGAAGCGATGGGGTATGCTCTTTACGTGTTTGGTAACGAGGGCTATACACGTGGATCTTATAGCGAGTCTCAGCACCGACTCGGCTATTATGGCTATCAGGCGAATGGCTGCCCGACGGGGGACTCCTCGTACAATCGTGTCAGACAATGGAACGAACTTCCACGGATCGGAAGTGGAACTAAGAAAGGCGTACGAAGAATGGCTCCCAGGCCTTAAAGAGTACGCACTCAAACAGCGGATCGAGTGGCGATACATCGACCCTGGTGCACCAAACCAGGGGGGAGCCTGGGAGCGAATGATAAAAACGGTGAAGAGAGCCCTAGCCATCACTTTAAATGAACGTGCCCCGCGAGAGGAGGTATTGAATACGCTAATGACAGAAATCGAGCACACCGTAAACTCGCGGCCTTTAACGCATGTACCCGTGGACCCAGAGGAAAAGGAAGCTTTAACGCCGAACCACTTTTTATTGGGGACGGCAGTAGGTTTGCCATATGTGGGAGACTGCGACGTAGCCGACAGAAGGACGTGGCGCGCCGCACAAGCTCTGGCAAACTCCTTTTGGAAGCGCTGGATCGACGAGTACTTGCCTACGTTGGCGCCGCGAGGCGACGTCAGAAGACAGCAAGAGAACATCAAAGAAGGGGACGTCGTCATAATCGCGGACGGTTTGCTACCTCGGAACGTATGGCCGCAGGGCCAGATCGAGCGCGTGATTACGGGTCCGGACGGAGTAGTTCGGAGCGCTGAGGTGCGGACGCGGGGAGGCGTTTTCCGGAGGCCAGTGAGAAGGTTGATCGTCCTCCCGATTGAATAAGAAGGCTGCGAGGATCTGCGCCGGGGGGAGACTGTAAAGGACGATCAAAGACGGGGAAGGATCGAATCTAGATTTGAAATGTATTAGGTAGTTATAAGATCGAATCAGATTCAAATGTTAACAGGTAGCTAAGATTGTAACAGTTTAAACTTGTAAAGGTCAAAAGAGTGAGATAGCTACATGTAAGTCCCCGTCTAACTTTGCTGGAAACTTCGATGTATTAAGAATTGTATAACATGATTTGTGAAAGCGTGAATTACGATCCCCGCACCATGGCTAGGGCGAGGAGTAGTTTTGTATAAAGATAGACCGTTTTCAAGCAGAAATTTGTGATCATTCAAGAACGCGATTTATACCTTGTAAACTAGCAACTAAGAAGAAAAATAAATACAGTCCACTTTTGCACAGTACCGAGTCTATCAATGAAGCCTGGGTAGGACCTCTACACTATGTTTAGTCCCTAAGCCCAATCAACCAAGCGTTATTTTTGCTGAACAAACAATTGTATCTTTTTAAAAATGTTATGTGACAGCATTGTATCGGGGATGAAGCTGTCTTCTGTAATACAGTTTTTTATCTAAAACAGAAGACAGAGAATCCCTTCTTTGTTCCCATGTTTTATTTATAATAAAAAGATTTGATTTGATTTGATATGTGCAGTCACTAAAGCTACACGAATACCAAATTTCAGCATTATGGGGTCACTGGTGTACCCTGTGAATTTTGTCAAAGTTTTGTTTTTATTATGGCTAATAACTCAAAAACTACAAAAGTTAAATTAAAAATAAAACGGGGTTCAAATGTACTAATGAATACCTTTCATTTGACGTCCCACTTGACCTAATAGTCTCATTTTCATTTTTTTTACCCCTCGTGAACCCCAATATCGGATATAGGTACGCTACGAAAGTTATCCTCGGACAAACAAACATACATACATACATACAACGCCGATTTGCCCAAGTTGATTTGGAGATCTCGCTTCGCTCGATCAATAATACTTTCTCATATTAAAAAGAATCTCGGTGAACAGATTCAGAGCAAACTCTTTTCTTACAAAAGAATGGAATCAAAATACTTATAAGCGACACCGCCTCATCAATGAATAAAACTTGTGTGTGACTATTGAGTAATTCTGAATCCTTCGTTCTCAGAATATAACATTCTCAAAATATTATTGACATAGCTTGGTGACCTGATGGCTGTCGAGGTAGTAAGGTTCTCAAGTGGAGACCACTCACTTGAAAGCGCAACGTAGAACAGCCCCCCACTAGTTGCCAAGATAACCTAAATGTTTAACTTTTAAAACTATCATGGTTTTGAACACTATTTTCACTAAAAACGGGATATTTACCATAATTTGTGAGTTTTTGAGAATTCCGATATCAATGCAGTTGCATGCGCCATGATCCCAGTTAACCTAAAGGTTGCTGGTTACTGTAAGCCGTTGAGTGCAGGTCGCACAAATTCTGTTAATATGGAAATCTATGAGGAGGCTTATAGCAGTTATGCAATGATGTTATGGTTTTTTTAATTCTTGAGAAACTATGGGTCAACTTATTGAATGAAAACGTTAACGTTGTACCAGGCACTTTTAGGCACTTACTTAATATCCAGTAGGTACTCAACCTCTAGACAGCCTCAGATCTAGAATTTTTCCTAACCGGGACAGAAATGGGGGGGGGGAAAGGGGATGTTAAAGTTTGAAGTGTTGCAAATAAAATGGTGACTATCAAATTATGTAGGTGGACTACGGGCAGGGAGTGGAATAATCGATTTGGCGCCCCCTGAAATTGCAGCCTGGGGCGGGTGCCTCGGTTTGACTCCCCCCCCCCACCCTAGATCCAGGACTGCCTCTAGATAAGTAACCAACGATTAATTTCTTTGTAAGTAACGTCTTAGTATCAGTCAATCTTCAGAACAAAAGGATCTGCAATTATTTTACTAGGACAGTGAATCTTAATTATGACGAGTAACAATGTAGGTACAAATAATGAAATTGTTGTTTTAACACATATCTGAGGTAGTTTGTTTGAACAAGCAGTATTTTAATTGTAGATACACCTGAGGCTGTGTGGTAGGGATTAGCCTAGTTGCCATAGAACCAGAGTCATACGGGGTTCAGATAGAGGCAAACTGGTATCTCTTGTACAAGGATGGCAGGCAACTTGTGTTCTATCGTAGATTAGTGCGACGTGTGATGTGACAAATAAAATAAAGAAAGTCAAAATCAAATATTTTTATTAATTAAAATCACAAGGAGCACTTTGAAACGTCAATTTTACTGCCTGTTCTTTCGCGACCAAGCCAGGAAAGAAAGGAAAGAAACAGGGCTGGTTATTTTTTTAATGATCCTTTTAGTACATAACAATACAGAAAATAAATTACGTCTAAATTGTAACATTTTGAACGAGTTGAAGCAAATTCAATCCCAAGCTATCATCTAAATAATCCGATATTTTATAAAGATTTTGTTTAATTACGTTTTCAAATTTGTTAATGTCAATTTTTGTACATCCCTTGGGAGTTTGTTATAAAAGCGTACACCTTGCCCCTTAAACGATTTACTAACTTTATGGAGTCTACAAGTGGCAACAGCGAGTTTATCTTTTTTTCTAGTATTAAAATTATGATTATCGCTATTTTTCTTAAACAAATTAATATTTTTGTGAACATACATCAGATTTTCATAGATGTATTGACAAGGGAATGTCATAATATTTATTTCTTTAAACTTATTGCGTGGTAAAGTAGTCTAGCTGTGTCTACGTCTGTAAAAAGACGGATCTTTTTGACTGCAGATGCCGCAGAACTAAGTCTCTTCGACAACCTATCAATGTGAGGGCCCCATTAAAGCTTGTGATCTAGGGTTATACCTAAGAATACGGTGGTGTCCACAAGAGCCAACTCCTCGTCTTTGATTTTTATATCTGCTGAAGAAAAAGCTATGTACTTACTATATTTCTATAAAATATGGAGTATTCTTAATCTTAACTTGGTTTTCTAGAAGGTTTAGGCATGAATCTGTTAGTTAGAAGGTGTTTCAAAATTTATTGCGGAATATAAAGTTATCAACGTAAAGTACCTAATCATTTGTGAAATCAAGCCGTGTTAATTATTTCTGCCGCAAAACTAAGAAACCTTAAAATAGTTCTTCATAGTTCTTTTACAGAAATTAAAAGATATAGCACTGTGACAATGTTAAAGTCTCTAGGACCGGTCGAAAAATATGATAAGATGCTCTGCGGCAGCCACCCACAAGCACAAACACACTTAACTCTATATTACTCGAGAATATTTGATGTAGGTGGTACAGTCAGTACTTTGTTTATTTTACTGATTACTGCGTTGTTATTTATCCTTGGAATAACCTCGTATGGTTTCACTGCAGGTAAATTTTGGTTTGCGCAAATACCTAAACGTGTATTAGGTTTATGCAGTGTTTAGCTAAACACCTAATGCCTACTGTGCAAAAGGTGTTATTTATTAAAGTTTGAAAAACATCCTCTTGAGTCAGCTAATGATAATAAGTATAGAATATAGGCAGGTACAGGTTGGAAACAACAAGTTTCAAAAAGTGGATGCTATGGTTCGTCTCAGTGCGAACTCTTCTTTAAGCTGAGAGACATTAGGGTGGCCTATTATCCTAGACAGCAGGGTTGGCCAACAGCCCATGCGAACTTTCTTATGTGTTAAGTATTCGCAGAGAAGGATTATACAATAATTTTTCTATTGACGACAGACGATGATCGTATACCCTAGAATTCTGAACATGTTATTACTTATGACATGAGTCTATGTAACTGCGCGTAACACAGGCCTATGGGTACTAGAATGTGTCTGCGTGTTCTAAACCACCGAGTGTTAATTGCCCGACGGCCAGCCGAGACATCTCAATTAGGCCTTCGCCATTGACATGCCGCCATTCACACTGGATCACAGAAATATAGCTGTGAAAGCAGTAGAGGAAACGATTATACTTTCAGCCCTGCCTGAATATGCGCTGCACATTCGCCAAGCCGTAGCCATGTCGCAGTGCCGACGTGCATCGAGGTTGATCTCTCTACCTATGGCACTATGCACACAGCCTACACCCAGTGCAGCGCAGTCTTAATTTTATCTAGGTATATGTTTTGAGGACAGTGCTCGCTTCGAGAATAACACTAGCAGTAATCCTAGCGTCACTACTGCTTGCAGAACTGTAGTAAACGACTGTAGACTGACCACAGTACTTTCCCTGTTACTACACTTATCAGAGCTTTATGTAGCCTTTATTATACTTGATCATCATTCAGGTAATTGGTTCATCAACTCAAAAACTCTACTACGTAAAAAGTAATAACACTGCTCAGAAGCTCTTCGATTTTTAATGAAATCTTACAATAGTGGTCCTGGCTTCTTGCTTACTTTACTGCTAATAGAGCTATTTTTACTGTGCCGCGGGACCATTCATTCCTGTCACACATCTAGAGCTTTTGTGTAGCCCTTTGTTCGGTTATCCTTGGCCAGGTGGCCCTCCCTTACGTGATGGTTAGCTCGCACAAGCTAATTGAAAAGGATCACACACGTAGTATTCATATGAATCGTCTAACATATGGACGATGTGCCTTTGAGTTTCTTGTCATTGTGCTTGGAAACCGTTTTCGTATGAGAATACTTTTCCCTATAAAATTAACTTTAAATTAAAATACTTTCCTTTAAATAATTTTTGCTCCCAAAAAGTTGTCGGTTAAATAGAAATATTCTATTGGAATAATTGCTACAAACCAGTTACAAAGTAGGACTGTAGGTAGAAGACAAATTACTTCAAAGATCCGAGATCAAGTGTTACCTGAACTACTTTGCCACAAAGGTCAACAGTCAATTGCGGCTTTATCTCCCTACATTTCCGCGATCCGTGTCTCAAGTCTCAAGGCACTCTTGTAGCGAAGGGCCTCACAAAGGCCATTACAATGTTCGTGCGCTTTAGGTGGTATAGTAGAACTGTCTGGCATATTTCAGAAAAAACATCCGTGTGGAAAAAATCCAAACAAACAAAGGGTCTTCGAAGTTTTCTATCATCATACAAGGATGTCAAAAGGGTATCGGCATGTCGCATAGAAATTCCTGATTTAAGTATCCTTTTAAAGCATTTGCAATCAGAATAGCACGATAAATGACGTATCCACTGGCGCCAGCTCCAAGTAAACAGCACCATCTTGGTCGGATTCATAGACAATACTGGGTAGGTTTGGATTCCATGGATGTTAGTCATCGGCGTGCGGATAAGGCACGTTGGCTGTAATGTATATGCTACTGTGAATGTGAGAAGTTAGATGCTGGTAAATGTCAACAATCACTAAATTCGCTGATTCGCATTTTTCGCCGGGCTTATTTTCAACAATGTTTAGTGATTCGATCAAATTGATTACATTTTATGTATAACCTTACAGGCAAACCATTTCCGTTTCCTCGTAATGGATGCAAATGTTATTAGCACTGCCTCAAAGAAAACGCACGGTGGTAAAACAACATCACCAAACCAAGTATTTGTTTGCTAACAACAAAGTTAAATATCTAAATTCAAGATAACAACCATAGATGCTACAACAGAGGTCCCCAAACTTTTAGTCTCGTAGACCACTTGCCATGTTTTTCGGTTTTAAGTAGACCCCCTGCTCACCTAATATTACATTTTTACAAAGTCTTCGACTTCAATGAGTTTTTGATAGTTGGAAATTTGGGATAGTACACACACACATACTGTGATATGACTCACTTTGAAATATTTATTTTATTTAGGCCCGTAAGATCAATAGCAGTTTAAACTAAAATTCTAAGATTAAATAATTTCTAAATATATGATTCAATGGATTGAATAAGAGCCATGGTGGGTTATTATCGTTAATGCGGGGAAACTTTAGAATGCCCTGCCCCATGATCATGAAATACACGCTAGTCCTACATTTAATATTTTCAACCGAATAGTTAACATCTTTCATCGTATTTTTTCTTATTGTAGATTTGTAGGTATACTACGTGTTTTGTTATGTACGACATCAAAAGAAAACACGGGTAGGGCTAATAGCTAGTAATTTTTTTAAAATTTATTAGCATAGAAAATTTTAAATTGTCCAACAACCTTAATTTCAAGTCCTAAAATAGCAATGAAACAGCCTGCATAAAATAGGTAAACAAATAATATTCATTCGTCATGTAAGTAGGTATAAGCACCTATTAAACTGACTAAGCGACATCGTCGTAAAGGCGCCGCCGATTTACGTTAAAAATTGTTTATTGGAAATGTATCGATTATTGGATAAATATTCAAGATACCGGTATTAAACCTGTCTCTAATACGATACCAGATTTGTGTTTTAAATTAATGTAGTACCTACATAACAATACACGTAGTATATTAGTTTATTGAGTATAATTTTATCATAATTACATATTATTATTATTTCTTATTTATGAAATGTTTGTTATAAGCAAGTATCAGTAAGTATATTTACTATTCTTGGTTTCATATGTTTTTCTTGTACATCTACCTACTTCCATCCACTTAATCTTTAATTTAGGCAACAATACAAGTTGACTATCAGTTCTCCATAGCCCCAACGGTTGTTATTTCCGTCTTTTACTTTACATCTATATTATAGATACATGCAAGAAAATATAAAAAAATAACCCCTTTCATTTTTGTGAGCACATATTATATACTCACAAAAATGAAAGGGGTTATTTTGATGAGCATAATAAATAAATTTGTGAAATGTTTACCATAGAAATGTTAAATTTATTTTGACATTTAAAAACAAACACTTTAATAAACTTATATTGCGCTATTGCATAGTGCTTGCCATCTAACCACAGATACTGTATTGGTGACATCTCGAGGTATCTCTTGCCTTTCTAACCCAAAACCCGCAGCCATTTCCGAAAGAGATATCAAATTGGCCTTTATTTTTGGCTGTCGATTGCAAGAGTAGGCAGTAAGTTTTATATCGAATTAATTAATCACCTAAACTTAGTCGATTTTCTTTAAAATTTGATGATATAACTACTACTTTTTTTTTCGAGAATATATAAAACAAGTCCGGTTAGTTACACCATTTATAACTCTAGAACGGCCGGACCGATTTTGATGATCTTTTATTTGTTGGATTTGTCTCCGCCCCGAATAGCAGAATAACTATTAAAATATCGGAATAATACACACTAAAAAAATTATGAAGAAAATTAATTTTCTTATACATTGATTCAGCTAATGATGGCCGATTGACAATTGTACCGGCGACGTACATTGGCAGCCCGCGTCATATGCATGTCAAGGCGGTACGAAGTTCGGTGGGTCAGCTAAGTTATAGAATAAATAATTGTTGAACGCCGAGCTTAATGACCCCTACCGGTAAATCTCAACAATCCCTAGGTTTAGGACATTAACAGCAACACACCATTGAGCAAGCCGTCGAGCTAAGTGGCGTAGAATTATTTAAGCCTGCGGCACAGGAAACATTACGGCTTAGAGGTATTTATTTATGGGCCGGCAATACCATGTATACTGATAATATACATACCTACGTCTAGTGCTATTTCAGGATATTCGGGTGTTCACCTAGTAAAGTGAATATTGAAATACATACGACGTTTCTATACTGGTCATCTCACCTCGTCGTAAAGTATTTTACTTAAAACCTTTATTATTCATGACAGAAGATCAAAAAGTCGTTTTCTGAAAAGGCTTTTGATTCAAACCCGATGGTCCGGTCTAATTGCGATTCAGAAAGTAAAGGGAAACGATTTCACATTCAATGAATTCCCATTAGTGTAATTGATAAATTACATCAGTTTTACCGACTACAGCAAGAATCAAGATCAAGACACAAGATTCTAGAGTAGGCAAATTTAAATCCATAAAATGTGATAAAGTATAATAAAATTTGCCAATCGTGAAGGACTAATCATAAACCTTTCTTAAAATTCAAACTGATACCTATAGCCGAAGAACTAATCACTCCACCAGAGACATCGAGACTAACCGAAGAAACTAAAAAGTGATAAAAACACATTCAGGAACATCGCATTGCCTATAAACCTGACATCAGGGTTAGCGACTCATACCAAAAAGTAACACGGACAGAACAAATAAAAGAAATGCGTCTTTTCATTTAGCTGAATATTTAGCCATAAGGACGCGTTATCAACAAGGTCCTGCCACTTCGCAGTTTGATTCCTTTATTAGTTTGACCTCCAGACGATTGAAGGATTCTTATTATGTAGCGTCACACTTATAAAGGGTGTCGCACTGAATTTTACCTACCCCTCCTTAACTTTAAGTTCATTATGATAATCATCTCAGCCCGGTATCACCCGCTACTGTTTATAGGTTTTATTTCTATTTTGCCAGCCTCCTCTGTCTGGGAGTCGAACCCGCATCTTTGCCTCTAATCTGTGGTGCCTTGACCAATTGGCCACGGATCAGGCTGGCGTCGAAATTAATGAGTTTTTAATTTGAAGAAAGAATGATTCCCTGCAAAGGCACAGAATTAATTACTAAAAAGTGATAGATATATAACTTCTCTTCTTAATCGTGGCACTCTAGGCACAGTGGTCGTGGTTGTAATATCAGGGTTGTAGCACGATGAACTACCCTTGCACCGCTACTCTTCTGGCAAATTAGTTTAGGATTTCAAGAGTATAAAGTAACTAGGTGTACCATTTCACTAAATATTTTTTTTTGCAAATGGTTGTACCATTTCACTAGATATCCACCTAGTTAGCTATTTGCAATTCCGCAGTGAAAGCAGAGTATTGTGCGGAGTTGGATTGCATTGCAACACCAATGCGGCAGGAATGGCATGGCTTACATAACAGTTTATATCCATAGATGGATATATTACAATTATCTATAGAAGTGCAACTGATTCATGCATTACATTTCCTGCCTACCTACCAATAAATGACCAATTGTATCACTATTGTGATAACTGACGTCTCTGGAAGTTAAAAGCTAAGTCATGTTTGAATAATGGATTAAATCAGCGATACATGCGAAGGCGCCTATTATTTTGCTAACCATTAGAATGACTAGTCTAAAAAACCCCCTAGTTCTACCGTAATCATAATAAGTTTCTGAACCAGAAAACCAAATTGGTTGAAATTAATGAAGAGGTATCAAATGGAATTAGCGATTGTCCTTATAGAGTTTCACTTCTATGCAACTTGGTATGCGATGGCATAGATTATGCAATAGTTAGTAAGCCAGCACCATTGCCCCATACCAAAGCCCCAATTGATCTTATGTACAGCGCTTACATCTAATCAAGTTTCATAACTGCAGGCGAATGACGCAAACTACTTCGCCGTCAAGGGTTCATTGATATTGATACATTCAAACTACTTAAAGTGAAGCTGTTCTGCTTTATTATACTAAAATTTAGATACGTAGGGTATATTGAAATAGTCTGTCTGTAAGTCATTGTTTTTACAAGTAAATGTGCATGATACATGAATGGCAAATTCTGACGAAATGATAGTTAATAGATATTATTATTTATATTATTTGATCATCAAAGGTGTCACTGAAACAGAGTTGCAAACTGCAAAAAAATGACGTCGGTTAATGGCTACCAATTTAAATATCACGTTTAATTTGGGACACCCTATACATTTGACTGCGACAAATGAGGTGCATTGGAAATAATGTTAATGAAGAAGGCAGTCGTGACCAGTAATACAGGAACGATCATAAACTGAACATCCCTGATGTATAATATGCATAATGTATGTATGTATGGGGTGTTTCTGTGAATCAGCGCGTGACTGACCAGCGCGTGCGCATACACGCATTGTTCGGACTACAATAGTTGATGTCATACAGCAACGTGATATGGATGAAAAGCAGACTTTGATAGGGCATATCTAGTACCATGTTCTGGCCATGTGCTCCAGTATTCTATTTTGATAATTCACTTGGAATTCCCGGACGCATGTTAAAGAGGATAACTTGGCAGTTGATTTATTTCTTTGAATACGTTGCTTTGTGTGCGCAAGAGAATGGAAAACAAATACCACGAAGTGGTTTTGGTTTTTTTCTAGCTGCCTCGCAAAAGGTTTTTCCTTGTCGATTGAATATGCACTTCATATAAAACGCATCAGGTTCAACATGTTTCTTTCAGGAACCCTTGTATATAGACCGAAAAGACCTAAATAAACCACAAACCATTGCATATCGTCAACGGATGTTATCATTGTGGAACGTCAAACGATTTCCTTTCAGGAATTACGATTCGCGGAGTGACGAGGCACTTAGTTTTCATTTTATAAGTCTTTTAAAAGGATAGTAACACTTTAAAATGCGACTATGTGTACAATGTGACTGTTTTTTTACCAATCCTTCTCAAGGGATGATGTCATAAGTCAATTTAAGGATGTACCAACAAGAAGACATCCTCTTTTCCAGCCTTTTGGGCTACCTTTCTACTAGAGATGTGCTACGTTGCTAAACTACGATGTGTGATGCCTCGCATATCCCAGCTCTGGTATTGGTGGATTTTTTCCTCTTACCGCTTAGCTTCCACGTACAGCTCTGGGTGAAAGCTAACCTTACATGAATGATATCAATATTACCAATTCCGAAACACAGACGTAAGCAGACCTTCACTTTTTCGATTCCTACACATTTTAACAGCAGAACTCCAAACTCCAAATAAGGAAACCACCTAATAAGTATTACCAATTGCTTCTCGAACCAGTGTCTACCAGCTCTATCCTTTTCTGTGAATAAGTGACTGACGGTAACCTTTTCCAACCACATCCACCAAAGACGAGCCCCAAGCAGCACTGCTCTAACACAAATTCACAATTATCTTGCCTATAGTTTCATTATTATTGATAGTTGACAGTCATCCTTAAAATAGCTTCTTTGTCCCTCAACGTGAGTAACTTCCAGATTTCATACTTACTGGTATTGTAAAGAATCCAGTGCAATAAGCAATAAACACCGCGATACGGCGGCATGAGCTCATTCCATATCAAGTGACCCAGTGTTACTCGATAGCAACGGAATGCAAATGTCCGACACAACGGTTTTGTATGCCTACTGCAACTGGTATACTTAAGAAACGACTTTACTGAATATGGCACGACAGTAGGTATCCTGACATCATCTTTCATTCAAACTATTGCCTTGGATGGAGTAATTCATCATCAGTCGAAAAAGGACTACAGCCAAACATAGGCATCCTCATAATGTCAGGACCGGCGTTGTTTTATACCTACTAGTAAGGTAAACAAGCATACGGTCCACCGAATGGTAAGCGGTTTCCGTAGCCTATGAACGTTTTTAACACCAAAGGCATCACTCGCGCGTTGCCGATCCTTTAAAATATTGGCCTTGCGCTGTATTCATCCACCAACTGTCTGGGAAATTGTTATAATCATTGAAATGGCTGTTGACCGATGTTGGGAAGTTGGCAGTCTAGGAAACAAGACCCTTACAACCATTGATGTTTTCGCCTTTTATAGCGTAGAGATGTGAGCTGCAATACATTCCCTTTAAGACGGATAAGCAATACATTATGTGAGAGGGCAAGGAATACATACCTATTCTTCAACTCAAGTTCTACCAACCTGAATACATCCCCTCTAATTGTAATGCTATTTTATTCTTCATTATGCTCGGTTCGACTTCACTCACCGCTGGGTGATTTGCCTGTGCCTTTCACCACTACCCTAAGCCAGCCTCATCCAGATTCAATCCGCGATGCTATCATCATCATCATCTCAGCCCGTCTGAACCCACTGTTGGGTATAGGCCTTCTCTTTATAACGCCATTCTTTCCGGTCCCTTGCGAGTCTCATCCATTGACACCCAGCTACGCTTTAAATGTCATTCGACCATCGGGCGGGTGGTCTGCCTATTGGTCTAAGAGCATCCCTTGGCCACCACTCTGTAATCGCCTTCATCCAACGCCCGTCATCCCTCCTAGTCACGTGCCCAGCCCATCTTCACTTCAGGCCTGCGATCTTCATACCCACGTCCACAACGTTTGTGCGATGCTATAACACCCATTTATTTATTCAGAAGTTGTCAAAACTGTATTAATCATGGCCAGCCGCCAACTATTGGAATTGAGACTGATTAATGAGTGCAGATGAAGCCGCGTGCAATAGGTACTTGTAAAAACGGTTTTGTAAGTAGGTACTAGATATCAAAACAATATCTTTATACTTCAAAGATTGTTGACAATCCAATGCAGTTTTGCAGGCTTGGACACTTCAGAGAAGTTTGAAGCGACGACAGAATGGTGGGTAGTTTATAATGCTCGGAATTGTAGAGAACCGGTGGCAGTATTGATTGTACCTCGTCTTCCTTCACGCGCATTTAGCTATTTAAATATTAAACAATTTACAATAAACTTTGAAAATAGTTTTTTATTTAGCTAATCTTTGAAGATAAAGATAGCCTACTAAAACTTTTTCTATTGCTCTACCCAGGTTACGTTTTAATTTGGTTATTACTCGTTAATAGCATCTGAGTTGTGTTGCACTGTATTAATGTACACGTGGATCATTGAGTTATCAACTTAGATTTCTATCAGTAGTTAGTGGAAATATATTTTCGCAATCTATTGTTGTTGATAATGTGTGATCTACTTCATAAGCACTTTTTAACTGCCTACCGCTATTAAAAGCCAGGTACCTCAGATAAAAAGGCTACATTGTATGTTAAATGTCTTAATAAGCATGTCATTATAGTAATTGGATTTTAGATAACAACATGATGTTTTTAGTCTTTAACTATAAAAAATGTATCGTTCTCGAGGAAGATAGGGAGGGTCGTAATAACACAGGTCAATAACAGATAACTAAGTACATAAATAACTTCTAGCACTTACCAAGAACCAGGAGTGCAGAAGACAACTGATGGAACTAGATGCTACATCCATCTATTCTGTTGTGGAGGAGTTCTTCTGTAGGATACTTTTAAACTTTCTGTTTAAAGAGTTTATTCTCATTAGAACAAATTACAGTTCACAATTAGCTAAAATATTACAGTAAGTTTAGTCTAGTGTACAAAGCATGCATTCATTAAGTAGGTATTTAACTTAAAATATTACATTGTAGAAACTTGTTTAAATAAATCAAAGGTTTTCCAAAGCTTCGCGATCACTGTACGTAATTACTGATTAAAACGGGTATTTATCGCGTATATACCTTTTTTATTTGTACACGGCTGTTGCAACACAGTCGAAACGTTGGGATAACAGATAAAAAAGGTACATACGCGATAAATACCCGTTTTAATCAGTAATTAAGATACTTTTAGTCTTATGATTTCTGAATTCCATGTCTGTTATAGTTCTGAAGTATGATCGTCCTATTTAGACCTATAATAAACACAACACCATCTAACCCACATTATCGTTAGAATACACAGTGATTTATATCTTTCGATCAGATTTAAATACAAAATACCTGTCGATACAAAATACATAACAGTCTACTACTCCAAAGATACAGCGAGCTTATAACACGACAACTGTTAAAAACGAAAAAAGAATCATAAAGCTTATAGAACAAAAATAAAGCATTATAAGCAACATTTGCCATAATTCTATCGAAGGTAGGTATTGTTACGCCGAGGCTGTTAAACAATGAGTAATAATCGTAACTTCTCGAACGCTTTTGTCTTGCTGCGTTATTGTTGTTATTGTCTGCGGTTGCGCACAATGGAGTGGGCATTGTGTCGAGGGACCGACCCTTTTCCTGGAACGATCGAGATCCTTCTCGAACAATCGAAATGTGTGGATATAAATAGGCCGGAGAGATGGCCGGACAGTCAGTTGTGAGTCAGTCTCGAGTCAGTCTGAGTGAGTGAGTCTCAGCGAGGCCCTGGAGGACTGACGTGGGAAGGGTCTCGCGTGAACAGTAGTTGCTCCCGAGTCAGTCTGGATTCAGCTATACGTGTGAACATTTCGGTGACTTTAAGTGGTGCAACTGTGGTGTGAATTAGTGTGTTGTGATTACGTGTGACCAAGTTCGTGTATTCATCGTTATCGTGTTGAATAAACGTGTTATTTTGGTTGGATCGATTCCCATTATTTTATCCCGAACCCTCAGCTCGTAACAATTTGGTGTCAGAAGTGGGATAAAATAATGCCGGTTCTACCAAAGGATAACGTGGACGGTGTCAGGACGAGAGGTCAACGACAACAGGTAATGGATGAAAGGCGGTTTGGGGAGTCTCCGGTTCAAGAAGCTCGGCAGAGTCGTCAGCCGATGGAGATGGAATCAGCCGCCACCGAACCATTTGGAGCTTCATCATCATCACCCGTGGGCCAAGCTCCTGTGACAGGCGATCTTGCTGCTATTATGGCAATGCTTTGTCGTCAAGAAGAACAGCGTCGTCGGGATAAAGAAGAGCAGCGTCGTCAGCAAGAAGAGCAGGATCGGTTGCAGGAGGAGGAATGCCGTCAGCATAAAGAAGAGAAGCGTCGTCAACAGGAAGAGCCGGCTCGGTTGCAGGAATAACAACGCCGTCAGCATTAAGAAGAGAAGCGTCGTCAACAGGAAGAGCAGGCTCGGTTGCAGAAGGAACAGCGACATGAACAGGTAGAGCAGACTCGGTTGCAAGAGGAACAGCGACGTCAGGATAAAGAAGAGCAGCGTCGTCAACAGGAAGATCAGCGACGTTGGCCATAAGAGCGTGCTTGACTGATGAGGGAATCGTTCGGTTCATCTGGAAAGGAATTCCAGGAAGTGAAAGAACAGATAGAAATCAAGAGAGCCGTGTTTTGGAGGCTGGAATTGGGCTCGACTGATGAGGGAATCGTTCGGTTTATCTGGAAAGTAATTCCAGGAAGTGAAAGAACAGATA
Source organism: Philereme transversata (assembly GCA_963924445.1). Lineage (NCBI taxonomy): Eukaryota > Metazoa > Arthropoda > Insecta > Lepidoptera > Geometridae > Philereme > Philereme transversata. The sequence goes on from OZ004344.1 coordinate 2,639,890, forward strand.
GAAATCATGAGAGCCGTGTTTTGGAGGCTGGAATTGGGATCGCTGATGAGAAAGGGACTCTGGGTGTCCTGAAGTACTGGAGACGGCAATGTGGCTCCTCTAGTTGCTACATCTTCAGCGCGAGGTGCGCCTAAAATTGTTCGTGTTGATCGGCTGCCGCGATATGAGGCTAAGAATGCTCGGGACGAGCATGTTTTAGGAGGGGGCAGTGTTACGCCGAGGCTGTTAAACAATGAGTAATAATCGTAACTTCTCGAACGCTTTTGTCTTGCTGCGTTATTGTTGTTATTGTCTGCGGTTGCGCACAATGGAGTGGGCATTGTGTCGAGGGACCGACCCTTTTCCTGGAACGATCGAGATCCTTCTCGAACAATCGAAATGTGTGGATATAAATAGGCCGGAGAGATGGCCGGACAGTCAGTTGTGAGTCAGTCTCGAGTCAGTCTGAGTGAGTGAGTCTCAGCGAGGCCCTGGAGGACTGACGTGGGAAGGGTCTCGCGTGAACAGTAGTTGCTCCCGAGTCAGTCTGGATTCAGCTATACGTGTGAACATTTCGGTGACTTTAAGTGGTGCAACTGTGGTGTGAATTAGTGTGTTGTGATTACGTGTGACCAAGTTCGTGTATTCATCGTTATCGTGTTGAATAAACGTGTTATTTTGGTTGGATCGATTCCCATTATTTTATCCCGAACCCTCAGCTCGTAACAGTATATTTACCGTTTCTCGTAGGCTTGACTTAAGGCTCTTGTTCTGGGTTGAGGCGAGGCATAGTTTGTGACTCAGTGGCGCCCACGCCTTAGATGTCGAGGAATGCTAGATTATTGTGAAGAAGTTTCTGCTTTGGTCGTATGAGCTAAATGTGACATGCGACACTTTTTCTATACATTAACGTTCGACATTCCAGTTTAAAAATGAACGCCCCTCCACAGCAGCGTCTCGGAAAAAACTGTGTGGTTATTTATCGCTCAATTACGCCACAAACGTAAACAGTTTAGATAATATTTGGAACATATTAATTATTATTACTTTTTTGCTAGCCTTTATTTTCCCACGGCGGGAAAAAGGCCTCCTCCAACTTCTTTCACCTATCGCGATCCCTGCAGAGTCCCACCATTCCTTCTCGAATCCACCGACGTCGTTGTCCATCCCCAGGTACCCAGAGTGTTACGATGTTGGACAATTTCTCCGGAAGCATTCGACTAACGTGCCATTGCCCTTTGGCAAATCTTGAGCTTGTACTTGACCATGTTTGCGCACCGTGGGTTGAGACAGGCAGGATACACATATTAATAATATATTTTTATATTTATTCTCCCATCGCAATAACTAGCAGTATGGTTGTTCTAATCTAAGACCTAGGTTGTAGATGCGGCGCCAGCCGTTCGCTACACTCCCACGGTCGGTGATTGTGAAGGGAACGTGGGCGGACAACCCTTTTGGATTAACTCTCAAAAGGCCTGAACTCGCGCCGGCCGGCGGCGCCGCCTATGTTATGTATGACTTATGTATGACTCATAAGAATCAGAAGATTACTGGTCAAAATTAAAAACGAAGACATGATACAAGCTTTTCGTGGTACCTAAGTGTAAGCTTTTTGCCAAATGTGTTAGGGTTTAACGTTATGCCTCTAGCTAGAGAAGGCATTTTTTTGTGCACTTAAAATCACTAAGCTTTTGCATTTTATTTAAGCTTAATTCTAGTAATTTTACCCGTGTATATTTCAAATTTGCAATGCAAAAGTTATAAGCAGTGGCCATTAACACTGTACTTGACCTGGTATAATAATATCTGGATATTGCTGATAAAACTAAAAGAAAAAGCCGCTTTAAAACAGCAATAACCGGTAAAGAGGCATTATTAATAATCCTATAGGTACTCGCAATCGAGTGCTACGTGTAAGCCGAAGCCCTAATAACATTCCATCAAAGCCAACCGCAGTTTTATCGAAAAGAAAAACGCACGAAATTGCAAATTTGCTTAAAGCCTAGAAATATAGATCAGGTAATATAAAGAAGCCAAAAAACAGCAAAATAAGCTTCAGAAGTTCAAGTATAGGGCATGCATCCCTAGTTTCCTCCCTATATACTTTCAGTAAAGTATGTTAAATTGTAATCATATAATTGATAAGCAACAATGTATCGGCCCACCTCAACAAGAATTTCCAGTCAACTTTATAGCTGTCTCTTACTTCACCGAGCAATTGAGCAAGACAGATGACGACTTGTCTCAGCTGAAGCACAGAAGATACAAGAGGTGCTAATGCACAGAAGTTTCACTCAAACCAAACGGCTCACAGTATGGCTCCGTGACACGAACACAAACGATTTTGAAACTTAAAGTTATCGTGTGACATCTCATTTTCTTAACAGAATTTTTGAACTCGGTTTTATTGTTGATCGCGTGAGGGGTATTAAATCACGTGTTTTGAGTGGCACAGGCCTTTCTCAGCTGAGTATATTTGGTGGGGAGGCGAGGGCGTTCTCAGGCAGGCGACCGGCACGTGATCACAGCAGCCTTGCAAGGACGTCACGTCTATGCAACTAGTTAATTAATTCCACCTTCGAGCTGACTCACCATCGCTAAATGCATCCACGAAACCCTGCAATTTGCTAACTCAATTTTACGTTGTCAGGTGCGAGTAGCGACCTCTACACGCAAACGTGCGAAGCGAAAACCGCTAGTCGTTTTAGGTAGGCCTTTGAATATGAGCCAAGGAGTTATGAGTTCGTTGCATCGTGGTTTATGCACCTTCAGTAAATTCCTGCGATGATTGAAGCCTGTAGTAACGCGTACACTTAAACATTATTTTATTTACTACCAAAATAAGGCAAACAAATCCTAACTTGTTTAAGGTTTAAGAAAAAAACTGAACTTATTTTGGGTACGATCAGTCAGTGTCAAGCACACATTTTTGAGGGGATCTTTAAGTTATTAAAAGTTGTGCAAGTGTAAAACCTGTGCAAATGGCCAGTTAGCGATGTCTTTTTGGTACCTACCTATCTAATGGCATACCTACCAGAAATAATTACCCACCTTGACAATGTGTGGCCGGTGTATAGGTAGGTTCTTTACAATGTACTTTTCCACGATAATTTGAGCATTTGTTAGTCACATGGCGTTTTCCGTTCCAAGATACATAATTCGCTATTATGGTTGTTGATTCTTTGTAAAGTTGACTCAACTCAGATAAATTTGGAAGGAACTATGAATAATATCCTTACACTAAGTATGAATAATATCATAAAATATCCGTTGCTAAAATCTGAGCTGATATCTGAGCATCCAACCATAACAAGGATTCTTTTTTAAGTAGATATAATAGATTCCAAAGAAGCAACAATATAGAAATCACATACAGAGGTAGCTATTTTTTTGATTTGTAATATTAGTTTTAATTCTACGAAATCACATAACCAAAAGCGGATTCGTCAAAAATGTTCCATTATCCTCAACATTAAAAAAATTAACAAGCATGTGGCATGCGACCGGTTATAATTATACTCAAGTGGTGAATGACTCAGATATACTTTGCCGTTTTCAAAATGATTAGGACCTCCAAGCCTTCAACTGACAGTCCTTTCTCGAAATAAACAGACACGTAAGGATAACCACAGGTTGGAAATATTGAACAGACGGGTCCTGTACGAAAAGTATCTTAAATATTGAAGTTAGCAGATTTAACTCAAGGAAAAAAATCTTTTATTTTAAAAAGTAGGTTAGTCAATTTTTTCAGGATAGCATTCTTTTATTTTTAAAAGTGTAGGTTATTTTTAAACTAGTGGAAAATTTTTACTAACTGCCATTTAAAAAAGTTGAATACATCCGAAACAAACTCAAAAAAACACCCTATATTTTTACCGCATTAATCGACAAGATTAAATATATGGATAAAGAACTCAAAACAATATTTAAACTAAAAAGTTACTACAGTTAACTACTAGCGACATCTAGCTTGTAAAGTCTACAAACACCGCTAGATCTATACTAATATTCTAAACAGGTAAAATCTGTATGTTTGGAATGGGTAATATCAGTGAGTTTAATTTTGAAAATTCTGTCATTGTTAGAAAGCTATACGATACCTGAGTGAATGAATTAAAACATTATGACCTCTCAATTGAAAAAAATATTGAGGAACAAGGCCTGGTCAGCTTAAATGAAAGTATTATTAGTATGTTGTAAATTAGAATCAATTATGTATGAGTTCTTGTTTACAGAATTATAGTTGCTCAGAGAGCAATGGAGCGTGCCATGTTAGGCATCTCGCTGTTGGACCATATAGGTACCCAACATCAAATACGACGCAGAACCAAAGTCGTGGATGTGGGTAGAAGGATCAACCAGCTGAAGTGGAGATGAGCTGGACTCTCTGCAAGGAGGAAAAACGGAAGATGGACGAAGGCAGCAACCGAGTGGTGGCCGCGAGAAGGGCGCAGACTAGTTGGCAGACCACCAGATAATCGGACAACATCGCGAGAGTTGTGGGAAAGCAATGGATGCGCTTGGCACAGGACCGGAGAGTGGCGTGATAGCGAGGAGGCCTATACCCTGCAGTGGCTGGATATGGGCTGAGATGATGATGATGATGTATGAGTTGTCTTTAAATATATCTGACATTGCGTATTTTTAATTAACCTAAGGTGCAAGCTAAAGGACGATAGGTTAAAACTTTTAAAACCCATGGATAATACAGTAAACCTAGGCTATAAAATTATAAAAATAAATATTTAAGTGCCATTAGTGCAATTGACAATAGTATTAAAATTTCACAAGTCGGAAAAGTTATTTCCCTAACTAGAAAAACTATTTTAAGCATTACCTGCATATAATTTGGGCTAACTTTACTACGTTGTTCTCCAATGATGGCAGCTATTATTATACTAGCTTTCGCCAGCGACTTTGCACGCGTGGTTTGTCAACAAATATCCTGTGTTAATCCAATAATCTACGTACCTACATACCAAATTTCATCGAAATCGGTTCAGCCGTTGCGACGTGAAAGAGTAATAAACATCCATACAAACTTTCGCATTTATAATATTAGTGGGAAGTGAGAAGTATGCAGTGCATTAGCAGCAAACAAAAGTTTTACACTTTTGTTTATTATATATTGAGTATAACAAAGTTAACTTTACAACCCTAGCTGGCATTTTGACTAATTAATTAATTCCCGGTACCAGCATAGCCAATTAACCTTGCCTAACCGCTGATAAAAATTATCAGTAGGTACTAACATAACATTTGTTGTACGTAAATAGTGAATTGAGGTTTTTATTGATACTAATATTACTAGTGTTTCGCCCCGAAATGATATCTCGCGAGTCCCCCATAAAAAATATTTGTACCTAATCTTTGACCATAAAAATAGTGCCAACCAAGAATAAAAATGTAGGTCAAGATTATTCACGAAATGAATGAATAATCTTGACCTACAGTTTCATTCAAATTACAGGTAACGGGAGTTCATGTTATTTGGTTACTCTTTTTTAGGGCAAAAGTTGCAGTTATTCTGGATTTAAGACTTTTGTTTATATTTGTGATACTTAAGCTACACGCATACCAAATTACAGCACTGTGGTGTACCCTGTGAATTTTGTCAAAGTTCAGTTTTTATTAATGCTAATTACTTAAAAACTACAAGAATTAAATTAAAAATAAAAACAGGGTTGAAATGTACTCACAAAGATCTTTTCTTAGACGTGTCCTTTAACCGGATAGTCCCATTTAGGGGTTTTTTATCCCTCTTGAATCCCAATATCTCAACAACTCTCCCACATTTTGAAAGTTATCCTCGAACAAACAAACATACACACATACAACGGCGATTTGCCCAAGTTGATTTAGAGAACTCGTTTCGCTCGATCAATAATATGTGTGATAATATTTCGTAGGATGGCCCTTACTTGCCAATAACTGTACTGCATCGACGGGGAATTAATTGTCATTGATTAAACTTTGACATGTTTCAATCGTTATGGTGTTATAAGATTCGACATAAGCATCGTATGGTTTGTTTGAATTGCTTATTCTTTTTCAAGCGACACTATTTTTTTAACGTCGCTCTAAAGACTTAATCGGATTTAAGTCCAGGCTACTAATCCATTACTGAGACGAGTTGTTCAGAGTGAAATTATTTCACTGAATGAGTCGTGTTTGGGAGCGTTAGCATGCTGGAATATCAACACAACAGGCAACGTAACTTTAGCATGAGGAAGCATAGTTTCGCCTAATCTTTGCCTGTATTTGAATTGCTCTAAAATGCTCTGTTTATTTTTACCCGCCCATCATCACGCCCGTAAATATTTCATCCCCAATGCTTTACTTCTTTTTTGGTGTACCTGGTATTGAATGCTTTTGAACGTATTGCTTTCCATCAGAAAATAATCTACCGAAATATAGTTTCAACCGAAAATAAGACGTTTTTCCATAGTATGTCCAACTGCCATAATTTCTCAAAAAATCTAACTGACGACCGCTGGGGCAGAAAGGTTCTCGAGTGGAGACAATGCGCTGGAAAGCGCAGCGTTTGACCTTTCTCCCACTAGATGAAAAGACGACCTGATTGAGTTTGTTGGGAGCCGTTGGATGCAGGCTGCACAAGATCTGTCGTTCTGGAAATCTTTGGGAGAGTCCTATGTTCAGAAGTGGACATCTCATATCATGAGATGAATACGATGCGACAGAGGGTGTCTTTGAGCTGAATAAGCCTTTATGATTCATACGTCTAGCATTTCGATTCGGATACGCTTTGGCATATTAATATTACTCCAAATGCGTCGCGTCGGCGTCGCCGTCGTCTGCGCTATTTCAGTGCGACGCCCAAGCTATTCCCGGACCGAAAGAGATGTACTAAATACTGAGTAGAGAAGCCATACTCCCGAACATCTGACCTACATTTTATCATCGATAATTTAGGTGCAATGTAACGTTATAACAAGTAACTTTTTAACAAAAATACAACCGACTTCAGAAAACAGAATATCAAAAATAAGTGCATGCCTTTGTAGATTGAAGAGTTTGATGATTACAACCAACGTCAGTTCTTGACCAAATTTACATGGGACGGACGAACCACCCATGAGGGGTCTGCCCCCCCCCCCCTTTCTAACAAAAAAATAATATTGAAATCAAACAACAACGCGGTATAAAATGTTAGCAGAACGTATTCAAAAAACGACTAATTGAGAACCTTCTCCTTTTTTTAAAACTTTTGTTAAAACCTTACCCTCCTTCTGGGCAGTTAGGTAAAAACTTTAAAAACTGGATGGATTAATTTATTTGAAGGAGTTGGGGGAGGCAAAGGCCTCCCTATGTTTTAGTTGGGCAAAGGGAAAAATAGGCCAGCAAAAAAAACTATTTATTATTGCCATTCTCAAAAAAATATTCTAAGATAGATGGATCAAACATTAGTAAGTGGTAATTTCGTAAGGATGCAATTACCTGTAATCAATAAGGTTAGTCCTGTAGCTTACAATATATTTAGAAAATAGATTCAGGTTGCCTAACCTGGTATAAAAATAATGTTAGCATGATATCGTTCTTATATACTTAACGAAAAAATGTAGTAGGCATATACACATTTGAATATAATGTATAATTTATCTAAATAATATAATGGGATTTTCCCATATCTTTATCATAAAAAGCACACAAATTTTTCCCACTTTAGTAGATTAGTTCGCATACCTACTACCGATACCTAAATACAAAAATATTTAAAAATTATTTGTATGCCGTTAGGTTTGTAGTACTCACTACTTACTTTACTTTAATATGTAAACTAATAACTTTCTTACGAGGAGTATAATTAAAGCATCATTATCTTATAAAAAATTATTTATTATATTGTGTTTTTAATAATTCTCTTTATGTGACTAATTTCTTAAAAGTTATGTCTACAAAATATGAATCTGTTATTGGCATTAAGCATTAGCTATAAGAGTTTGTTTACATTGATATCAAATTCTGTTAAAAAATTGTGTCAAAAAATTAAACGTGCCAAAATCAACGGAACGTCATCCTCCAAGCAAAACCTAAGTAATGTAATCACAAAGTTAGTGCGCCCTCATTATGGGTGACTCTCCGTTTGTGGGGCGCTTGTTAAGCCTGCATGCAACCCCATGATAGTTACTCGGTGCTGATTAAGCCTGCATGCAACCCCATGATAGTTCCTCGGTGCTGATTAAGCCTGCATGCAACCCCATGATAGTTCCTCGGCGCTGGTTAAGCCTGCATGCAACCCCATGATAGTTCCTCGGTGCTGATTAAGCCTGCATGCAACCCCATGATAGTTCCTCGGCGCTGGTTAAGCCTGCATGCAACCCCATGATAGTTCCTCGGTGCTGATTAAGCCTGCATGCAACCCCATGATAGTTCCTCGGCGCTGGTTAAGCCTGCATGCAACCCCATGATAGTTCCTCGGTGCTGATTAAGCCTGCATGCAACCCCATGATAGTTCCTCGGCGCTGATTAAGCCTGCATGCAACCCCATGATAGTTCCTCGGTGCTGATTAAGCCTGCATGCAACCCCATGATAGTTCCTCGGCGCTGATTAAGCCTGCATGCAACCCCATGATAGTTACTCGGTGCTGATTAAGCCTACATGCAACCCCATGATAGTTCCTCGGCGCTGGTTAAGCCTGCATGCAACCCCATGATAGTTCCTCGGTGCTGATTAAGCCTGCATGCAACCCCATGATAGTTCCTCGGCGCTGATTAAGCCTGCATGCAACCCCATGATAGTTACTCGGTGCTGATTAAGCCTGCATGCAACCCCATGATAGTTCCTCGGCGCTGGTTAAGCCTGCATGCAACCCCATGATAGTTCCTCGGTGCTGATTAAGCCTGCATGCAACCCCATGATAGTTCCTCCGCGCTGATTAAGCCTGCATGCAACCCCATGATAGTTCCTCGGCGCTGATTAAGCCTATATGCAACCCCATGATAGTTCCTCGGTGCTGATTAAGCCTGCATGCAACCCCATGATAGTTCCTCGGCGCAGATTAAGCCTGCATGCAACCCCATGATAGTTCCTCGGCGCAGATTAAGCCTGCATGCAACCCCATGATAGTTCCTCGGCGCTGATTAAGCCTGCATGCAACCCCATGATAGTTCCTCGGTGCTGATTAAGCCTACATGCAACCCCATGATAGTTCCTCGGCGCTGATTAAGCCTGCATGCAACCCCATGATAGTTCCTCGGCGCTGATTAAGCCTGCATGCAACCCCATGATAGTTCCTCATGTCCGCGTACGTGTATTGTATATTTGTTTTAATTAGTGAGTTTTTTTATAAATTTAATTTAAATTTCTATTTCCTTTTATTTGTAATCTTTATGAGTTAACGGCTTGAAATAAACAATTTAAACAATTTAGTTTTTATTTATTTTATGTAATAAATTATTATTATTTATTATTATTCCACACATTTATTACTTAACACAGGCTTATTTATTATATTATTATTGACACGAAAGAAGAAGTCAAACGAATCAACACCTAGCATTATTCAAGACACTTTTAATTGCGAGTTCCACCTTTGCCACTAAATCGTGCTTCATCCCGTCATTCTCTGAACGCATCCTGCAGTAGGCATTCAGAATTAATCAGCGAATGTATCTAATCTGCATTCCTGAACCCAGACGAGCGTCGGGGCGCCGACGCATAGCATACTCCTCATGCACTTCACCTAACTCGAAACAGCCTTTGATCCGACAAAACGGATGCAATCAACTAGTCTGACGCGAAACGATTTTCTGGGCAATACTTTTTCTTTTGGAGTTTCAGCTGGTTCTTTATTTTGTCTTTGGAACTGCTTTCTTGGACGTTTTATCTGATTCATGTGTGTAGTGGGGTTACTCAGAAACGGCTCACATAATTTGTTGCTTGACATGAGCTTCGCAAACGCAATTACTTATTTTAATTAAAAACTCATGGTAAGAGCGAATACCACCAGGATCACTTGGAGTGGTGTTTGAGGAAGGACGCTTATAACCAGCTATCATTTAAGCCAATGATGATGAAATGTCTTGTCAAATCTAATAAGATTTAAAGACATTTATAAACCATTGTGTAGCCAACTGAATTTTTTTCTAGTCGTTAAATTAAAATAACGTTGTGTTTTATCTAGATAGTAACTATATGTATTATTAATAAAAAACGGTGATGTGTTTAACCCGTGTATTAGCTACATTAACTTATAGTTATTTATAAAGACAAAGGTGCAAAAGGCGTTGCATTTCCTAAAGTTTAACCGCGCTGAATATTTTATCAAGATCAATAAAATCGAGCGAAGCGAGATCTCGAAATCAACTTGGGCAAATTGGCGTTGTGTGTATGTATGTATGTTTATTTGTCCGAGGATAACTTTCAAAGCGTTGATCCGATCATCGTGAAATTTGGTAAATAGGTAGTGTGATGGCACAATCCTGGTGTGACTAATTGAGCTAAAATGTTTGGGGATTGTTGAGATATTGGGGTCGATTTTGTTTTTATTTTCAGTTTAAACCTTAGTTACTTTTTAAGCCATAATAAAAACGGAACTTTGACGAAATTCACAGGGTACCTACACCAGTAACCCCACAGTGCTGAAATTTGGTATGAGTGTAGCTTTGGTGACACAAATATAGGGAAAAGTCTAAAATCTAGAATAACTGCAAATTCTACACCAAAAAAGTTACCAATTAACACAAACTCTCGTTACCTGTAATTTGAATGAAACTGTATGTCAATACACGCATTTCGTGGCACTATTTTAATTTTCAAAGATTACACATAATATTTTTTTGTTTTTGTGGGAGACTCGGGAGATCTCAGTTCGGGGCGAACCACTAGTTATATTTTAATTAAACCCCGACTTAAAAATAAAATTAAGCGCGGTTTAGGTACAGAAAATGCAGCACAGATTACACATTGTATAAAATTTATAATTAAGTTTAGCATCACAAAGAAAAGCATGAGTATGACGACTACCAAAGCTTACACGATTATTTCAAAAGTGGTATACATAGACAAAATCATTATCTTGAAACGATCTATTTCAGTTTGCAGACAAATTGTGAAATCAGTCGAAGATTATCGCGTAAGCTTTTAGTCATAGGTAGAACCAAAATATTATGCTTAATGAACTCGCAACTTATGGATGTAAGCAAGTTCACGATTTAGATTTGTAATTATTTATACAGGTTATGGTGGCGATTCCGTTGTTTACTGACTAATGACAGTTCGGTTTTGTTCTTGCTGAATCAGCAGATTTAAATCATTAATTAATAAATTACACTATAGCTTATTACAGGTGGCCGACGTCGCTCAAAAAGCTGGAAGACTCAAGTGGGACTGGGCCGGACACGTTTGCCGTATGCCAGACACAATGTAGGCGAAGACCACCACTGAATGGCTCCCAAACAACGGACGACGCCCGCATGGAAGGCCCAGGCGAAGGTGGCGGGATGAGCTAAACTCCTACCTCAAGGATTGGCCCCTACTTGCAATCAACAGAGACGAGTGGAAAGAGGGAAGGGAGGCCTTTGCCCTGCAGTGGGACACAACAGGCTTATAATAATAACATAGCTTATTACACTATAGCTGAATATAGTAATGATAAAACTCCGTGGCCACCTAATATTATGTCAAGTTTGAAAATTTAACATCCTTTTTATCTTTAATATTGGATATAAATAAACACTGTTTATCGAGACTGGAGTCATTTGTTTATTAAATTTTGTATATTATGGTATTTAAAGCAATGTTAGTAGTTAGATTTTATATTTTTCCTTAAAGCCATCTCTAGGTGCCTTAGCACACTGGCGATTTATGAACGTGTTCGCGACATGCACGCCGCGTTGATACAATAGTACAGTGCTGCTAACATATCTTGATTCCCGCAAACGTGTGCTCGATTCCCCGAAATTCCCCGCTTTCCACTGATGCATGATATTATAAAAGAATAAAACACTGTTATACATAAAACACATTTTGTGTAGTCATTAACAACATTAACATAAGAATGATTTTTCAAGCTCGAAAAAAAAATCTTTTTCAATCTGGTATATACTTTGAACAGTTTTTTTGCCTCCCTTTCGAACTAAGCATAGACCGGTTCGGTTCGAATTATATCAGTCCCCCCCCCGTTTTGGCTAACCTTTGTTTGGTATGCATTGAAGCTACAATGGATGGTAACATTATTGAAGCTTCTACAGTGCAAAAAGCAGTCTTGATTCCCCGAAATTCCCCGATTTTAATCATTCCATGCGCTCACCCCGCGTTAGCTACAGATTCCCTGCAAATCAGGGAATTTCCCCGCAATTGGTAGCACTGTACAATACGTAAATTATACGATATGATACAATAGTTTCTACAATATGACTGTCCGAAGTGTGGCGAAGCGCGTGTGTTTAGTTATTGTATCAACGCGGCGAGTTCGCGGCGAACACGTTCACAAATCGCCTCGCTGGAAACACGCTCGCAACTCGCCAGATGTGGCACTAACTGGTAAAGTGTGTGTAGCATGAGGGATAAAACAGATTCATGTACAAACATAACAGGGGGTTTTCTCCAAAACCCTATAAAAAAGCCGTCAATTGGCTGTCAGATCATTTAACTTAACAACTAATAAAACAGCGCATTTAAGAACATACAAATACGCAAAAAAATATCAACAACGTTCCTACGATCTCATGAAAAATATGTTTGATCTTTATATTATGTACTTATTACGCACAAATTATTTTAATGGATTAAACAATTATATTGCAATGATTTTTTTTTGTGATGTATTTCTCCACTAACTAAAATGAAATACAACTTAATCACCGCTCCTGGCGTTTTTGATAAGAACTAAAAATATGCCCATTTTAGTACTTGATAGGCCTTTCTCGTTGGCTATCTCAAATCCATTATTTGAATATACGGTTATTGCTAATAGGAAGGTGTTGTTAAATCTCACAATCGTTCATAACAGAAAATTTCATTTTCTTAGAATATATTTAAAAAACAAAATATCGTAAATGACGTTCCACAATGTAGTAGACGAATCCATTAATGTATTTAAAATACATTGCTTTTAAGTATGTACATTATAATAATTGGGTATGGCTTTTTAAAAACGCGTTGATATGTTATCACAACCGTATTCCACAGGAAACGTACCCAACGTTTCCTGTGGAATACGGTTGTGATAACATTTGCTGATATTACTGATAGAAAGTATACAACTAAACTAGTAAGCAAGTGTGCTGTCATTGTTACCTACTATCTACTACAATGTAAATCATATTTAAACACTCCGTACTTTTTATGAACACCATCAGATTTCCATGTTTATATCAAACTACATTTTATATCATATATAATAGTGTAAGTAGCTAAATATTTAACAAGCAAACCAACAAACAAAAAAGTAAAAATTAAACAAATTGTCTATTATCGAGTCTAGTTGTAAGATTTTGTGCTATTTAAAACATCACGGGTAAATTGGGTAATGTATTTAAAATAACATATATTTTAATGTATACGCCATGGATCGCGATAGGGGGAAGGAGTTGGCCATTGCCCAGCAGTGGAAAAATATAGACTAAAGATTTATTTAAAAAAAGAAAGTAATTTTATGCATGTGTCTACTTTCAAATCCCACATCACGAGAAGGATAATGAATCACAAATACTCTAACATTTAAATCGTTGTTGCAATATCATTCAGGCACTACATTTCTATAACTATGTATTAACATAGTAACAATACAAGATTCTTTGACAAATGAGGGATGACCTCATTTTGTCACTTCTTTACATGGAGATACACTCATAGAAATGTAATAGGTCAGATTTGACAGGTGTCAAAATAAATAAAATAAAAAATAAGATACCTAGCCTTATATTTCACACAAAAATAAATTGGTAAGTGCGTGATTTTTACATTCATAATGTCAAAAAAAAATCAGTCAATTTTATAAAGTCTTCACAATGCTAATTTATTAGATGAAATATTACGTCATTTAGTTTATATAAAATTATTATTATCAATTAAATATGAAATTATTATAATGTAAAATTATTTTAATAGGTGTCAAAATACTGCTTAATTATTGATCCCGAATTAACTAGTGTTTCCGAGTGGAATTTTTAATATGTTGTGAAACTTGTTGCTTAGCTTAGTCATTTTATTTATTTTTATTGATGTGTAATATCTTTCCGCTCGGTTTGTGGGAGTGATTTTGGCAAAAGGGACGGAAATGTGTAACAGGAAACCGGGGAAGCGCGCGCTATCTGATTTGACCAATGAGCGCGCGCGGTGGTCACATGTTACACATCATATGCGACTAGTGTAAGGCTCTTTTTTTAATTTATTTGGTAAGATAAACATACATTATGAAGTTAAATATAGTGCTAATAGTTACATAAATAAATGCATTAATTATACTAATTGTTATAGTGTATGGATCAATTAATAATTATTTGGTATTATTATTATGGTTAATTTTTAGATATCTTGTTAGACGTTCGTACAAAGTTATCACGGCATGCAAAATGATAGAAGTCAAATCGAACCTATTAAATTTCCTTTAGTGTACAAATTTTGCTTTGTTCAAATTTAACCTATTTCAATTATATTTCTGTTAAAGAAACTATAATTGACTAATACTAAGCAAACTTTACAACTCACAATGTCCTCACTTTGGCTGTTTAATATAAATTCAACTATCATCACTATCACAAATGGCGTCTGTGGGACGCATACAGTAACAGGCATACATCTCATGTAGGCATAGATGAATATGTGCATATATTATCATTTATAACATACCTATTATAAAAATAGGACAATATTCACGTTAAACTATTTATATATAAATAATCCCTTGGTGTTATTTGTCTGTTGATATACCTGAAAATAAAAAATTGCATTCTCACAATCTTCATATACATACGATTTAAAATTATGTAAGTAGCATTTATGCGAAATTTTTGAAATGTTTTTGTAAAGGTGTAGGAGGTATTAAATCGCCTAGTCAAGTGTACGCACATATGTACAGTACTACGATTTAAGTTAGACGCCTTGTCAATCATCTATCATCGGAAATACGGAATATATCGGAACCTTTATTCCTCCAAATCATCCATCGTTTTATTAACCGACTTCAAAATAAGGAGGAGGTTCTCAATTCATCGAAATCTTTTATTATGAATGTTCCCCGATTATTCGAAGGCGACTGGACCGATTCAAAAAAATTTTTTTTTGTTTAAAAGAGTTCTTCCCAGGTGGTCCCATTGGCACTAAGATAGGATCTGATGATGGGATCCTAAAAAAATCGACGGCAACCCTCAAATGTTTATTTGAAAGAATACACTTTCAGATTGGTCCCATAGATATTTCATCAAAATCGGTTTGTTCTGTAATCTGAAGACGGTTATACTTTTGTTAAAAAGTTACTTTGTTTACATCATCGCTTACCATCTGGTGAGATCTATTCATATTATAAAAAACTGGAACCTTTTGCTTTTGGAACTCGCTGATGACTGACGAGCCGTCACGAGCCGCAGGACGGTCAGACATAGGTATTTTTCAACTTTCGCGATCACTGGACATAATTACTGATTTAAACGGGTATTTATCGCGTATGTACCTTTTTTATTTGCTATTCCGACGTTTCGACTGTATTGCAACAGGGTGGTCGCGGACAGACTGTTAGTCTGAAAAAGGTACATACGCGATAAATACCCGTTTAACTCAGTAATTAGGCCAGACATTGGTTACATAATCGTATCAGAAGCACGAACGTTGCTGTGGCGTCTAACTTATATCGCAGTACTGTATCTAAATTAAATTTCAATTCAATTCAATAATTTATTTCAGATATATTAATTCCATATATTGTTAGTACTACATTTGTTTACAAACTATGTTAGTAATGCAAATATAAAATAAATAAGGATAAAAGAAAAAAATAATAATAATAATAACTAAATCAAAACAAATTACAAATCAAAGTTTAAGTCGATTAAGTCCCATATGTTCTTCATATGGGACATAGGGACGGTTTATTTCTTAAGTTTCGAGTAGATCGGCCGAAAGCTGACTATTAGTCCTAGCTTTTTTAACATGAAGTGACGATATAATCTGCGCTACCACTGCCAATAATAATTGCTATTAATTTATTGCTAATCTTAATATATAAAACAAAGTCGGGTTTGTTCGACCAACTCGAGAACGGCTGGACCGATTTTCATGGTTTTTGATTTGTTGTATTTGTCTCCGCCCCGAATAGCAGAATAACTATTAAAATATTGGAAAAATTCACGCAAAAAAATATTATGAAGAATAATCATTTTCTCATACATTAATGCAGATAATGATGGCCGAAGTATACCTATTGACAGCCCGCGTCATATGCATGTCAAGGCGGTACGAAGTTCGCCGGGTCAACTAGTAAATATATATAGCTAGATTTATTATAGCTACCCTTACAGGGTACATACATCTAGAATACTAATTGTAACCTATTCTATAAAATAAATATCAAAAAATAAATAAATAGATATTGCCTCAGATGTTACGTCACTGGCCTATTTTATTTTGTATCGGCACCGATTGTTGGTCTAAGTTTAAGTATAATATTAAGATTAGTTACCATGAACACTTTAGGCAAGATATGCCCGCACCAGCGCTTTGACGGACGCGCGGCAGAGTGGACACGCGGATAGCGCCGCGCCGCATCGAGCGCACGAGACGAGGTGTCCACACGGGAGGAACACGACGCTCACCTATACAATAAACAATAATACATTATTAAACGACGGGATAAAGCACTGTCTTGCGTCACGACCGCTATAGTCAATCCCGAACGTAATTAACGATTCTAGAGTTAACTCACGAGCGGAGCGAGGGAATTACTTAAACCTGATGGATATTAACACGCCCAAGATGCAGACAGCTTTATCCACGAGGAGAATACTCTACTTTTCACACTTTCTGCGAGACAATAAAAACCAAATCTAAGTTGGTGCATTCTGTAAAGAGGTTATAAAATAGAACTTTACGAATAAGTTATTATTGTTTGACTATCTTTGGTTTAAATTTTAATACAGATGAGGTTCCAAATTCAAATCACATTATGCCCGCGAGGGCACAGTGAAATTCAGTATAACTTTACTCCTGGCTCAGTAAGGATTTAATCACCTGCTTTCGGTGAGGTTTACATGACATAATTTGACATTATCGAGCAGGTGGTGTGAAAATAAATTTATTTATGAACTAGCTGTTGCCCGCGACTTCGTTCGCGTTACACAACTAAAGGTGTAGGTAACCTAGAAATAAAGCTACACCCGCTGTTGCAACTCGACTTGACACTCCATTTTTATCCCATGGGACCTGATTTATGGGATAAAAAGCAGCCTAAGTGTTAATCTAGGTTATCCTACGTAAATACTAAATTTCATCGAAATAGGTTCATCCGTTACGACATGATAAGAGTAAAAAATCAACACACATTCAAACCTTCGCATTTATAATATTAGTGTGATTATTAACAGGAAGAATATAACGTGTTGCAATTTAAATTAATTAAATTGAAGGGACGCTTTCTACACAAAAAATAAAAAAAATCTATAAAATGTTTTTGTTTTATTATCAACATCTCGAGAAAATCGATAAGATGCTGCTCGACGAAATGTAGAGAACTAGCTTATTGTGCGATGCCACTACCCGCTAGTTCATGACCTAACCTAGTCAATAACCTGGCTCGGTCAATGAACCCAACCAGGCAACAGATCGCGTATAGTGCGTGCGGCAGGGCGATAAGTTAAATACTAGCCACAAATACTTAAAAATAAAGTTTTTTGGATTAAAAAAGAAAACATTATTTATTTATTATTTATGGTCTCTAAAATATACTCCGTCAGTATTTGTATTTTAAATTGCAACATCTTATATACAAGTATTTTCACTATTCTAGTGTCTAAAGCTAAAAACATACTATCGGACGCGACATCACCAATAACATTACGTAAACATGTGCAAACTGTCAGCAATATGTCGCCAACATGTCATAAGCGCTCGGATGTTTTTATAAGTCTTTTTATAAGCATCAGTAACTATATTCCTAATAGTATTTTATTTTTATACTATTATCGACAACTTTCAGAATATTCTAAGTTTTTTAAAACCATCTCAAAAACTTTCAAGCCAGACGTGACAAGAGCCTGTAGCACAATTGGCAGTGCATCTTCGTATCAAGAGAAAAGTTGCAGGTTCAAGTCCCGGCCAGCTTGAAAATTTTTAAGATGGTTTTAAAAATCCAAGAAGTATATTCTTACCTCACTATCCATACACACTTTGCACATCCGAGACTCCTTCAATTGTCGATTTTCCTCTTCGAGCGACAGTTTTTTCTCCACTGGTTTCTCAATCTCTTCGTTTTGTTTCTCGTTATTTTTCTGAGTATTCGAATGCTCTGAGGTTTGAGCAGTATTTCTGTTCTGACTTGTCGACCTGTCGCGTGGTATGTTGTTCTGACTGTTTGACCTGTTGTGGCCGGGAGACCTATTCCGGTCAGGTGAACGGTTTTGATTTATCGACCTGTTTTGACTGGTTGACCTGTAAAACGAATAATAGGAAGCCATGTAACTTTTTGGTTGTATGGTGTAAATAATCTTGAATTATAATTTTATATTCAGACTAAAGGTAGTCTTATGCTCAAGTTCCTTTTATTAACTTTAGATTTGTATGTGTGAGCATTGTTTCGCGTACAATAGCTTCTAAAGTAGTGTTTTAACTTAAATAGAAGAGCTTGGCCGCTCTGGAAATCTATTGGGCAGGCTTATGTTCTGTATGACAAAAATACCGAAGTATGGGTAGTTCGGTTAGTCCAGCTTCTAATGAACGATTTCTCTCAGATTTGGTGCAATCGGTTGATGCAACGTTGTCGATTAGGCGCGCGCTTGCTGCATTCGCGGATCGTGACGTTTTCCATCTCTTTCTTTCGCATCGTGTCGAGGCGAGAGCGCTGCGCGACTCAGTCATACGTGATATCGTGAAGCGCTGTGTTTCTCAGTCAACTGCTAGCATATAATGTAATACTCTTAAATGGCCAGTCCCAAGTGAAAGACGGTCCAACATTCCAGTTTTATTTTTGTTCTTCTTCGGTAATTTTCAACAACAGATCTGAAAACTCTGCCTGTTGCTAATATAAGGTAAATTACCTGGCTAAATTGTGGCTGGTTGCCCTTATTTGTCTCGGTGCCGAATTGATTCTATCTGTGGCGTTGGGCGATGGAGATCTCGTACTGTCTGATGTCTGATCATCTGCCAGTTCCGATAGGTTGTTTCGTCTGTAAATAAACAAAAATAACAAACTAAAAACCCCGACTATACTATATAAAACTAAGCCGATAGGTTCAGAAATTGCTGAGAGTGAAGTGTACTAAGCTGAGCAGGCTTCTAAAATTTTAAATTAAGATATATTTAATTTCCGCGATTTTGATACAATAAAGCTTTATTTTGCCACAAACTACCTGTGAAAACCTCATTACAATTCATATAGTATTTAAAGATTCAAACATATTAGTTTTAAAAATGTTCTTACTGTATGCGGGCGATGTAGGGAGTGTAGCAAAAGTTACACTCCCTACATCATACACTATATGTAAATACAATCCACATCATACGCTATAAGGCAAATATTTTCAATGGACACACGACGGATTATAGCATACATTATTGATCGAGCGAAGCGAAATCTCCGAATCAACTTGGGCGAATCGGCGTTGTAAGTGTTTGTTTGTCCGAGGATAACTTTCGAAGCGTTGATCCGATCATCGTGAAATTTGGTATATAGGTACATAGTGATGCTAATAATGAAGAACTAAAATTGGGGGGGTTGTTGAGATATTGGGGTTTAAGAGGGGTAAATAAAAAAATTGAGGCAATAAACTCAAGTGGGACGTTTAATGAAAGGTGTTCATTAGTACATTTCGATCCCCTTTTATTTTATGTTTAAGGTTTTGAGTTATTATTAGCCATAATAAAAACGGAACTTTGACGAACTTCACAGAGTACACCAGTGACCCCACAGTGCTGAAATTTGTAACTTTAGTGACACAAATATAGGAAAAGTCTTCAATCTCTTCAACTACCTCCGTGGCGCAGTGGACGAATAGCCGGCTGAGACGCAGGAGGTAGCGGGTTCGATTCCCGCCACGGAACAAAAGTTTGCATGATCTACAGACACTTGTTCCGGGTCTGGATGTTTTTCTATATATGATAAGTATATATTAAAAAAAAAAAGTACACAAGTATTCTATCAGTTATTTGGTTGCATAGTACAAGCTCCGTTTAGTTTGGGGCTAGATAGCGCTGTGTGACATGCCCAGCAATATTTATTTATTTAGATTATACCTCCGGTAGTGCAAGGGTATGAACTCCTGCAGCGTCTCAGCGAGTATATCCCGTGCGAAGCGCTGGCTGTTCGTCGTGACGCTCCACGCCTCCTCGTTCAACTGCTCGTCCAGTACCGCGTCTATCAATGACTCTGACGTTGCGAATGGTATGCCTGGAACGGATAAACTATACCTAATAATGCATTAAGGGCCGGTGTCCACCAAAGCGAAGAGGAGATAACGTCATTTTCATGGATTTATAAAACTATTATTACAAATGAACTTGTAAATCTACTATGTGTATGTGGAAAACAAATTTAAAATAGTTTTTACCAATTGTTCGAAGTCTCCTAGTAATAGCTCGTTTAACCCGTGCCGCGTCTAAGCCAGCCGATAAAGCACCCATCCCCACTAAACTCTCCAAGCTCTCGTTTATCTGAAAACAAATCAAAACAAAAGTCAATTTCTACAAAATATATTAAACTACCGATACTTTTTTTTTTACTAGCCCCACTGCTGGGCAAAGGCCTCCCTCTACCTTCCACTAATCACGGTCTAGAGCCAGATCCCGCCAGTCTCTTTAGAAGACGTCCGGTTACAGAACCCTAAAAAAGAACCCTTATAAGATCACTCTCTTGTCCGTCTGTCTGTGTGTCACCACCGATTTTCTCAGGAACGGGTGGACCTAGCAAGTTGAAATTTGTATCTGATACTGAGGTCTATAGTCTCTATTAGGTGTATAAAAATCAAGGTCCTGAGTCAACACGATAAAAGATTATTTAGATTTTCAAATTCAAATTTAGATTTTCGCGAAAACTTAGAAGTACCTAAATTTACTTATACTTATAAGTACTAAAATTGACAATTGTAGGTCAACCGAAACTACCCTATAGGTTTTGGGTCGAAAACCTATATGGTAGTTCCCGTTGACCTAGAATCACGAAATTTGGCAAAAAGCAAGAGCACAAGGAAAGGTAAAATAACAAAAAATAAAAAAGTATAAAATTGTGCAATTTTATTATGGCGCTATAATGGATAGGTACGGTACCCTAGGCACACGAGTTCGACTCGCACTTGACTGTTTTTTTATGTTACGAGAATTGACCCCCTGTTATTTACGAAAACGCTCGACAAGTACCGAAGTAACGCGAACGACGCGACTGTGATTTGTAGCAGACCAGATGACTCCGAACGATATACGATGAAAACCGAAAGTGATTTCATATGAATTATTTATAGCAAGTTATGCGAAGTAGCAGTTTTTTCACATGCTACTCGTGATACGTTCCATCGCTACTCGTAGGTTAGCTTGGTATTCCAGTAGTTATTTCATGTGGTGATAGATGTCGCTACAGGTACTTGATTCGAGTGGGATCTTAGAGTGTATCTTACCTGTTCTTCAGTCACAGGCAGATCTGGGTTACGTCGCGCCACGCGACTTTCTGTAGAAGCCTGAAAGAAACAAATTAAGCTATTATCTATATATATCAAAATCAAATGCTAGTCTCGCTAAAACTGAAAAACGGCTGGACCGAGTTTGATGAAATATTTTGTGAGTTTGATTGGATGGTTTAGATTCACAATTGGCCCTATTAGGTGGCGCTTTTATCGAGATCTAGAAAATTGTGGACGAAGTGACGGACATACAGCTAGTAGCAAATAAATACGACATGCATTATGCATGATGGAACTTTTTGAGTAGGATTGGTATTAGGAGATACTTAACGATCGCCGTGGCGCAGTGGGCGAATAGCCGGCTGAGACCCAGGAGGTAGCGGATTTGATCCCCGCCGCGGAACGAATGTTTGCATGATCTACAGATATTTGTTCCGGGTCTGGATGTTTATCTATATATTATAAGTATGTATTTACAAAAAAAATGTATATAAGTATTCTATCAGTTATCTGGTTCCCATAGTACGAGGCATGCCTTTTAAGTTCTGTCGTTTCCATATTTTCCGGCAATTTTGAATTTGGAACTGTTCTATATTCGAATGTGTTTACATTTTGAATCTCAAAACAGTTGAAAGTATTAGGATTAATGCTATTGTTTAGTCACAGTTTCGATTTGAATCTGTCAGGTCACGTACGAAAATGAATCTTTCTAAGGAAAATGTTCGTGCAATAATTTTCTACAACTTTAGAAGAGGCCTGACACGGCTTCAGTGTTTAGAAGAGCTAACATCTGTGTTCAGTGATGTAGCCCCATGTCTGCGGACTGTCGAACGCTGGTATTTAGAATTCCAGCGTGGACATACTAGTGTTAGTGACAGATTTCGCGAAGGACGCCCAAAATCCGCCTTCACTGAAGATAACATCATTGCTGTGAGACAACTAATTCTCGAAGATCGTCATGTGACGTATCGAGAGATAGAGGCTCTATTAGGCATCTCAGGGACAACCATTCAGAAGATCTTGCATGAAGCGCTTGGTGTGAGAAAGCTAGTTTGCCGTTGGATACCGCATCTGCTTTCCGACGATCACAAGGCGACCCGCGTCAGATGGTGTAAGAAAACTCTGCAAAGGTTCAACCGAGGAAAGTCAAATCACGTCTACGGCATCATCAGTGGTGACGAATCTTGGATCTATGCCTACCATTCTGATTCCAAACAACAATCTACAATCTGGGTCTTTCAAGACGAGCCAAAGCTGACTAAAGTTGTTCGTTCTTGAAGCACTTCAAAGAAGATGGTGGCCACGTTCGTTGAAAAAGCCGGCCATGTTGCGGCTATTGCACTTGAAGATCGTAGAACGGTTAACGCAGAGTGGTATACCGCAGTTTGTTTACCACAAGTCATCGCCGAACTTCGAAAATCTAACTCAAAGCGATGCATCATCCTGCACCACGACAACGCAAGCTCACACAGCGCTCGTCAAACGATTGAGTATTTGAAGCAGAAAAAAGTAGAAATTCTTGACCATCCTCCATACAGTCCTGACCTAAGCCCCAAAGATTTCTTTACATTTCCTAAAATTAAGAAAAGTCTTCATGGTCAAAGGTTCCAGTCCGGTGAAGAAGCAGTCGACGCTTTCAAGTCAGCCATTTTGAACACCCCCACTTTAAAGTGAAATAAATGTTATAATAACTGGTTTGAGCGAATGGAAAAGTGCATTAAGCTACGTGGTGAATACTTTGAAAAACAATAAAAAGTACTATAAGGTTCTAGTTGTGTTTTTTTCTTCAAACGACAAAACTTAAAAGGCATGCCTCGTACAAGCTCTGCTTAGTTTGGGGGTATATAGCGCTGTGTGAAATGTCCAGCAATATTTATTTATTTATGCGTTGCAGAGGAAATTCAGCGGCATGAATTTCGATCAATCACAAATCAATTACAACCAAGTGGCGCTTCAGATCTGCAACAGATTCCGGACAATTTTTTTTTCAATGTTTCCATTTAGCAATGAAAAGTGAGCTATAGCTAAGCATAAATAAGACTCACAGTTCGTTGCGTCGCTGGTCGCGGCTCGCAGGCGTCCACAAACTCCTGCCCTTTGACCAGCTGTACGTATCCACAGCTCGGGAACCACCGCGCGTGCTCCGACCAAGGCGCGTCGCCCGGTTCCCATTTACCAAGGCCACCGTCGCAGTAGAAGCATCGAACCTGCAATTAAAATGTCTATTTAATTTTAGACCTTCATAATCCACAGCCTGACTTCATCTACTGTTAGGTATAGGCCTCCCCAAGTGGTCTCGTCAACTAACGGCCCGCGACTTTAACCAGCTCGAGTTGATTTGCAACCAATGTATAATTTTGGTAAACATAAAAAACTTTTACTTTACAAGCTTCCGCTCACGGTTTCGCACATGGTTTGTCAATAAAAAGTAGTATATGACTCTATCCAGGTCATACGATTGATCTATATACTTGTCTAATTTCATGATTCATTTGATCAAATAACAAATAAATTCTGTTGAATATATTTATTTAGTATATTATACAGTGTGCCTCGTGGCAAAGCCCTCTAACAGGATTTACCAATGTGATTTGGTCTCGGGATATCTTGTCCGCTGTGAGTTAAACAATAGCTTAGCAATAGGGCTGCGCGTACTTTTAATACGTTTACGTACATAATTCGTGTAGCAACCATCAACCTTTAATCCAACTGTGCTATTACAGAAAATCAGCCTATTATGTGCCACACAATTTACGTACGTAAAAGTATCAAAATAGGTACGGCCGGCCTACCTCGTCTACCTGGTCGTCAGTGCCGGTGTGAAAGAAACCA
This sequence comes from Philereme transversata, assembly GCA_963924445.1. Classification (NCBI taxonomy): domain Eukaryota; kingdom Metazoa; phylum Arthropoda; class Insecta; order Lepidoptera; family Geometridae; genus Philereme; species Philereme transversata. Next base: position 2,664,484 of record OZ004344.1, read on the forward strand.
GCTTCAGCCAACGCCAGAGGCGTCTGCGTTCTATCCGAAGGCCAGCGTTGGAAAGTGGCTAATCTGGTGGCGAGCGATGAATGGGCCGGATGTCTTGCACCTCCAGAAACTACACCTAATGCACGCCAAGTCCCGCCCGTATTCAGTATGCGAGCGTTGTGGGCTGCACCGGACCTGAAATACAATTTTATATCGTAGATAGATAATTATTTATTGCATATAGGGTTGCCAGGCGTCCGGATAAAGCCGGACATAGTCAGACTTTTTGGTTGCGTGTCCGGCCAAATCAGACGGTGTCCGGCCTGTCCTGCTTTTGTTAGGCTTTTAAAATTCCGCGCGCGATGGTCATCGGCGGGTGCGGCGGGCGCGGACGCGGCGCACTATTTATTGTTCTTTCATTAAAATTTAAGAAGATTTTATGGTAAATTATAAATAAACCTTGTTTTACTTTTAAAATATTGTCGTGTTATACTAAGACTAAAAAATTAAGTATGTCCGGCTTTTTTACCCAAATGTCCGGCTAAACTGGCTGTCTGTCCGGCTTTTCGTGTTTAAGACCTAGCAACCCTAATTGCATTGCATACCATAAAACAATACATTTTTTTTAATTATAGGCTTGTGTTTGTTCACGACCTCGATGGTAAGCGTTGGTGCTGTCCACGATTAAAAAGAACAAGAAAAGATCTAAGATTAAGATCTTTGTGATACACTAGGCTGACAACCTTTCAATGGAATGGACTGTGTGGACATTACCTAAGGTATAATGGTGTACCTACTACATACATGAATACTAAAGACATCTATAAAACTAATATTATAAATTCGAAAGTAACTGTCTCTCTGACAATTGGTTACGTTTTCATGACAACGGACGGCTGGACCGATTTCGATGAAATTTGGTATGGTAGGTTATAACCGGGATTGGAACATAGGCTACTTTTTACCTGACTGCGAAGAAGGATATTTTATTAACAAACGATGTTACGGATCAGCTGGTAAAAAGTAAAATACAATAAACTAACTGACCCGCTCGCGGCTTCGCACGCGTGGTTTGTCAATAAAAATATTACACATACACTAGATAGAAAGACAACCATCATGTACAGGTTGCTGGGAGCCGTTGGGTTCAGGCCCCACAAGGTCGGTCGCCTTGGAAATCTATGGGGGAGGCCTATGTTCAGCACTGGACGTCTTGAGGCTGATATGATGATTATTTTGACTTATGTATGCTCAGATTCTCAAAACACATCGTTGTTAGTAAGTTTGCGCGATCTAGGATAGTTCTTATATTTGCAGTTAGTTGTCGCCGTTTAAACATGTTAATGACGCTCTCGCTAGGTTCAAATCAAATCAAATCAAAATATTTTTAATTGGTACATAAAACAGTGTACAGAAACAAAATGGGAGCGGTGATACCCGCAGGAGTAAAAATACTGTGTCGGTTATTTGAAAAAAGTAGTTTTTACATGTTGCAATAGATATTACTAATAGAAGTAATAGATGTTAATAATTAGAGTAGTAAAAGTCAGCGTCAGTAGAGTATTATTTTACAACTTCATCAACCCATTTTATGAGCTTGCAGTTGATTATCTAAGCACATCTCAAATGACATTACTTTTTCATCCCTCATACTCTGAAAGTTGGTCATTGTAACCTCGATAACTGCTCCGAAAATGCGATTTACGGCCTAAGTAAATTTGATTTAGAACGAGACTCATTACATTCATAATATTATGCTACAATAAAATACAATGTCCATGACAAATCCTTATTTCTATTTTTGTAGCAACAAACTAGACTAAACAAAACTATTAAAAATTTATTTTCTGAGACATTTTGAATTCCTCGCATTTGTAATGAAAAGTTACATATGCGATTAATTACACCCGATATAGTTCGAGGATGTAATTGATCGCATGAATATATTTTTCACACCACCTGCTCGATGATGTCAAATTATATGTCGTGTAAACCTCACCGAAAGCAGGTGATTATCCATTAAATCCCTACGGCTGAGCCGAGAGTAAAGTTGTACTGAATTTCATCATGCCCTCACGGGCATAATGTGATTTGGAACCTCATCTGTATTAAAAATTGAACCAAAGAGTGAAGAAAAGAGACTCAATAAGAAAATATTCGTAAATCAGACCTAACCTCTGCACAGAATGCACCAACCTAAATTTGGTTTTTATTGTCTCGCAGTAAGTGTGAAAAGTAGAGTATTCTCCTCGTGGATAAAGCTGTCTGCATCTTGTGCGTCTTTATATCCCTCTCTGCACTCAGGATTGTAGTAACTCCCTCGCTCTGCTCATGAGTTAAGTCTAGAATCCTTCGTTACGTTCGGGATTCAATATAGCGCGCGTGACGCAAGACACAGCTTTATCCCCTCGTTTAATAATATACTATTATGCAACTGTCACTTACGTACATTTGAACGGTTTCCATATTACTTAATTTTTTCTTCAATATAGTAAATATATCATTTTTGTTTATAAGACTTTCAAACTAGATACACAAACTTTTCACCATAGTATTTTTTATTTAATTCAGTCGCAACATACACAGAATAGCGCAAGTAACGTTTTATTTGCACAATCGTTACGTTGTACTGAATTAACAAACTTGGAACTTCTTGCTGGCAAAGTCAAGGTGAAGAGACGAGACTTGGTTGTTAGTTACGGCACAGTATATTAAGGCCGTTTTCACATATCACGGTGCAGTAATTCCGCTTTCAGCAAAAAACTTAAGAATATAATAAATAAGGTTTTATCGCCCACTATAAACCCCCTCATACCCCTTGGTGATAAGCCGTGATGTTAACCTATAACAAACTGTGTTTTCACTTATATGAAATGTCATTTAAAATGTGTTTTTTTCGTTATTTTATGTTTTTTATGAAGGGTGCTATTTTGTTGATTTTTCGACAATAATAAGACGTAACTGGTTCGATACGCATATAAATAGACATTTGTACTTTTCAGTTATCTAGTGAATGTGCACAGATTATTTGTATAGGAATCTAACCACCTTAATCCTCTTACCCTGACCATTTTATTGTATGAATCATTTTTATTATGTGGGTGGATCCAAGTTTCTTTGAATTAAAAAGATTATATTTTTTTAGTTTAACTTTAATTAAGTTCTTCCTCAAAACTTGTACAGTACAAATTAATCCTATAGGTTCTTACAGATCACTGTTTTAATTTTAATTAAGTGAAAAATAACCGCGTAGTCTATTCAGCACCGTCAAGTGAGAAGCCGGCCTAAGATTGGTGGTAAGTGGTAACAGTTACGACCTTCCGCATCATAAACCTTACTATTTAGGAAGTGTTAAGTGATATGGTTTACAAAAGTAATCGGGATTTGAAACCGAATTTATTTCCTTCCTGTCTTACAGAAGTTTATTTGCAAATTAATTAGGGGAATAATTTTCCTTAGAGTTTAACTAAGAGAATTTTGAAATAACCGAAAATAATGGGTTTTAATTTTTAAGGTAGTCTTCGACCTAGCGCAGTATAAGTTTTAGGTACTTATGATAATTAAAATGTTAGTTCTAATCCAGTACTTACTTGCTTGTCGTGTCGACAATCTTTTTTCGTTCTATAGATGTTACTGGATAGGTACATTTATATTTTCTATTTATTTGTCCAGTATCTGGCTACTAGTCAAAGTAGTCAATGGCGGCAGAGGTATCCTCCCTTTACAGCTTGGTGAATAGTGAGTAAAAACTTATTAAAAAACAAACAAGATACACAACTGCAAAACAAACTGAGGAGGTAAACAAGCTTGCACATTTTGATACTTGCAAGTGGAGACTTGAGTGTCACCACATCAGAGAGATTAATAGTTACTAGGTACGTCATTACACTATTGATGTTGATAATATTCCCCGCCATATTTGTCAAAATCCATAAACCATAATTGAGCTAGATCCTGTCTCGCAGCAAACAAACAGAACAGAGCAAAAATCTATTATTATTAGACATAAGTGCACTTAATTTCGATGTAAACAAGTTTAAAAATACGAAAAGAAACATTAGTTGACCGAGCGAAGCGAGATCTCCAATTTAACTTGGACGAATCGGCGTTGTATGTATGTATGTTTGTTTGTCCGAGGATAACTTTTGAAGCGTTGATCCGATCATCGTGAAATTTTATACATAGGTAGGTAGTGATGGCAAAAAAAAATGTGGGGGGTGTTGAGATATTGGGGTTCAAAGGGGGTAAAAAAATATGAAAATGAGACTATTAGGTCAAGTGGAACGTCAAATGAAAGGTCTTCATTAGTAAATTTAGTCTCCGTTTTTATTTTATCGTTTTGCACAACGATCCCTAAGCAACTAAACATGTTTAAATTTGATGTATTTCTATGATTTGACAACTCCTTAAATCATATTTAGCCACTAAATACGTTTAGGCATCGTTGCGCAAGTCGCTCTAAGAATAATAATAAAAAAAAAATTGTAGGTACTCACGATTGAGGTTCATTGTCATTTGGCACTGGTGACCGCATTGGTGGAGTATCGAAGAGCGGTGAAGGTGGCATTGACATGTTTGAAGACTGAATAGATGCCATTATCGTAGCTGCATGGTCACATCGGGGAAAGTACCTGTACACAAAGATAACAATAATTGTTGTAGTAACATTCAAGTGTATACTTGTAAAGGTGCGGCTAAACGGCGCGCCGTCCGTCCGTGCCGCGCTCTGCACCGTCAGAATAGACGGCACGCGTTGATACAAGCCGTGCCGACGCCGACGACAGCCTGCGCGCCTTGTTTGTGTCAAGAAACCAACAAACGATGGCTCGTGCGAACTTTGCCGAGGCTGGCTAAGCCCTGGTTCGGCTGGTATTATCATATAACACGCCGTTAAACCGCACCTTTATGGTAGAGCTCTTATAATAATTATCGCTACGCATTAATTAGATGGCGTTCACAGATTTAAATGCCTCCAGGTATCATAGAGATAGAAAAAGCCTTCGATTAAGATTTGTTCATTTTAAATTCATTATTATTGATTTTTTTTTCGAATTTTTCATTCAGCAAAGCCTTACCGATTCCATCTATCCACTCCTCACAGCCAAAAAAAAATGTATGTAACACATGCTCGTAATTTATGAGTTTTCAATGTAAATATTGAAATTAATAACCTGTTATTAAGTTTATCAGCATTCATTGTGCCCATAAGTTGGTGGTCAAGAACAGACTGCTTACAGTTAAAATTATTACAATCAAGTTTATGCATCATGATCAGCCAGTATAATGTTAACCATGATGAGCCAAGATACTGCCACAGAATACAAACAGAATTAAAGTAGTAATTAGTACAACGAACCAACGAACTAACAACAAGCAGAGGTCAAGTTCAGACCTCAGGTCAGCTTCAGACAAACGGGCGGACATACGGGAAGACCGACAGACAGACCGACCGACCGACCGACCGACGGACGGACGAACAGACAGACAGACAGACTTAGAAAACCTTAAAAACACTTACATTCTGTGTATTTCAAGTGGAGACCCTAAGGATCCTAAATTGTTGTACGGAGCCAACTCCCCACCACACCACGCACAGCGCAGGCGACCTCCTCCAGCATGGTAGAAACCAGCATTCACCAAGGCTTCACGAGACACTGATGCATCCTGAAACATTGTTGTTTATTAGCATAACATTACATATCTACTTAAAAACACTCTCAGGAATCCTGGAAATCCCTTCCATCAACCTAAAATCCTTCTCCGTTACTCAAAGGGTTAGGCTGGGGTATGCACCTCAATGTAGGATATCAATGCAGATCTTAGGAATTCTTCCACCCTAGAATCACAATTAACATCTAATTCTCTAAATCAACTTGGGCAAATAGTTTGTCTGAGGATAACTTTCGAAGCTTTGATCCAATCATCGTGAAATTTGATACATAGGTAGGTAATGATGGCACAATTTTGGTGTGACTAAATGAGCTAAAAATGTTGGAGAAGTTGTTGAGATATTGGGGTTCAAAAGGGGTAAAAAAAAATTAAAATGAGACTATTAGGACAAGTGGGATGTCAAATGAAAGTCTTCATTAGTACATTTAGACTCCGTTTTTATTTTTAGTTAAGTCCTTATAGTTTTTGAGTTAGTAGCCATTATAATAACTGAACTTTGACAACATTCACAGGGTACACCAGTGACTCCACAGTGCTGTAATTTGGTATGTGTGTAGTTTAAGTGACACAAATATAGGCAAAAGTCTGAAATCCAAAACAACTGCAATTTGTACCCCAAAAAAGAGTAACCACTTCACATGAATTCCCGTTACCTGTAATTTGAATGAAACTATAGGTTAAGTTAGATGCTTATTTATTTCGTGGCACTATTTTGATAGTCAAAGATTACAAATAATATTTTTTTGTTTTAATCAGAGACTCGCGAGATCTCAGTTCGACCACTAGTATTTTATTTTATCAGACTAATATTATTTTTCTTATGTATACCTATTTGCTAAACTACAAGTAAGTAAATATCTTTTGTAGCAATTGGGCACAAAGAATTTTGATTTGATTTATTTAACTGAAATTATAATGTACTTACATGTTTCAAAGCAGTTGTTATATTGTAAAAATATTAAATGAAGTTAAACTAGCATGTTTTATAGCTAAATCAGAAAACCTTGGGTATCTATGTGGGGTGGTTAAGCAAAATGTGACTAATATAATGATTCAAAAATTGAAAATGTTCATAACTTAAATTTGTTTATCTCGCAGAACAATACCAGATCCATGTTGCTGCTAAACCAGTAGAACAAAATACTGTTTTAAAAAAAAATTCAAGCAAACCATTGGGTTTAAAGAAATTAAAAAATGTTATACAATAATAAAAATGTTTTGAGTGCATACCTATGTTTATTGGGTACAAAGCAAGTTGCAACTTGATAAATTATTATGTTACTCATAGCTAGTCGATAAAATACCTACACTGTATGTACTTCAAAACATATCTAGCAATCTATAGATCTAATGATGAAATTAACCATGCTATTATAAAGTTGGCCCTAAGTTAGTTTGAAAAAATATTCTACTCATTCTTATTATTATCATGTAATCTTCTGAATCACATTAACTCCTGCATTGACTTGCTGATGAGAACCCAGTTACAAACAGACTCATCATCATCATCCACAGCTTGACTGTACAATAAGCTTCCGTTAGAAATAACACAACTTCCTTTGAAAGGATTGAAACATTCTTAGAAAACCATTACTCATTTTATCATTTAAAGGAATACATGAGCATATTCTCATCTGCATGAATAGTATCCAGCAGATACTATTCATCTCTTAGCTTAGCTCTTAGCATCTATGCTTTGTTGTAATTAGTTCATTTTTATTTATTTCTGTAGTGAACTGACATTCGTAATATATTTTTGACATACCAATATTAAGAAATGTAATGAAATGGTGAATAAATGAATACTGAATACTGACTTTTCCCACTGCTGGGTATGCCTCTCTCTGCCGGTGCCATTTTAAAAACAGGTTATTCAAATATAATCTAAGGTCATATAAAAGAGAGAACAATTGACACACTAAGAAGAGTAGGTTATTGTGTTTACTATTTGACAGGTACTTACACCAAAATTAATGAATGAGAGAAGTCTCAATGCATCACATCTGTACATTTCATCCTCTTCCGTAAGCCCATAATCTGGTGTAGATCTGGGTAAGGCACTATCAGTTTCAGTTTGTCCCTCTTCCCCATTCTCTTCAGTCCAGCTGGGTGAGATGGGAAAATTACTCAGGGATATGTTCCCTGACAATGACGGATGCGCCACGAACGTACATTGAGGCTCTAACAGACGATGCCTCCACATCACTTGATCGCCGTAATTCCACTGTGATATTTTGCCATTGCAACTGAAACATTGCACTTCAGTCCCATCGCCCGTGTAGAAAAACCCCCCTCTCGCTAACCTAGGGGGATCCACCGGGGCTGATCCCGGCCAATTAGTAAAAGTGTGCAGTCTATTCAATTCCAAATTCATATTGGATTATCTCACAGTTAGAACACAACAACAATGAGATCTGCAAATACGATGAAACAGAATGAGAATGGTTTAATTTTTCATTGGGATGTTTACAAAGTTAATCGAGTGTGGCAGATTTTCAGATGATCAAAAAACAAGATATTTTAATTTTTATCCAGAGTTATCAGAAATCCAAGAAATTAAATGTGAAAATCAAAAAGCAAAAAAGTTATCTCGATTTACAGATTTTTTAGAAGCAAGTATGAAGGTTTCCGCAAATGTCAACGTCAGTCTGTAAATAAATTCTTGACTGTGTCCAGTCAGTGTCAGATACATTTTGTCTAGGTCAAACTCTAGTCTAACTTTTTATTAGCTGCAGTAAAATGACGTTTTGTGGGTTGCCGGTTTTTGAAGAAAAATAAATAGGGATGTAGCTAAATGAGTGAATCATATATGAATAATCAGTTTGGTTTTTTTTTTGAGATTTAATATTAAGTTGTAATGTATTTTTTTAACCTATTATTATTACTATACTAGAGGATTGATCTTTTTTAGTGGAAGTATAGGGAGGTACATTCAAAATGAAACAAAAACGTCATAATAATGTTATTTAATTAATCTTTTTCGAAATCACGGTCACTGTCGCTTTCGGTCACACTAATAACAAATCTATCTGTCACTTCATCTATAATATGATCGAGGTGGCACATTTTATCTTCCTCTTTAATAGTGTGAGACACACAGTCACTCCACTTAGCCGGTGTCACTTTCTTGATTCCTTCTTGGAATAAAGTTTTCACTTCTTGCATTTTATACGTCTTATTATTGTTTGCGACGTGACTCTTTACCTGCGCCCATACCAACTCAATGGGGTTCAATTCACAGTGATAAGGGGGCAGTCTTAAAAGTGTGATACCTTTTTGTGCAGCCATCTCGTCTACGGCATATTTCTCAGTATGATTTTGTTGTTTCACAATATCTATGAGAGTGGCCTTGACCATATTTGGTTCAAACGCAATATTTTTAGTAGTCAGCCACTCTTGAATTCGTGCTTTCGTCCACGACATCTTCGGGATTGTTTTGATCTTCCGAGAGTGATAGGGCGCATTGTCCATTACGACTACTGCATTCGGCTTGAGTTTAGGTAGAATACCGCTGAACCAATCCTCGAAACACTCCGCGTTCATTTCATCATGGTAGTCTTCTGTACCTTTCTTTGCTTCAAACATAAGAAGTCCGTCGACCAGGAAGCCTTCTTCTCCGCCTATGTGACTAATTATGAGTCGTTTGCCCTTTCCTGTGGGATTTTTTAATCCCGTAGTCAGGCCGTCTAAAAATGCCTGTCGAGAAGATTTAATACTTCCGTCAATCCAGGTTTTTTTTGTAGTATGACCTGAAAAGAACAAAAAAGAATCATAAGTTTCGACATCAAAACAAAAAGGGAACAAATAGAAGAAACTAAGAGTTGACACATACCAGCGTTGACCCAGGTCTCGTCTTGATAATATATGTATTTTCCCTCCCTACGATATTGTTTAATTAAACGCAGGTAGCTCTGGCGCCATGATATGATATCTTGTCTATCAATAAGCACACTCTTGCGTGATCGAGTAGCGAATTCGAAATTAAGATGCTTCATAATTTTTCTCAATGTCTCTTTCAAGAAGTTGGGCAATCCTGGGTCATCATTTACAACTTGCAGCACCTAAAAATGATTCAAGTTATTACCTTATTGGTTAAGATTACACATGGGATGGGAGAAAACATACATAACGTATAATAAAAAGATGAGTGACGACATGTGTAAACTAACTTTTGCGATGGTGGGTATTTCATTTCTATGAAAGAACTGATGTACAATTCGTCTAAGAGCAGTGAATGTGAAATCATCAAGTTTATCTTTAAATGTAAGTTTTGAGCCCGCTTTTTCGGGAGGTTTTGGTGATTCGCTGTCGTTCTCCTTGTGCTTCTTTAAAACGGAATAAACTGTGCGGACGGATATTCCCAAGACTTCAGCCACCTTGTAAACGCATTCACTTGTTTTTGGAACTTCAATGTTTGATTCTGAAGATTTCACTTCAATCACATATTTGTAAACGTTTTGGACCCAAAGTTTTTCAGTTGCACTTAGAGCTACACGTGGCCTTTTTTTCTTAGGAGATAAAAATGTGTCTCCATCTTGCGATGTGCTCGGCAGAACATCCATGTCTTCAATGTATCAAACAAAAAAAAACTAACACGATTAACGAAAACAGGTAATGAAAAACAAACACAACTTAACATAAGTTTAACAATAATGATAACAAAAACAACGCGCAGTGGGCAAATCAAAGTTATTCATGCACTCAAAACAGAAGTATGAAGCCGAATGAGCGAATGACAACAGAAACAAAATGGCGGTCAAGCGTCATCGTAGCACCGTAACCAAAAACCAGTACTACCAGCTTGAGAGAGCGTTTTCTTGAGTGTTACCTTGTATATGTCTAAAAGGATCAACGTTTATACAGCCTTTTATTTACATTAATATTAAATAGAATTTAGTATGATCATTATGAGTCAGCTATGGAACGATTAGATATTCTGTAAACTTTTGTGAACTGAATCACATCCCTAATGAGATTAGGCTGTCAACATTATTTTACGGAATGACATTTAGAAACGTCATTTTACTGCAGCTGATAAAAAGTTAGACTATAGCGACTTTACCCCACAGCACACGCGTCCGTTTTCCCGACAGTCGAACGCCCTGGCGTCCATTACCCGCGAGCTCTTGTGCTCGTTAAGGGGGTGCGAGAAGCACAAGCACCTAAGAAGTCCACCGCCGCAGCCGGCGCCATGCGATGCGCCATGCACTACGACGCCCGCCACGCCGTATGCCAAAACATTGGCCACGCTAAGTCTGAGAGGCCAAACTGCAAGCTGGAATGGCACTTCGGGCACAACCCCGTGACTCAGAGATAATCCGTCTCTGGCTCTAGATTTGATGCTAGGGATCCACACTTACAAAACCTAAGATGGTCGAAGTGTTCAAGACTCATGAGGAGGTCAAGGTACAGTGATGTCATTGTGCATGTCAAAGCAAGCCTGTGTTCTTTCTAGGAATGGAACGTTTCACAAGTAGCATGGAAAAAATAATACCTATGATTTTATAAATCATATACACTTGAGAGCAATAAAATCGCACATCCGCACATTTTTACTTAAAAGTTAAATTTTTTTTTATTTGGAGCTTACAGCAAATTAAAATCAAATTAAATTAAAGTGCATAATCTAGGCATTCGCAGAACTGATAAAGGGTTGACATTTACCTTTAAAAACAACTCATTAGCAACAAAACAATAGACCCCCTTATGTCGCTCGATCCAGGTAAGGCCGGCGGCGGGATTTATCGCAGGTATAAAAGAGTGCATATTGAGGGAATGGTCATCATTTAACCCCGACCCTCCCCGCAGTATACCAAGTCAACCCCAAAGTTGACCATGGTACCCTCGCAGGAGGCGCAACCTCCCAAAAGCTCAGCATGGGCCAAGCCCTTGCCATATTCGAGCCTAGCCCTTAAGGCAACGGCCCCCCCCCCGCGCTCTTCTGAGCCAGCCCCCCCTTCTAAAATGGGCAAGTCGGACTTTGCTGCCGACTTGGCCCTCATCATGGAGTTCTCCTCCATCGACCTTGCCGAGGTTCGCGTGCTTGCACAAAAACTTAGGCAAGCAAACTCCACCCTCGAAAAACTGATTGCCCTTGAGGCGCACTCAGCTCTTCTCGCCGCCGTTAAGGCAGCTTCGTCCTCCTCCAAACCCTTTTAGGCCCCAAAATGGTTGTACAAAAGGAAAGGAAAAAACCGCGTTCTTTATCACTAGCGTTCTTCAACGCTGACGGTCTTTCAAGACAGCGTTCTATTATCCAAGATTTTCTAAATAGGCACCAACTTGATATCTTGCTAGTACAAGAGACAAATTTAAAGCCCGGTCATCGGGACCCCAAAATCCCAAACTATCAAATTGTTCGCAATGACAGACTGCTAGCTCAAAAGGGCGGCACTGTCATTTACTACAAGAAGGCTCTACACTGTATGCCTCTTGATCCCCCTTCTCTGTCTTACATAGAAGCCTCCGTCTGCAGGCTAGCAATGACCGGGCATTCCTCGGTCATTATTGCATCCTGCTATGTCCCTCCCGGCAAGCCTCGCTCACCTCAATTCGAGAGTGACCTGCAAGCCCTTTTCAGTCTAGGAAGCTCCGTCATATTGGCGGGTGACTTCAACTCCAAAAACGTCATGTGGAATAGCACCACGACGAACTCTAAAGGCAAACAACTAGAAAGCCTAGTTGAACCCCTTAATTTCGACATCATTGCCCCTAGGGGCATGACTCGCTTCCCTACTTCCACTCCCCCCGAGCTCCTTGACATTGCACTTCTCAAAAACGTAGCCCTTCGGCTACGCTTAATCGAAGTCATTCATGAGCTCGATTCCGATCATCGACCGGTAATGCTCTTACTCGGCCCTCCCACTGACCAGCCCCCTGCCACCAAGACTGTGGTAGAGTGGCATAAACTTGAGAAAGCCCTCAAGTCTGCGCACTCGACTGACCTAGATAGGATCCCTTCTGTCATTCGGACATCTGGTGATATTACGGTAGCGGTTGACGCCCTTACCACACATATCACAAACTCAGTCAGAGACTCATCAAAGCAGGTGCCCGTAGTGGATGACCACCGGGGCCCCCTGCCAGATGATATCAGACGGCTGATGACTGAAGCTAACGCCGCAGTTAGACTTCATAGTCGCTGCCCCACTAACGACAATCGAGTCTTAATGCGCTCCCTGCACCGTGAGGTGAGAGAGCGCATTAAAGAACATCGCAATCGCGAGTGGGAGAGCCTGCTCTCGGGGATCGAGCCTAGCCATCTGGCCTACTGGAGGTTAGCTCGCTCCATGAAAGCGGACGCTCTCGCTCCGATGCCTCCCCTTATCCGACCCAATCACCCTCCAGCATTCGAAGACGAGGAAAAAGCCGATTTCCTGGCTGAAACCCTCGAATCTCAATGCTCGCCCAGTCTCGAACCCGTCGACCCTGTTCACCTCCATACGGTGAACAGCGAGGTTGACCGCTTAGCCTCCCGACCCCCTACTTCCCCACTTGATCCGATTGAGCCCTCTGAAGTCTTTGACACTATCAAGGCCCTACACCCAAAGAAATCCTCCGGCCCCGACGGCATTTCCAACAGAGTACTCAAACAGTTCTCTGTTCCCCTTATCCACATCCTAGTCTGCATCTTCAATGCGGCTATGGAAACTTGCACCTTCCCTGATGCTTGGAAGGAAGCCAACGTCATTGGCATCCGAAAACCCAGCAAACAGGCAAATGATCCAACTAGTTATCGTCCCATTAGTCTACTTAATAGTCTAGGCAAGATATATGAGCGTCTTCTATTGAAGCGCCTCTGGGCTCATGTCAATGAGTTCAAACTCCTTCCCGACGAGCAGTTTGGCTTTCGAGCCCAACATTCATGCCCACAACAGGTGCTCCGCATAACGGAGCATGTCCTCTCCAACTGGCAAAGTACCTGGCCTTCAGATACTGGTGCCGTCTTCCTCGACGTAGCGAAAGCTTTCGACAAAGTCTGGCACAACGGCTTGATCTACAAGCTATTCAAACTCGGAGTCCCAGACAGACTCGTGCTCATCATACGAGACTACTTACAAGGTCGCAGCTTTCGCTACACCGTGGAAGGCACTCTCTCTAGTCCTAGACCAGTCAGAGCAGGAGTCCCTCAAGGCTCCGTTCTCGGCCCCCTCCTGTTCACGCTGTACACCAGCGATATCCCCCGCACTCCTCAAGTGGAAATAGCCCTATACGCAGACGACACAGCCTTGTACACATCCAATCGGAATCCTGATCGGGTGGGTATAAGGCTGCAGGCTGCCCTTCACTCATTAGCCACTTGGTTCCGCAAGTGGCGGATCGAGGTAAACCCGTCGAAAAGTACAGCAGTGTACTTCTCACGGAGAAACCTCACTCCCAAACCGATCTCTCTATTTGGCCAGCCCATTCGCTGGGCCCCATCAGCCAAATATCTGGGTGTCATCCTCGATAGGCGTCTTTCCTTTAGGTTGCACATCACTAAGAGGTGCAACCAAGCAAAGTTCACCCTAGGACGATTGTCCTCACTTCTAGGCGCGAAAAGTAAAATGTCCCTTAAAAATAAGGTGACTCTTTACAAAGCGTGCATTCGCCCCATTATGACATACTCATCTGTAGTATTTGCCCACTCTCCCAAAGTTGGTGCCATTCAGGTTATTCAAAATCGCTTCTTGCGAAAAGCCTCAGGCTCGCCCTGGTACTTTCGCAATAAAGACCTACATCGCGATTTGAAACTAGAATCAATAGCCAGGTTCATGAAGCTCGCTTCCAAGCGGTTTTATGAACTCGCCTCTATTCATCCGAACCCTTTGGTACACACCATTCCGGTTTACCCGCTGGATCCGCCCGCCAACAAAATCCTCCGTCGTCCGAGACACGTTCTCGGAGACCCGGATGACGAAATCACCTCTGCTAATGCGGAAGGTGAGTCATCTATATCAGACAGAGCAAACACTTCACAGAAACACCGACCTCGCCGGCGAGGTCGACGAGTCCCTTCAGTCGCCGCTTATACGAGGTACAGACATGTACCCGGGCGTTTCTCTCCTATCCCCATCCCGGCAACAGCCCAAGCCGAGGTTCGTACCTAAGTGGTGCCCTTGCGCTAGTTGCCTATAAAACTTACTGGGCTGAGCGCCATCTGCGCTCGCCAAAAGTTCGGTTAAGCTGTCACGGCCTCAGAGGCCAACAGCGAGATTAGTCCATTCGAAAAAAAAAAAAAAAAAAAAAAATGGTCATCATTTGCATACCAACGTACAGTGTGAAAGGTTCTCTATTGATATTGGCTTCAAACGGAACACGAAAATGGATACTTACTACACCAGAAGTAGCCGCTCAAGTGGTTGCCCTTGTTGAATCGGGGCTTAAGCAAAGTCAAGTGGCTCGACAATTGAGTTTGAGCCGATTTACCGTTCGGCGTGTATACCAGAGGTATCAAGAGACTGGTGGCTACCAACGGCGACAAGGATCGGGCCGTCCCCGTGCTACAACAGAGCGTGATAACCGCTTTCTTATAACGACATCTTTAAGAAATCGTCGTTTGAACGCAGTTCAACTGGGCCAACGACTTCAAGAAGTTCGTGAAGTAGAAGTTAGCCGGTGGACAGTCAGAAGACGATTGAGAAAAGGTGGCCTGACTGCACACAGGCCAGCAAACGGGCCGAAATTGACCCCAGCCCACCGAGAAGCCCGCCTTCAGTTCGCTCGAGACCATTTGAATTGGACCGAAGAGCAGTGGAGTGCAGTCCTGTTCTCTGATGAGTGCAGGATGTGCTTGCATGGCAACGACGGACGGGGGAAGGTGTATAGAAGATCGGGAGAGCGATTTGCCCAATGCTGCATAACAGAACGTGTCGCCTATGGCGGTGGATCAATCATGTTTTGGGGAGGCATGTCTATGGAAGCAAAAACCAAGCTCGGTTTTTGCTTCCATAGACATGCCTTCATCACCGGACCGAATACTGGTCGCCAATCAAGAGGATTGACT
Source organism: Philereme transversata (assembly GCA_963924445.1). Classification (NCBI taxonomy): domain Eukaryota; kingdom Metazoa; phylum Arthropoda; class Insecta; order Lepidoptera; family Geometridae; genus Philereme; species Philereme transversata. The sequence continues at coordinate 2,680,118 of OZ004344.1, forward strand.
TCCATACGATACATTGAGGAAGTACTCGAGAGCCACGTCGTACCTTTTGCTGGGTTTATCGGCGAAAACTTTCTGTTTATGCAAGATAATGCAAGACCGCATACTGCTGGCATAGTGATCGAGTACCTTCAAGAGGTGGATGTGACCGTTATGGAGTGGCCAGCTCGAAGCCCAGACCTCAATCCCATCGAACATCTATGGGACGAGCTGAAAAGAAGAGTTCGAGGCCGAGATGCTCCTCCATCGACTCTACAGGAGCTGCAACAGGCGATCGCAGAGGAATGGGAGGCTATTCCTCAAGACTTTATCAAAAGTCTAGTAACATCAATGAAAACACGGATGGAATCAGTGATTCAGGCTAGGGGAGGGAACACTCGGTATTAATAACAAACTTTAAATTAATTTTATCTTTTAATTTCATAACTTTGACACCAATACTTGAATAAAGAATTTTTTACTAAACATGCATTTTTGTTATTGATCCACAAAAGCATTTTTATGTAATGATTGAAAGACAAATCAGATACCACTGGATAGGTATTAAAATAGACTATGAATCTGCATTACAGAAACATAATATTTTTTGTTTTTTTTTAGTTATGTCAAAAAATCATGAATGTGCGATTTTTTTGCTCTCAAGTTTATGTCACTCCTTCTATTTTCCTTCGTTCGACATTCGGTTTTCATCGTTTAACGGTCGCAGTCATTCGGGTCTGCTACAAATCACAGTTGTTCGCATTTCTTCGGAAATCATCGGGCGTTTTCGTTGCCAGTAAGTAAGTAGCAAATAGCATTACGGCATCGTAATAAAAAATCATTGTCTGTGATTTTTCACATGTAAAATAGCAAGCGTGACATTACAGCATCATAATTAAAAATAATTATTTGTAATTTTTCACATGTGAAATAACAGTGATAATCATATGAAAATGATTTAAAAATAGCAATAATTTCCATGCCTAGTTCCTGCCATCAATTTATTTTTCTTGTTAAAGTTTCGTTTTAGTTTGTTTAATTTCAGTCATTCAATTTCCTTGGGGACGTTTTGTTGAGGTTGGCCACACTGACCAGCTTTCAGTAGGCATGGGGAAATGATTGCTATTTTTAATTCATATTCATATGATGAAATGATTATTATTTTTCACTGCTATTTCACCTGTGAAAAATCCCAGTCAATGATTTTTCATTATGATATCACACTTGCTATTGCTATTTCACATAAGAATAATCACAGGCAATGATTTTTCGCTGTTCTTTCTTGCTAGAACTTCTACTGAGTGACGTTATCGACGTTGTGTGCTGTGCTACTGTCTGAAGTGACTGACAGTGTCGTTTAATTAAGTTAGAGCTCCACGGCATCGATAGGTATGGCAAAAGGGTTGGTTAAAATGCAATATGCCTTTGTCATTTTACTATATGAGTACATATATTTGTTACGAGCCAATAAAACAACGAAAAGGGTATAATAAATAGAAAATCGGATCGGGATGATATTAAGTCTAATTATAAAGAAAAATATTTTCATATGAAACCAAGACAAATTCCAATTGGTTTGTTTCGTGGCTCTATTTGGAAATAAAAATGGTGGCGATTCTAAACTCTGTTGCGTTCAACAAATAACAATCAAACAAAGATTCTTCATAGACTCAATAGATGGCGGTACGCCACGTATTTTTTTGTAGTTATCTATTATATTGTGCTCTTTCTCGCACGCACGCTTGTCTTAACATAAGTAGTTAGGCCTAGCAGTGTACGACACGAAACCAACCGAAGTCTTCCGAAGAAAAACGAATGACCTGCTATTTACGAAAACGCTCTACGAGTCCTGCCGAGCTCCCGAGTCCCGTCCGCTGAGAGCGAACGACGCGACTAATCTGCGATTTTTAGCATACCCGAATGACTACGAACTGAGAACGATGAAACCCGAAGTGATTTCATATGAATTATTTTTAGCAGGTTACGCGAACGAAAGTCGCAGATGTTACAATGATTTTTCATTCATATGATTTTTCACATGCTACTTGTGAAACGTTCCATCGCTAGCTTTCAAGTTTCAGTTCAGTTAACTCTTACAAGGATTTCTGAGCGGCCGTCTGTAACATCCCTTCCCTGGTTTCCTTCATTCAGTTTCCTTGGATTTTTAAGATTTAGTACGAAGTTATCAATTTGATTAATTCAGGTTATTGTTTTATTACAGGTTATTAATTATTATTATTCAGGTATTTGTAATTAATTACTTTAACTTGTCAGAAGAAAGAACTCTTTCTCTTAGCGAGCAAGTGTAAACGGCTACACCACCCACACCAATTTATTCACACCATGTTGTGGTCACTTACTATCGGTTTTGCCATCCTATCACTTTACGCCGCTTACGTTTTTTATACTAGAAATAAAAAAAGAACCTTCCAAAACCTCTTGGGTAGACATGTAGTCATAACTGGCGGTTCCAGCGGAATTGGCAAAGCAACAGCTTTCGAAGCGGCGAGGCTCGGTGCCCATGTTACGATTATCGGACGGGATGTTAGTAAACTTGAAAAGGCTGTAAAAGAGATATTGGAAAACTGTCTTAACCAAGACAGCCAGATAATTCAGTATACTGCATTAGATGTAACCTCAGATTATGATGTTGTTGAGAAATGCTTTGCCGGCTTAGAAACTAAAGTGGGTCCCATATTTATGCTTGTGAATTGCGCTGGTACGTGCATCTGTGGCCTATTTGAAGAGATGAAAGTGGAGGACATCAAGGGTATGATCAACTTGAACTATTTTGGCTCTGCACTCCCCACTCGGGCCGTGCTCTCTAAAATGAGGGAGAGAAATGAGGGCATTGTTGTGTTTGTTTCTTCAGAGGCTGCTTTAATTGGTAAGTTTATTTCATAGTATGATATCACCACAGTATAATATATATGTAGATTGATTGTATTGGGTGTAGCTAGGTTGACAGTTAACATTCCCATATGCCCAGTACATTTTTGATGTGTATGTATGTGGCAGTCTATAATTGTAATACCTATAACATAAAACTAGCAATGTTTTTATATATTAATAAAATCTTTGACTATTTCAGGCATTTACGGCTACAGTGCATATAGTGCTGGTAAATGGGCTGTGAGAGGGCTAGCTGAAGCAGTAGGCATGGAACTAGTCGGTACAAATGTGAGAGTCATGTTGTCCTACCCTCCTGATACGGACACTCCTGGTATGGAGCAGGAGAACACCACTAAACCTGAGGAAACCAAGATTATATCTGGTAGTGGGGGTTTGCACACACCTGAATCTGTTGGCAAGAAGATGATACATGATGCCTTAGTAAGTATTCAATAACTAAAAAGCTTGATAAAAGTCAGTTATTCTATAATCAGCTGTGTCCCACAACTGGGCAAAGGCCTCTCCCCATTCTTTCCAAACATCACAATCTTGTGACACATCTGCCCAGCCTATCAGAAGCTTATCCAATTTGTCCCGCAAAAGATAGATTATCTACAACTCTACCGGTCCATATACGACCTGCTGAAGAAGGATGCTGTATAATTATTAATTACTGTAGCCAATCATGGAACTGACATTGTCGTAGAGAACAACGCAAGTTCCCTAACAAATAGATTAAAAAAAAAAATCTACTAAAAATTTATAGTAACTGAATCCAAGCCACCCAATCTACTTTACACAATGGTAAGCTGCAAAAAAGTTTAAGTTCACCTATGGATATCTTATTAATGCAATAAATATATATATTTTATCTAGTTATCTCATAATATACCTACTATTGATGTGCCTACTGACTACATTCCTTGACTGGCAAAAGTGCAAATTAGTGATGTCAGCTTTAACCTTTGCTGTTGGAGTTAAATAAAAATGAGCATACCTCTAAGAAATATAGCTTGCTTTCAGGCTGGTAAAACCTATTCCACCTACAGCTTCAGTGGATGTATAATGAACATCTTGTGTGGAGTGTCTGTGGAGAGTGTGAGTCAGGTGGTCACTCAGGTGCTGTTCATGGGACTCCTGCGTATCATCATGGTTGGGGTGATGGCTTCATTCCATAAAATAGTCAAGGATCAATTGAAACTAAAGAAAACTCAGTCAGCTCAGTCCCACCAACCTACCCAAGCTGCACAATAACAACTTTGAAGTAAGAATTTTTCAATATTTTATTTGAAAATAAATCATATCTAATTTTGTTCTCAAACTAAGCTAAATGAAATTTCACAGCTCTAAATATGTAGAATGTAGCAACAATTTTAATCTTAGATTGATTGATTGATGATGTTTTAGTGTTGAGCTTGTTTAGTTTAGTGCATTAACAAAATTAGGGTCATGTTTCATAGTAAATTAGATGTTGCATTTATAGATTACTTAATTGTTTTTTATTGTTAATATTTTATTGCATTTTCAATATCTTAATGTCATAATAGTATACCTTATGTGATACATTGCCATTATTTAAAGTCTTAATTAATAATAATATATAATAATAAATAATTCAATATGGGTAAGTAAATTCAGTTTATTGTTGATACAATTTGCATTTATTGTTAACTTTTGTGCATGAGGCTTTGAAAGAGCCATGGTCATGTAATACTATATGAAAAATGTATACTTAAATCTTAATTATATTTACTGTTATTTTACAATTAAAATTATTTTTATATTATTTTCGTCACAATTAAACATAACATCAGTAGCTATAATAAGACTGATAACAAAATTATATAAATTTTTTTACATTAAGTAGGTAGGTACTTACTAATACTACCTAGATAAGGTTCTTATTAGACAGCAGTATACCATTACCACTTATTTTTCACAAGTGGGTAAGATTAGTTATTAGGGGTAGTGCAATAGGCACTACCCCTAATAAGTAGGTCCAGCACAGGGGTTTTGTTCATACTGCAGTCTAAATCCTCTTGCGACGTAGCCTTCGTCTGATCTAAACCACACCACTATTGGTCCACCACTGTTATCTGTAATGAATATTTCGCATCTGTATTTTTATCATTTTTAACCGACTTCAAAAAAGGAGATTCTCAATACCTACGTCGGATCCATTTCTTTTTTTTTTACGTTTTTTCCCCGATTACTCGAAGACGCGTGGACCGATTCGAGAAATTATTTTTTTTGTTTAAAAGGTTATAACTTCCCAGGTGGTCCCATTGGCACCAAGTCAGGATCTGATGATGGGATCTCAAAAAAATCGAGGGCAACTCAAATTTTATAGGGATCAATTCGGTTTCATGTTTGTTAATATCTCAGAACTCCGTCCATCAACTGATTTGAAAAATTCTTTTTTATTTGAAAGGATATAATATTTTCATATCGGTCTCATAGAAATTTCATCAATATCAGTTCAGTAGTTTGGTTAAGTTGATTGATTGATTGATTGAAAATACTTTATTGCACTTATAAAACTAGTACAAAGGCGAACTTGTAACTTAAGTTGGTTATATTTTTGTAAACAGTTACTTGTTGATTGACTTGAAGCCGTGTTTTGTTTTTTAACGAGTGTCAGTGAAAAAACAAAACACGGTGCATACCAAGGATAATTCAAATTAGTGACGCGGTCGAATGTATGTATGTGTTAGTATAATTAGTTTGTATTCTTGAATTCATTTTTTAGTTAGTTAAGCATCCTTGATTTTATGTTTATGTAAATCAATTAGCAACAGCTTTGTGCTTGACAATCCATTATTTTATTTTCTCACGCTTAATATGCATAAGAGACGCTCGTTAAAATATTTCAATTTGATGGTCAAACCAAGACTAAAATAATTTAAAGTAATTTTAAATAAAAAGTATAAAGTATATATATACGTCAGTGTCGGCCGAAGCCAACGCTTGGTAAACGTTTAGTCGAGATGTCTCAGCTAGGACCTGCAAATAGGGTACACAGACAAAGGTATTGGAGACTGTATTGCCAGACAAGTGGCGTTCGGCAGGACACTTGGCAAGACTTGGTGATGGCAGGGTGTTGTCAGGCCCAGACCGAATGGTGGCTAAGAGATAGCAAAAGAGGCCGTGGCAGACAATCAGCCCGGTGGGGTGGTCTTAGAGGGTTAGACCTGGACGTGAATAGCACAGGATTGGTTGAAGTGGCGTTTGAGGGAAGAGGCTTATACCCAGCAGTGGGCTATCAGTTAAGCTGCCAATGATGATGATAGGTACCGAAAAATAGGGGCTCTTAACCTGTTACGGGAGCATTAAGGGAGAAGTCTTGTATAACCGAGCCGTCATTAAGTCGGTCGCCGCACAGTCGCGTCGCAGATATCAGCAGCCAGTCGCTAGGGCAGTTGAATATCTCCACACCGGCCTGCCCGGGAGGTATCACAGGCAATCCATCTGCAGAAGACAATACATTCGTATGAGCTTTGGATACTACCCTACCCAAGTTTGAAAGTTTTTAAGCCATCGAAAGGACTCTGACATTGACATGGCTTACTAACTTTTATAGCATATAAATGCGACTAGAGGACACCGATTCCGATTAAACATTACGTAAAGTTTGAACTTTAAAGACTAGACCAACAACTATTATAAACCGACTTCAAAAAAAAAAATTATTCTCAATTTGACAATATTTTTCTTTGTTACCTCAGATCTTTCGACTGGGTGAACCGATTTTGATGATTCTTTTTTTATTTGAAAGCTGGTGCAACCCGCGTGGTCCCATTTCAATTTGGTCCAGTTCTGACATTGGCATCCATGAGAAAACCATATAAGTCTTAAATTTGTTTAATTTTTATGTTATGTTATGTTTGTTAGCTCAGAAGTCCGTTAAATATTAACCGATTTGGAAAATTAATGTTTTATTTGTAAGGCCGAGGAAGCGTTGGCGTGACGACCTCGATGCATTCCAAGATGGCTGGTGGGACGTGGCGAGTGATCGTGAGATGTGGAGGAACATGGGGGAGACCTTTGCCCAGCAGTGGGAAAGTATAGGTTAAAAAAAAGGATATACTTTTAGATTGATCCCATGGAAATTTCATCAAAATTGGTGGAGTAGTTCTGTTTTTACTGTTATATTCAGTCGGTTATATTTTTGTTAAAAAGTTACTTGTTGACAGGTATGTATGCAGGTTGCTGCGGAATAAGGACGTAATGTTATTTAACCCAAAAACAGAATATTTAAAATAGGCCAAAAGAAGCAATTGCAATCTTCAAACTGAACAGCTTTTCATAAAAAAACATGAATTTGTAAGTAACTTTACTGGAAATTCGCGGTGTATTAGCCTTTGTGCCTACCTTCACTCTAGGTCTTCACCATGCAAAAACGTTTCAACATAAAATTATTACACTTAGTAGATTTGCTGAATTTTTTTCGGGATTTACATGATATATTCCGAAGCACCTGAGTACAAGGTGACAATTTTATAGACAGATATAATTTATACTATGCACCTGTATCGTAATTGACGATCTGCATATACCCAGCTGTGTAGGTCACGCTGCAGGTCCCAGGTGCTCTTTCTATGCAAATAGCATAGTTCAGGTTGTTCTACAATCAAATTAAACTGGATATTAGAATAAAGGCCCATTATTTAACATCAATAAAATGTTATAATAACATGTACAGTACCGTAAGTTGTTAACAGTAGTTGTGAAAAAACGGTTTAATTTTTTTATTCGGAACATAATAACGAGCTTTGTCGCTGAGCGACCGTCGCCCTGTAGACATCAAGTACCCTCCACATATATTTTGAGTAATGGCGATATTACACAGTTCACTTTGGTAGAAAGGTGCAGAAATGAAAGAAAACCATTAATATTCAATGACATTGAACGATTCACTTTTATGTTTATCTACATGGATCAATTTGTTGGCTTCATCCAAATTGAAAGGCAGAAGTGAACTGTGTATCGCCTTATTAGACATGAGAAATGGTTATTTTACAAAAGTGTCATGTTAAGAAATCAACCTTTTCCAATGAACGTTAGACGTTTCGCGAAGTGGACGTTCCGTCCGTCCTGAGCTGGTCACCTATTTACCAGTAATGAGGTCCGGTCCATAGCTTTGTAGGTGGGCTACAAAGTTACTGGCTTAAAAACTGTTACCCACCAAATAACTTGCTGCTCTCGGAATAGCGATTTCAGAATTATCACGATAATTGAAGGATTCCAAGTAGCCCGTCGGTTCTGTGAAGTGTTGAAGGCATCCAGGTCGCGCTACCAGTTCATCTGATGAAGTCAACTGAGTAACCTGAAATGTAAAACATGGTAAAACTGAGTAAATCTAGTGCAATCTAGATAGGATATAGGATGGGACATGAACGGCGGTGCTTTACAAAACAAATTAATTTCTCCTCTAAGCAGATGGTAGGTAGGGTATCATACTCATTTCTAGGATTCCGTACCTCAAGGGTAAAAAAGGAACCCTTGTAAGATAACTCTCTTGCCCGTCTGACCATGTGTCATCACCGATTTTCTCAGGAACGGGTGGACCTAGCAAGTTGAAATTGATACCAGATACTGAGGTCTATAGTCCCTATTAGGTGTATAAAAATCAAGGTCCTGAGTCAACACGATAAAAAGATACTTATGGGCAAATTTAGATTTTCGCGATAACTTGTAAGTACCAAAATTTACCTTAATTTTCAACTTATTTTATTTTTCGGAATTTTCCCTTTAGTTGTGCTGTAAGACCTTGCTTTTAATCAAAATTGACAATTCTAGATCAACCGGAAGTACCCTATAGGGTTTGGGTCAAAACCTATATAGTAGTTGCCGTTGACCTAGAATCACGAAATTTGGCAAAAAGCAGCACAAATAAAGGAAAAATTCAAAAAAATAAAGGTATTTTTCCCATACATACATAGTTGACGCCAATAAGGATAGTCCTTTGAGTTGTATGGACGCTCACACAATTTAGAGGACTAGCTTAATCGGCACCAACCTCAAATAAGGTAAATAAATAAAATTGTGCTATTGTGTGAAAGAAAATATTTACGATGGTACGGAACCCTTCGTGCGCGTGTCCGGCACTTGGCCGCATTTTTGTAGGTATCTACCTTTATAGAAAACAACCTATTTTCAGCAGTTTCAGTCTGGATTGTCAAATAAATAGGTCCTTCTGCATCGCCAACTTCAACATAAACTGAAAAGGAAATACTAAAATGTAGTTTTTATCAAACTAGCTGACGCGCCCTGACTTCGCACGGCTTTATATCAGTGACAGAATTTTCAAAACCGGTTTAGTAGTAGCGAAGATAAGAATTTTGGGCAGTGCTGTAATTATGCCAGAAAATTAAAGTAGAATTAATTCTAAGGCATGGATACCTACCATGCTGACCCGTATTGATGCCACATAAAATTGGTATGACGCTGTTAATATTTTGTCCAGATACCACGAATCTGTCCAGCTGACAAACGCCTTCACTTGGTGGTAGCAACTGGAATAAAAAAATCTTCTTTAAACCTAAAGCTAGTAAAGATGCATTTGGTACTTTTCCAAATAGAATTTTGTTAGAGTACCTTAAACTTTCTGTGATTTATTCATTCGAATAACTGCATATAGATAGTTCACGCGGGAAAAATAGACCGTTAAATTGGAGCCGTATATAGCTCCAAACGTCGCGCTGTGAGTTTTATGAGCCAGGTGGTAGTAAAAACAGAAAATATGACTGTTTGTTCGGTGAAAATGTATGCCCGTTTGCTGCTTTACTCGAGCGCTTGTGCGCGTGTCAGTGAATGTAGCACATGGCAGTCAAGCACACATTCGTTGTTTTGTGGTCTACGTTTTGAACGAAAAGTGCATAACTTCTGTTCTATGTTTTCTAAGATTTATTCATAAATTTATATCAGTCAGTAGGCTAGGCATCGATTGTGATTAAATTCAAAGGTAAGAAGGCTTGACCTACTTGTTTCTAGATATATGAGTAAAGCTACCTACCAGCCTTACATACATGCATCACAAAATCGTGTTTTATTGAGCACTTACAAATATACCAACTTAGCTGCGTGCAAAATAATTTGTATACCTTACCTAAGCCACTCAAATGAAAGGTAAGCAGGTACATTAGCTAACTAGAGAGGTGATTCTACAAAGGAATAAAGATACACGTAGGTAAAAAATTAAAATAATAATTATACTAATCTATGGACTATAAGCCATCAATCAGGGTTTTTTATTTAAGGCTGGTGAAAAGCTTACCTCGAAACTAGTGAAATCCAAGCGAATTTGCATAACATCTTCCGAATATTTACTCAGAGACACTGCACAAGACAGCCTCTCTGTGCTGGGCAGAGGAAAGTCGGGGTTCGTAAACCAACCGATGGCAGCTGAGGATTGGCTGTCACATTCTAGGAGACCTGGAATGTACAAATATAGGGTATTATGAGGTTTATTATTATCCATATTGGGGGGAGGGGACGTTGGCTGCGATGATTTGGACGCTTTTTAGAGGGACTGGTAAGATTTGGTACCTACAGGATCGAGAAGGAAAGATGAGGGGGAGGCCTTTGCCCAGCAGTGGACAGCATAGACTAGATAAATATAAAAAAAATATGAGATGTTCCTACTTTGAAGTTTGAACCTTCGAATCCGTTCTCGCTAGTCTATTCTATCTACCCTGCAAATTTGTATTCCCCTAGGTATTATGGGAGTCAACTTACTAACACAGCAAGTTCCGTAACCATCAGCGCAAGATCCCATGGTTGTTCCTCCAGCAGTCTGGCATTCCACCTCATGGAGACACGAACCCTCCAGACCACTACTGGATGTGCACGTCACGTGTTCAAACTCCACCACTTCAAATACTTCAAGGAACCTTGTTCTAGTTTTATTCGTCCTGGTGTATTTTGCCCGAGGCACCTTTGAACATTTCTTTCGGATTTGGTTTACTCGAGTCTCTACATTTTTCAAGTAGTTTTCAGGTTTAAAACCAAACGTGGTTGGTTTCCATTCGTTTTTTGATGGTATTCGTTTCTTAAAATGCCATGAGCTATAGTTTCTAAACGCATCATCAGCTCTTTTTAAGCTGATTGGTAACAGCTTATCGTTTTGGATGTAATTTGTGACTCTATCTTTTGCTAATCCGAACGGTTCTTCGGACTCTATCACTGTGGCTGAGTACCAGCGTTCACTATTACAGTTAGCTCCGAAAATTTGGAAGAATAACAAAAAATATTTTACTGGCTGCATTTCTGGATGCTCTAACGTGTGTGGTGGTGTAGAACTCGAAAAATACTGGGGTAATTTTGCAGTCGGCACTGAGGGTGACCATACCGTGACAAAGCATGCGGCCTATTAATTCTTTTAATTAGCTACCTGGTAATTTCACCAGGTAAGTGGGTTTCTAATGTCAGCATTAAATGAGCGCTAAACCTCACGAAAATGAGAAGTCACCCAATTACTTATACTCTCAAATTCTTAATACATGAATATCACTTGATTTTCAAACCTTTTATTGTACGCACTGGAAAGCGCAGTATGCCCCCCCCCCCCCCCCCCCCACTTGGTAGATGGATAGACGACCTGATAAAGGTTTCTGGGAGCTGTTAGGTGCAGGCCGCATAAGATCAGTCGGTCTGAAAATCTAATTGGGGAAGCTTAAATTCAGTGGACGTCATTTGGCTGATATGATGATGATAATGTGTTAATGGAGGAGAAAAGATGTAGGTACATAGGTAATACCTAAGTACCTTTGTATGTATCTATTGATCCCAGCAAGAGTGACGGGTTTAGGTCACATGCCTACGCTAACTAAGCTAATAGATCTATGTCCTTACATAGAATAAGAGACAAGCAGCCGCACCCTCTTTGATAAGCGCCGATTAATTCTATAGGTAGGTACAAGATGCTTCGGAATAGTATGTTAACCTAAAAGGGTGTCATTGAGATGTTTGTTTAAAAAAAAACTAAATTCGTAGGTATTTCATTGAGGAATCACTTTGTAAAAAACGGCTGGTGCGTTTGAGATGCATAAATTGTTCATAATGGGCATAAATCGTTTTATATCATTACAATAACCATTTTCAAGAACTATTTGAAATTCATTCCTCATTGAGGAATTATGTTTTCGCTGTATATATTTTTTTAGATGTAATAATTATTTGTCCTTTAAGAAAATTAGGTGATCTCGAATTGTTTTGCAGAGATCTCGGTTACAAACTACTTATGAGCGTCAGAGTCGTTCATTATCTGTACTATTTAAGTACCTACCTACAATAAAATTTTAAATATTTTTTTGCTGTAATTAAGTTTAACACAGTAATTTTGAATCCATTGCCCCCGAACTACCCAGTTAAAAGAAGTGTACTAGGTACACCTACTGTTTACAGTTTACAGTCAAAGTAAGTAGGTACCTTCATTTATTGGAACCATCTTAATTAAATAATGCTTTCTGCTTACTAGGTAAATACCTACAAGTGTTAGATATTGCACCTGCTCACTTGACTTGATTCTAGTCGACAGCGTCGATAATTAGGTTCAAATGCAACAAAAACAATACTATGGCCTAGCTGCACCCAATTACCTACCTAGATACAAGTATCAAAGATAAGACGGTTGAAATACCAGTCTAGCTCTGGTATCTTTCGTACCTCTACCTACTTTGATATCCACAATGTAAAAAGGTGTCAATCGAATAAAGTAAATTACTATAGGTACCTACCTAGTCAATTACCCGCCTTATGTTAAGTAGGTACATAAGATAGGTACGGAACCCGGTAGATACCTCAATAGAAACCCTTACGTACACTACGTACTTACACGTTCGTACAGGATATTCGTCTGTCTGTCAGCTACGGAACCCACCGTGTGTGGGTCGACACGCGCTTGGCAATTATTTTTTTTATGTTCGCCATTTACAAACTTTGTCTTCATACAAATGATATAAAGTTTTGAAAATCTTAAGTTTTTTTTTCTATGGGATTTTTGAGAACAAGCTGACGCAGATTGTTTTTTTATAAAAAGCGTAATTAAATAATTAAAAAGCGTCGGGGCTTAAAAACTGACCACCTCAGTACGATGCTACCGTTTCAGACAGAACAGACAGGGCGTCAGACTAATTGTTTTGTATAACTTCCAAAGCTCAGATTATACAAACAAACAAATGGAGTGTACGCAACAAACAGTATGACGCCACTTATCATTCATGTGTGCGTGGCGATTAGAAATAGCTCTGTAGGGACACGTGCATCAGTGTGCGTGTAATGATACCAGAAAAAGAAAAAAACTCCCTGTATTTTTTTTAATGTCCTTTTACGACAACAGGTTCTAAAATTTTATTTGGATACATGAATTTGTTACTAATTGAATACAAATTTGTGTGAGTATTAGGATTGAACAATTGTTTAATTAACTAGTTTATTAAACACTTAAATATTTCATGTACCATTGTAAACGCATTGTAAAATTACAGAAGAAATAATATGTGTAGATTTTTATAACTAGCGGTCCGTCCGGTGTTTATTGAGGTTTACATGGACTTTAATGTCCTCCTCGTCCTCCGAATTACGCCAACAACGCAGGATATATTCCTGACTCCGGACTGTTATTAGAATTTGAAAAATTACAATAACACTTTTTGGAAAAATGTACTTTATAATAATACTTTAGTTTTTTCTGTAGTAATTATTATATAGTATATAGTATAATATATATATCTATATATATATATATATATATAGTATAGTATAGTATTATATATTATTATATAGTATATTCATTTCATTAGACTGATAAAAAAAACATACATATGAATCCAAAATATTTATTAAAATCATAATTAATTATTAATTATTAGAGAATGCGCAGCATTCTCGGCTTTAAACGTGTCGACCGAGTTCGTAACACCATTCTGCGCTCACTTACCGGCATTTCAGATGTAGGGAGGAGATCGGCTGGACTTAAGTGGGACTGGGCGGGCCACGTTGCCCGAATGCACTCCGAGAAATGGGCCCATATTGTGACACCATGGACGCCTGAAGACGGAGGGCGACGTCGGGGTCGGCCGAGAAAGCGTTGGCGGGACGATTTGGTCACCTTCCAAAGAAGATGGTGGGAGATAGCGACGGATAGGGATACTTGGAGGGACTTGGGGGAGACCTTTGCCCAGCAGTGGGACGAGATAGGTTAGAGAAAAAAAAAAAAAAAAATTAATTATATTGCCAAAAAAATTAACCACCTTAATATTGCCGTTTGGCTTCTACATGTCGAGAATTAGTTTCTAATTTTGCTATATAGTGCAATCGCACCATTAAATACTTTTCTATCAACAACTTCACCAGATTCACTCTGTGAAATTTTGCACATATTGAATATGATCTGGATTAACATATAGGATATTTTTATCCCGGTAAAATGTTCTGGTAGGATATTTTTCCCGAAGCGAAGCGAGGGCGGATCGCTATTACTTCTCTATATATATCATTTATTATATATGTGTATATGTATATGTAATGTAAATACATTACATATATACATACGGAACTAAATTGTTATACATATACAATTATATTTAAAATCCCGCATAAGATATTAATCACCGAATCACAGTAAACGGCGATAACATAATTATAGAAATACATACAAATTCGGAACAACAATTTAGGCGTGAGATTACGCGTGGGAATCGAACCCACGTCCGTACATTTAACAGTCAGGCTAGCTAACACCTAGATCAACAGGTAGTTTCCCCAATTGAAGGGAAAACATTTTGCCGAAAACTGGCAACACAGTCGAACTAATGTCGAGGTTTTGTGTTTCGAGACAACCGTTTAATTATTGGGTGAATAAATAATAAAATCAATTAAATAATTTATAGTTACTTGTGAAATGATATTCCATCCACTTTTTTTTGTTTTTGGGAACAACTTTTACACTGTTTAATAACACAAGACGGCATTTTTGACAGAAAATAATTGTTCACTCGAGACGTTCAAGCAATACGACGCTATCTTTAGCACTGCCGCGAGATTGTATTCGCTTTTAAATTTGTATTCGCTTGTGTGGCTTCACTCGCACATTCGGCGCGCTCTATCTGTTTGTTTGTATAATCTGAGTTCCAAAGTACATCCGTCGCGTCGGTAGTATAATGTTACCAATAAATAAAATAAATAAATAAATATTAAATATTGCTGGACATTTCACACAGCGCTACCTAGCCCCAAACTAAGCAGAGCTTGTACTATGGGAACCAGATAACTGATAGAATACTTATATACTTTTTTTTTGTAAATACATACTTATAATATATAGAAAACACCCAGACACGGAACAAATATTTGTAGATCATGCAAACATTTGTTCCGTGGCGGGAATTGAACCCGCCACCTCCTGCGTCTCAGCCGGCTATACACCCACTGCGCCACTACCAATATTTATTCTGCTCAAACTAAAGAAGCATAAGTGTAAAATTATACTTAAATCCTAGTATGGAAGTATGATTATTTTTCCACTAGTATATTGCCAGGGTCAGCCAACAGGACCTAGCAAGTGTGTCAAGCTAAATTAACATCATAGTACCCAGAGTAGGTCATGATCTTGGATGTGGATCATGAAATTATCATTTAGTGCATGCAGGTCAAAATGTTAGCAAATAACTACCATTCCATACGACCAAGCAAGCTACGTTAGGTATTTAAAGTAGTCCCATGCAGCGCCGACTTCTCTATCGATAGTAGAAGAGACTGAAACATTGAAGAGATCTATGACTGAATTTTACAATAGGTACCTGCTGATCGCATAAATACCTTCCTATCTTTAGAAGATATACTTACTGCATAAATCAAAACTAGACAACCTATTGGAAGATCGGAGTTCACCTTCAGCGTTACAAGAGTTATATAGGGCTTATTTTTTATCACGAATATATTTTTGTTTGACCCTATAATACCTGGTGGCAAGCGATGATGTAAATGAATGAAAATTCTTTATTATACCTACCTTACAAGCTAGACATAACAGTTAAAACGAAACAAAATTAATGTAAGCATAATGGATGTGGAGCGCGAGGATACAGAAGACACCTACCTATTCAATATTAGGTGTGACACAATGACAACCCGAACCCTGTGGATACTTTGATGAAAAGGCGGTGACTATAGCGGTGTTCGAGACTTTGGCTCTTAGGATCCGCCATTATATTGCTCGGTAGCAGTACGGTAGCGAGCGGGTACCTAGTTAGGGATGGGGTACAAGGACTTCGTTTTTTGTTTGTCGTTTTTCAAGCTTATGCCAACCGTTGTAGGTAATGGTGTGATCGAAGATGGCACGCTTGCTTAGCAACTAAACATCTTTTAAATTTGACGTTTATTTGTATGATTTGACAACTCCATATTACTCCATAGACATCATATTTAACCACTAAATACGTTCAGGCATTCGATGCGCAAGTCGCCCTAAATAAATTATTGGATATTAGGTATCTTTAGGCGTCATTATTTTACTTAGGTGATACCAATTAGCGCAATTTCGTGTGTGGGTGACTCCATTCGCGAGACGGTTTTCACTGGTGGCCGGCAGGAATGCAAGTACCTAAGCATACAATTAATGCTCATACATAATGCTACAATCGCTTTATCACACATGCCCTAGGTTGCATACATTACCTCATAGAGCTTAGTATAAAAGCTCGACCGCGCCCGTCCATAGTACACTCTCAACAGAGCTTTGTGGATAGAACAAGTACCATGATTTTAAAAGTAAGTTGAACTAATTCATTTTCTGTAGACATCATTAAAAATACATAAAACGCTCTCTTTAATTTAAGATTTTTCATACAAATATGCTCAGTTTTGGGAATCTCGTTGACCCGTAGCGGCCGCAGCACATCTTCGGGCGTCGTCGTAGCACAAGTCGTAGTTACGTCCCCCATTAAACAGAGAGCTTCGTATAAACAGAAACACTTTGTAAAAATCTGCTGTTCTGCTGAAATCAAACACCTTGTGCGGTGATATGTTATGTTTTGAGGTAGAAATACCTGCCTGGTTTATATTCGAGCATTATTTTCGAACATGGTTGCAGTCTATACATTCTCGCTATTAGCTCCAGCCCTAGAGTTCCAATAGGAATTGACATTGGATTTATTTAGTAGATAGCTATCTAATAATTTGGTTTCTTTCAGGTATTTTTCCTGGCGTTCGTGGCGGCGGTTCAGGCCGGAGGTCTGTTGGCTCCATACGCGTATGGAGGCTATAACCCGTACAGCTCCTACCCGGCCCAGCCAGCGATAGCCTCCCACCAATCCAACATCCTGAGGTCACCTTTCAATCTTGGACAGGTAAGCAAAGTACAAACTTTAATTTCATCCAGCTTAACATGCATATCGTAGGCAACGGTTTTTGACGCTACAGTCTGAAGCAATATTGCTACGGAGATGAGTATTGTAAAGAGACAGCTATTTTCCAAAGAGAAGACGAAGCGTAAGAAGACGGGCTACGTCGGTCGGTAGGGTGTAAAAGGTTGTACGGAAACAGCGGCGTCTGAAGATATTTTGGTGGAAATTAGGCAATTTTTCGATTTTATGGTTATGCCACTGGAATATGTACACACTTTAATATTACTAGATAGGAGGTATCTTTGGTAAGTTAAGGCACACACAAGCAAATAAAAACCGGTCAAGTGCGAGTCGGACTCGTGCGTCGAGGGTTCCGTACCTACCCATTATACCCCCATGATAAAATTGGTATTATTTTTACACACAATAGAACAATTTTATTTATTTACTTTATTTGAGGTTGGTGCCGATTAAGCTAGTTACATTTTATGAGCGCCCATACAACTCGGAGGACTATCTTATACCATATAGGTTTTCGACCCAAAACCTATAGATTACTTCCGGTTAACCTAGAATTGTTATTTTGGTTAAAAGCAAGTTCTTACAGCACAAGTAAAGAGAAAATTCCGAAAAATAAAAAAGTTGAAAATTAAGGTAAATTTTGGTACTTTCAAGTTTTCGCGATAATCTAAAATTGCCCATATCTTTTTATCGTGTGGACTCAGGACTTTGATTTTTATACACCTAATAGGGACTATAGACCTCAGTATGTGGTGAATATCTTTCATTCAACTTTGTAATGTAATTTCAACTTGCTAGGTCTACCCGTTCCTGAGAAAATATAAGGGTTAATTTTTTTACCTTTTGAGGTAAGGAACCCTAAAAAAGTAAACGATGTCTATCAACTTCTGCTATAAGTATACCTACATTCATGGTCATGAATCGTGACAGGACCTACTTCAGTCTCAAGTTAACAATGGTACCTTGATGATGGCAATACAGTTAAGTAAATCTTCTTTTCAGATATCGACATACTCCAAAGCCATTGACACTCCATTCTCGAGCGTGCGCAAATCTGACGTGCGCGTGAGCAACCCAGGAGTCGCGGTGTCTCCATATGGCGGCCTCGGCCTAGCCTCGCCTCTCGTCTCACACGTCGGTGTGGCATCGCCTTATGCTAAAGTAAGTATAAGAGTTTATGACTTCCGAGGTAGTAGTTACTGTACGGGGTATCTAGGCGTAGCAAGGTATTTTAGGAAACGTGCCAGGTTCTCCTATGGCTGGCTGGCACGTTCATGGTTAGCAATAGCCAATGGTCGCACAGTGGGAGATCTCCCCTTTCCTTCACGGACACCGTCCTACCTGGCGTCTGTCAAATCTTTATAACTTCAACCCAGATAGGTCGTCAGATCTTCGAAATAAAGATCCTCCGGTATAAGACAACTGTTTTGTCCACCAAACGCATAATAGCAACAATTCCTGACCCCCTCTACTAATAGTACTAGAATTAAAAAAAAATGCAGATCTTTCTCCCGAAGTGGGAATCGTACCCGCCCTCTCGCATCTCAAATTCTCATACGGTCTTCAAATCTACTCTACAATACAATTCCTTTTCACAGGTTGCTACTGGTGGACTCCTTGGCGTGGCTTACTCAGCCGCCCCAGCAGTCTCCCACATGAGCTACACAAACGGACTTGGACTTGCGTACGCTTGGTAGATTAATCGACGATATTAGACTTAGGTATTGTTTTGTGAGCATCAAAGATTCCTTTTAATTTATTACCTAGGCTTACTTAGCGTAGCTTATTTTAGTTTATTAAAATATGTTGCAAAAATCTCTGACTTTTTATTCGTAACAAATGAAGAGTAGGTTTGTTTGTATGTAGGCCATCAGAAATCACCAAGGCATCACTCTGTTTAGGCAAATAATACTAACTATTACTATTTAGTTCAGGGGTATCTATCTATTCCCCTTGGTCATCGCATCACGCGTGAACGGATGGAACAATTTTGCTGATTATTTTTTTGTTGTGTTTTGTTATTGTCAGAAGGTTATCACGAAAGAAAAAATTAAGGAAGTTGAGCAGAACATTAGAAAATTTAAGAAAACTAACGACAATATTAATTTGACATAACTCTCAGTTGTAAATAACTGTCAGCATGCCATCCGACTTTAAACGGTTACAATTTCCAGTGAATTTAGCAGACAGCTGTTTTTTCCCGTTGAAACATCGTCTCGATACATTACATTTCCAGCCTTCCATTTTGACATAGGTATCTAAGACAGAACAAAGTCTGTCGGTCGGGTCAGCTAGTACTACATACTTTTATAGCTTTACTATACCAGAAAGTGCATCTAAGTGAAAGCGATGTCTATAAAACCAATGAATACCACCTATTTGATAGAACCATACCCCCAACCAAATCACCTAAAACCACTTTAGCTGAGAAAGTGTGAACGGCGCGCACGCGCGCAACGGGCGGTGGGATCTGCAAGCTACTTTCGGCCAGGGTTCCGCCCTACAATTCTACTTCGTGTTTTACTCCGTAAAATGCTAAATGGATGAAGATTAAAGGTAAAACTCATGCTCCTATTATTTGTTCATATCTAGGGCTGTGAAGCCAATAATTGTTATTGCTAGGAGATCTTACTTGAACATTAAAAGTTTACATTAAAGTTAGAGAGGTAATGAGCGACTTCACTGAGGTGGATTTTGGTGTACCCCAGGGCAGCTTTCTTGATTATTCTCTATTCTTATATAAACGGCCTAAGCTAACTCCGAGTGCCCCAAACAAAAACCTTTGCTTTTTCTGATGACACAGCTTTGATTTTCTACGGTGACAGTTGGGAAAAAATAGCGGATATCGCGGAACGTAACTTGAATATCGTCTCTAGTTAAAATGAAACTAGTTCCTAATAACATAACTTAGATCAGTACCCATAATTCATTAAAAATACTTAAACTCCACAACTCTTTCCACATATTTCTGAACATATATTGATGAAAACTTCACCTGGAAAAAAGAATAGATTAGGTGACTGTGTAGCTGTAGCTTAGAAAAATGCTGCACATTTTCAATCGTCTTCTATCCGTTACAGCTTACAGATGTTAAAATAATTAGGTAGCTTGTATATCTGTAGTCAAAGTATGCTAGCGCTCTTGTAGGTCAATTTTTTTTATTCCCAGTGGATGCCAGGGCAAAGAGCCGAGACCCATACCTGCAAATCCACAACACTAGTGACGTGTATGTCAAACGTATTGTCAAATTAGCCACATTTGTCTTTGTCAGTGCCCGAAATGGCGAAAAATCTCACAAGTAGTTGTCAGTGTCACATCCACCCAATCCGTTGTCGGACGTTTATTTTTTTTATTTGTCTTAAAAATTACCTTTCTCTTCTGTGTTAGCGCACTAAATTAATAAATTGATAATCAAATACGAATGTAATAAATTACCTGTGTTTATTTATAGATTGTCGTTATAATTGTGTCTGTAAACTCCCAGCCCAGATAAAAGCTTGTGTTTATTCACGTCTCGTTCGTGTACTCTGTGATAAGGGACGAGGTTAACGCTAGACCAGTTCTTGGAACTGGACTAATTAATTTACATTCAAGTGTTCAAGGAGAATGTCTGATACCGGGGATGATGCTGCATGGGTGCCCTACAAGGAGAGGCCTGAATGGAGCGATGTTGTACCTGTGAAAGAACACGATGGACCGAATCCTGTTGTTGTTATTGCATACTCGAAAAAATGTAAGTTACTTGCCTTTTCCTCTTCTTTTTCTTCCTGCCATTTTCCCACATTACCTGAGGTCTACACAACATGTATTTTTTTTCCATACCTCTGTCAGCCGTCATCTCCGTTGCCACTTCTTTCTTACCCATATCATTCTTCTCACCGTCCATCGATCTCTTCTTCGGCCTTCCTCTACTTCTATATCCATCCACACGCATATCTATTTTAGTCACATGATCTTCCCTCCGCATGACATGCCCATACCATGCTAGCACTCAAGTTACTTGCCTTTTCTCTGAAGTCAAACAGTCTTTAGTCAGAGCCACATACCCTGACCAAAAGCCAATAAGTTCACATATTTCGTAATTATATCATTAGTGATCAAGTTATTTATCTGTTAAACTTTAGACAAATATCCTAGTAGGTATTCAATGATAGTTCTATCTAATGTTATATGAATGCATAATGTTGCAACTGTTGAAACAAATTCTTTAATAGCCATTCAATATGTAATGCCCATTAATTTAGGGGAAATAAAAGGTACCTAGTACCTACACTATAATATTAATTGATAAATATCACTTCCAACACTGTTAGTAGTACAGAACTTTGTCCTGTTTCTGATGTCATGACTATTTGCCATTTTCAGTTGAAGATGTGTATGATTACTTCCGGGCCGTTTTAAAAAGCAATGAAAAATCAGAACGAGTGCTTCAACTGACAAAGGATGCAGTAACCCTCAATGCTGCCAACTATACCGTGTGGCAGTACAGGTTGGTTGTACCAGATATATAGGCTTCATGTAACATATCAGCGGTTATCTTAAATGCTGAGAGCAAGTTTTGCATAGTTTTATGGCATATTAGCTGCCTACCACCTAGCCTGACTAAGCAAGGGCAATTCTTATTTATTTCTTTCTTATTTGTTATAGCCTCTGAAATCTGACTGATTTGTTTTTTTTGTAGTTGTTATAGTCTCTCAGTTCAGTGTGCTTCATGGCAAAGGCTTCCCCCAGTATTTTCCATTGAGATCTGTCTCGGGCAACCCTTCTCCAGTTAGGGCTTGCTGTGCTTGCTCGTGGGTACTACTCATGGTCAATTGTTTGTTCATCTCCACTGTTTTTGGTCAATTTTGTTTGTAATATATGAGTCATAATATAACCATAAGTTATGACTACAATATCTATATATATAAAACAAAGTTAGGCTAGTTACACCATTTATAACTCAAGAATGGCTGGACTGAATTTGTTTATCTTTGATTTGTTGGATTTGTCTCCGCACCGAATAGCAGAATAACTATTAAAATATCGGAAAAACTCATGCGAAAAGAAATGATGATGAAAATTCATACATAATGATGGCCAATTGACAATTCCACCGGGGTGACGTAGGTACATATTGGCAGGCCACATCACTTGCATGTCATGTTAAGGCGATACGAAGTTCGGCGGGTCAACTAGTTAAGATATACATAAACTAAAATAAAAGTGGTTGAAGCACTGGTATTTTATTGACATTTAAACAAACATAATGTGTTTTTGTATAAGTCAGATATATTATATCTGACTTATACAAAAACACAAACTTGATGACAACTTAAAAACTATGCCATGCTATAATGATCCTTGGTCAGTTCCGAAAATCTCTATAATCGTTCCACCAAATACCGCGTTTAGAAGGCCTAATTTGATTTGTTTTAAATTTCAGGAGGGATATTCTCAAAGCCTTGGGGGGTGACTTGAGAGCTGAATTGGAATACATGGAGACGATTATAAAAGAATCACCAAAGAACTACCAGGTTATTTTCTTTCTTTAAAACATCTGTTTGAATAATAATGTGTATTATATAATGGCCTTTTTATTGCAGACATCACATTGTATGTTTATAAGCCAATTGTTAATTCTTGACTTTATTTTCTCATTGTAGCATGATGAAATGTGACATTGAGAATGTGACTCTTTCGATTAGGTGCCTACTTGTTATTCATAGAAACTTGCGCTAGTAGGTATACATTGATTAAATTAGTTACATTTGAGTTATTTTTATCAACTGGCCAAAAAGAGGTTAATGTTTTAGGATGTATGTATGTCTGTTCTAGGGTAACCTGTAGGACAGCTTGATGGATTTTGACGATGAGATGTCATTGGATTTGTAAGAATCACGAAAGTGATAAATGAAGTCAAAAAGTCAGTAGATTAAAGTACTTGAACTATAGATCGTTTCCAACAGACTTTACGATGGCTCAATGTTTTCTTTTATATTTTTAATCGACTTTAAAAAAGGGGAAGGTTCTAAATTCGTTATTTTATTTTTACTTTTTAGGTATATTCTGCGATAATTCTGTACCACGTCGTCCGATTTCTTTGTCGTTGAACGTTGTCCGATTTTTTGTTAGAAAGGGGGTAGGTAGTAGGTACCAGGAACCTTTCCGATTTCGATAGTTATCTGAAGTCAGTCATATTAATGTTAAAGTTTATTGCATATTTAAAATATCTACTTGTAAATTTGTGAACATGTTTTTATTTCTTTTTCTTGTTTAGGCGCGATTACATCAGTAGATTCGAGAAGAAATTACGGGAATCTGCCAAGGATCGCGATAGGTTCCACCTAGGTCTTTCCCCAGCAATGGGAAAAGTAACCTAACAAAAAAAATCTTACAATTCCAGGTGTGGCACCATCGGCGAGTGCTGGTGGAATGGCTGCAAGACCCGTCTGACGAGCTGGATTTGACGAGAGACGCCCTCCTCTTTGACCCAAAGAACTACCACGCGTGGCAACACAGGCAGTGGGTTATGAAGACCTTTGGGTGAGTCCGCTAACTTCTGTCGCAATGTTAACAAATACCTTAAAGATTATTCTTTTTAACAACCATAGCTCCATGTCTGATCTAGAGCGAGGCGAAGGCTGGCGTTTTTTTAATACTTTCATACAATGTGTAGAAGCGCCTTGCCTGCGGTCCGTTATCTCTGTATGTTTTAAGATAAGATAAAATAACTCTTTATTGTACACTAACATAAAATACAAAACGTAACTATCCACAGGGTGTTAATGCAGAATGGTATTTCATAATACATTTCCTGTGCTAAAATTATTTAGCTACAATTTAATCACAATATTAGCAATTTACAGAAAATATAATATTAGAATACTAAATGGTACCTCCCAAATTGTTAAATTTGAATTTTCTAACTGTTTAACATTAAAACTAAAACGGGTTGTATCACTAAGAATTCGAAAAAAAATGTTTTTATGCACAAATAATTAGAATTAGTTTGAGTGCAGATGAAAGTACAGACACATGAATCTTTTGACTTGTATGCCTCAAGATGACGGGTTCAATGCAATGCCTAGGATGGTAAAGCAATTGTTATAAGGAGTGTTAACCGCTTAACATCATGGGCTATTGCAACGTATGTTATAAAAAAACCTACAGAAACATCATATTTTCATTAAAAGTTACATAAATTTTACCTAAGTTTTTAACCTGTCACGGATGACTGGTAGAAAACGTAGTATTTGTACATTTTCCTGTTTGTGCAATTAAAAACGAAATAAATAAATAAACAATCCAATCCAAAAAGGACTGTCTCTCAGGTATAGGAGGGTCTCAGGATATATTCCGTTTCACCCATTGGTAACGCAATTTTAACATATCCATTAATTTTATTATAAGTATTTAATACATTTTATGAACCAAAACCGTTGTCCTCAGGTTGTACGACAACGAAATGTCCTTTGTCGACAATCTCCTCACTGACGATGTTCGCAACAACTCTGCCTGGAACCAAAGGTATTTCGTAGTCAACAACCACCTCGGCTGGTCAGACATGAACGTACAAAAAGAAATCTGCTACACCCTCGAGAAAATCAAATTCGTTAAGAACAACGAGAGCTCATGGAACTATTTAAGAGGCGTGTTGGTTCACGATAAGCGAGGGTTAAGCGGAAACGCAGTCGTCTCCTCATTCTGTGAAGATTTGTACAAAAACAAGTGTCGTTCAACCTATCTCCTGGCTTTCCTCATCGATATATGTGATGAGGCACTCAACAAGGGAGAAAGCAACTGTCTACACAACGCCGCTAGAGCCATGGAACTCTGCCAGGCTCTAGCAAACAAATACGACAAAATTAGAAGCAAATACTGGAACTACATATCAAACAAGTTTATAAAGTATCAAACAGAATCTGAGGGTAATAAAAATGGCGGCGACAATGGTGAAATCGTAACAGAATAATTACGGTAAATAAAAGACGAAATCATGGTGTGTTAATTCTTTATTCGATGTTTTTAAACTTTTGTAAATTATGACGGATATAAATAGGATAAGAGATAAAAATACGAGTAGGTTAATTTTTAACTTATTACGCCTTACCCTTGTTGTAATTCGGATCCAAAAGACGAAATGAAATCGAAAATCCAAAAAACTATGATGTGTGAAAGCGATTACCTTTTGCTTGTAAATAAAAGAGTGCCTGAAATGAAATGGGGTTTTATTTTGGTTACTTTGCTGCTATAGTTATTTCGGAGATGGTCGGGGTCATAAATTTGTGGCTTCTCTTTCCGTCAATCCCATGTTCATGTGGAGGTTTGATCGCACTGCGTGGGTCATGACCTCACAGCTGCAGTCTTTCTCTTGATTCATGAAGTCTTGTCTGTGGCGTTTTTGCAATCCACATCCGGAAGAAACGCCTATTGCCGTGGGCTGTGTTACCTTCGAACCGAGTTTCCAGTCACCGTTATTGATAGTAGTTTTAAGATGTCAGGACAGTCTCCACAAGAGCATATATTTTACAATCGCAGAACGGCTAAAATGTTAAATTTATAAACGAAATAAGAACTGAGGTAGCTTGGCTACTACAAGTATTGTTTCAAAGTAAATTTACTTAGGTATATACGATTCAAACGTTTTACAAAAATTTTAATATTGTGAGTGCATTATGATGACTACTTTTATCTACTGGTATCTACCTTACCATTTCGATCCCTTTTTTCAGGTTGGTCTATAGTTCCAGTGCGCTGTTTGTGGTTTTTGGACATATTGTGATTTTAGTTTGTAATTCAAAGTTCCATTTTGGCCAGGGGTTGTGCTGCTTGCACAACAATGCGTAGGGTATCAAAACTACCTCCTGAAACTGTTTTACCTACACCCATTTTACGATGTAATTTCATAATGATTATCTGGATTAGCTTCTGGGTGTTTCTGTCATTTAGTTGGCATCACCGACTACTAGTTTTTAACGCATGTTGGCATGAAATATTTAGAACGAGTTTGTTATTTTTGCGTAGATCGACTATTCAGTCTATTAGTATTTATCAATGGACTACTCATTCCAATAGTGACAGTTTTGACCGTGGTTTGTTCTGAAGTTTTGACACATGACAATTATTAAATGATAGGTAGATAGGTAGTAGGTACTTACTAAACATGTGAGCTAAAGTTATTAATAAAATCTGAATTGGTGTATTGGCTCCGGAGACCATGCATGCTGAGCAGTCTCTTTATAATGTGGCTGAGAGCGGAACCATCCACGAGTCGGCTGAACTTCAAAATCTAAAGCATAAACTTGCACATATATCCTGCAAATGCTTGTCTTGCGATAAATCCCAAGCACCAAGCACGGCGCTCGCGAAACTCCAAAACGATAAACAAGTACAAGTAAAACGAAACGGCTCATTTGATCAGTTCACGCAAGTCAACCATGATACTATGACCAATGATCAAAACCTTTTTATGAACACTGTAACAAAGGATGTTTTATGCCCGAGCTGTTTTGTCACCATGAACCTCTTACGCGGCGGAATGCTCAGGGTTTTAAAAGATGAAGAGTCTGAAACAAAACCTGAAATGTTCGGCTGTGATAAATGTTCAGGAAAATATGTAAAAGCAATGGAAAAAGCCACCTCTTTCACGAGCAAGCCCGTAATAAAATTTTCGAACTTGACTCTGTGTGATTTCGTAAGCGAATGTTCCAGCGACTTGTTGCATGTTCGCGAACAGGGCCGCACTCGTAATCAAGTGAAGTTCAAGGAAATTGGCGTGAAAGAGAAACAGGAAGTTCCAGTAAATGGTGCTTGTCTGTGTTTAGAAAATTTTATAGATTCTATTAGACCGCCATTAAATTACACTTTTAAGTGAATTTGTTTGTGAAGGCCAATACACTATCTCAAGTTAATAGTTTTATTTATTTAGGTGTTGAATAACCATAGTTCTTATAAATGTAGTTTGTACCTACCTCCTTAAAACACATACTACTACTAAAAACCAAATCCCTACCTATAGGTAGTTCTTTTTTTCCGCTTCTTTATTGGTAACATATCGAGGCTTGCTAATTTAAATAAAGTTTAGATTTAAAACATTTTATTAACAATTCAACGGCCTTGGGCTATGTTTATTTTTATATAGTATTCGTAATCAATAACATCTGGGTACCTAGGTAGGTATCCACAGCATAGTTAAAATAATAATAAGTTACATAATATTGTATTAACATAGTTACAGACGGACATACATAACAAAACGTATTAAAAATGATTTAAAATACCTTTCCCTGCCCTGGGTACACTTTACAGAAAGTACACTTTTATGCAAGTGTCTTGCTTAAAACGTGGTCAAAATATTTCGAGAATATTACGAGTTTATTAGTAGCGTGGCAAAGATAAATCTGTCTCAAAGACAAACGTAATTATAATGTATCTTGCAGATTGTAGGGTGTAACAGAGATTCACCAGCCTCTGCAATGGTTGTAGGTAGGTACCTACATATATGTTTTGTCAATTGCTATTGCAAGTGCTTATTTAGCGGCGTAATGTTTGATGAACCTTGCAGAAGGGTCCGAAACTTGGACCCACTTAGGCATCCAATAATAAGGAGTGAAGTTGTGTTGTCCCGGGTAAGATTTCTCAAAAACGTGTCGGTAATATTTGGACTCGGTAGTGTTAGGTTGGACTCCAGGGTATTTCGTATTGTCCTCTGGCAGCCTTTCTGCGATTATCTCACCGATCGTCTCAAATAATGATTTCTTCACTGATGCTACGCCGTCACTAAACGCTTCTTTGTGTCTCCATAGAATCGAGTCTGGCAGCAAACCACTCTTAGCGAAGCTGCTTCGCAATAAATGCTTCTCCACTCCGTTCTGAGGCTGACGTTCTTTGACATCTGTAGAGAGGTAGTGATGCGTAAACTGGATATCAAGGAAAGGAACCCGAAGCTCTAAACTGAAAGCGCTGGTTGTGCGGTCGGCTCGCAAACCGTCATATAAGTATATATCAGAAAGCAGGCGTATGCTCTCCTCGTGAGCAGCCGCTTCCGAAGGAGCGTCTCTAAAGTAGATGTATCCCTGAGCCAATTCATCAGCCCCTTCACCGCTAAATATAACTGTTGTGTCCGTGTTCTCTTTAATATATTTGGATAGAAGATACATCGGCAAGCTAGCACGAGTTGTGGTTATGTCATACGACTCCAAATGGTAAATGACGTTGTCCAAAGCTTCTTTCACGTCGTTTTCATCGAACTTAACAGCATGGTGCTCGGTACCGAGATAATCCGCAACAGTTTGAGCTGCTGCTAAATCAGGGGAGTCACCCATTCCTATAGCGAAAGTCTGTATTTTATAAGGTAAGTTAATTTCCTTAGCTAGTTTAACCACAAGAGCCGTTACAAGTGAAGAATCCAGCCCTCCACTGAGAAGACATCCAATACGTCTGTCCGACATGAGTCTCTTGCGGCACGAAGCTTCTAATAGTTTCGCAATTTTTTCTGTTACGTTTAATTCGCTTAATTCTTTTTCTGCAACGAAAGGAATGAACCTTGGCGGATTTCCGGGTGTAAAATACTGCTCCATATAGTCCAGTTTAAGTTTACCATCATCTAATATGCTCCATACTTGTAGATGTCCGGGTGGGAATTGTCCTAATGTCGAATTCTTACTCGTTTGTGGTTTCAGACCAATTAAACCTTTGGCTTCGGAACAGATTCCCATAACACCATTTTCTTTATCTTGCAAAATATAGAGAGGTCGTACGCCGTATGGATCGCGTGCGATACAAACTTTCCTCTTCTCTCCGTCAACTAAGCAGAAGGCGAATACTCCATCGAGATTTTTGACTGCATCCGATATTCCCATTTGATGGTAGGCGTGAATGATGACTTCCACATCACATGATGTTTCACATTCATAGTTGCGTTCTGCTTGAAGACGCTTGCAGTTGTAGATTTCTCCGTTGCAGATGAGGTTGGTGCGAGGGAAGCAGTGCAGTCGCATTGGCTGCATTCCGTGCAGGCCGTCGACGATGGCTAGTCGCTGGAAGCCAAACACCGTGGTGGGTTCTCGGGCATCGTTTTCAATGCGCCAGGCGTCTGGTCCGCGGTGACGTATGCTCGTGAAGCATTTTAAGCATGTGCCGTTTAGGCCGCCTTCCACGCCAAATATTGCCCAAATTCCACACATTTCACTAAATATATCTGAAAAAAGAAATACGTTCAGGTTATCATTATCAGGTAGGTACAGTCAACGCCAAAAGTCGTTGACCATTTACAAACTTCCAAAAGTCCTATACACCTATAAGATCGAAAGTCCGTGATTTGCTATGGCCACATTATTCAGTGAACATAGTAAGGTTACAAATAGCGGTAAACATCATCGGAACAAAAATTAATTTTGAAAAACCCTACAAAATTAAATTAATTAATATAAAACCGCGACAAGACACATCAAGTAATATATCTACATACCTATCTAAAATATTCGATAGTACTCCGGTACTAACATAAATTTATATTTTTACTATAAGTAGGCTTAAAGGTAGGTGTAGGTACCTAGTGATTAATTAAATAAGCATTATAACCTCGTTCTATTATTAAACCTAGTTGTTATGAACGTAGGTACTTCAATAACCGTCTTTATGCGTTTACTGGCTCCAAACAATTCCTTCCATATGTTAGGATCTCTTCCATGAAACTAGCACTGAACGTTGTATTTCCACAAGTACTATTACGGAAGCCAGGCATTTGTTACAAATATGACATTATTATTGTTATAAATGATGAATTATTATTGTGATAATGAATGCAAGGGCATTTTAATTTATCTAATAAACGCTTATAATATGTAGGGAAATGCTCCAAATCATCAAAACAACACTAGGTTCCATAAATAGGAAGGTATGAAAACGTTACGAATAAACCTAATGAGCCATTTACAATAACTGTTATGATAATTCAGAAAGGTGCAAGGTTTAGTAGAACGATAATAGAAGAAAATAGATAAATGAAAATTCACTAACCTATAACCTTCCTTTAGCGAGCGCCTGCCGGTGTCGGCCGTGTGGCCGCTCAATTCAGCTGGAAATGTTAGTATTTCCAACTTAGGCTCGGACTATATGACATCCGGGTCTCCCCGATCCGAGAAAAAACCAAATTCGGTATGCTTTCGACTACACAAGTTCCGACTGAATCAGACGAAAAAATCCCTCAGTCGACCGCTAGCACTTGCGTTGGACAGACGCCCCGATGATGCCTACTCTTTTAGAATGCAATGCACGATTTACAAGGTAGCTGGTAAAAACTCTATTTACTCAAAAACTAAAGGGAGCAGCGTAAAATTTATCCGTATATAATACGTTTATTTATATTAGTACTACGTTTTCGAATACTAAAAATGGCACGTTAATAGAACAACATACATGATCAAAATATTTCAAAGTCCCTGCCAAGGCAATTACTGAAGATACAAGTTTTTCTTTTTTTTGTTTTTGGTGGCAGGGCCACCAAGGCGTTTACTGGAGATTGAAAAATTTTCTTGAAAAAATGTTTACTGAAATATTATTTTTCCATAATACAGAGTACATTAAATTAAGGCTTTTGTATTCTGTTAATTTTTTAATCCGAGTAACATATTCCTTTGAAATGGAGGTCAAGGATACATCGGCGTCTAATAAATCTCTATTTACTCAAAAACTAAAGGAAGGAGCGAAAAATTGACCTGAATATAAAACGCTTATTTATATTAGTACTACGTATTGGAATAATAAAAATGGCACGTTAATAGAACAACAGACATGATCAAAATATTTCAAAGTCCCTGCCCTGCATTTACTAAGCGTCCATAGAAGATCGAAAATTTTCTTGAAAAAAATTTACTTAAATATTATTTATCTATAATACAAAGTACATCATATTAAGGCTTTTGTATTCTATACATTTTTTAATCCGAGTTACAGTTTCGATGGAAATGGAGGTCAAAAATACATCGGGTTATTTTGTGGCTAATTTTGAGCATGCGCGTGCGTCCTACTGCGACGCTGTCTGTCATACATAACAATGACGCAAAACTCGCCCCGAAAACCTCGGAACGGATAGTTTTCGTTGCCGGTGTGGTCAACGTCATACAACAACATACGTTATAGTTTAGCTCCGCCCACTTGTACCGAAAACTAACGGGGGAGGTGGAGCCTGCGAATCTGGAGCATGTCCGGTTGTTGCCAGGTAAAAATCGGGGTCGGTTGGCCTCGGATCGTGTATAGTCGATGCAGGAAAAATTCAAATGTTTGGTTGTGCGACGGATGGGTCAGGGACCGTTAAAAAACGGTCCCTGACAAGCCCGGACGCCTTATAGTCCGAGCCTTAGACGGTAAATCAACCCTTTAAAATCCTACAGCAAAAATATCTAAATACGTCGGACGATAAAATTAAATGCACTAGCTTACTTCAGCTTATTATGTTGTGTAAAGTTAGTTAATGCCTATTTCACAACCTCTGCGTAATTAGACGGATAAAAATCATTATCTCTTTATCTGTTTTCATGTCAAAACTATATACGTATATATTTTTATCCTTTGTATATGACTCACTCAGAGATGGTGAAATATACACTTGTCTAACTATACGAATGAGTAACAGATAGATAGATAAATAACTCGTTATTGTTACACCAAAATTACAATAAATTCTTAAACTAGAAAACTTAGACAAATACGCGGTGATAAAATGGGTGGCCTTATCGCTTAAATGGATCTCTTCTTGGCAACTTTTGAATGGACTAGATTGAAAGGAACAAATAACGAACATATAAGGTTATTAAAAAATGAACCAACCAAGTCTGGGGCTAACAACTATAAGTTGGCAACCCTTCCTCATACAGCTGACAGTTTGATAACTCTTGTCAGTGTCAGGTTGACAAGAGACAACCTTGACAGGCACAGATTATATCCTAAGTAGAGTTCGCGCCACGAGTAAAGTCTTACGGCAAAAGCGGGAACTATAGTACGTTCAGCGTTATTTTGCCTCTGGCTGTCATGTTGGCTAATCTGAGCTCTGTGTTGCCGCTTAAGGCTTTGAAGATACCCAGTATGAAACTGCGAAATATTTTCGTAGTTAAATTTCTCAATTAAAGTAAGTTTGGATGTTAGAATGTAAGTTTGTAATCTTTAGAACTACTAAACCAATTTTGATGTGATTTGGTATGTGGGTTTCTTTTTATCCCATCATTCACAAGTACGGGATCAGCGGGTAAAACTGCAGGGCGCCGGCCCCGATAGTTAGGTAAAATAATTAGGATAGGTATTTGAATTAGTATTGTGTACCTCAAGTTTGCATTTATCTATAAACATAGGTAATAAACGACTAAATTAAAACAACATTTTTATAGGTTTTATTTATTTTGAATAAGAGTGATCTAAGCGGGTCGCTAGTGGTAGTGGTTCGTCACTGTCTGCTAATGAACGTGAATCGTCGGAACTGCTGCTGTCCGATTCTGTATCAGACTCGTCGTTTAATTCTATAATAAATTTATCGATTTCGGAGTCTATAATTCCATCTGTTTTAATAAACTGTTGTTCAATATGGCACACATGTTGACACTGCTTCTGCCAGTCTTCTGCACTGATTGATTGGAAAGCTTCTTCTGTTAATTGTAGTATCTTGTCTGCTTCCTGTCCAACATTTTTAGCAGCTACTCGCCTTTTCAACAGGCTCCACATAAATTCTATGGGATTAAGTTCGCAGTGGTATGGTGGTAGCCTAGCCACTTTGTGTCCATGCTCTTCAAGTAGTTGATCAGCTTCATATATTGGAGCTTCTTTATGCTCTTTTATTATTTCATATAATTGGGATTTCACCATAGTGGGAAGATAAGATAACCCCTTATTTGTGATCCAATTTTGCATATCAGTTTTGGTAGAGCTCATTGTTGGTGCCTTGTTCACCTTTACAGTGTGATAGGGCGCATTATCCATAACAATTAAACTGTTAGGCGGTAAATTGGGGATGAGTTTGTCTTTTAGCCATTTCATGAAATTCGTCCTGTTCATGTCATCATGGTAATCTCCTGATTTCGACTGCGATTTAAATATTAACTGTGCATTTGGTATAAACCCCATTTCGCCACCTGCATGAACGATGATCCAGCGTGCACCAACTGAATCGCTTTTTAAAACGCCTTGTTCATTTTCCATCTGCCAACATTTGTTGACAGAATATGAAGCGTGTATATAAGTTTCATCAAGATATACAATAGGTCGGCCTTCATTTCGATTTTGTCTTAAAATATTTAAGTATCTGTACCTCCAGGCTACAATGTCATATCGTTCCATTAAAAGTTTTCTTTTAGAGCCACGTTTTTTAAATCTAAATCCAATTTGCCGAATTATTTTCCATAGTGTGGTACGACCTCCATTGAAGTTAATTTCATTTTTTAATTCAGCCAAAAGCTTGCCCAAAGTAGGCACCTCCTTTCTGACTACGTACATTTGATGAATTTTAGTTCTGATTGCACATAGGTCAAAATCATCTAACTGAATTTTATTCGATTGGCAGCGTTTTTTCCTGGGAGTAGATATTTTCTTAGACGTGGATGCAGCAACCTCACACTCTTTGGTAATAGTGGTGACGGTTCTCTCAGAAACGCCTGAAATACACAACAACGTTACATTACTTACATGCATATGTAGGTACATTTTTTAAATTTATCTTTTTATTAAAAAATACATAATGTAACAAAGGTTTGTATTAAAGAAAAAAAATCGATCGGAACTTGCTTAGGTGAAACCGCAGGGCGCAGCTAGTATATACAATAACAATCAAATACTATGTTTTTATAACAAATATCTAATATCTGAATAATACATATGTATACATATGTATGTACGGAATGTATTATACAATTAAAACATCGTGCCTACATACAAACAATAATCTATTAGCAAAACAAATAACTTTCGATCCTTAAATAACGGGAAACTATGAATAGCAGGTAACACTAATTTACTTACCAGTCATGGCGGCTACACGTTGACGAACATGTTCAAATGGTATTATTGGTCCTCCATTAGCTTTTTCCCGTTCACAAAAATTACGAACTGAGGATACAATTTTTCTGCCACTACTTTGAATCTTTTTTGGCATGATTAACACGTTTAAAATTATTATTTTTTAAAGAAAAACGCATGGAACTTCACACTACGATAGTTGACTTCCTAGCAAAAATGGCGGGTAATGCCAACCTAACAGAAACAGCTGTCAGAGGCAAAATAACGCTGAACGCACTGTAAATCTCGAATAACTTCTCGATTTCTGCGATAGCAGCGCCGCGTCTATCGGACTTCATTGGTGGCGCGGACTTTAAGTTCAAAATTATTCGAGTTACAATCTACAACCTAGGGATCTTCAAGTCGCGAGTGAATAGGTTTCTTCTAGGCAAGCGTGTACCATCGTAGACTGCATCATCGCTTACCATCAGGCGAGATAGTTATCAAACGCTAGCCTCCATAAACCTCATAATCCTCAAATCAAGATTTTCGAAAAAGGAAAAACTTAAAAGCCTAGCTTTGCTTGTGTTGGTGAATAAATAAAGTATCGCTGATTTGTTTTATTAATACTTCTAAAACAGTTTACTGTTTTAGAAGTTTGACAGTTTGACGGCCTTAATCCCCAAAAATGTTCATTGAAATCCGTTGAGACGTTTCAGAGTCTATTCGAGACAAGCCTTTAGACGGACAAACAGACAAAACATTTAAAACCGTAATTTATGATTAGGCATCGTATAAATAGTCGTTTCCACTTAAATTACATTTAGTACATTAAACTAGTGGTTCGCCCCGAACTGAGATCTCGCAAGTCTCCGTTTAAATCAAAAATATATTATTTGTAATCATTGACTATCAAAATAGTGCCACGAAATAAATAACCAACTTACTTGACCTACAGTTTCATTTAAATTACAGGTAACGGGAGTTCATGTCTAATGGTTAGGATTTTTTGGGATACAAATTGCCTATTTTGGATTTCAGACTTTTGCCTATATTTGTGTCACTTAAGCTACACGCATACCAATTTACAAGACTGTGGGGTCACTGGTGTACCCTGTGAATATTGTGAACTTTGACAACAGTTTTTATTATGGCGAATAACTCAAAAATTATAAGAACTTTAATAAAAATAAAAACGGAGTCAAAATTTATTAATGAAGACCTGTAATTTGACGTCCCACTTGACCTAAGAGTCTTATTTTAATATTTTTTTTACCCCTCTTAAACCCCAATATGTCAACAACCCCCCTACGTTATAAGCTCATTTAGTCACACCAAAATTGTGCCATCACTTCATATGTATCAAATTTCACGATGATCGGATCAACGCTTCGAAAGTTGTCCTCGGGCAAATAAACATACATATAAACATACAACGCCGATTTGCACAAGCTGACTTAGAGATCTTGCTTCGCTCGATCACTTACATTAAAAAAATATAAGTACCTATACAAA
Source organism: Philereme transversata (assembly GCA_963924445.1). Lineage (NCBI taxonomy): Eukaryota > Metazoa > Arthropoda > Insecta > Lepidoptera > Geometridae > Philereme > Philereme transversata. The sequence goes on from OZ004344.1 coordinate 2,715,829, forward strand.
TGAACCTATATTATGCAGGCAAGCAAGTGCCTAGGTACCTACCTACCTACACAATACAGGTTCATATTTAGTAATGAGTAACTTAGTCGCTATTAATTATAGCGACTATAGGGAAAATACTGAAATCCAAAATAACTGCATATTCTACCCCAAAAAAGAGTCACCAATTAACATGAATTCCCTTTAGATGTATTTTTGTTATACATTTCGTGGCACTATTTTGATAGTCAAAGATTACGCAAGATCTCAGTTCGGGGCGAACCACTAGTGATATAGATAGTATACATTTAGTAGGATAGGTTATCTACTAAATAGATCGTAGATGCTAAATATACTTAATAAGCCCATGCTCGGATTTAAGAATTTTTGATCGAGCGAAGCGAGATCTCTAAGTCAACTTGGGCAAATCGACGTTGTGTGTTTGTTTGTCCGAGGATAACTTTCTAAGCGTTTATCCGATCATCGTGAAATTTGGTATATAGCTAGATGGTGATGGCACAATTGTTGTATGGCTAAATGAGCTAAAAATGTTAGGTGGTTGTTGAGATATTGGGGTTCAAGAGGGGTAAAAAAAAATGAAAATGCTGCTGCGTGCTGTTATTTGGTATGCGTGTAGCTTAAGTGACACAAATATAGGCATAAGTCTGAAATCCAGAAAAACTGCAATTTGTACCCCAAAAAGAATAACCACATAACATGAACTCCCGTTACCTGTAATTCGAATGAAACTGTAGGTCAAGTTATTTGGTTTTTTAATTCGTGGCATTATTTTGATAGTCAAAGATTACAAATCATATTTTTTTATTTTAATCGAAGACTCGCGAGATCTTAGTTCGGGGCGAACCACTAGTTAACAAGTTATCAACTAATATAAAATATGAAATCAAAATAACCACTAATGTGTTTATATCAATTGAATAATAGTTACAGCTTATATTACTGACTATCTAGGTATAAAAAAAGCATAATTTTAAGTTGTCGAAGATTGCACTATTCATTTTCGCAGGATCTAAAACTATCGCGATGGTTTCCTCACTTTAGAGCGATAAGATAGGAAACCAGGGATAGCACAATCTATCACTACGAAAATAAATAACTTGACACATAATCTAAGCGTAGATCTATCCGCGTCGTCTAATGTGCAATTAGGAGTGCCCCAAGCATGCTCATCTCTTTCCGCTGACACCGCGCTTCATCCACGTCGGTCGCAGGAAGCAGATACGTTTTTACACTCATTAATCAAGGCTAGCTTTTAACGGCTTACGAAATCTTCAGGACATCATTTTTGGACCGAATTCTCACTTTTTTTTAATAGCACCTGGAAATGGAACAAGCTTATGGCCCATCTGATGATAAGTGGTAAATATCGCCTATAACAAAGTATTGCCTCGTAGGTATCGCACCTTAGAAACGTGGTCTATGATGCACTGCGCTGCGTCCATCAATTTGAGGTATATAGGTTTAAATCCAAGTATCCCTGTAATTTCACCGGCAGCCATACCCTTCAAACCACCTTCACAACAATGCTGCTTGGTGGCAGAAAGAGGTATGGTGTGAGTACTTCCCAGGACGAACCCGTTGTAAATTACCTGTAGGCTTGCATTTTGCTATGATTTCGCCTGATGGTTAGTGATGATACAGTCTACGAATACGATGAATCACGTTTAAAAGAAACCTGTTCACCCGCGAGTTGGCAACTTGAAGACACCCAGGTTGTAATAATCAGGAAACAGGAATTAATTCATATGAAATGATGCTTGACGTTGTAAATAATATAGTGCTAGCAGCTGACCCGCACGCTGCTTCGCTCGCGTAGTATGTCAATAAAATCATTACCCTCCTGAACAGTCGAGTAAAAAGTAGCCTATATCTCAATCCCAGTCATAAGGTATTGTTACGCCGAGGCTGTTAAACAATGAGTAATAATTGAACCTTCTCGAACGCTTTTGTCTTGCTGTGTTATTGTTGCTATTATTTGTGGTTTCGCAGAATGGGGAGTGGCCATTGTGTCGAGGGACCGACCCTTTCCTGGAAGGATCGACATCGTTCTCGAACAATCAAAATGTGTGCGATATAAATAGGCCGGAGAGATGGCCGGACAGTCAGTCTGAGTCAGTCTCAGTGAGTTAGTCTCAGCGAGGCCCTGGAGGACTGACGTGGGAAGGGTCTCGCGTGAACAGTAGTTGCTCCCGAGTCAGTCTGGATTAAGCTATACGTGCGATCATTTCGGTGACTTTAAGTGGTGCAACAGTGGTGTGAATTAATGTGTTGTGATTACGTGTGACCAAGTTCGTGTATTCATCGTTTAGTGCTGAATAAAAGTGTTATTTTGGTTAGCTCGATTCCCATTATTTTATCCCGAACCCTCAGCTCGTAACAATTTGGTGTCAGAAGTGGGATAAAATAATGCCGGTTCTACCAAAGGATAACGTGGACGGTGTCAGGACGAGAGGTCAACGACAACAGGAAATGGATGAAAGGCGGTTTGGGGAGTCTCCGATTCAAGAAGCTCGGCAGAGTCGTCAGCCGATGGAGATAGAATCAGCCGCCGCCGAATCATTTGGAGCACCATCATCATCATCCGTGGGGCAAGCTCCTGTGACAGGCGATCTTGCTGCTATTATGGCAATGCTTTGTCGTCAACAGGAAGAGCAGCGACGATGGCAAGAAGAGCAGGCTCGATTGCAAGAGGAACAACGCCGTCAGCATTAAGAAGAGAAGCGTCATCAGCAGGAAGAGCAGGCTCGGTTGCAGAAGGAACAGCGACATGAACAGGTGGAGCAGACTCGGTTGCAAGAGGAACAGCGACGTCAGAATAAAGAAGAGCAGCGTCGTCAACAGGAAGATCAGCGACGTTGGCCATAAGAGCGTGCTCGACTGATGAGGGAATCGTTCGGTTCATCTGGAAAGGAATTCCAGGAAGTGAAAGAACAGATACAAATCATGAGAGCCGTGTTTTGGAGGCTGGAATTGGGATCGCTGATGAGAAAGGGACTCTGGGTGTCCTGAAGTACTGGAGACGGCAATGTGGCTCCTCTAGTTGCTACATCTTCAGCGCGAGGTGCGCCTAAAATTGTTCGTGTTGATCGGCTGCCGCGATATGGGGCTAAGAATGCTCGGGACGAGCATGTTTTAGGAGGGGGCAGTGTTACGCCGAGGCTGTTAAACAATGAGTAATAATTGAACCTTCTCGAACGCTTTTGTCTTGCTGTGTTATTGTTGCTATTGTTTGTGGCTTCGCAGAATGGGGAGTGGCCATTGTGTCGAGGGACCGACCCTTTCCTGGAAGGATCGACATCGTTCTCGAACAATCAAAATGTGTGCGATATAAATAGGCCGGAGAGATGGCCGGACAGTCAGTCTGAGTCAGTCTCAGTGAGTTAGTCTCAGCGAGGCCTTGGAGGACTGACGTGGGAAGGGTCTCGCGTGAACAGTAGTTGCTCCCGAGTCAGTCTGGATTAAGCTATACGTGCGATCATTTCGGTGACTTTAAGTGGTCCAACAGTGGTGTGAATTAATGTGTTGTGATTACGTGTGACCAAGTTCGTGTATTCATCGTTTAGTGCTGAATAAAAGTGTTATTTTGGTTAGATCGATTCCCATTATTTTATCCCGAACCCTCAGCTCGTAACAGTATCTATATTTCAAATTTCATCGAAATCGGTATTGCCGTTTAGTCGAGAAAACCTAACAATCAGACAGACAGAGAGACAAGAGTTACTTTTGAATTTATGATATTAGTGAACATTATAATCAAATTGTATAATGCTGTTTAATGGTTCTTTGCTAGGACAGCGACAGTCTGGCCGCTTATCTCTTCTCCAACTATACCTAGGATCATATTTATGTAGAGCACCTAAGGACGCAACGCCTAGTGCCTGTACCTACCTACCTACCATGTAATATTCAGTAAGATCACCATTTGGATGGGTGATAAGAAGCCTTTTACAATTAGGCGCCTCTGAGATTCGAAGAGCAAGTTATCCAGCTTTACTGTTCAATTATTTATTTCAAAGTTTTTCGAGTTTCGTCTACCAAGGATGGCTCTCTCTGCCTATATTAATACGAATGAACATGCTCGCTCGTGCCGTTTCTACTCTACTCGTACCTTTTTGATATTTTTTTATATACTCTTTCATTAATTTTTTGAAATTTCTTGTTGATCTGCTAATGCCTGAGTCAAATTACCGAACGATTCCACGAACGGCAACGATTTGAAGCGCACTTATTTGAAACGCACCAATGTTATTCCACGAACGACAACGATAATCGATTCTTATGTATTAAAACATGAAAATATGTTTCTGTTTATAAATAAATAATGTAAAAAAATATTGCTGGACATTTCATACAGTCTATTAGTATAACTGTTGTATTCATAGAATGTAAAAATGGACTCAAAATAAATATTTTTGTATTTGTATTTGTATCTAGCCCCAAACTAAATAGAGCTTGTATTACGGAAACCAGATAACTGACAGAATACTTTTAAACGTTTTTTTTTTGTAACTCCATACATATAATATACAAAAAAAATCCAGACACGGAAATAGCACCCCGCAAAAATCTCCGTAAAACGCGCCTCAAAACGTGGGCTTAGCATTGGTTTATGCCGGGTTCCTATATCCGTCGGTAACCAGCTACGCCTCGTTTCTTCTTGAAAACGTGTCAAAAGTTTGACATTAAGTAGTTTGACATTTTTTCAAGGGGATACGAGTCATAGTCGGTTACTGACGGATATAGGAACCCGCTATTAGTCTACACAATCAGTAGCAGTTGAACCGATACGAAAAAACACCCTTGTTTCCGCGCATCGTTCGGTATTTTTATAATTTAACTTCTAAAAGTTGTGCATATTCACGATTAAAACACCACTCCACGCCCCTATTCGATTCAAGGAGGATGAGAAAGATAAGAGGATGAGGAGGATGAAGAGGATGAAAAGGATGAAGAGAATGAGGAGGATGAAAAGGATGAGGAGGATGAGAAGGTTGAAGAGGATGAGAAGGATGAAGAAGATGAGGAGGATGAGAAGGATGAAGAGGATGAAAAGGATGAGGAATATGAGGAGGATGAGAAGGTTGAAGAGGATGAGAAGGATGAGAAGGATGAAGAGGATGAGGAAGATGAGGAGGATGAAGAGGATAAGGAGGATATAGAGGATGAGAAGGATGAAAAGTATGAGAAAGATGAAGAGAATGACACCTTCATTCTGCAGCGGAGGTAAAGATATTTCGGTATTGCTCCCTACCCTACTCATATTGTATTGTACAAGGAAACATAAAAATAAAAAGACCAAATTACAAAAGACCAAAGTCCAAAGACCAAAGAAGAAAGACGTAAGAACCCAACCAAATAATCTAAATCTTATTTTTATTCAAATAACATCTATGTAGTTATAGTACGTATGCAAATAAAGTAATTATTGTGATCACAACATTTCACAGAACTATGAAATATGGATAGGTACTGTTACGAGCTGAGGGTTCGGGATAAAATAATGAGAATTAATCCAACCAAAATAATACTTTTATTCAACACTAAAACGATGAATACACGAACTTGGTCACACGTAATCACAACACACTAATTCACACCACTGTTGCACCACTTAAGGTCACCGAAATGTTCGCACGTATGTATAGCCAAATCCAGACTGAATGTCCGGCCGTCTCTCCGGCCTATTTATATCGCGCACAATTCACTACACTAGAACGATCTCGATCGTTCCAGGAAAGGGTCGGTGTTTCGACAGAATGACCACTCCCCATTCTGCGCAACCGCAGGCAAAAACACAGCAAGCAGGTATATTCCATACCAAGTATTACGTATTACGTGACACAGCAGCTAAGCCGAGAGCTATCGAGAAATTTCGACTATCACCTATTGTGTAACAGCCTCGGCGTAACAGTACTTTAGTGTAACTTGGTACACTCTATTTAAAGAGAGCATAAAGTCTTAACAAGCTGGCATTCATATTGTTACGCCGAGGCTGTTAAACAATGAGTAATAATCGAACCTTCTCGAACGCTTTTGTCTTGCTGTGTTATTGTTGCTATTGTTTGTGGTTTCGCAGAATGGGGAGTGGCCATTGTGTCGAGGGACCGACCCTTTCCTGGAAGGATCGACATCGTTCTCGAACAATCGAAATGTGTGCGATATAAATAGGCCGGAGAGATAGCCGGACAGTCAGTTCCCCTTATCCGACCCAATCACCCTCCAGCATTCGAAGACGAGGAAAAAGCCGATTTCCTTTCTGAAACCCTCGAATCTCAATGCTCGCCCAGTCTCGAACCCGTCGACCCTGTTCACCTCCATACGGTGAACAGCGAGGTTGACCGCTTAGCCTCCCGACCCCCTACTTCCCCACTTGATCCGATTGAGCCCTCTGAAGTCTTTGACACTATCAAGGCCCTACACCCAAAGAAAGCCTCCGGCCCCGACGGCATTTCCAGTAAAACAGTTCTCTGTTCCCCTTATCCATATCCTAGTCTGCATCTTCAATGCGGCTATGGAAACTTGCACCTTCCCTGATGCTTGGAAGGAAGCCAACGTTATTGGCATCCGAAAACCCAGCAAACAGGCAAACGATCCAACTAGTTATCGTCCCATTAGTCTACTTAATAGTCTAGGCAAGATATATGAGCGTCTTCTAATGAAGCGTCTCTGGGCTCATGTCAATGAGTTCAAACTCCTTCCCGACGAGCAGTTTGGCTTCCGTGCCCAACACTCATGCCCACAACAGGTGCTCCGCATAACGGAGCATGTCCTCTCCAATTGGCAAAGTACCTGGCCTTCAGATACTGGTGCCGTCTTCCTCGACGTAGCGAAAGCTTTCGACAAAGTCTGGCACAACGGCTTGATCTACAAGCTTTTCAAACTCGGAGTCCCAGACAGACTCGTACTCATCATACGAGACTACCTACAAGGTCGCAGCTTTCGCTACACCGTGGAAGGCACTCTCTCTAGTCCTAGACCAGTCAGAGCAGGAGTCCCTCAAGGCTCCATTCTCGGCCCCCTCCTGTTCACGCTGTACACCAGCGATATCCCCCGCACTCCTCAAGTGGAAATAGCTCTATACGCAGACGACACAGCCTTGTACACATCCAATCGGAATCCTGATCGGGTGGGTATAAGGCTGCAGGCTGCCCTTCACTCATTAGCCATTTGGTTCCGCAAGTGGCGGATCGAGGTAAACCCGTCGAAAAGTACAGCAGTGTACTTCTCACGGAGAAACCTCACTTCCAAACCGATCTCTCTATTTGGCCAGCCCATTCGCTGGGCCCCATCAACCAAATATCTGGGTGTCATCCTCGATAGGCGTCTTTCCTTCAGGTTGCACATCACTAAGAGGTGCAACCAAGCAAAGTTCACCCTAGGACGATTGTCCTCACTTCTAGGCGCGAAAAGTAAAATGTCCCTTAAAAATAAGGTGACCCTTTACAAAGCGTGCATTCGTCCCATTATGACATACTCATCTGTAGTATTTGCCCACTCTCCTAAAGTTGGTGCCATTCAGGTTATTCAAAATCGCTTCTTGCGAAAAGCCTCAGGCTCGCCCTGGTACTTTCGCAATAACGATCTACATCGCGATATGAAATTAGAATCAAAAGCCAGGTTCATGAAGCTCGCTTCCAAGCGGTTTTATGAACTTGCCTCTAATCATCCGAACCCTTTGGTACACACCATTCCGGTCTACCCATTGGATCCGCCCGCCAACAAAATCCTCCGTCGTCCGAGACACGTTCTCGGAGACCCGGATGACGAAATCACCTCCGCTAATGCGGAAGGTGAGTCATCTACATCAGACAGAGCAAACACTTCACAGAAACACCGATCTCGCCGGCGAGGTCGACGAATCCCTTCAGTCGCCGCCTATACGAGGTACAAACATGTACCCGGGCGTTTCTCTCCTATCCCCACCCCGGCAACTGCCCAAGCCGAGGTTCGTACCTAAGTGGTGCCCTTGCGCTAGGTGCCTAAAAAACTTACTGGGCTGAGCGCCATCTGCGCTCGCCAAAAGTTCGGTTAAGCTGTCACGGCCTCAGAGGCCAACAGCGAGTTTAGTCCATTCGAAAAAAAAAAAAACCGGACAGTCAGTTAGTGAGTGAGTCTCAGCGAGGCCCTGGAGGACTGACGTGAGAAGGGTCTCGCGTGAACAGTAGTGGCTCGCGAGTCAGTCTGGATTTAGCTATACGTGCGAACATTTCTGTGACTCTAAGTGCTGCAACAGTGATGTGAATTAGTGTGTTGTGATACGTGTGACCAAGTTCGTGTATTCATCGTTCTGGTGTTAAATAAAAGTGTTATTTTGGTCAGACCGATTCCCATTATTTTATGCCGAACCCTCAGCTCGTAACAATATTATGAGCTAGCCGGAAGCTCTATTTTCATATTCGCAGGCTGATGCTTTATGCAATCGTCTTAGAGTGGATTATTCATTGGCAACTAGTCAAGTCATAAATACATTTTTTTTTGGTTTCAGAAATCTCAATTCCTCTAGAATATTTTAATTTTTTCGGTTCTATATTTTTTGTATTCATTATTTTAGATATGTACTTAGGTATATCCTATCATTTTTATTATATATTTGCGTACGCGTCAGTCGCCAGCTGGCGCGAAAAAGTTTTACAAATCCGCTCTCGACGAGGCCCTGAGGCCGACTGAGACGGGAGCGGAACGATGAAATCACAGGCTCGAGCGCATCCTTTCACTAAACATAATTCATTTAAAAATAAAATATGCCCTTCAACAAAAAAATATGTTATCCATATATCTACGAAGTATTTATTATGGATCACGGAAAAGAAAACTTTATTGAAATATTTCTCATATCAAACTAATTATGAGGATGTTTGCCCTGACGAACGTACTAAAATATGCCGATTTTGAGGAAACTGCGATTTTTTTGATCGAGCCAAGTTTAGTCAATCGTGTTTCGGTCTAGACATCTCTATAATCAGTATATTCAATAATCATTATATTATATCAACATCAATATTAAAAAAAAAATGTTTTCTTAGTTTAAAACGCTGTAAAAACGGATTTTCGTCTGTAGTCGAATTTGCGAGTAAAAATTTAATCTCTCGTCAGCTTTTGTGATGTTGCTATGGCATATTTGCACAGCGCAGAAGTTGTTTAATCTGAAAAAGTAGGTAAAATAACTAGAGTTGCCGCGAATACTCGCTATTATTCGGTATTCGGCATTACTCGACATTTTTTTGATATTCGTTGAATCCCGAATAATAGCTAGTATTATTCGGCATTCGGCGAATAGTCGTCTAAAATAAACTTTTAACGAACAAAAAACTAATGAGTTAAAAATAATCATTATTTATTATTTTCCTTAATAAAACAATACACAGTACCAATTATTATCTGTAATATGTGCCTGTGCCTAACATATTCATGAAATTAAATTAGTTAGGCTTTTTAATTAATATTTAAAATACAACAGAGGCAGATAGTGGTGCAGAAAAACTATTTTTTCTGCACGTTCGGGAGCAAGTCGGTTTCGCTTTTCCTCATAAATTAAACCTGCCTCGGAAAATAGTCTTTCTGAATAAACAGAGCTTGCTGGTGTGATTAAGTATCGTTTAGCAAGCTTACTTAAAATAGGAAATCTATTCTTATTGGTACTCAAAGCCCACCATTCATATGGGTTTATTTTTCTGTTAGGCTTTGCTAATGCGATGGGCGATTTCTTCAGCAGTGACATTCTTGGTGAAAAATTAAATTACTACATTACATATATATAAGTATGTATAACATGAAACATATTTCTTTAACTTTATTGTTTTCTTTTCTCACAACCTTAGAAGAAATTAGAAATATTTTTAATGTGCCCTTATTTATGTCGAATAGTAATGTCGAGTTATTCGACTATTCGCCAAAGTGGATGGCGATTAATCGGTATTCGACTATTCGCTATAACAACTATTCGCGGCAACTCTAAAATAACCCCTTAGATTGTACACAGATAGTTTATTACTAGAAATAATATATTTTCTCTGAGATATTCCCTTTTAACAGAGATAACATATTTCCGCCAGAAAATTCAATTATCAGTATTCAAGATGACCGCTGGAAGACATTTACCTCGAACTCAATGGAACTACATAGGATCGGACACCGGAATTTAATTAGCTCCGATTCGATTAGGTACATCTTAATGTAGGTACTTGACCTATTTCCTTTGATGTTAGGTATTTTGTCTTAAGTGGGTAGGTAGCTATTATTATTATTGAGTAACGCATGCTCAGGCTCAGGTTTGATAATTTGTCGCTAAATTAGGTATTTATTATATTTCTTAATTGTAATATACAGTCTGTCACCGCATTCACGACATTAATTTAAAACACTTTTAATTAACAATTAACTGATTTTAGAAGTTGGTTTAATACCGGTAACTTGAATATTTATCGGCGGCGTCTTTCCGCCGATGCATGCCACTTAGTCAGTACCTACTTATATGATGAATGAATATGATTTGTTTACCTAATTTATGCAGGCTGTTTCATTGATACTTTAGGACTTCAAATAGATTTCAATTAGATTAATAATTAAACAAATTCCAAGGTAATGAATTTAAAGAAAACATTTATACTAAAAGGCTGTAACTAGTCGGACAGACAGACTGACAGACGGAATTGGCTAAACTATAAAGTAATCGTTTTACTACGGAACCCTTAAAATGGAGAATGTCTCAAAAGTAACTTTCATTCGCTTCGGTTACAAATATTAATTTATCTTAACAAGATACAAATGAAACTCGGTCGTCGATAGTCTATTTGCACAATGGAATGCTAATATTTAATACAGAATGTTTTGGGTAAAGCCTTAGCTGGAGGGATTTCCAGTGCCTATCTATTTAATAATCCAGAACAAAAGCACCTAGAGAGAAATTAGTTAGCCTTCATTTAGTAAAACTACGCCATAGCTGTATTTGGCCAATCAATATGGTTTCTATACCTACCACTATGATGGGTGCTTCGTGAACTAATAAACTTATTGTTTTTCAGTACAAATTTAGTACTGAACAATCACAGTATAAGCTCACCAAAGTCACTCATCTGAGGCAGAGTTGCAAGAACCAGGAGTCCAAGTCACTTTATAAAAATTTAAAAACTTAATACAGTTGACTCAAACGAGGTTGGATTATGAATTGAATAATTTATTTTGGCATTCTGCTCCACTGATATTACAATATTATCTTGATTTATTTAAAGTCTATAATAGCATGTCAGTCAACTTAATTTTAATTTCATTACGTTGCCGTTGGGGGCTGTTAACACTACCAATATTAACACGCGATAGGTACTCGAGATCACGATCAAATATCGCGATATTATTGAAATATTTCCGGATGTTCTTGAAATCCGCGATCCTGGGGGAGTGTGCTTGGAGATTATTCATTAATCTGTGCCGCAGTCCAAGCTTTAGGGTGTGTTAATATTTTATGGAAAAAAAATATTTTCCCAAAAATAACTATCATAGTCCTTTCTCTAATTTTCGTAATCATCCAAGTTATCGCCTCCTGCGTGATATTCAAACTGGTTTCGTTTTGAAATCCAATTTTTTACCCAACTTCTTCGTGTTTTTTAGTTTTTAGCGCAATCGCAAATAGTTACCTACTTATTAAAATAAGTATAGTCTCGCTATAGCGACAGCTGCTGTTATTCTATTATCCATAGTATCTTACCTCCACGAACTCAATGCAGTATGTACTCATACCGATAATATTGATAGTATGAAATCTTACCATCAATACCGCCGACATAATAATATCACGATACTAGGATTATGATTCAGTATTGATAGTGTAACATCCCCCACTACCGTTTATGACTTTTAACTTAAACTTTATCGAGACTAGATCAAAGCTTGAAATTTACTATTTAATGTTACGTGAATTGGCCTTCAGTGGATGGACGACTAAAGTGAGTAGAATGTCCTCCAATTACGGAAAGTTTACTTAACTAGGCTCGTAACTTAAATTTACAAAGTTGTTCAAATTGAATTTCTCGCTACACTCTGACCACTTTTATCTTTGTTACCTTTTCTATCTTGTGCTTGCAAAGAGTTTCAGCGAAGTACTTTTCAATTACATATTATTATTCTTTCGTATAGTAAGAGACTTTTACAAGAAATTGTTCTTAGTGCGTTTACTTATTCATTTTATCAACATAATTTCCACTAGTCGAGTTCATATGTGCAAATGCTAATCGGAAGTCGGAACGTAAAATGAAACCTGCGAAAGGTAATAATACAAATGTAGGAAATAACTATAAGTATACTTTTAATATTTTTACTGATTTTTACTTATTTGACTGCCTCCGTGGCGCAGTGGGCGTATAACCGGCTGAGACGCAGGAGGTAGCGGGTTTGATTCCCGCCGCGATACAAATGTTTGCATGATCTACAGATATTTGTTCCGTGTCTGGGTGTTTTTCTATACTTTATAAGTATGTATTTACAAAAAAAAGTATATAAGTATTCTATCAATTATCTGGTTCCCATAGTACAAGCTCTGCTTAATTTGGGGCTATATAGCGCTGTGTGAAATGTCCAGCGATATTTATTTAATATAATAGAGGTAAAGATTATTGTTTGTATATTTTAAATCTTTGCATCAGATAATCATAGAAACTACTGAACCAATTCTGAAAATTCTTTCGCTAATAGATAGCTACTCTGCGTAAACCATCCCTGAGTGCTATAGACTACATATACATATGTAAGTATTTTATTTTCATAATAATCCTGGCGAAGCCGGGGCGGGTCAGCTAGTAAATTTTTTATTTTTTATTTATTTATTTATTTTATTTTGACACAATATACAAGTACAAAAATACAATACATAATTATTAGATAGGTACATACGAGTATAACAAAAATTAAGATGATTATTATGTGACAATAATTATGTATGAGCCTCAGTTGCCTAAACTAGACTGAAAAGCCTGTATGATAGGCAGCTGTGCTCCCCCTGCTTAATATCAAGTGGAATAAAAAAATAACAATACATTAATTTTATATAAATAAGACCAATCATTATTGTGTATATGTATATATGCAATTAGAAGTACATTAATATAAATTAAAATACAATTGTGCTGTATAGTGTTTGAAATTTTTACAATAATAGGAACATGATTTAGGTCGGTGTTATGGTCCGAGTGTGTGCGAGTATGTTTGTGTGAGCGAGGGTGTGTGTGTGTGTGATTGTTGAGTGTTGTGTTATGTGGGTGCCTAAGTATGAGTTTGTATGATCCATGAGGGAGGGTAAGTTGTTACAATAATTGTAGGTAATTATTAGGTTTATTACACGATTACGAGTACTTCAAAACATTAAGTAGGTGCTCAGTTTCATCGTACGAGTAACTTAAAAGAATTTGTGTGAGGCACTTTTTAAATTCATAAGGCTTGAGATGACATAGACAATCCTCAACAGAAAGCTTGTTATAGAGATTGTTATAGAGAAATGATAAGTTAATAGACTAAAACTAGAAGAACTAGACTAGAATAATGGAATGAATGAATGAATGAAAACTCTTTATTGTACATCACAAAAGAAAGTAGTCTTATCGCTTAGAAGCCATTTCTTCCAGACAACCTTTGAATGTAGAGTATTTTTGTAACATTAGAATAATGGAGTACATTAACAAAACAAAAACTAAATTTTAGGAGAGAGCTGATCACTTACAATGAAATAACACAATATACATAAATAAATATGCCTAAATTGACAATAATATACCTACAACAAATAAAATAAACATACAAATCTATAGCGATACTATGACGTTTCTGAGTGATAAAAGCCTTTTACTCTTGTTTTAAATATGGCTAATGATAGAGCTTGCCTTATTGAGACCGGTAATTTGTTCCAAAGACGTGTTGCTTGAATGGTCAAGGAATCATCATAGAAGCTAGTTCTATGAAATTTTCAGACGATCGGACCGAGCGATTAGAGCAGTGAAGGAACTCAAATCGTTCCTTCAAGTAGGAAGGTATTAAGGGGTTTCGAAGGATGTTGTACGGAAGGGAAAGGATATGAGCATTCCGGCGAAGACGAATAGGTAACCACTTGAGCTTGTCACAAAATTCGGAGATGTGATCTTACGTAGTCCAAAAATAAAACGAATGCAGAAGTTTTACAGACGCTCAAGCAAGTTGGTCTTCTGTAATATTTTGGGAAGAAATACATATTTAAACGTACGTTACGTATTTAAAGTACTTATATTCAATTATAATCTTAAGTACCTCACCAGATAATACTTCTGCAGGCAGGTCAGCTAACTGACCTACACTACTACTACTACAGTGTAATCAAAATTTTGATAAAAATATTAAGATTGATAATTAAATGATAAAATATAAATAAATAAATATTGCAGGACATTTCACACAGCGCTATCTAGCCCCAAACTAAGCAGGGCTTGTACTATGGGAACCAGATAACTGATAGAATACTTACATATATACTTCTTTTTTTTTTGTAAATACATACTTATAATATATAGAAAAACACCCAGACACGGAACAAATATCTGTAGATCATGCAAACATTTGTTCCGCGGCGGGAATTGAACCCGCTACCTCCTGCGTCTCAGCTGGCTATACGCCACGGAGGCAGTCATGATATGATAATGAGACGCATGGTTTGATTGATGACCAAACGCGAACTGAAGAACTGATGATTTTGATGGCTGGCGTAAAGTGCAAGATGGTACAAATTATGTGGGTCAGTCTACGTGCTCGTACAAAGACCCTATTTATTTTACTGAGAATTATTACAAAAAAGGGCATCTTTGACACTACAAAAAATTATTTATTCATAGAATAAGTATTGAAAAGCGAGGTAAAAATTTTATTTCAGGTAAATATTTAGTTTTCCTATGAGAGTAATGAGGAACCACGAAGTCTTCCGCTCTTATTATAAACCACTCAGAACATTTAAAAGGATTTAAGATATATGCATTATTGGAAGTGACTTGTTTTAAATGGGCTCATTTAAATAGTCTCTGCCTGTCTTTATTTGCAGGATGAGATAAAGGGTGAGCAGTATTTGATATAGTAGGTACTTGTAATTAAAATACGCAATTGGAATACAAATACGTATTTGGTATTTGTAATTCAATTACTTCGTATAAATGTAATTTGTAATTGGTATTTCAAATACCTGACGCTGAGGTATTTTGTAGTAAGTATTTCAAATACTTATGGCTTTAAAATACATCTGAACATAAATACATTTAGTGATCTTTTTAATGATGCGTTCTACAGAAAATAGCACTCGATAGTTTTCGTAACTATTCGTAAGCAAAATGGCAATCGCTAAATATGTCAATCTCTAAAGTTGGCAGCACTGCACCTGTACTGTACGTCAATTTATCAAGTACCTAACACCAGACTGTGTTTTGTAATTAGTATTTTAAATAAAAATAGGTAAAAATACTGTATTTTGTATTTTTGTTTCAAATACACGAGTTACACGACTTAAAAATATTTTGTAATTTAAATACTTGCGAGATAGTATTTTGTAGTTTGTATTTTAATTAACGCAAAGCATGAATTTTGCCCAGCTCAGAGATTATATCTGTGAGGTCTAAATCTAAAGTGACATAATAATGGGAAAATTGTTAATGAATTGCGCATGAATTGCGCGAAAAATAGCATTGAAAATGCTATTTTGAAAAGAATCACATTTTTTTATAACATAATAAGGTTTGTGGTTGGTTTAGGTGGTAGGTTTTCGAGAAGTTGCAATAACGCACTACCATATATCATGCAAAACCATCAGACAAATCAGAAAGTTTTCTGTGTGTGAAAAAATGTGTGAGACGTTTTACTCCATTGAGTTATTTATCTACTACCTAAATAATTAATGAATAAATACTGCTAGATACTTCACACCACGCTATCTAGCCTCAAATTAAGCAAAGCTTGAACTATGGGAACCAGATAACTGATGGAAAACATTATAATATTATAAATCCTACCACTGCACACTCATACGGGCTTTACACTCGCGCTTCGTCCCTCGCCTCGTGGCTCGCCTCGTCCCTCGTGCGAGGCTCGTGTTGATCGATGGTAAATGAGTTGCCTGTTTACACTCGCGTGCCGAGTTCAGTCGTCTTTGAGCTAGCAACAATGGAGGACGTCGAAGTCTTAGCAGCAACAAGTTTGTGCGTACTGGGCTTAAATGTAGCCATGAGAGAATTTTTCTTATTTTTTAATTCTGTTTGAGATCTTCCCATTTGTTCGGACAATCTCGCCTATGCATCGCTTACTTTTTGGCTGTTCTTGTGGCATTTATGGTCTAAGAGCCGGTGAAGATCGACCTTCACCGATCTGATAACCAGATGAGACATATTTTTATCAAATATAATTTATAAACAAATATGCCTATAATTACTTGCCTATCTAAAAGTTTTTAGCTAGGCAACAGTACTATAAGTATGATTTTTTGCAGGCAATGATTTTGAAATATGACTGATTTTGTAATAAAGTAATCTAAAATTTGATATAACTTTCGATAAGTTAGCAGAACGATGGAGTCACCTATATTGACTTACCTGTTCACATTGGCTTGCCAGGTAGCTATACACAGAAATGAGTAGGCAAGCCTACTGAGGCATATTCTGTGTGTTAAAAACTAACAATGAAATAAAATTCATTTGGTTCAAAAGAATGAAAGTGATGAAAAAAAATCGATTAAAGTTAATTTAATTAAAAATAGCCATAAGCACTTTTAGATAGGCAAGTAATTATAGGCATATTTGTTTATAAATTATATTTGATAAAAAATACGTCTCATCTGGTTATCAGATCGGTGAAGGTCGATCTTCACCGGCTCTTAGACTATTATGTTTAGGGTCCCAAATTATTCGTTCTTTTTGAAATAGTTCTATGAACTTAAATGTTTCGTCTTGCGACCAATCCATTATACGATTACTGCGTTTTTGTTTTTGCGTATTTGTTAAAACTAAACACAACCTGCGCGGCACGATGTAGAAGCCAGAATGAAGCGGGAGGGCGAATGTAAACACCCACTCGCGTGAAGTCGCGTGCGACGCGAGGTCCTTTGACTCGTGCCCCAAAAACCGCTCCGGACGCGAGCGCCGCGAGTGACGAGGCGAGGGACGAGGCGAGCTACGAGCGTCTGTTCACACTCGCACCTCGCCCCTCGCCTCGTCCCTCGCCTCGCGACTCGTACGCGAATGTAAATGGGCTTTCACAGTTTCTATATTTTCTGGGTTTCCCTGCATTTTCATAAAATTGATGTTTATAATTTCATCATGGCCCATGTTTGTAAACAGAGATAAGTCACAATTCGCTAAACATACTTCAATGTAAAGTCCCGTAGCCACTATCTCAGTATATAAAAACGTGGGTCACTCTCTGAGCAGTTAAACTCACAACTAACTCTGAATAGGTACTAATAGTCAAAAGACGTGTAGTGTAAATTCCATAAAACAACGCATGTGTTCTATTGACAACTTATTTCTTTTTTGATGTCGTTAAAATGAAGCTGAAAACTTTGTGTTTTATTGGTTTGATGGTGGTGGCTCTTTTGTCGGTTAATACCGAAGCGGCTCCCGGTAAAATTCCTATTAAAGCCATCAAGAGTGCTGGGAAAGCGATTGTAAGTATTATTCAGAAGAAGACTTACTTTCTGTACTGGTGCTAAGTAACATGGGAAGAAGTTGTATCTCTAACCCTCCTCGATGTGGTTACCTATTGTTTTGTACGATAAAATATTTCCAATTTTTGTATTCAAACTCATTCTTAACATTTAAAGAGTACTAGCCATTATCAATGGTCTACAAGTTGTACAAGGTGCTTCGGAGTATGAATGTTAACCTGAAATGGGTTGATTCTAAGCATAAAATATTTGATACAAATTAATTAAAAATTCAACAATAATCCTTGAGGCAATTTTTTTCTTTTACTTTGTAGCCCGCCCTCAGCATATTATATCAGCTTGTTTTGGGAAACCTACCTTAGGATAGGACTTCGTACGATACTGACTTTGTCTTCGTTCATAAAGTCAGTGTCTACAAGTAGCTAAGTAAATAATTGAACCCATTTTGTTATTCATCTCAGACTTCATACGTGTTGGAATTTAATATCAAGCGTTGCTTCATAGTAAAAACAAGGAAAATACAGTCATAATTGTTAATTAGGTATTTATCAAACACTATCTGACCTGCATAGTAAATACACGCAGTTCTAATTGGTTTGGACTTACCTCTGACTACCTATTAGTAGTGTTACGCCGAGACTGTTAAACAATGAATGGTAATCGAGGTTTCTCGAGCGCTTTTGTCTGTTATTGTTTGTGGTTTCGCAGAATGGAGAGTGGCCATTGTGTCGAGGGACCGACCCTTTCCTGGAGCGATCGAGATCGTTCTCGAACAATCGAAATATGCGCGATATAAATAGGCCGGAGAGATGGCCGGACAGTCAGTCTGGATTCAGCTATACGTGTGAACATTTCGGAGACTTTAAGTGGTGCAACTGTGGTGTGAATTAGTGTGTTGTGATTACGTGAGACCAAGTTCGTGTATTCATCGTTTAGTGTTGAATAAAAGTGTTATTTTGGTTAAATCGATTCCCATTATTTTATCCCGAACTCTCAGCTCGTAACAATTTAGTGTCAGAAGTGGGATAAAATAATGCCGGTTCTACCAAAGGATAACGTGGACGGTGTCAGGACGAGAGGTCAACGACAACAGGAAATGGATGAAAGGCTGTTTGGGGAGTCTCCGGTTCAAGAAGCTCGGCAGAGTCGTCAGCCGATGGAGATGGAATCAGCCGCCACCGAATCATTTGGAGCACCATCATCATCATCATCATCATCCGTGGGGCAAGCTCCTGTGACAGGCGATCTTGCTGCTATTATGGCCATGCTTTGTCGTCAGCAAGAAGAGCAGGCTCGGTTGCAGGAGGAGGAACGCCGTCAGCATAAAGAAGAGAAGCGTCGTCAACAGGAAGAGCCGGCTCGGTTGCAGGAGGAACAACGCCGTCAGTATTAAGAAGAGAAGCGTCGTCAACAGGAAGAGCAGGCTCGGTTGCAGAAGGAACAGCGACATGAACAGGTAGAGCAGACTCGGTTGCAAGAGGAACAGCGACGTCAGGATAAAGAAGAGCAGCGTCGTCAACAGGAAGATCAGCGACGTTGGCCATAAGAGCGTGCTCGACTGATGAGGGAATCGTTCGGTTCATCTGGAAAGGAATTCCAGGAAGTGAAAGAACAGATAGAAATCAAGAGAGCCGTGTTTTGGAGGCTGGAATTGGGCTCGACTGATGAGGGAATCGTTCGGTTTATCTGGAAAGTAATTCCAGGAAGTGAAAGAACAGATAGAAATCATGAGAGCCGTGTTTTGGAGGCTGGAATTGGGATCGCTGATGAGAAAGGGACTCTGGGTGTCCTGAAGTACTGGAGACGGCAATGTGGCTCCTCTAGTTGCTACATCTTCAGCGCGAGGTGTGCCTAAAATTGTTCGTGTTGATCGGCTGCCGCGATATGAGGCTAAGAATGCTCGGGACGAGCATGTTTTAGGAGGGGGCAGTGTTACGCCGAGGCTGTTAAACAATGAGTAATAATCGTAACTTCTCGAACGCTTTTGTCTTGCTGCGTTATTGTTGTTATTGTCTGCGGTTGCGCACAATGGAGTGGCCATTGTGTCGAGGGACCGACCCTTTTCCTGGAACGATCGAGATCCTTCTCGAACAATCGAAATGTGTGGATATAAATAGGCCGGAGAGATGGCCGGACAGTCAGTCTGAGTCAGTCTCAGTCAGTCTGAGTCAGTCTGAGTGAGTGAGTCTCAGCGAGGTCCTGGAGGACTGACGTGGAGCAGGGTCTCGCGTGAACGTAGTTGCTCACGAGTCAGTCTGGATTAAGCTATACGTGCGATCATTTCGGTGACTTTAAGTGGTGCAACAGTGGTGTGAATTAGTGTGTTGTGATACGTGTGACCATGTTCGTGTATTCATCGTTCTCGTGTTGAATAAAAGTGTTATTTTGGTTAAATCGATTCCCATTATTTTATCCCGAACTCTCAGCTCGTAACAGTAGGATATCTTTACGGGTGTGCGTACTGAGCAAGAGATAATAAATAAATAATAATAAATAAATATTGCTGGACATTATACACAGCGCTATCTAGCCCCAAACTAAGCAGAGCTTGTACTATGGGAACTAGATAACTGATAGAATACTTATATACTTTTTTTTTGTAAATACTTACATATAATATATAGAAAAACACCCAGACATGGAACAAATATCTGTAGATCATGCAAACATTTGTTCCGTTGCGGGAATCGAACCCGCTACCTCCTGCGTCTCAGCCGGCTATACGCCCACAGCGCCACGGAGGTCGTCGGAGATCCGACGATGTCCATCATAAGTCACGACTCGCGAGTCTTTGCATATTACTGTTACGAGCTGAGGGTTCGGGATAAAATAATGGGAATCGATCTAACCAAAATAACACTTTTATTCAACACGAGAACGATGAATACACGAACTTGGTCACACGTATCACAACACACTAATTCACACCACTGTTGCACCACTTAAAGTCACCGAAATGATCGCACGTATGGCTTAATCCAGACTGACTCGTGAGCAACTACGTTCACGCGAGACCCTGCTCCACGTCAGTCCTCCAGGGCCTCACTGAGACTCACTCACTCAGACTGACTCAGACTGACTGAGACTGACTCAGACTGACTGTCCGGCCATCTCTCCGGCCTATTTATATCCACACATTTCGATTGTTCGAGAAGGATCTCGATCGTTCCAGGAAAAGGGTCGGTCCCTCGACACAATGGCCACTCCATTGTGCGCAACCGCAGACAATAACAACAATAACGCAGCAAGACAAAAGCGTTCGAGAAGTTACGATTATTACTCATTGTTTAACAGCCTCGGCGTAACATTACATATCTAATAGCAGGTACTTGAAGTAGATTTCAAGATTATTACATAAAATTAGTTGGTTGAAGAAATATTTGGGGTTTAAAAATAAAATTGTATTAGGGTATCATACCATAGCTGACTATACGTGTGTCACACTGAAACTTTTTAGAAAATTAAAAACGGAAAGATGTAGAATATTAATAATATTTTTATTGTTTTTCAAAGTAGTCTCCGTTCCTTCCTAAGCACCGTCGCATGCGATAGAATTATTGATTGAAACAGTGGGTCCACTCTTCTTTAGAGATCTCTTCCACACCTTTTTCAAACGCAGCCTCTGACAAAACGACATCTTCAAGGTTCATAAAACGCATTCCTGTAAGTTTATCTTTTATTTTTAGAAATAAGAAGTCACAAAGTGCCAGCTTGGGACTATAAGGATGACTCACTAACTCCACACCATATATAGACACACACACACACACACACACACACCACATATATAATAGACAAATATTCAATAGTCCGCCTGGCGGAGTGACCTGGAGCGTTGTCGAGGTGGAGGAGGATCCTGCTTATTGGGCGCTGTTGTCTAACATATTCCAAGACAATTGTTAAACAATGACTGACATACTAATCTGCAGTAACAGTTCTTTTATGTTCTAGAATAATTGTTGCGAAATGACCCGTCCGCTCAAAGAATGAGGCGATCATCTTTTTCCCTTGACTTTTACCCTTCTTTACTTTTGTCGGCAAATGTTTGAATACATCCATTGTGCAGATTGTCTTTTAGTTTCGGGTTCGTAACAAAATATCGAGCACCTGTATATCACCTAGTAGCAATATCACCTGTGATGATGTCATATACAGCATTCGAGTCACCTCCGTCATACTTTTCAAGCATTGAGCGGCACCAATCCAAAAGACGGTGGTTTTGATCTTCCGTCAAATTATTAGGTATCCATCTAGCACAAAGCTTTCTGACGCCTAAATGTTCATGTAAGACTTTTTGTACTTGACTCATACCAATGCCTAAAAGCTGCCCGAATCTGCTGATGAGTCACCCTTCTATCTGCTTCTATCATTAGCCTCACATAAGGTTGCCATCTGCCGCTAGTTGATTAAAGGGTTACAAGTATAAAAAATACGGGTTTTAGATATTTGTACGGGAGACAAAACAGCAATATTTAATAAAGATAATCTATTTTTTAAATTTATATTTATGATTAGAAGAAACAGCTTTTAAAAACTCTTCATTTTGAGAATCAAATTTATACCTAAAAAATCTTTGCAAGATAACTTAAAATTACATTTGACTTTTAACTCCGCCTTGACAGTCTCAATATTGAGTCGGTTTCGGCTATCTGTCTATGCATTGCCGCACAAGGAAAATATTATTTCTACTGGAGCCTTAGAAGCTGGAATGGAGAAAACCAGTTGTAGAATATGAATCATATTTTTGAAGATGCTACCTTTACAAGCTTTAAAAAAGTAGTCTATATGTCAGTGGTTACGCTTTCGCCGGCGGACTTTTCTTATACATATTTATGAATTAACGGTGAAATCACACAAACCTCTTAATAAAGTCCATCTAAGTTGACTTTGGAAATATTTAGCCAAGTAACTATTGCTTCTATTTCTTTAAAATCCTGTTTTAAATAAATCCTTCTATAAATAAAAAACACGGTAGCTTTATTTACCCCGTATTATATCATCAAAATTATGGGTTTTTGTATTATCTTAGCCTGAAAAACGGAGTAACCCGTAAAATACTGGGCATCTGGCAACTCTAGCCGCACAGGACTGACGTTAGTTGCCGTAGAAGGACCTCCTTTGAGCGAAGCATCAGTGAGTTCGCTTCGATCACGTTTAAACTCATTAAACCAGTTGTAAACAGTGCCACGGGATAAGGCTTCGTCATGAAATGCTAATCGAAGACTACCGGAACATTTTTGTTGAATAAGACCGCAACGAAAGTCGTAATAAATCATTGAGCGAAAATTGTCTCTAGTTTCCATTCCAATGCAATTTAAAAAGTGACTCTTTTTAAATTGCCGCCAATTTATGAAAACAAATGACATATGAATTCATTACACATCTACAGAGTCCCAAAGAGGTCCTAATTCGAAATGTAAAAAAGTTTTCATCGGCTGCTTTTTTTACTGTCCTATTCTAAAAACTTACTTTCAGTGTGACCCCCGCACTACTCTATCTTCTTGTTGAAGTACACCATTAGGTAAATATAAGAAAATAAGTTCAGATAAAAAGATACAAAGAACCTATTGTTATGTTTTTACAGTGAGTTTTTCTTTATTATCCACAGGGTAAAGGTCTGCGAGCTATCAACATAGCCAGCACCGTTCATGACGTCGCAAAAGCTTTTCAACCGAGGCCTAAGAAACACAAAAAGAGGAATGGAAGACGTTAGAAGATATTTACGAATTGTATCATGATAGAGCCTTTGTATTCTATAGGTACCTACTTAACTTAATTATTATGTCTGTAGTCTAGTCTCAATACAGAAGTTATTAGGTCACATCTGAAATATCCGTAAGTACTTATGACTGGCTAAAGTCAAGTTTGGCAAAACGATTTAAAGAAATAAGTAGAGGTTTCTTGGAATTTACTTCCGACAGTGACACGACCGGCGACCGACCGACGGGCAAAGGCACTGAACAGGAAATAAAGACGTTTTGGGGTCAGACAGGAATAAGAAAAATGTCAAGAATGCCTCGAATAGGCCATAGCTTTTCAGCTGTCAGCGACTAGCTATGGAAACTAAGAAAATGTAGTTAAATGGCGTACCATTTTAGCAGATTATTTACATCCAGTAACGATTCTGACCATTTACAATTGAGAGTTCTGATAAGTAATGGTCAGCATATGAATTTAGGCTAGGTACCAGTTATAGGTACCTCATAAAAATGTCTGTAAGACTCTGAGGTTGGCAGGTAGAAAATGATTTTAGCATTAAGTCCACCTTTTGTACATTTTATATGTATTTTGTGCAATAAAGTATTAAATAAAATAAAAATGACTTATGTTGAAACTTGTTGTAAATTCAGGGCTTTTAGGCCTAAAGGTACATGTTAGCGGTCTCCAGGCAATAGGTATGTTTTAATTTTTTTGTTGAACAAAAATTACTAAGCAGTATAAACTAGACCAAACTAGGTTGACCTAAACCCTATAGGATAAACTAGTTTAGCCTAAGCCAAACTGGTGGGTCCTAGAATGAATACGAGTCCAGGATAACCTCTCCGATTTTCTCCTTATACTTACCTACTCAGCTATGAAAGGTAAGATAAATATAAAGGGGTAAACAAATCTCTGTTTGGTATTGATTTGATCGAGTGCCAAGTAATTGTTCGGTTGTATTCAAGAGGATTTACCTAATGATCCCGATCCATATTGTTGGTTTGAAGCTTGGCAGTCATCAATCATCTACAATATTGATTTAACGGCTTGGTATCTATTGTAGTACGAGTATGTTTTACAATGTTAATAATAATTATTTTAAATTGTTTATTTTATGTGTTTTTCATATCATTCTTCACACAGTCTATTCATCTCTTCTTCGGCCTTCCTCTACTTCTATATCCATCTAACACTCTTTTAATAACATTACTTTCTTCCCTACGCATGACATGCCCATACCACCGCTTACGAAATTTATGCATTTTGTACTAATTGATGCTATTAATTTTGTACTATAGACCAACGACGGGGACTCCCGACGCAGAGAAAATGATATAATTTCGGATAAAAACATAAAATAAATTATTCTGGGAACGGAGAAAATGCTGCAATGTTTTCACGAACCCGGGACTTCACAAAAACCGCACGGTTATAATTATTTTCCTTTTACTCTGTAGGTACCTACTGCACTTGTTTCTGCGAAACACAGCTAAATTAGGCGGTGTGAATCATTATGCAAATATAATATGAATTATCTTTTATGTTATCGTTTATCCATAGGTAGGAATACTTAATATGGTAGGTAAATACCTACCTATCAGTTAACTGACAACTTCCATGGTGACGGACGTGGCATAATTTAATAAAGATAGCATAATTAATAAAGATTATGCTCGAATACCTTGTTGTGTTTATATTTGTATGTTCCTCACCCTGATTTATCGAAGCAATAGAACAAGATGAGATCTGAAGTTTGGTAACGTATAAGTAGATTATATTTCACCAGCCTAAGCACACATTTCAATATTTAATTTTAAAACGATATGTAAAAAAAAATTGTGCCGCTAAGTAAAGTAATAACGAAAAATGGTACTGATTTCATATTTAAGCAATATTTACTTGAGGATTTAAACTACATAAATGAAAGCCAGAAACGCAATTGGTGAAACTTTTTTCCATACAATTATTTGTCAAAATCGGCTCTGCTAAAATACTAATATCGTTCATTCTCCGACTCTAGAAAAGATATAACGTATTTTTTTACATAGTTGTGTAGGTAATTATGGTAACTAAATTAATGGAAAAGCATTTTTTTTCATTTGTTGGTTCTCATGCAGTTCGATATTTTATCTTTTGTCGCTTACGTCATATGCTGCTGCGACAATGCAGCGCGGCTATGATATACATATGTTTGTCTCGTTCTTCACCTAAGCAAGTAAATATCACTGTCTCTTTTTTGCATTTCCGGATGCTCCGCCCAATCGCCACCGAAATTAAATTTGCATATCGACGGCAGAAAGCGATTTTGTCGTATCTCAAAATATCTAATTTTACACCACAGCCAAAAAACTATTTAAAAAAAATCATAACTCGTACATTAATAAAGATAGAACGTTGAAATTTGGAAAATATTTTTATCAATTTAAGTTTTATTTGATACAGTTAATTGGAATGTCCTAAAGTTACTGCTTCATTGATTTTTAACTAGTTACAGCAATTGATGTTTCAATATCGAACAGCGGAAATTTTTGAGATACGCCATTTCCGCTTTCTGCCGTCGATATCGTCTTAATACTCCCATACTAGGTACAATGTGGTGTGTCGTTCACCTGGCGTGTTTGAAATTAATAACTTAGGATATTGGATTTGAGGTATCATTGTGTGTGATCTACGTATTAGGTAAAAGTGATGGCAAGATAATTTCATTACGTATGGCTATGGGTGGCTTAATCTAACTAGCGATCCCACAATAATTATTATACTGACATTATGTTTCCCTAAAGGTAGAGCACTGCTCATAATCATGGTTTTGCTGAAAACACACTTCTATGCCCTTCGTTTTGACTTCGTAGGAAAAACCTAAATAACACAGGAATAACCTTGCACGGTTTTAAGGGGTAAAAACTAGTTTCTGAGCAAAGTTGTAATTGAGATGAGAAAATCAGGGGCATTTTTGGAATGGATGGAAGTGACGTGTTAAGTTATTCATGGTTATACGTAAAATGCTAGTGGTTCGCCCCGAACTGAGAACTCTTAAGTCTCCCATAAAAACAAAAAATATTATTTTTGACAATCAAAATAATGACACGAAATGCATAACCACTTGACCTAGAGTTTTATTCAAATTACAGGTAACGGGAGTTCATTACAATTTTTTGGGGTAGAAATTGCAGTTATTCTGGATTTCAGACTTTTCAGCACTGTGGGGTCACTGGTGTACCCTGTGAATTTTGTCAAAGTTCAGTTTTTATTATGGCTTATAAAATAACTTAAAAACTACAAGGTTTAAATTAAAAATAAAAACGGGGTCGACATGTACTCACAAGACCTTTTATTATACGTGCCATTTGAATGGATACTCCCATTTTGTTTTTTTACCCCTCTTGAACCCCAATATCTCAACAACCCCCACACATTTTTAACTCATTTAGTCACACAGAAATTTAAAGATGGCTTGATGGGTATTTCTAGCGTACGTACTTGATTTGATTTTTTTAGTATTTTGAGGTCAAAACCGACTTTTTGTGTATTCCAGGGCAATAATCAGTGCTGCTCAGCAAGGCTTCCAAAATGCACGTAGCGGACAAAAAACAAAGTCACTACACAAATCAATCCCAACAATCCTAAGTACTTATTCCAAAACTTTACTGAAAAACCGGGCATTACCTCAAAAAAGTTAAAAATCTGTTTATTTTTTTGTAGTAAGGCTTTCAAATGTTAATGTAACAATAGCTGTATAGTTGACATGACACGTATGAAAAGCTGGAGAAATAAAAGACGATCCGCTAACTGGAGTGCAGCCAACGGATGCGAGCCACGGGTCGTATATTTCTTGTACATTATTCTAGATTTATAGCAACTAATATGTGTAACTTACAACCGGTTTGTTCAGCATTTATTGTCTTTCTGAAATTTCAATCCAATTTACTAAAAGAAATTTGCATTTTCACAAGATTTTCACGCAAGATAAGTAGTGTCACAATAAGTTTGGTTGTTTTTCATTTGGTTACAAGTTACAACGGTTTTAGTTCTTACAAGGTCAAGCCGTATCAAATAAGTTTGCCATTAAAAGAGAATTCGCGTAAATAAAACTAGTAAGTACCTACCTACCAAGTAATTAAAAATTCACCCACTCTTTTCAATTCAATTCATTTTATTGATTTGTCAGACATGTTATCCCTTTTGTTCGTAATTAATAAAATATTATAATTATGTTTTTTAATCATCTTTGAGTGCCACGAAATATTTGTAGATTTTTCTGATCGGTGTTTTTTTCTGATTGACAGCATTCCAAAATATACACGGACACACTGTCTATAGAAATGATGTTATCCATACAGCATGTACCTAGCTAGAGGTACTTATAATGTATTAGGTTCAACACTATCCTTTAATTATACGTCTGAGAATAGATACAACAATGTGTAGATAATGCTAAATCCGGTTCGCACGTTCGACAGCGCACCATCAATCTTCAACCTCGAAACAACACAACCAACACGAAGGTCATAGAGCCGAAATCACTACCCAAGGACACATACATTTAAGATTTTTAAAATCTTCTCAAAAATTTCAAGCTAGACGGGGCTTGAACCAGCAACCTTCCTCTTGATACGAGGACGCACTTCCAACTGTGCTACCAAGCAGTTCACGTCAGGGTCAAAATTAGTGAGATGATTGAAATTACGACTAAAGCGCCGTTACTTACATACATTTACTTTATTAAACAATACACGAGAAATTAACAATGGACTTTTTAATTAATCAATAACCTGACATCAGTGGATTCGAGAGGGAGGTGGGAATCTACCAAGGATCGCGATAGGTGGAAGGAATTGGGGACGTCTTTGTCCAGGAAAATAAAGTCTAGTTAAAAAAATTACCTTACTTCTATATATTGTTATAATTATTAAATTAAGTTATACTTAGATTAAGGTTTTGGGGCTATTTGGTGATTTGAGTCGTGAGCCCACACCTTTTTCAATACAGCTATTTCTGTCAATGTTTTACGTTAACATTTTTTTTTTATAAATTATAGGCTAGCGTTTGACCACTATCTCGCCTGATGGTAAGCGATGATGCAGTCTACGATGGTACACGCTTGCCTAGAAGAAACCTATTCACTCGTGACTTGAAGATCCCTAGGTTGTAGTTATCAGGAAACACAGACTCAGGCAAGGCGTTCCACTCCTTGGCGGAAAAATAAATAAATAACACCCAGCCCCGAAAACAATATTTGTAGATCATGCAAACATCAGTCCGACGCGGGAACTAAGCCAAAATCAAAGTTGTACATTTGAACCAAAGGTTACCTTCATTAGGTAAAAACATAAAACTCAACGGACGGTATGTGTAATCCCGGTTCTTCTTAGCGTGTCGATATTTCAATTTTTAATAAAAAGTTGCCATCTGAATCACACTGTCTGTAACACCGTTTTGGCCTTCCCTCGTACAGGTGTTTAGGCACAAGGGGCATACCAGTAAATGTGGCATGGACTATTTTGGGGCACCGCATTCACATTCTGTTAGGCTCGGATCCGTGAAACCCTATTTACACATGTTAAGTCTGCAGCGAACAACTCCACATCAGGAGGTGAAGGGTTTTACTTCCACAGTTTACGTCTGGTGAAAATAGGGTCGTCATTTGTCACCTGTGTGTGGAAGTTTTTGCGGCTTTTAAGGCGAGCTCGAGGGATTTGGTGGTCGTGTAAAGGATGTCGACTGACATTCTCCTGTAATCCCGGGTAAAATGTTTATGTCACCGTTTTTCCCAACACTAGCTAATCCTGGCTACGGGCGCAGGCTTCCACAGGATTTAATAGACGTTTCCTTATTTGTTGCAAGAAATCGATTGATCAAAGTTCGCGTTTTCCTCTACCCGAAATGAATTTGCTTTGTTGTTTACACAGACAGTTGATTACGAAATTTACAATGTCCTTTAGACTAGGTATGTATTGCTTGTTTTAATTTAATTGGTTTTCTACTGGCGTCTTTCATTATGAAAATAATTCTGGTAAAGTTTAAAATAAAATAACTACGCTCCTGCCTGTGTCTAATAGCTAGATATAATTTAGGGTATATTACACACGACGTATTTTAAACGCGCAGACTAGACGACACGCGTTTTTGGCTTCGTAGAAGCGCAAAAAGCAGATCAGCATTTGTATCGATTCCGCTTACAAAGTTTGAACGTGAGTTTGAATCGATAAAAATGGTGTACCTAATCTGCTTTTTGGGACTCTGCAGCGCCAGCGCGGTGCGCCGAAAATGCGCGTCGTCTGCGCGTTTAAAATACGCCTCTCTAGTACAGGCTGGAATTATATTTACAATATATGTATTTACGATATACCTACTTATTGTTAGAATTCTGCGACCTACATAAGTTTAATACATAGGTAAGAGAATGTGGGAGAGTCATAAAATACCTAATGTTATTACACCTACATAACTAGTGGTTATGCACAATACACCCCAATGCGGGACGTCAGTGCAGATCTTATTTCCCCCCACCCTAGAATTAGAACTAGTGGTTCGCCCCGAACGGAGTTCCCGCGGGTCTCAAAAAAAACAACAAAAATATTATTCATAATCTTTGACTAATAAAATAGGGCCACGAAATGAACGACCAAATAACCTGACTTAAAGTTTCATTCAAATGACACGTAACGGGAGTTTATATTAAGTGTTTACTATTTTGAGGGGTATAAGTTACAGTTATGCTGGATTTCAGACTTTTCCCTATATTTGTGTCACTAAAGGTACACGAATACCAAGTTTCAGCACGGTGTGGTCACTGGTGTACCCTGAGAATTATGTCAAAGTTCTGTTTTTATTATGGCTAATAACTCTAAACGCTAAAACTAGAAAGATTAAACTAAAAATAAAAATGGGGTTGAAATGTACTGATGTAGACCTTTTATTAAACGTCACACTTGACGTAATAGTCTAATTTTGTGTTTTTTGCTCCTCTTGA
The DNA here is from genome assembly GCA_963924445.1 of Philereme transversata. Classification (NCBI taxonomy): domain Eukaryota; kingdom Metazoa; phylum Arthropoda; class Insecta; order Lepidoptera; family Geometridae; genus Philereme; species Philereme transversata. The sequence goes on from OZ004344.1 coordinate 2,746,152, forward strand.
ACCCCAATATCTCAACAACCCCCAAATATTTTTATCTCATTTAGTCACACCAGGATTGTGTCATCACTATCATGTATCAAATTTCACGATGATCAGATCAACGGTTCAAAAGTTTTCCTCGGACAAACAAACATACATACATACAACGCCGATTCGTCCAAGTTGATTTGAAGATCTCGCTTCGCTCGATCAGTAATAAACATGAACATGTTTATTGGAAATCAATGTGCTCCTACCCCCAAATTCACTCAATGCTTTTCCAATGTTATTTCAAACCTCATTTCTTATTCTGAGAGTCCACATTACCTGTCGTTACGATTTTTTTATGAGATCATACGCGTAATGATAGCCTATTTAGTAATCTTTTGCCTTGCGCTTGATACCAGAAAGTGATAGGGAATACATTTTGTGTTGATAGGTATCAAATATACTTGTATCAAATGGGGGTTTGATTTTAAACCCCGAGACCTTATTAAAGGTGGATGCAAGTCTCTCAAATAATAAAAACCCTTGCTGCTGCATTAGTATAGAAACATGCATAGGTAGTCTAGGTACCTGTTGTCATCAGAATTCTAATAAATGTTGTTCAATTTATTTATTATGGAAATCACACACAGCTTCCGAATTATAACTTCTCTAATAAATACATTTTTCATGATTATCACGAAAGTTGTGTAAAAAATTAGCGTCTTAAAAGTTTGGACAACTTTTCACTGACCAAGCCCTATACAAAAAAGAAAAAGAACATTTAGCAAGTAATAAATGAAAGTATTTTAATCAAGTCTTATAACAGAAGGTTCACAAAAAATCTTAAAGGAAATGAAAAATTCTTCATCGCTTGTTAATTTTGACTGTCGTCGTTCGAGCGCGATTTACAATAAAATATTCTTCCGTTTATCAGACAAAGCTTCAAATTCTGCAATGAGCGCTTTATCTTTTTCATTTAACTCTTGTTTTCCGCTGAAAATGATACAGAAGATGATTAATTATTGCATTACTTACATTAATGTATGGTTCCTCCAAAAGGTATTATTTTCCTCACTTAAATATAAACGTAATTGTTTATTCTGATTTACACTTTCTGAATGGCTATTAGAATTGATAAGTTTCAAGCCCATCGGCGCTTTTATTTTCGTGATAATTTGCCGGTGCGTAGAGGCTTTCTAACTGTACTATTACTAAAAACATACATGTTTTAGCACTGGCAGTTTCATGTTAATTGTATTGAAAAGAAATTGCTCGTGTTAAAACATGTATTTTTGTAGTATAAAGTATAAAAAGTTTATTCTACAAATGATAGTACATAGTATAAGGTTACAAATGACAATTATTGGTTTTAGAATTATTCTTAATTAGGTACAAGTATGTACATCATAATCGTAACATAACAGTACAATTTGTAAACGAGCTCGCTAGCTCCCACCCTAGGAAAACCTGTGTTGCGGGTAGCTAGCCTCTTTCGATCGCTGTGGCCGTAAACAATAAATGTAAAAAAAAAAATATGCAGATGTACGTTTGGAGAGAGTGCAACAAAATGTGTTTTTTTGAATAATATTAGAGAAAAGTTATGTTGTAATGGGAGACAAATTATTATGGTGCAACATTAATTTTTTACTTATGGTAATTAATTAGGATAGGTTAGGAAGTAGGTATGTGTTTGAATAGTTTATTTATTTATTATTTATTTATTCATGATAAGTGTGACTTTGTGTGTGTGTATGTGTGCGTGTGTGGGTGTGCGTGTTTGAGTGTGTGTGTGTATATGTGTGTGTAAAAATATATAGAAGTGTATATTAACAATATGAATGTACCTTCCTAGTTTATAGATACAAAATTTCCTGTTTCGGAATAGTTTTTCATAGTGAGCCAATCAGTAGCTCTTCCTACAATTTGTTCTGGTGAGAGATAGAAAGTAAAGTTTTTTATTGAGCCTTGAGTATAAGGATGGCCCTAAGTAATCGTAAAATCTTTGTAATGTATGTATAAGTAAGTTACAAGTGTGTTTTTGTATGATGGGGTAATAAAATTGAAAAGCGAACTACTAACTAATTATCCTAAGATAAAATTGTTGATTTTTGACTTTATGTTTAGCTACGAAAAGTTGTTAATTTTCATAGCATTGAGCTAATTACACTTTCGGAAGCTCGTTATAAACCTTGTTGCGAAATATTCACTACGGGACAAAATGTTGCAGGACATGTCGTGTGATGTGGCCGGACATCGTGCGACGTCACGAGATATTTTGTCTCTCACTTGTTATCACTGAAAAAATCCCTCATGATGTTAAGCGATGTTGCACAATGTCAGTCGATGTCGCAAGACATTTCTCACGACACGTGTTCCAGGACATTTATCGCCTAGTAAATACGGGCATTGGGGGCTTTATCTCCTCTTTCTATGAGAATACATTTTTTTTTGTTTTTTTTTGTCTGTGGTACACAATAAAGTAAACAAATCCGTAACGTTGCTCTTCACAAATAATTACAAATAAATAGTATAAAACCGAAATACCTGGAGTGAAAATCGTGAACTACATACACAGAGGTCAGAGGATCGATAATAACAACATTCTGAGACACATATTCCGGAAAGTACAGAATATCACAAAGGATTCAACATCAAAGGTCGGTTACTTTTTCAAATAACTCAAGAAACATTCAATAATATATAAACAAAATCACTGCCATTCGCTCATTGTAAAGTAAATAACACCCTATGTCAAAACTGCTGATTGGACACAGAACAGACGTCAATCTGACATTCATTTGATACTACGTTCGTATTGTCATAGACAAAAAATACGTTCGGATACACAAGTCCAATAATCGATGTTATAAATCGAGACAAGATCACGTTGCTTATCTGACTTCAATACTGGAACTTAAAGCGTAAAAATGGAAAATGACAGCATAGAACGTGTAACATTTAGGAAAATACGTAAAACAAGTTCTTTGAATGACATCACTATAGAAACTGGGTCTACACTGTTCAACTCAACAATGCTAAGCCTCCCTAATTCATCGATAGAAGAGTGTCAGAAAAACACTGAATTGCTAGACAGAATTAACAAGATACAGAAAGAGTTACACGCAGCGCACCAAGAAATCGATAATCTAATTATAGAAAATGGAAGGTTATCGAAAGATTTGGAGAGATCAAATAAAGTAATTGAATTGTACAAAAAAATTGGAAATACGGACAAAAATTATGGTACGCCTCTATCAGAGAGAAAAAAGAAAAAGTCATTGGCTAAGTCTCCTAGAAGCACACCGATTAATACACCTACGAAACAAATTACAGAACTGAACGACCGAATTAACACACTGAAAGAGTCAGAATCCGAACCTCGTAAAACACAACAACCTGCGAAAGAAATTAATCTGCAATCGGTAGATAAAGAGGAAAAGCATGAAAATGATAGAGATAAAGAAGAAGGAGAAGAGACTTCAAAAAAAAAAGATATTAAAAAAAATACCAGCCCGAACATACGCCGAACATATGCCGAATTTCGCCAAGAAGTAAATGCAGAAGGACTAAACCTCAACGAAATCTACAAAAGAAAAAAAAATATAATTCTGGCGGATCATCAAGGATTTCATATGCGACAAGTCCTACAAGACCTTGTTGGACATCAATTCCATGTTAGCTGTTTTTCGAAACCTGGAGCGAGACTACAACAAATCCTAACAACGTATGAAGATGAATTAAATATGCTAACCATAGATGACTTTATTGTAGTATTAGGCGGAACAAATGATCTAAACCCTTTTGGGTTCCAGCTCACTCTCCATAACTGGGTACAAAAAATGACAAATACAAATGTAATATTCACGCAAATTCCATACAACAGACACCTTAATAAACAAAAGCTAAATTATGAACTCAAATTTGCTTGTAGCCAGTCCAAATTCGCTCAATTTGTTGATTTGGATTTTAATAGATATATACCTAAGGGAAACTATTTCACTTTATATGTATGTCGAATGATTTTAAGGGAAATATTGCGCATTGACTATAAGGATAGAATATATAACTACCAAAGAGCTAGACAAAATAATAACGTAATAAAAATGATTGACCAAGGTACACAAACCGAAACTACAAACACGCAAAATGATGACGTACCGACCCTGGCTGTCGACCAGACTAAACAAAATTCAAACAAGACACAGGGAAATCAGTTATTTCGTGTATAAATTTATCTATATTATGCATCAAAATATAAATGGACTTGTATCAAAATCAGAAGAACTTATTATACACATTGACAATCTAGAAATAGAAAACAAACAAAGTATTGACATTCTATGTATAACTGAACATAATATGACTAACGATGACACGAAGTTACTGAAAATACCAAACTACAATTTAGCCACGTTCTTTTCACGACCTAATAGAAAGGGTGGATCTTGCATACTTATCCGGAATAATCATAGGCATAAAGTCTTACACGAGATCAAATCCTTGAGTGTTGGTAATATAATAGAATGCTGTGCGGTAGAAATATTAGAACATGACATCATAATCATATGCGTATATAGACCTCCTAGAACTAAAATTATTGACCTTGATTTATTCTTTATGAAACTCGATGACATTTTAAGTAAAGTTTGCTATAAGAACAAAAAGATTATAATATGCGGCGATCTGAATATAGACAGACTTAAAGTTAATCCAACCTCTAAACAGTTAGAGCAAATCCTAGCTTCCTATAATCTAAAGTTACGTATCGAACAACCGACTCGTCCATGCAGTAAAACATGCATAGACAATTTTGCAGATAACATTAAGGGCTGTAGGGTTGAAATTATCGAGCTAGCACTATCCGATCATACAGCTCAACTTATGCAATGCCCTGTGAAAAAGAGTTATGCATTAACTCATTTATTTAAAGAAAAGAGAGACTACAACCAAGAGAACATAGATAAATTTATAAACTGCTTAAATAAACTATCTTTTAGCGATGTTTACCAACTAGAAGATCCCAACGAAGCATTTACACTTTTTCACGAGACATTTAAATTATTTTACGACTTATGCTTTCCCCTAATCAAAACAAGAATATCAATTATAAAACGACCAAAATGGTTAAGCAAAGGAATAAAACTATGTACAAAAAGAAAGCGCCAACTGTTATGGAAGTATAGGTTTTCTTCGAAAACAACAGACAGAGACACATTTAAACAATACTCTAAACGTCTAAAAAATTTAATAAAACAAACACAAAAATCCCAGAATAATTACTACATAGCGAACGCATCTAATAAAACTAAAGCAGTTTGGGATATAATTAACACTTATAAACAAAATATAAAGATTAATGAGATTAACCAAATTAAAGTTAACAATAAAATTATAACTGACCCTAAAGAAATTGCACAGGCGTTTAATAACTTCTTTATTGACGAAATAAAAAAAGATACTAAATCTGACACACACAATAGATGTACGCTATTAAGTGGGAAATCCAATTCCTGTTTCATGGCACCTACAAATAAGCTTGAAATACTACGTGTCATAAAATCTCTAAAAGACACTCTTAGCACGGGCTACGATGGGATTACAACAAAAATAATCAAACTTACGTCAGTTCTTATAGCACCCGTATTGGCTCACATTATCAATAATTGCATCGAAAATGGTATATTTCCTACTGTACTAAAAACTAGTATCGTCATACCCATATTTAAAAAAGAGGATACAGAAGATATGCAATATTATAGACCAATCACAATGATACCTATAATGTCTAAAATATTCGAAAAAGTAATTCATCAAAATTTAGACAATTTTCTGGAAAAAAACCAAGTAATAGTAAAGGAGCAAGCAGGCTTCAGAAAGAAAAAATCAACTGGTACAGCTATTTATAATCTTTTGGAAATAATTATGACAGGTATGGATAAGAAAAATAAAGTAACGGCTCTCTTTATGGACATGTCAAAAGCATTTGATAGAGTAGATCATAACATATTACTAAAAAAACTAGAAATTTAGGGCGTTAGAGGAAAAGCGTTTGACTTATCTTACCTTAAAGACAGAAAACAAATAACGGAAATAACGAAGATAAACAAAATCTCTAAAACACAACAAAAGTACTACTCAGAATGTAGAACTATTGAGTATGGAGTCCCTCAAGGTAGTATACTTGGACCATTGTTATTCTTGATTTATATCAATGACTTACCTAACGCTATAAATTATCCTATTGTATTATATGCTGACGACAGCACTGCTGTATTTACTGATCCAAATAATTCTAATAATAATCATGAAAGTATAATAAATAATTCTCTTTATAATATTATTGACTGGTTACAAATAAATAATTTAAATATCAACATTGACAAAACATTCATCATGACATTCAAAAATAAAAACGCTGGAGCAAATGAGCTGAAAATATGCTACATGAATAAACAACTAAAAGAAGTGCAAGGTACTAAATTCTTGGGTATCTACATAGACTGTAATCTGACATGGAAACAGCATATCGCTGAAATCTCTACCAAAATCAGCCAATGCTCATATGCACTATACATGCTTAAAAAAATCGTCAGTCAAAATGCTCTTTTAAATGCCTATCATGCGTATGCAGGTTCCATACTTAAATATGGGATTATTTTCTGGGGAAATTCAACAGATAAAGATACCGTGTTTGTAGCTCAGAAGAAGTGTATAAGGTCTATTTGTAACTTGAGGAGAACTGATTCGTGTAAGCTCCATTTCCAGACGTTAAACATTCTTACCCTACCTTCACTTTACATCTACGAATCGGCTTTACATGTTAGAAATAATATCAAAAACTACGAAACCTTGAACAGCAACAGACATAAAGGCCACCTTCGAGCAATAACGTCTAAGACAGCTTTGTGTAATAAGAGTGTGTTTGTATGGGAGTGAAGATATATAATAAGCTTCCTATTTATATAAAATCTTTACACAGTTCACATCTATTTAAGATAAAACTAAAAAATTACCTGACCCAAAAAGCATATTACACAATCAATGAATATTTAAATGATACACAATGACATTTATAGTTTAAAATTGAATTTAATTATTTAATTAATATGTGCTGATATTATATTAAGTACTATTTCTAAGTTATTTTCTTGTTAGTTTTAGGTGACATGTAATTTGCACGCCACTGTGGTTGAATATGGTGAAACCATTTAATTTTGTAACATCTGTATAATTTTACCCATATTTTGGCAAATAAATAAATCTTTATTTTTATCTTTATACATCGACAACTTTATATCAATTCCTAGATATAAAATATTGCAATCGAATATTGTGAAACTTCAGTATGACTTCAGTGAAACAGATAAGACGGTCTCAGTTCCATTCCTAGTTTAATGAAACCGCAACTGGAATCTATCCTCGTTTGTACGTTCCAGGAAGCAATTTTTATAATTGCGAGTATTATTGATGCAGTCGGAGAATGGATGAGTTATGGTAACACTGTGTCGTGCAATTGAATAGTGCATGATGATTTATGAACTACGTTTGTGTGTTATTACACCGGGTGGCCATAAAGTAACCCTACCTTACTGAGACTAAAAATCTGAGTAGTTCATTCAACTGGTAAGATAAATAGAAAGCCACACATTTCATATTAGAATTATTTTGAGAACTAAAGGTCATAGCAGACATATCAACTCGGTAAGGGATCGGCACCGTATCGCCTTTCGCCTCGTCATCAAGCAGGCATTAACCTAACGTAAGCACGTAATCAAAGCTGATCAGCAGCTCCTTGGCTACGGCTAGGCGATGCTGCGCTTACGGCTCGCCGGCCGCTGGTTGACGGCTAGGCGGCTCCAGTTTCACCGCTCGGGTACGGAGAGACGTAAGCGCAGGGACGACGCGACGAGCCGTAAGCATACCGCACCGCGGTTCGTGAGCTTCTCCCAACGCGAGGCGATTCCGTTACGATTCCGATTAGTATGCGTTGCAGTAGGGAGTTTCATACAAAGAATACTGAACGGCTCGAGTTGATACGGTGCCGATCCCTTTCCGAGTTGGTATGTGTACCTTTATATAGCTACTCTACGTAAAACAGAGATATTTATTTATTCGTAAATAGAAACAGCAACATCATACTATTTTACACATTATATAATAAAGTAAACCTATTCTTTATTGTACACAAAGAAATTATAGACAAAAAAAAATAACAAAAGTGAGTATAACCCTACTAAGAGTTTACTTCCAGCAAACCTTTGCAGGTAGAACTTATGTTTAGGGCTGATAAGTATGCCCATTATATGCTAAGAATATAAGAATCAAGCACAACCACGCATTGTCTTTAATTACATTCTGTTTCCTATGTACCTAGGTGCTCTATCAGGAAGGGTAAGTGTAGTATCCGCCCGGTCTACCTATACCTACAATATATTATACCTAGTGTAGAAGTTATACGGCTAGATCATTTATGGGCTGCAAGTTATAGATGTGATGTATTGTGTAGCATTGCAGTTGGATTGGGACGAGGCTGTCACCAATTTTCGGATGGGTTATTTTGGTTGGGTTTTCAGTTTATTGCTATTATAAAAATGCCTTGTACAGGTTGCTTCTTATTTTTTACTCGAAATGGGTCTACGAATACTCGTAGTACATGAAATAGTGAAAATTCAGTTAAGTGAGTCATATAAAATCAAAGGCGGCAAAGTAGGGCCGACCTTACTTTTCACAGAAGAAGAAAAAACTGTTCTTTTGATAACTAATCCATAGATAATCAACACGGATATCTTACAATAATCTGTGGACTTTACGTATATGGTCGTTTTTGACTGCGTATGGTTAATTTAATATGTTTTGATTTAAAATTTCTATGTTACCATATACTTAACTCATTTTGCCTACTAACCTACTTTGCCGCCTTTGATTCTATACAACTCAAGTATTCAGCATAATTACTAATTATTAAACGGCTATTTTATTTATCATCACAAAGTTTATATTAGTAATAGTACGCGAAGAGAAAACTTTGTAACTCTATGTGCGTACGGAGGTATGGAGAAGGAGAGGCGAAAATAATGTATTATGAACTGCCGTCGAATTTCGACCACTGCATTGACAACTAGTATTAATTCGAATTTTTGTGTAGTGATCGCCAGTTTGAAAAGTAATCAGCGGTCAAAATAAGTCTTAAAAATAAATACGACACAAAAATATTTTTGTCAGTGGCGCAAGTCTAAGTTTGACCTTAGCCTAATTTTCATTCTCAGATATCATAATATAATTGGATACACAAGTAACTTTTTAACAAAAATACTTCGAGTAATCGGGAACATAAAAAAAAAGATTTCGACGAATTCAGAATCTCCTTCATTTTTTGAAGTCGGTCAAAAATACGTTACTCTTTATTTAAATATTGTATAAATGTTATGTTTATAAATACATTATTTGTCATTCGTTTGTTTCTTTATATTCGCAAGGACCCTGCACATTCGCCTCGTACAGGCCTTTCTGAATCAGATAAACATAAAAGCTAGGTATTTGCTTTACCACTATCGATTACTTACTACTACCACTCGCCTCAACGACCCACAGGATAATATTTCAATAGTTTTATCGTTTCTATCCAAAATACTGTACTTTTCATTCTCCAAGCGTCGCCGCACACAAGCCACGCGCCACAGAGTTCACAGACACAATACGCCGCTACCGAGCAGCGGACTGATTTTTTGTCGCATACGGTTGAGTAGTCGCTACACGTCTACACGTCTAAGACGTCGATTCTCGCTTCGTGTGATCGCCACTGACCGAAAGTAAGGGAAAAAAGTAAGAAAGTGGCTCTCGCTGGATTAATCCCATCAGATTTGTCATGCGAACGGGCCCGGTGATATTAATTATAGGCAATAATAATAAACGAAGGGGGAGCGAAGTACTAATAAATAAATGACAATATTCATTATTTATTATGTTTTTTTATTGTTTGTTTCGCCATTTGCTTCTCTGACATTGGTCAGAGACGTATTTTAGGCTTACATTTTGCACAGTGCGGATTAATCTCCATTGGTGCTATCAGAGTCATTATTACATTTGCCGATCCATACTTATTTTAAGTATTTTTTTTTTATTATTTGAGATATTTCTCGCTTGCTTCTGATACTAATAGACGCTTCTAGCTACAGGTGGCAATGTTTTGTGGCTGTGGCACGTGGCTCGTGTGCGGGGAGGCTTAGAAATAAACTTAAATACTAAATGAGTATATAAAAAAAATTAATGTTGAAGGGTAAATGCAAAATTAATTGAACTGCGTAAGATTAAACCCGGTCTTTTGCATTATTAGTTAGCCACGAGTGCTAGAATAGTGGTTAATTAATCTGAATTCTAGACGACATATTATACTGGCACAGAATGTTTTATCGACGAGTTCTGTTCAATAAAGCAAAATCTTAAAAATATAGTTACTATTTTTAAAACGAATTACTGAAAATACACCTTGTGAGTTTTCATCGCAAAATTATAGCTAATATTAAAATTAGATTGGATTGGCTGCATTAAAATCGCATGATCCTAGTACATAGTTCCATTCGCTAGTTCCACGCTAGGACCATTGACATTTTGACACTCGTTCGTTCTTAATGTACCTACTCCATCATACATTTGGACACTATTTCGTTTTGACAACTGAATATTTTGTTCAGTCGTAGATTTTGTCACCGTGCATTTTGACATTCATGCTATATCCGTCGGTAACCAGCTACGACTCGTTTCTCCTTGAAAAATGGGCTGTGGCTGTGTCATGTACACACAACGATATCAGGTAATATTAAATACAATAATACAAAATACGCTATTTTATGTATTTTATAATCGTGTTTGAACACTAAAAAGTTCATTCAAGTCATACTAAATGGAAATATCAAAACGCAGCAAAATTACCTCAAAATGGCGGCGCTTCCTCCTCCACCGCGCGCGATGCGTCACAGTCCTCACTTAGAGTAACGAATTTTGAATTTCGATTTTGATCCTTTAGCTCTCCAGTTTACATTTTGGATGGAGATGATAGATATGTAGCTGCAACACCAAACTGTATCCCCCGATTTTGTTTTCATTTGTTTTTTGAATTGCCTCCCACTATGGAAGCAATTTTAGAAACGTATTCACGTCAAAAGTGTCAAAAGCATGTTTTCAAGGAGAAACGAGTCGTAGTCGGTTACCGACGGATATAGGAACCCGCCATTAACGTATTCGACCTAATTAATATTTTATAGCTTACCAATTCTCGAGTAAATCCTCTGGAACTTCAGGAGACAGACCTTCCGCTTGAGTCTTCATACCATCCACAGCGTTCTGTTTCTTACCAAACTCGATCTCCAATTCGGCGATGGTGTTGTTTTTATTAACAAGTTCTCTGTTTTTTTGCGCTTTGTCCTAAACGAAAACAAAAAATCACTTAATTTTGGTGCTCGGTAACCAAAAGTAAGGGGCCTTCACGGGTTGTTAAATTTATAGAAAATTAAGGTACTTGCGTGAACCTAGATTTTAAAATATAGAGCTTTTTATAATTATTCAATGCCAAGTTAGGTGTTAGGTAGTTTTTTAGGTGTACTGACTAGACGCAGTATTGCGTGACATATTTTCTATTTTGTTACATTTTATTTTGTTTATTAAAATTCTTTATATTTTGTTACAAGACCTGTAAGGCTGCTTAAGCTGCTACTTCCCGCAAAATGAAATAAAAAACTCGTAGAATTTGAGAATCAGCAAGGCACTGTCGGGGTTCACTCACTGTGCAATGCACTGTGCGGCAATGGAGTGTTTTCAGATAAGAGAGGCCATTGAAATGCAGTGGAGTCGCTCTTCAGTCATAATTATTCCGAGGCGTATCGAAAATACTTATATCAACAATTGACGATCTCCGTGGCGCAGTGGGCGAATAGCCGGCTAAGAAGCAGGAGGTAGCGGGTTCGATTCCCGCCGCGGAACTAATGTTTGCATGATCTACAGATATTTGTTCCGGGTCTGGATGTATTTATATATATTATAAGTATGCATTTACCAAAAAAAGTATATAAGTACATATTCTATAAGTTATCTGGTTCCCATAGTACAAGCTCTGCTTAGTTTGGGGCTATATAGCGCTGTGTGAAATGTCCAGTATTTATTTATTTTGTTATTGATGGTCTCAGTGTGACTTTAAGATTCATACATATTATACCAATATGTACTAACTAATATGATGCATTAAATAAACATTTCTAAAGAAAGTTGTATGAAACTTACATAATAGCCATGAGTTCTCACAAACCTATCTGCCTTTTCTCGGAGACAATTATCATATTGGTTGCTGTAACGTAAGATAACATAAGATAATTATTTATTGCAATTATCACAAATAAACAATATAACATTAAAATAAAAATCAAAAGGCAATACAATGGGCGGCATTATCGATGAGAACGATCACTTCCAGGCAACCTTTGGATGAACTGAAATTAGTGCAACTATAGCGGAGTGCGGTGTACTACAGATTAAAATTGATGATGTCCTACTGATAATAATGTTTAGAGAAATAATTTATAATTCAAATACATGAATAATTATAAAATAAATTAAAAGAAATTTTTATAATATACTTAACTATTAAATGTAATTAAATTGTAATAACTTCTACACATCTCGGTGCTACTCCTATTTTATAGTATGATCCTCTAAGGATAAATCAAGTGGAATCGCTTAGCATACTAAAGTATCTTAGTAATACATGGACGAACCAGTCTTTGGATCCTTGTTTGTACTTTAACCGCATAAAATAATTTGAAAATTACCATAGACGTAGAATGGCAAAATGAGTTTGGTGGCAGAAAAATCGTGGGTTTTCAATAATACTTAAAAATATAACCATCTATAAATCTGCTATTGAGGAAAACGTAATGAGCTCTTAAAATATTAAGTAGATTCTTTACTTGCGGGAAAATGTGGTGAAGTAAAAGGTTTGAAAGCTAAGACTTGCCAATTGGAAGGAAAATCTGCTATAAACATGGAGATTGGTCTTTTAGTACCTAATAGGGTAATAGAAAGAAAAGTGAAGGAGTTTACATTATATCTGAATGACCTACAGAGGTAAATTATTTAGCAAAGTCCAGTGGTTGGTCCCTCCGAAGAGTCATGTTTTTGCACCAAAGGTACTTTGCGATAAAGTGGGAAGTTGCGAAGGCAATGTCGAAGGGTGAGTACAGATAAATGGAAAAGGTAGGCTGTTATGAGACTGTAGATATCTACTGTTATTTTCTTTTTGGAACGAAGATAAAGTAAATGTTTTAAGTTAGAAGAAAATGCTTGGAAGTGTGATGATAGCAGGAATTTCTTTATCTTCGCTACTTTGTCTTCTTTTGGGTTAACCTATAAGAAAGAGATCTTGTGGGAAAACAAACAAGTATAAATCTTATTTTTGAAGATTGTAATATACTGGACAACATTACTAATTTCAAAACTATTACCTACTTTAAAATGAATTTTGTGTTCTGGTTAACCTCAGTAATCCACATGTTAACCCAACGTTGCTAGTTAGTTTGTTAGTCATTAACAACTAAAACTAAATGAATTAAATTAATACGTACATTATAAATTCAATTTCATCCTCCTCCTGTTTTAGAGAGTTCTCTATGTCGTATAGATTAGTATAAGCTGTCTCCTGATCATTCGATATCTCGTCGCGTTGCCGTTTCAGTTGCACTCGTTTTGCAGTTATATAATCTGAAAGTTAGACCAAGAAACTGAGTTGAATATTGATTTGCTTTTTATATAAATAACTAGACAGAAACATAAAAAAGAACTGCGATGACCTATCCCAGTTCTTTCGAAACGTGGTTCAGGATAATAAACTTAGTAGGAAACTAGGAAATGTCTTAAGTTACCTACTTTTCTACTACTTACCTGCTTACCTACTGCAAATGCTTTTCTTTACAAAAAAGAATGTAAAGGTTGAATTTATCGTTCATGCAATTCCAATAAGTAAACCTAAATTTAATTCTCTGATCGAAGTTGTCCCGGTTGGGTTGGTAAACAAGGCTGAACAAAAAGGGCCAATAAGGTTTATTGGGCAATAAAGACTCCTTGCTCATTTTCATTTTGTGGATTTCCAACTGAACGCAATGCTTAAAATCTTGTGAAGTTTACCTAGAGCACTTTTACCACAGGACCAAAAATGTCATAAAACGTCATTTTCCTAGCTAACACAAACACGCTGCTCAAAAAAATTGCGTTCCCGGTATCCATTGTTTTTTTTTCGATACTACTGTAAACTATGGCCTCTTTCATTTTTAAATAGAAATAAGGATTTGATATGGATTTTATTTTTCATTATAGCTTAATATGAAACCGTATTAATTTTAAAATTGAAATAAGGATTTGTCATGGAGATTGTATTTAATTTTAGCATTTATGAATGTAAATCTCTTTTATTTCAAGTTTTGTATTTATTTATTCGACAAAAAGTTACATACAAACAGTAATACATAAAGCAATAAAAATAAGGATTTGTCAAGAAGATTGTATTTCATTTAAAGCCTCATTCTATCTTCAAATTTACTAATTTACTAATCGCATTTACAGAGCCTTTATTAAAGTTTACAATGACCAACTTTCAATGCATGAGTGATGAAAACATAAGTTTTAATCTTTATCTCGTTTGATAATTTAATTAACTTGTACTATTTTGGATAAAGTTGATTTTATGTTGGTATTCAATTATCGCTGTTTTTCTTCACAAGAAAAAATCCAAGAATTCTTTTTTCTATTATACAGATAATCCCAATTAGAGTATGTTTTCTGGTAAACTCGAAGTTTTTGATTATTAGATTGAAATAATTAGCTAATTACCCCCGTAAGTAATACATTTTCTTATTTACCCAATCACGTACTACCTAATATCATTATCAAATATCAGCGACGACCACTGCTGAACATAAGCCTCCCCTTAGCAACCATTATCGCGTAGTATTTCCGTCCCACGCTGCACTTTCCAGTCGTTTGTAACATGATTACCGAAATCAATCAGCTGTAGTTAAAATGTTTAGCTACAGCTGATTGATTTCGGTAATCATGCATGGATGACTGGATGTCGAACTCTAGATAATCTAATCATACTTGCAGTGTTATGTACCTACCTAAACATAACTGCTCATAGGAAATTTGATATGCATAGCTTTGTTAGTTACAATATTGATGGCTTCTCAAATTAGACAATAGTGATGCAGTACCCAACCCTAGGCCTGTGTCACTTTAAGATTTTTGTTGTACTTATTCAGATCTCCAAAATTAGTATTTTATTCCGGAAAGTGTCATTGACCTTACTCAGGAGAATAATGTTATGACTACGACTTTTCGAATTTCGATGTTTGTCATTGAAGAATAAGATAAAATAGGTAAAAATCTGCTATTTTGGTAAAAACATATATTTATCAGCTGTTGTAAGGTAAGTTCTAGAGAAAAAGCAAAGTCGGAAAACAGCTTATTAGAAGACACACAATAATAATTAGATTAGATTAGAAAATTCTTTAATGTACTAAAAAAATGTACATAGGCGAACTTAATGCTAATTAGCATTTTCTTCCAGCTAACCTGTGTAGTGTGGAGACAGTGGTAGTGCCAGAAAATAGAGAGGTAAAAAAACTTTAGCTTAGGTAATATCATGATTATTGACAAATTAAATGTTATAAATATATCTAATTTCAATGTAATGTTGTTTCTGTTACATGAGCAGAACTGTAATTCGTAATTAATAAGTAACTAGTTTGGAAATGTATGGGGGAGGCATATGTTCAGTAGCGGATGTCCTATGACATATATGATGATGATGGTGAAATGACTATTCAAAATAGCGAGCTTATAGAAATAAGACAAAAAACCGTCCTTGTTACCACGAAAAAGTTAAGCAACTGATCAGCGCGTGTTTAAAAAAATCTCTACCAAGTTTTGTATAGGATTTTTTTAAACACACGCTAAGTAGTGTTAAATTTATTTTGTGGAGACCCTGTCGGTCTAATTAATCAATCTATCCAATTTATTGTAACGATCTTTATGCGATTTCTTTGAGAAATTCTACTATTCATATTGGTTCTGAGTAAACGTTCAGTATGATAGAAAGTCGTGTACTTTATTTCCCGTATGCCTCACTATGGCTATTCAGGCTATGGTAATCCCACAGGTAATCTGCAATACGTGCCTTGCCATACCGAGTTGGTAGCCTATTGTAGCGTGATGAGCAAATTGAGCAATATGGTAAACATGACGGCCGGTAGGTGCTATAATGGAATCACGTACATTTTTATGAGCCTTGTAGTTTTGCAGAGTCGTTTTGGAAATCGGTCCTTTGAAGGGAGAATGTGATCGGTAATTTTTACCCCGATGCAAAAAGAGGGGTGTTATAAGTTTGGCGCCTATGTCTCTGTGTGTTTGTGTGTGTCTGGCATGGTAGTTCCCGACCGTATGGACCGATACGGACGCGGTTTTTTTTATGAAAAGCTAGTTAAATAACGTTCGCCAACGGCGGTAATCAAAAATAGACTGAGGATGAACTCCGAAAAGGAGCACCAGAAAGTCTGGGAATGCAGAGCCGACTGAAAGCAAACAAAAATAATGTTCCCTGCAATAGGAACCATCACAAGACACTGCGAACTTAACCATCCCCTCTTGAAGACCGGGGCCACGGACAGTGGACTTTGTCGCGCATGTCTTCAGAAGGTAGAGGCGGTGGAGCACATGATGCTTCACAGTACGGCTACGAGCGATATCTGGCTGAGAACGGGTCTGCAGGAGTTCATCGAATACTCATCCGCTAACACCACAACGGCATCCACAGGGATCTTGGAAAACTGCATCCATCAACCCAAAATCCTCCTCCGTTACTCCAAGGAGCTAGGACGGCTGGGGACGGGTTAGAAGGGGGGTAATGCACAATACACCCCAATGCGGGACGTCAGTGCAGATCTTTTCCCCCCACCCTAGAATTAGAATTAGATTAGTTAAACAAGGATGGTTCTTAGCTATGGTAGTTTTTAACCCCTGACGCAAAAAGAGGGTTGTTATAATTTTGACGCCTATGTCTCTCCGTGTGTGTGTGTGTCACACACACATTTGGCATTGTAGTTCCCAACTGTATGGACCGATACGGAGGCGGGTTTTTAAATAAAAAAGCTAGTTAAACAAGGATGGGTCTTAGCTATGATAATTTTTAACCCCTGATGCAAAAAGAAGGGGGTCGGGAGTTTTTATTTAGATTACAATGTTTGTATGTTAGGGTGTTAGTTGGTTTAGTTTAAATATTGTGAGCCGAATTAGAATCACTTCCTTTTATCCTACGAAGTTGAAATTTGAGATGTTGGGTCAGTTCCAATGACAATGCATTTTTATGGTAACCATAACATGATTCTAGACCCTGGATTGGTTCCAGACGAAGGAACTCCTCAACCGTCAAAATAGCACAAACACGAAATTTTGTATACGCATTTAATTATGATAGCCCGTTCTAAGTTGCACCATGACATGGCTAGTGGACTCAGGGTTGGATTAAAAGAAGGAACTCCCCAATGGTCAACAGTACAGATACTCAATTTTGTATACGCATTTAATTATTAATTAATTTAACTATTTTATTATTTATTTAATTATTATTAATTTGTTTTAGTTTTGGCAGTCTTAGTTCTTACTTTCATTTGACAAAAAACATACAATATATCATTAAAGCTCGGAATTTTCTTAAAGTTTGGCAGGTAAAGGTATGGGTGTTTAACTAAGTAAATTCCACGAGACTGTTTACATTTACTTAATCTGAAAAGTAAAGGGCCCTCTAAGTATATTAAATGATTTAAATCTTGATCCTACGAGCCACAATTCTATTAAAACTACGAGTACCTATTCAGCAGAATAGTTTCTATAAGTTGAATTATTGAATAGAAACTAACTAAATGTAATCTTGAGAAGTCGATTAAATGTTGTCTGTTCAAGTAGAGTTGTTGCCTTGAAATTTCAACTCGATGGTAATGGTTTGAAATAATGTTTAATTAGTCCTCAAAACCAGACTCAATTTAATACCCACAAAACCAGTATTTGTTTCTCTAAGTCGGAAGCTGCCCGTCCGCATTTATTACAGTAAATACGTAGAACCAACTCTGTTGAAAGTGCCTATTGTTTGTTTGCATTTTATCGTCAACTTTTACGTGAATATCTAGTTACTCAAGTTTTCTGAATAAACGAGAACAAACTTTATTTTTACGGACCTGCTTGTGGCGTAGCAACTATGTAAGTTGTTAACGATTATAATGGGAAGTCTTTTTTTTAACATAAAAAATTGTTATAAAAAAAAACTTGCGTTCCCAGTGTCCATTGTATTTTTTTTCACAACCGGCCTGTTTACTTTTTATACAACTTGTTTTGTTATGAACGACATTAATTTAAAAAACGCAGTCGAAATGGTATTAACTGATATTAGAGGTGCATGTAATACCGGTAGCTTAAATATTTATCCAGTAATCGATACATGGTATTTATCTTTGCGATTGTATTTAATTTTAGCTTATTAAGAATGAAAGGAGCCTTATTATAATTCTATTCAAATTTACTTACTAAGGCCGTAAATCGTATTTACGGAGCTGTAATCGAGTAAATAATGACAAACTTTTAGAGCATGAGTGGTGAAAAGATTTTATGCCTTACTGAAATCTGCATCCTCCCGTCCTAACTTCTGGTGCGCACACCTGGTCTTTGATTAACATCCAAAAGTATTGTTACGCCGAGGCTGTTAAACAATGAGTAATAATCGAAACTTTCTCGAACGCTTTTGTCTTGCTGTGTTATTGTTGTTATTGTCTGCGGTTGCGCACAATGAGGATTGGTCGTTCTGTCGAAACACCGACCCCTTTCCTAGAACGATCTCGATCGTTCTCGAACAATCGAAATGTGCGCGATATAAATAGGCCGGAGAGATGGCCGGACAGTCAGTGAGTCAGTCTCAGCGTGGCCCTGGAGAACTGACGTGGACTTTAAGTGACTTTAAGACTTTAAGTGGTGCAACAGTGGTGTGAATTAGTGTGTTGTGATTACGTGTGACCAAGTCGTGTATTCATTGTTCTAGTGCTGAATAAAAGTGTTATTTTGGTTGGACTGATTCCCATTATTTTATCCCGAACCCTCAGCTCGTAACAGTATAAACTCAAGGTTTGCCAACGTGCGATGGAGCGCAGTATTCTCGGATTCAAGCGTATTGACCGCATATGCAACACCGAGCTGCGCTCTCGAACACAAATCGTAGATGTAGCTACAAAAGCCGCCAAACTCAAGTGGGACTGGGCTGGTCATTTATGCCGTATGTCGGGTGATCAATGGGCTAAGCTCACCACCGAGTGGAACCCCAACATAGCTCGAAGACGTCGTGGCAGACCAAAGAAGAGATGGAGGGACGAGCGGACTGGACCATCTTAGCGCCTGAAAGAAGTGTCTGGAAAGAGTGAGGGGGAGGCCTTTGCCCAGCAGTGGAACACAGTGGGCTAATAATAATTAATAATACTAACAGAAATCTGCCCAAGTCTTCGCACACTTGATTATTATAGCCATCTATTAAACCCATCTAAGTTCACTCGGCATGTTTGCACGAAGTCTACACGAAGTTCGCATTTATAACGCAGGAGAAGCTACCAAAGCACAATTATTTCCTATATATGGCATGGGACAATATACCCTTGCGATAAGGACTGATCCAAGCGAAGAAAAGGGTCACGGGATTTTAATAAAATTATACGGCCCTAACTTAAGGTTTGGGTTAATTTGATTAAAGTTACCATAATCCTAAAGTACTTACTTGTACCTATAGGAAATATATACTATGGAACAGTAACTACACAAGGCACATTTCTGAGTATTTATAGTTATATGATAGGTACAAACTTTATATAGTACTAGCAGCCCGTCCCGGCTTGGCATGGGTGGACATTTATTTTTTAAACAATTTTTATTGCAAATTTTTTTACACCTTGGGTTTACATTATTGAAGTTTTAGTAGGGATCCCTAATTTTTTTTAGTAATATATAATAGCCTATGTTACTCAGAGATAATGTAGCATTCTAAACTTATCCCTCAAAACACCCGTACACTCTAGTTCCTTCTACGGGAAATCATTCACTGTCGAAGAAGTGCCTGTGGAAATAAAACGGGCTCCTTCACAGCACTTTTAAGCTGAGATTAAAGCAGCATTTCCTCAATGCCTAGCTTTCTTGTCATTTGAGTTACCTATTTATTTATTTATTATTTATTTTAATTTTATTGTCCTCGTTTTAGATTATTGGTAAGATTTAGGTTATTAGTTGGATATATATTAGTCTATCTTTAGGTATTTATTTATGTATTAAAATTATAAGTACAGTTTTTATTAGATACAATTTTTATATTTTTTTATTTCTTTCATTTGTAAATATACTCTGTGCACCGCTGTCCATAACTGCTTCGCTAATTACTTTCTATCCAAAGGTTGCCTGGAAGAAATCGCTTTCAGCGATAAGGCCGCCCATTGTACTTTATTTCGGTTTAAAGAGTTTATTCTCATAAGAACAAATTACAGTTCACTTAAAATGAGCTTAAATATTATATAACAGTAAGTTTGCTTATTAAAATAAAAAGTTCACCAGAAGTAGGTACTAACACACTCAAACTATAACGACTTAAGCTAGGTTATTGAAATTAAATTCTGTTGGCACTGACCAAAACAGTTTATACCCTTCCAACTACTATAATTTTTTTTTTACTGTAGTATATTTGCATCTTTTATCTTTTTATTTAGCATAAGTTAGTTTTTAAGTATTTCTGGTGTACAATAAAGAATTATTCTATTCTATTCATTCTAATGAGAAAATAATTTTTGAAATCGGACCCGTAATTTTTGACTTTATTCGTTACAAACATACAAAAATACAAATTTTTCCTCTTTATAATATTAGCAGAGATATAATATATAGGTAAAGCATTTTAGGTTATAAGTTGGGGACTTTGAGGCTGAACAATAGCTAATGATTAAAGTTTTGTTTAAACGACTAAGCAAGATTTCATGGGTCGTTAGGGGTCATGTATGTTATCGGTGCCAGACAGGCACGCAGTAACATTCTGCAGTATTTTACGAGTAACTCAGCTTCTGCTTTGAAAGGTCGTGTGATATCAGTGTGAATATTGTTGCTAATATCTGAACCTACAAAATCGTGAAAAAACAGCCAACGGTAACATTTACACAATCAAAGATTTTGAAGACGTAAAAAACCGACCTATATTATCAGGTTCTACTAAATTTTAATGACTCATCTATTTAATCGTACGTGAATTTTGAATGAATGAAATGCTCTTTATTGCACACCAAACAAAAATACAGTAACAAGGGATATAAACAATAAATAACGGTACAATGGGCGGTGTTATCGCTAAAAGCGATCTCTTCCAGACAACCTTTGGATTGTCAGGATAAACAAAAATCAAAAGACGGCGGTGTAAGAGTACCTTTAAGCATATATAAAACATACATAAACAGAACCCATAAAATAATATATACCTATTGATTATGTATAATAATAAACATAAACGCACAACTTTTGAATTTTGTACCCTTTTTTAGCCTAGTGCGCGCGCGGGGGAATGGATTTGACATTACTAAAGTTTGTATGTATAGAGAAGGAGCGGTGAATGCCAACACTAAGCTTAAAAACTATTCATAAGTTAGTAAATATATTATAATATTAATCAGAGATTATTTAAAAAATATTGTTAACAAGCCTCCACCCGCGGTTTTGCACGCGTGGTTTATCAATAAAACATACCCTATGGTTCAATCCAGCTTATCTATGTACCAAATTCCATCGAAATCAGTTCAGCCGATACGACGTGATTGAGTAACAAACAAATAAACACACATCCATTTGTAAAACTTTCGCATTTGTAATATTAAGTGTGATTCTACGAAAAACGTGTTCACAGGCGCAAATTTCTCGATGGGTTTATGTAAATCTTTATTTATTAGACTCTACCGTCTTACTCTACATATTTTACGTTTAATAAAATATGTTGTAGATAAATGTCATATTCACGATACTTAGGCCAGCATCTGATAGCTCAAAAAAAGTGTTTACTATTCCGAAAAATAATTTGATAATATGTAGGTAATACTCAGCGATATTTATCCATGAACTTAAAAGCGAATTCCCGTATACAACTATGTAGGAACGAATTTATTGACGGATGACCTCAGTGCCGGAGTGGGCGAACGTTGGATTAGACGCAGGAAGTTGTGGGTTCCTGTCGCCAAACAAATGTTTGTATGATCTACAGATTTGTTCCGGTTCTGGATGTTTTTCTATAATTATAAATATGAATTATAAAAAAAGAAATGCTACTGGACATTTCACTCAGCGCTAACGAGCCCCAAAATAAGTAAAGCTGTACTATGGGAACCAGATAACTGTAAAAATGCCTTTGTACATAAATAATATATTTTTGGTAAATACATAAGTACCTATCACACTAATTTTATAAATGTGAAAGTTTGGATGTTTGTCTATTTGTTACTCAATCACGTCGTAACGGCTAAACCTATTTTGATGAAATTTAGTATATACGTAAATTATAACCTGGATTATCAACTTTTATCCCATAAATCAGTTTCCATGGGATACTAATAGGGTGTTAAGTCAAGTTGCAACAGCGAGTTTAGCTTTATTTCTAGGTTACCTACACATTTAGTAGTGTAACGCGTTTGAAGTCGCGGGCAACAGCTAGTTTTCAATATATAGAGAAACACCCAGACCTGGAACAAATATCTGTAGATCATACATTTGTCCAGCGACGGGATTCGAACTCGCAACCTCCCGTCTCAGCCGGCTATTCGCCCATTGTTCACGGGGTTCATCGATTTTTAATTCGATACTCATTCTTGCAATGAAGAAAGAAAGACAGCTTACCTGCTTCATTCTTTAGCTTTTCAATATTTGAGTTGAAGGAGCGGTTCTCTCGCAGCAATATCATCACCTCATTACATTTTTGTTTTTTTGTACCTTCCAGTGCTGGCATTGTAGACCACTATAAAAAAATACAAATATAAACAACAATTTTGAACATAATTTATTCATTAACCAAGGTTTTTCTTAAGTCGGTATGTATGTTGTAGACATAAACACAACACACACACATACACAAATCACACAACCAACATATTCCCACGCTCACACATACATTCACTGATCATTCCATTATGAACCATAGTCCGGAGGGAGGTATAGGTATGCCATCATACAGGTCAATCCTAGTTTAGGTAGGTACCTATGTTTTCCATTCTGAATTGTATTATACCAAGTAAACCCTTGTAATTTTTTGTTTGTGAAATTTTGAAGTTTGTTGTTTAATAAATAACTTATTATTATTACTATATAAAACATAAGGAAGCACATTCATATATGTTCATTAATTCAACCATATTCTATTCATTCATAAGCATTTAATATGTACCTAAATTATCTTACCTGAGCCGCCAAGCCATTTTCAATATCTTCCAAATTCAATTTAAGCAGGTATATTTCAATTTGCTGTTCATTCACCAACAACATTTTTACTTTAATGTGTGTTGCTCGGCTTTTGTTATTATATTTAGCACCAAAAGAATTTTGATGTAAATTAGAATAATTTTAGCAAATCCAATTCTCGCTTAGCTGAACGTCACAGCCCTTATACAGCCAGCAGTCACTTTAACATGAAAAAACAAAACAGCAAAATTATATAAATTATTTTTGAATTTAAGCAAAATAATAATTACCGTCTGTATGAATTCTTTAGAACGAATTAAAAAAATGTAATAACACGGGCAAACGAGTTGACGAAATACAAATTATTTTGAATAAAGAACAGAAAAATAAACACAAATGAACGAGCACTAGACTAAGAGATTTTAAATTTAGAACTTTCAGAATCTTCTTTTTTTAATTTAAATTGCAACCAAAAAGGTCATAATGTTGGTAAAGAGCTTAAGTTGGTTAAGGAGGTACGACTTACACATCTAGGCCACCATTGAATTTAAGATTAAGTCATTATATTATAAACGCATAAACCGTTTTGCCAAAAAGTTTAAAAATAATTAAAGCCACTAAACATAATAATTATATTATAATTAATATTATTATAAGACCAAATCGAGACAAACCTATTAGGAATATCGATTTATGAAAGCACAATTTTATGAATAACTAATCCCTGGCCGTATCAGTTGGGAAATGCATTTGGATTATTTTGGATGCTTGTTTAACCTCACTCTCAAACGAAACAAGCATAAATGATACGTAAATTCATAGACACAGAAATCAAATTAGCTCACATCAAAGCACAATTAAATTGCTCAATAAATCTAAAACTCATTTGAATTTTGCTAATTAGTGCTCATGGGAATGATTTATTGTTTAGAGAATGTTCTAATTTTACCAATCACCGCTAGGCGAGTCAAGTAGGTATCAAGTATCAAACACAGACGGGCTTGGGCCATGGGCCTCGAACGAACTCGTCCCGAGCGTTTGGCTCGCGCCAATGAGGGCTTTTCATTTTCGAATTAAAAAAACTAGTTCCAATTAGTGTAATAGATGGCGCTGTCTGGAGATAAGCCGCCAAAAATAGCAACTACTGAATAAAGGAAGGATTTAAAGCGAGGGCCATAGATGAATCCTGAGCTACGCGAGTGATTCATGGCCCTCGATATAAATCCGTTTTATTCAAGAGTTGCATACCATACTCTAAGGATCACATATTTATGAATAACTAATAACATTATTATTTTGTATAATCATTTAAAAGTATCTAAACAATTATACAAATCTTATGAATTCACTTGGTCAAAATAAAGATTGCTATTTGACTTCCGTCAAAAGCTCCAATCGAGTTGGTTCATATTTCACGAGGAATCCGCCATCTTGTCGTGGACGGAAGAACATTGTGGCTTTGGCACAACATTCGGTGGACGGGGAGGCTCGATTAAAATTGGACCAGTGAAGTCGAACAGTAAAAGTATTTTTCGATGTTGTGCTCTAAAAGCTAAGGTAAATGTCCTTATTCCGTTATAAATTAATATTTAATACATGAATTGGTGAAGTTCTATTTAGATTAAGAAGAAATGTGAAACGAGTAGACAAATTAAATGATTCTATGAAATCCAAATATTGTGTTATTATCATCCCTTTTAATACTTTATACCATGACTACGAGAAAAAGAAAGATTGAAGTGAAAAAAGACATTCAATGAACAAAAATGGAAGGTTAAATTAATTAAAATGCACATTAAAATAAGATAGGTAAACAGACTCTGAAAATGTGCCCGAAGCTTGATTTTCATTTTTCCATTTGCAAAACTCATCATAGGCTTTGATGTAAACCAGCCGTGATTTGCTGGGAAGCAAGTTTTCTACTATCTTTCATAAACTCAGGTGTTAACACATTTCCTTCATCACTTGAATGCATTTTCAATCGACTTATTATTAAATAACACTAAACTTTGTGTTCGTACAACTTACAGTATTCAAAATAGCGCCAATTTACTATTATTAAATAACACTAAACTTTGTATTCGTACAACTTACAGTAGGTATTCAAAATAGCGCCAATTTACTAATGACAGCAAATAACGCAAAACAGTTTTTAATCTAACGCTAAACTCCTTGGCGAAAATGTCGACCAATCAAATCTCGAGGAGTTATTTGTACAAGAAGTTTCTATACTAACTATTTTTAAAGCAAAGAGTTTGTATAGCATTGAGATGGAGGTCGAATATATTGGTGTGTTCTAAATTAAAACACCAAAATAGTGATTAAAAGTGCTTTTTATTTACTTTCTGTGAATAAATTAAGCTTTTTAGAGGGGGAATGGTATATAAACATATTTATATGCTAAAACTAAAAAACATAAAAACAAAATTTAAAACAATTTCACTTCGTCAGGTGAACAAACACAAATGAGTTATTTTTTATTTCAAGTTCCTCTGAAAATAATGATAACACGGCAATTGATATTGACAATTACTTTCCTTTGGTAATCTCGCGCTCACAGTTGACACCTTATAAGTACTCTGTGGTGGACACTGTAGGCTTTTGTACGTCCACCCTTGACGCTGCGAACAGAATTACTTGGTTCGAGCTTGGCTTGCCTAGCAAGACGCAGCTTTAGGCCAAGGTCTGAGTGCCCGCTGCTCAAAATAAAAAAAACCGCTTTGCACAATAAGTAGGTAGGTAGGTCCTTACTTGTTTACTAAATGAGTGGCTCGAGATCTAAGACGACACAAAAAGGCGTCCAACTCACCATTTACTTAGGAATTGCCGTACTTCTTCCTACCTGGTGTTATTAAACCATTTTTGTCGCATATACATTGTTTTACAGACCACCTATCCTCTTTTATTAGAAACATTATTTCATCCCGCCAAATACCTTTTATCCCGGGGACCACGACAATTTATCTCGCGATTCTGTTCACACTATTCTTTGGATACTTTCTCATCAATTTTCCGCAACATTCGAATACCTCTTATGTCACAAAAACGCGACGTTGTCACATCATGTTAAACATTTTCCTGTATTGTGTTTTTATTTTAGACATACGAATTTCTGAAAATATTGTAATGATAATTCGCCTACGATTCCATCATTGTCACATATTATTACATTTACCCATTTATCTGTCAACTGCTTCTCTGTTTCAATGTGTGTGACCTACGACGCATTACTTTGTTATAGGCGATGGTTAGGTACCACTTAACATCAATTTGGCCATAGGCTAGTTCCATCTCCAGGTGGAATAAAAAAACTGTTTCTTTCGTAATGATACAGAATGCTTCGGATATGTATGTTATCTAAAAGGGGTCGCTGTACTTACTTACGTCATTAATTTTAGTTCTTAAATTCTGCTTATTTAAGGGCAGAACAATAATAGTTTAATGTTATTTTTCGCCATACTTTGTTTTGTAAAAATTAAACTTTATTTTGAAAAGCAAGGGGTAAATTAACTTGGTTGATAAATTAAACCTACATATTCCGAAATATCCTGCACTTATGAGATTCGTGTAAAAATACTAGTATTTTTATAGTAAGTTACTACCTACTAGTAGGTAACCTAGGTACCTTACTCTCATATACTTAACGGGTTAAATGTTCTCTGAGCTGTTTTTTTCATGGTCACAGTATTAGTCCCATAGCAAAAGTTGCGAACTACCTACATACCTACAGTTTTCTGGAGTAGTTTTCTTACATCCCGTTTTTAGTTTATTTTGGTAATTAATTATGCTATTTAGGTACACGTTGGTTTCAATACCAACAAGAATTAGCAAGCTGAAGTGGCAATGGTCAGGGCACATAGCTCGAAGAACTGGCGGCCGTTGAGGCAGAAAGGTTCTTGAGTGGAGACCACGCACTGGAAAGCGTAGCGTAGGACCCCCCCCCCCCCCCTAGATAGAAAGAATACCTAATAGAGGTTGCTGGGAGGCGTTCGGTGCAGGCCGCACAAGATCAGCCACTCTGGGAATTTATGTGGGAGGCCTATGCTCAGCAGTGGATTGGTTAGATGAGTTTGGCTGATATGTTGATGATGAGGTTTTAATATCGTGCCAGCGGAATGCACGAAATGATACCATATTGCTCATTATTCAGTTCACAACAAAAGAAAAATTCTAAGGCACGGAGTTCAAAAGAATAAAATCGCAATGATATAACCTGTAAGTTCCCTTTCTTTATTTCTTAGGAATAATTTTAAGACATTCTTTGAAATAACTTGTTTATATTGATATCGATAATTACGGCCAATTATGGGTGCTTGACATTGGTTATTTTAAATTGCGCAAAAAGTAGGACTAATTAAACTTTTTCAACCGAAATGGCTAATTTGATTTAAATATGTTTTTATTAATGTGTAAGAGATGAAATTGTTGTGTAGATAAATGAGGTGATTTTTAGGGTTCCGTATCTCAAAAGGTAAGACAAGATTTTATAAGATCACTCTCTTGTCCGTCTGTCCATCTGTCTGTCCGTGTGTCACCACCGATTTTCTCAGGAACGGGTGGACCTAATAAGTTGAAATTTATAACAGATACTGAGGCCTATAATCCCTATTAGGTGTATACAAATCAAGGTCTTGAGTCAACACGATAAAAAGATATGGGCAAATTTACTTGGCAAAAATTACGATAACTTTACCTTAATTTTCATCTTTTTTTGTTTTTCGGAATTTTATCTTTATTTGTGCTGTTAAATAAAGACCTTACTTTTAACAAAAATTGATAATTCTAGGTCAACCGGAAGTACCCTAAAGGTTTTGGGTCGAAAACCTATATGGTAGTTCCCGTTGATCTAGAACCATGAAATTTGGCAAAAAGCAAGGCAAGCAAGCAAACAGCACAAATAATGGAAAAATTAAAAAAAAAAAATTGTAAATTAAAGGGTGTCACCATACATACATACGAGTAGTTGACGCCGATTAACATAGTCCTCTGAGTTGCATGGGCGCTCATACAATTTAGAGGACTAGCTCAATCAGCACCAACCTCAATTAAGGTAAATAAATAAAATTGTGCTATTGTGTGAAAGACGATATTTAGTATAGATAAATACGGAACCCTTCGTGCGCGAGAGACCGACTCGCACTTGGCCGGTTTTTTTGAAAGTCCCCGGGTTTGTCTCAAATAATAACAGAAACAAAGAATTTCATTAAAGCTCAGTTTGTTGAAATCATTTGTTGAATCTATCTTGATGATTTGTTACCTGTTATTTTATTTATCTGGATCTCTTCTGGATTGCGCAGATTTGGCTAAATTGAGCCATAAAAGAAATTGAGGTAGACGATTGCCCAGCTGTTGGACACGATTAGTATTAGGAGTAAGGCAAGACTAGTATTTTTTAAATTATCATTGAAAATACAACACAAAGAACATTATGGCACGTTTCTAAGTTGCGTGACCTGTAACTCCTGCAAGGCAAACTTTGTTATAGGGGATGGTTACTACATAACAGCAGGTTGGCTATACGATAGATCCAACTCCAAGTCGTAAATAAAAAAACATAGACTCTAAAAAGAAACACTAACTCGGTTTGAATAAATAATCATTATTTTTAGTTAGATATGTCTGTGACAAAACTTTGAATTAGGTAACGTATTTACTTAATTAAAGTCTATAAATTACTCACGCGGGATGTTTGCTTGGTAGTCATACGTAATTAAAGTTGATTGATATCTGAATCGTTGCCTACAAGTATTTGATTAAGATAACAATCTGTACCCATGTGTACCTTTAATTAAGAAGAGAGAAGTTTAGTTTGTTATAAATATAGTTTATTATAAATATAGTTTATTATAAATTTATTTATCATTTATTATATTACATGTACATATATAATTAAATAAAGTAAAACGTTGGAAATTTCAAATACGAAGAATTACTAGGTTGAACTAAATAGAAAAAAAAAACCTTTATTGTTCTCGCTTATTTGTCACTTTGTATTACCATTTAATATATTTTTTTATTGTTAAATTAACTGATTTTTTTCAAATTGTATCTTTTCAAAGTTTAGTATGGCTAATAACTCAAAAACTATAAAAACTTTACTAAAAATAAAAACGGAGGCTAAATGTACTAATGAAAACCTATCATTTCGTCCTACTTGACCTAATAGTCTCATTTTTTGAACCCCTCTTGAACCCCAATATCTCAACAACTCCCCAACATTTTTAGCTCATTGAGTCACACTAAAAATGTGCCATCATTACCTACCTATTTATATACCAAATTTCACGATGATCGGATAAACGCTTCGAAAGTTATCCTCGGACAAAACATACATACATACAACGCCGATTTGCCCAAGTTGATTAAGAGATCTCGCTTCGCTCGATCAATCAAATCAAATCAAAAAATCAAATCAAATCTTTTTATTATAAATAAAACATGGGAACAAAGAAGAGAGAGTTCTCTGTCTTCTGTTTTAGTTTAAAAAACTGTATTACAGAAAACAGCTTCATCCCCGATACAATGCTGTCACATAATTTTAATAAGTACCTATTTAGTACGAAAGATACACAAATATTGAATATCAGCTAGGTGTACCAAACGTATAACTATACATGTATTTCTGAATATATTACAGAAAATATGTTTCGTCAGAGTCATTTATCGTTTTGCGGATTTAGATCACGGCATCTTGCACTCGTATAAAAGCTATTTGCAGGAATATTTTACCTCTCGGCGAAACAAATCTTTATAAAGCTACAGATTTTTACAGAATCCTGCACGTTATTGAAAATCTGTAAGATAATATGAAATTTGATGGTTTATTGAAAGGGATAATAAAATCTGATACCTCCGTCTATTTGGAAGGGGTCTATGGGATGTCTATTGTATGGTTATTATTCCAATATTTAATAGGGCAATGAACGAGGGGCGTCAGTCATGCAAATCAATACATAGGTTCCACAAACTTCATTTTCATTTATGTAGCACTTGGGTCTATGAGCCAACAGTTTGGGTTTTCATCGCATGGATCCTTCGCTTAAACCGTTTTTCAATTATGTTTATGATGCCTTATTTGGGTTGATAATTTCTCGCCATGTGAAATGATGCATAAAAAGGCACAATACCCTTTCACAATAACCATTAATGATCCCTTTCCAATATTTACGAAAAACAGGCTTATTTGATGCTTTCCAAACTAAAGTAAGTAGGCAATAAAGCTATCGAGCGGTAATAATTATGTTTCACAACGTCGTATCAGTGTCTAATTGGATGTTGGAGTTTTTAAGTCTTTTTTAAGCAGGCCTCCGACATGACTTTTTTTATTTATTATTAGGTAGGTACTATATTTTCCCTAAGAGATTCTTGAATTGTTTTGTGAGCTATTATGAGGGAAAATGCTTGAGAATAGCTAACATATAACCAGAAAATAAGTGTCTCCCCTGGTCTTACTAGTCATTGTTAATTCAGATTTCGATTCCCGCCGCGGAACAAATGTTTGCATGATCTACAGATATTTGTTCCGGGTCTGGTTGTTTCTCTATATATTATAAGTATGTATTTACAAAAAAAAGTATATAATTATTCTATCAGTTATCTGGTTCCCATAGTACAAGCTCTGCTTAGTTTGGGGCTAGATAGCGCTGTGTGAAATGTCCAGCAATATTTATTTATTTATTTAAATTCATTTATTTATCTTATGGACATAGGGGACATTTTTTTTGTTACTAACATATATTTGACGATCGGCTATAGTTTTTCTTGACAAGATATCAGATAATAGGTACATCAATTTATTAAAACAAACCAGATGTATGTGATTAAACACATGGCCACATGACACTCTAATGAGCAAACAATTATATTCCGCAGACGTCCATACGGTACCAGCAACAATATATTGTACCTACACTACATTGATAAAAAGCATGGCATCGTAATAAATGCAGGACCATTGCATTTTCCACCTACAAGGCAATATTTCATGATACACGCAGCCTGTCAGATTGCACAGTGTTTCAAGGGTGTGTACAATAACCCGTTCGACTGAACACAACCGTGCTCGTAAAAAAGGTGATATCCAGAATAAGTTACGATGTATGTTGAGAGCTGACAAAAAATGTGGCTGGGAAGTTCAATTTTATTTTACGTTTTTAGGAATATTGGTTTAGGAATTGGTAGACAGAGAACGATTTACTTCTATTTTGCCATTATACAATGTGCTACGATTTACCTACCTCAAAGGGTTATCAATTTTGTATTTCTTACCTGTGGCAATCTGAAACCCAGAAAGTTATTATTCGGTTTGGAAAATAATGGCACTTGAAAAAAGTCGCTGGCCTACTTGTGGCTTAAGAAACGAAGGTTCCTTGCTTAAACATCCTTAAAATGATACACAAATACATACAGGGTGTTTAGTGGAACGATGTCAAGATTTTCAAATCAAATCAAGGGTATGGTACCATGTACCTACCATACCCTTGATGTACCATACCCTTGATGTACCATACCTGCATATGGTATGATCGTTTAAAACTATCTAAACCTTTATATCTACGAGTAACATATAAAAATCAAAGTCCCCTTCGACTGACAATACAACGCAAAGCCTAAACCGCTGGTTCTAGAAACTATATATTTGTTTCTTGTGGCATGTGAATGTGAACGGGGGGGTTTTTTAACTCATCCGCTAAGAGGGTAGAAAAGAGTTTTTTCGTTTGTATAAAATCCATAGTTCTATTGGGTTTATAAACTTGAAACTAAGCAAAATAATTTTTCAACATAAATAAAAGAATTATATTGTAGTTGTTTTTCAAAATTCACCCACTTGGTGAATGAAAAGGGGTGTTGCATTTCGTATGGTAAATATCATTATTCCTTGGGTAAATAATCATTAAACTTTGCATATATACTTTTCGAGGTACTACTTGAAACATGGGATTTTGTCTGAAAATCACCCCCTAGTATTGAAAAAACATGTGGTAGTTCGCATTAAATACATTATAGGTACTTTGGGTTTCATATTTATAACTTTGCTTAAATACTTTTACTGGTATAAATAAAAAAAGTATATAAGTATTCTATCAGTTAACTGGTTCCCATAGTACAACTCTGCTTAGTTTGGGGCTAGATAGCGCTGTGTGAAATGTCCAGCAATATTTATTTAATAATTTATTATGATTTGACCACGAATACTGGAGTCAGGAACAACTCAGAACTACTTAATGGATAGTAGTAGAAGGATCGTGTTTGGGTTCTTTTAAATGTTTTTTGCGAGATACTCGACGATATAATCACATCAAGGGTCTAAGGATTGAGGTGATCCTGGTGAAGATTTGTGTATGTGTTCTTTGATAACACACTATTAGAACGTGTACTTTTGATATATATACTTACTTTTGATGTTCAAAATGTAGAAGAAGAGCTAATAAGCACAAGGCATCACTTTTTACCAGTTGATCAAAAACTTCAGATAACAAGTTTAGTAGTTTTACGCATGGTCGCGATGGGCACATCTAATGTAAAGTTGTTAATTTTACCTATCATCATGTGTGGTTTGAAATGATCATGTTGATGCTCCGATCAGCTCCGAAAATCTCTACATCGTTCCACTAAAACCTGTTTGTAAGTAGGTAGGTACGTAGTCTTTATATATCGCATAACCTTTCACCTTCATTTTCGGTACCCCCTAGTTTTAAATTAAAACTTGATATTTTGATACGATCTAGTTATCATTATCAATGAGGTGTTCTGTTCTTGTCTACCTACCTACATCATCTTTATTATTGTAATCCATTTAATCGAATTTCGTGCGAAAAACTGAATAACAGTTGTATCAAAGGCTGCAAAAACGATTTCTTTATTGAGGTTTTAATTACTCGTAGATTTCCCAATAAATTCCCTGACACTAGTAAAATTGTTAAAATTGTCCAATTTTTTTTCAATCTGAACCCCGAATGTTTTTTTATATTCAAAACTTTTAACAGTTTTTAGGTGGTCTTGCTAAAGAAACTAAATATTTAAGCGAATGGATGGAAATCAAATAAGTGCAGTTATTTTTTCACGTTCGGCCTTGAGTATCTAGTCCGAGGAACATTGAAGACTTGAAGAAGCTATTATCCAGTTACAATACTCACACGTTTATCTAAGGTAGGTAGGTACTCTTTGTTTTATTCCAAAGGGAAAAGGGACGACCCTTGGGCTGGGGTCGCTACATGTGATGTGGGAAACCCTTATTCCGTCCCGTATTTTAGGAACCTTCATAAGTACTTGCGTGCTGCAATTCACGTGAAATGTTCCCTTTTTTAGTTACACATTTTGGTACAATCGAATCTTTTACATTGCATCGGTCGAAGATGGTGATTCATGCATGTCAACCTATAATTTGTTTGTTACCCGAGGAATAAGCAGATTAGTTTAAAGGTGATAAATATATAGATAGATAACTCTTTGTTGATACACCAAATTACTACAGTACTTAATTACTGGTGTGCAATAAAGAAATTATCTATCTATCTATCAAATTACAATTTCTTATCCTAGAAATCATAGAGGCTAATACTCGGTGGTCCAATAGGCAGCCCTATCGCTTAAATCGATCTCTTCCAGGTAACTTTACATAGACTGAATTGAAAAGAAAGTGAGGAAAAGCGGTGTTACAATAAGTATATAAGTAAATACGGTAAATAATAAATATACCTACATAAATACAAATACCTTCCTAAATCATGAGTAACTAAAAAACAACAAATTTAATAATAACAATTAATAAAAGAAATGACAACCTGTACTTTGGAGAAGCTGGTAAGTACAATTTATAGACCTCATTTTTAAAAATAGGTATGGTTTTAGCATCTCTGATGTCAAAGTGAAATATTTTTTTATTCATTAACATCACAAGGATCACTTTGAAACGTCAATTTTACTGCCTGTTCCTTCGCGACCAAGCCAGGAAAGAAAGGCAAGAAACAAGGCTGGTTGTTTTTTTTAATGATCCTTTTACATAATACAGAAAATAAATGACGTCTAAATTGTAACATTTTGAACGAGTTGGAGCAATTTCAATCCCAAGCTTCTCTATCATCTAAATAATCCGATATTTTATAGTAGGCTCTTTTATAAAGATTTTGTTTAATTACGTTTTTAAATTTGTTAATTGTCAATTTTTGTACATCCCTTGGGAGTTTGTTATAAAAGCGTACACCTTGGCATTTAAACGATTTACTAACTTTATGGAGTCTACAAGTGGCAACACTGAGTTTATCTTTATTTGTAGTATTAAAATTATGATTATCGCTATTTTTCTTAAACAAATTAATATTTTTGTGAACATACATTAGATTTTCATAGATGTATTGACAAGGGAATGTCATAATATTTATATCTTTAAACATATTGCGTAATGATTCTCTGGGGCCCATATTATATATTGCACGAACAGCCCTCTTCTGCAGCACAAAAACGGTGTTTATATCTGCAGCACTCCCCCACAGCAGTATACCGTATGACATAATGCTGTGGAAGTAGCTGAAGTAAACTAGTCTAGCTGTGTCTACGTCTGTAAAAAGACGGATCTTTTTGACTGCGTATGCCGCAGAACTAAGTCTCTTCGACAACCCGTCAATGTGAGGGCCCCATTGAAGCTTATTATCTAGGGTTATACCTAAGAATTCGGTGGTGTCCACAAGAGCCAACTTGATGGAATGAGATGGAAACAGGCAAGTCGTTACATAATCGTAATGTAAACGAGCAGATATTTTTTTGTCTTTTTTGTCCTCCTTTATATGACCCGTATGCTGTAGGAATAACCTCTGTACTGACGTCGTCCCTCATTGAGGTGAATTCAGTGTCGGATTAAGGTAACTTGATGCCCTAAGCAATCTTCCCCTGTGGGCCCCCCTATCCTTAAGTGAACTACAAAGAATGAATTTAAAAAACAAAATGTCCGCGTTTCGCTTCGGTCCGAACTTCGTCGTTCGTTCGATGACAACTTCTTTGACGTTCGGTTCTGACGACAATTTAAAATGTGTTTCGTGTGCTTGTTTTTTTCTCAGTCGTCTCTGGTGCCCTCGTAGACGGAATGCCCTAAGCAATTGCTTAAATAGCTTATAGGTTAATCCAGGACTGGGTGTATTGTGCATTATCCTTCTTCTAACCTAACCCCAACTATAACGGAGTAATATTTTGGGTTGATGACAGCAGTTTTCTAGGATCCCGTGGATGTTGTTGCTGGAGGATGAAAGCTCGATGAGCCTAGACCCCTTCTCAGTCTGGCATCGCTTTTGATCGTACAGTGAAGTATCACGTGCTTCACCGTTTCTTCTTCTTGAAGACATCCCCGAAAAAGCCACTGTCCGTGGCCCCGGTGTTCAAGAAGTGATATTTAAGTACAAAGTGTCCCGTGATGATTCCCACAATCATCGTGTTGATGATCGTGCACCTTTGGGTGCAGGCTGCACTGGGTCGGTTGCTCTGGAAATCTATGAAGGATGCCTATGTGAGCTGTGGACGTAGTGTCACTGATGTCATGATGATTAACAGCATTATTTAAATGTTCAATGTTGAAGTAAATCATTAAGGTAAGACTTTCTTTCATACAAAATTAAAGTAATATTTACTTACATTTTTCTTTAGCCAAGGATGCATAAATTCTATAATTTAAAATAATTGAAAAAAATGCGATACGGGACGAATTCTGTACATTTGCTAGCTGACCCGCCCGCGTTTTCGCCCGCGCGGTTTTTCAATACAAACTTTACCTTCTTTTTGCGCAGTCGTGTAAAAAGTAGCGATCTACCAAATCTAGCCTAATTTCATTTAATTCTAGATCTAGCCAAATTTCATTACGGTCCTTTAAGCCATTTAGTCGTGAAAAGGTAACAAACAAATTAACAAACAAACAGAGTTACTTTCGCATTTATAATTTTAGTATGGATTAAAGCCAAGCTTAGTATAAATCGCATAGGACTTAGCAAAAAGATTGTAAGCAATCCGAGAGATTATTTCCACTTGAAGCTCTCTTTAATAAACATTTTATATTTAATTCTAAGTACATAATACTCTTTTATATATACACTTGTGGGGTAATTTTGAAATTATGAAATAATATATATAATGGTGTTTCAGGTGAAGACTAAAACATTCACATCGATCGCACGCCCGCCACGCTACACGCCTACCAGAGTTCGCCTAACATTGCAAATTATAATAATCTCATTTTACGAATATTTCATAAACCTTTGTAATTCAATCACGTGAGTAACCTACATGTAAACTTGTGAAAAGTTTGTAATTGGTTACTGCAAAGTTCACGTGAAAATGAAAGCTCGACACAGTAATTAAATACATTTACCGACAAACTTTAGCCAAATTTAATCATCTACGGCACGGAATGGGTCTTATATACTAATAGCGTACAGTTTATACACTAGAATAACTGTCAATTTTAAGCCCTGCCCTCGTGGCACACACAGATAGCCGCACGTTCCCTATAAATCCCGCGTCAGTCATTTTGACAGAATCGTTTCTGTACTCATAATTCTCGGATATTGTTGGGTGAAGGATTTATTTGTAGTTACTGTGATAGCATAATATACTGTGGTTCAGGAAAGTCACCTCATATTATTCAAGATCTTACGGATAAAAGCGAGATTGGTTTACGGAAGGTGTCCGCCAACTTAGTAACAGTAAACTGATTAGTAGGCTTTTAGGCAAGAGCATTGAGGACAAACGTTGAGATTAATCAGATTTTGTTAATATTTCTTATGAATTTACGAACTTAAATAAAATGTTTTATAAGATAAAAATTGCCTTAATGGTAATATTACTGGGTGAGTTTATTTTTCTAGCCAGTATGAGAAGATTCTGAGGTCATAGAGAAAAATGCTTAAAGGAGGATTAATTTTAAAGATCATAAAATAAACTTTTTTCTTTTTACCGAATCTCTTAACGTTCTCGTGAAATCCAGTCCATCCAAAGGTTGTCTGCAAGAAATACGTTTTTAGCAATAAGACCGCCAATTATACTATTACGTATCTAGTTATATGTTTTAAATATGAATTGTTACAATTTAATAGTTCTTGTTATAATTTAAGTGTGGTTTGTCAAAAAACCGTTTCTATTCCATCTCCCCATACTGGCTAGAAAAAATAACACGCAGTACAGGTTTTAGTATTTAAAAAAACTAGTAGGTACTCTTTTTTGGTATCTTAAAATTTATTTTAACTAACTTAAATAGGTATAAATTTTAGGTAACAGATATTGGAGGGTAAGATATTGTTTATTCTGAGGCCCCAAAAAAGTAATTCACACACGTTATTCACTTCACTCGCACGATACCACCTCAGATTATAAATATCTCAAAGAGTTCTTTGAGATATTGCGATATTAAACAATTTCCAATACCTAAAAAATATTTTATATGCCACCTGTTAAGTTATGAACAACATTAATTTAAAACACACAACCGGAAGTGTACTAACAAATTTTAGACGGTAGCTTGAATACTCATCCAGTGGCTGATGCATATCCAATAAACAATTACTAACATTTTCAAACATCAAATAGGGTTTAACAGATATATGATGAATTTATATTTATTTTTATTCAGGTTGTTTAATTTATATTTTTAGGACTTGATTTTAAGTTTGTTTGATAATTTAAAGTTTTCTATTGTAACGAATTTGAAAAAAACAATTTACAACAATACTAGTTATTAGCCCTACCCGTGTCCTAGATAACATGACACATTTTAAAAATTGTTTTGGTAAAATATTAAAGAAAAATCAAATAAGTAGGTACCCAAAACATAAGAAACTATTAAAAGATATAAGACACTATTAAAGGATACTTTTATTTTAAATAAGTTTTTTGTATAAAAATCAAATTTTTCAAAACAATCTTTTATAAAATTCTTAATTAGAACCGCAAGCAGATTCAAATGAGTCCAAACACTAGTAGCCCACTACAATCTATTCAGAAGTACCATTGTCTAGCATCCGCCTCCATCATGCGTTTTTGCTTTGCATCAATGCACTTTTTCATACGATTGAACCAATTTTGAAAACATTTGTGCCACTCCTCCGTGGTGACGTCAGATACATGTTTTTTATACTCTTCGACAGCCTCTTCTGGTGATGAAAACCGTTGATCGCGTAATTGCTTCTTGATTTTTGGGAACAGAAAAAAGTCACACGATGGCAGGTCAGGACTGTATGCTGGATGACTCATAAGTTGTACGTTTTTCTCCTTCAAAAACTCATTTGTCTATCTGGCCGTGTGGGAACTTGCATTGTCGTGGTACAAGATGATACGGCGTTTATTGTTATTTTCACGGAGTTTGTCAATAATTTCCAGTAAACAAATGGTCGTGTACCAGTCACTATTTACGGTACGACGATTTTCTAAAGCAACAGTAGTCATGTGTTCAGTTTTATTAAAAAAAGAAGCAATCATCCGCTTTGAGGCACTTTTCACGCGCGCCACTTTGGTTGGTTTCGGCTCATCTCGTAAGACCCAGACGCTCGATTGCTGCTTCGTTTTGGGATCATAGCTATAAATACATGTTTCGTCACCTGTTACTGTGTCCCACACCAAATTGGAAGCCCCTTCGTTATATCTGGCAATCATAGCACGGCACTAGTGATGCGGTCCGTTTTTTGAGCATCAGTCAAATTGTGTGGGATCCATCGAGAACACAGCTTTCTCACACCCAAATGTTTGTGTAGGATTGACTTTATTTGACTCATGCTTATGTCCGGATCTCATGGTAGGTCACATGCCTGTCTGTTTCGATCATACGGCGCACAGCATCAATGTTTTTGTTGTTCACAGCGGTCTGCTGAGCTGTCAAATTACACTTAAAATCGTAAAAGAAAACATGCACCGAAAATTTTTCCGAGTTAAATACATTTTATTGTAATCACGCAATTTTTAAAATGACGCCACAATGTGAAAACAATTGACAATCAGATGAAACAAATTTTATTCTACGGCTAAAGAGTTCCATTTTGAAATGTAGTAATAACTTTTTAAATATTGTTTATGTAAGTGGCCAATTCCGGAAACTTTTAGTGTGCCCTATGTAAATATATAGGATAACATCCAGACCGGAATCTATAGATCATACAAACATTGATCCGCGATGGGAATCGAATCCTAAATAAAATGAAGTCTCTCTAATCTATTAAACGTTTACTTGATTTGATTGTTGACGTTTGGTTTGAGTCATATAACTAGATGGTGCTGCTAAATTAACATAAAAATAGGCAGGTACGGAACCTTCAGTGCACGAGACTCACTCGAACTTGACCAGTTTTGTTTCTTTAGAATATTACAAAGATTAATTATTGTATCTCGAATTCTGCGGACCCAAATATGACAATTAATACCGTTCAACAATTATAACAGTTTTCGGCTGATGTTAACCCATCTAGAGCGGAACCCTAATCAGTAATTATTCTCTTTAATTTATTGCTTGAAGGATAAATTGCTCAGGAGAATATTGGCCACGATTTAGAAACGTGACTAGAGTTCCTGCAATGGTTTTACTCCTCAATGAGCACCTTCTCATTAATCATCGGATTCACGGTTGTGGACGATGGGATCAAATTTTTGATAAGTCGACTAGTAAATTCCAATTTTCTCGGAGATTTGGATATTTTACCTGTCATGGTGGGCAATTTAACACTTGAAAACACACATCTGGTCCTCCTCATTAAATCGGTTGTAACCAAGTTTATAAAAGGAGGTTCTCAGTTCTCAGCTGTATTTTTTTAATTTGTATCCTTTTTAACCGACTACGGCAAAATCAAAAAGAAGGGATATGTTGTTAGCACTCTATGTATGTTCGTATATATGTACCTACGGTGGAACCGTAGCGCCTAAAATTCTCATCCGATTTTGATTAATGAGGGGACAATCGATTTGTTAGGCTACCATCGACATAGGCATTACGTAGTCGAGTTTCAGTTTTTAAACTTATTTATTATATAGGGTGTACCTCTAATGTGGTTTTAAACTACGTGTTTTGTTATGTACGACATTAAATGAAAACACTGGTATCGTCGCAAGGGCACCGTCGATTTACGTTAAAATTGTTTATTGGAAATGTAACGATTACTGGATAAATATTTATTCAAGCTACCTGTATTAAATTCACCTCTAAAATTAGTTAAAATCTATGTGTGTTTTAAATTAATGTCGTACATAACAAAACAGGTTGTATAAAGCTAAGTTCATATGAACGCGCGCTCCAAGATCAAACTAAAAGAGTTTTTTTTTTAAACTTTATAGATCTTCGTTTGACCACAATCTCACCTGATGGTAAGCCATGATGTGGTCTAAGATGAAGCACGAAGATCTAGAAGAAACCTATTCACTCTTACCTTAAAGAGGCCCGGATTGTATTCT
Source organism: Philereme transversata (assembly GCA_963924445.1). Taxonomy (NCBI): domain Eukaryota; kingdom Metazoa; phylum Arthropoda; class Insecta; order Lepidoptera; family Geometridae; genus Philereme; species Philereme transversata. The sequence goes on from OZ004344.1 coordinate 2,787,066, forward strand.
TTAGGAAAAACAGATGACAGCAAAGTATTCCACACCTTAGCTGTGTGCATCAAGAACGTAGAACCAAAACGGTGTCTGCGAATGGGTGGTGTATCAACTAGGTACGGATGGTACTGAGCCGTGCGCCAGCTTGTCCTTTGGTGGAAAGGAGATGGCGGAATCAGATCGTTTACTTTTTACTTGACTCTTTTTAGACGAGTAGCGCGCGGTAATGTAGGCGATAAACACCATTTAGTTTGATCTTCATCTTTGATCATAGGTACAGCGCGTTCATATGAACTTAGCCTAAGTTTGGTGAGGATCTAATGATCTGACGTCAGCAAACGCATCGCAATTTAGAGTTATTGTTTTGGAAATAGCAAGGGAACATCTATTTAGGGTCACACCAGTAGTCTACTGACCTGATCATGGGCTTTGAAGATACCTTACAGAAAATACAATCGAATTTATTTCTCCTAGCTCGCAAAAAAATACTTAAACTTCAGCAAATACTAAACTATCCAGCCTTATAATCTAAAGGCACGGTAACATTGAAATCGGTTCTTAGTTTTTTGTAAAAGATATTATTTATTTTAATATCTGATGCCCCCAAGATTTAGCTTGTGGAAAATGATAACGTACCTTTTCATGCCTTACCTTTAAAATTAGTAGATTATTAAACGTGGGGATAAAGCAGTGTCTTATTTCACGGGCGCCATATTGAATCCCGAACGTAAAGAACTGAAGAGAGGGATATAAGCGCGGACGCGGACTCAAGATGCAGACAGCTTTATCCACGATGAAAATACTCTACTTTTCACTCATTCTGCGAGACAAATTTTGTCTTTGGAACAGCGTTTCGCGGCATTTGTTTTTTAAAATACACAAGACATAATCTCTTCCTATTTTCAAAGTTAAGGTATACAACCATTTCCTTTCGTTGTCTGGTAACTGCTAGTTAGTGTTTATGTTATTTATCCTCCATATGTAATGTAGTTTATATATTGTTATTTATTATAATTTTTCATATTATTTGTATATATTTAAGTTTATGTTTATTAGGCATTCTAGCTTATTTGGCCTAAAATTTATTAATAAAAACAACAAAGAAATAAACTGAAAGCATTATCATAATCTCAAAATTACATTTAACAGATAAACAACCCGATATGTAAACAAACACAACAAAAAAAAACAAAAACAAAAATGTCAGACTGACGAACGGACAGAGAAATGATTCCTTGACGAAAGTTGGAAGCAGAAAGAGAGTGGCGGCAAAGTGTTGTCTACAAGGCCTCTCCTGACAGGAGTCCGTCCTCGGGCTCCCTTAACTCAGATGGTCAATGTCCAGCACCGGCTTGGACAGTCCTTCCCTGGTCTCGGAAAGTCCCTGATCCAGGAACTTAGACTTTCGGACTCATTCATAGAGGCTTCTACTCCTAGCGGGTCCTCTTCTTGGGGCGCGACACTGACACGCGAATCACTGGCAGTGCTCGCGTCGGCGTCCATTAGGCGGTTCAACGTGTCTCTGCGTTCCTGACGTGCTGGGCTGCTGGTCGTCGCTCGTCGACAACGGCTGCGTTGCTCTGGGTGACGGCTCGCTGACCATCAAAGGTTACTGAGCAGCAGCCGCAGTAGACAATTTCTCATCCTTAGTAACTGCATCTAAACAAAACACCAAAAAAAGCAAAGACGTATACAAGCTCACAAATTAGTCTTATAAGCAGAACAGGAAATTCTTAGATACACTTTACACAGACGTATGGGGGTAAAATTTTAAAATTCAAAGTTACATGAAACGTTACTTATACTCGTAATTGAGACAGACCTACATAGTTAAGAGGCACGACGTGAGGCGGTTGCTAATTATACAGAGTCCGACTCGCACTTGGTCGGGTTTTTTTTAAAACCTTGGTTGGTTGGTGTTTGTCAATCGTTAAATATATTTCAAGAGGTTTACGAAATATAAAGCTTCAAAATTGCCAATACCGTAATAGTCGTGTGTCGTGCACCGTATGGCACGTTTCTAAGGTACGTGACCTATGAGACATTACTTTGTTATAGGCGATGGTTATCATTTAACATCAGGTGGGCCATATTCTTGCTCCATCAACAGGTAAAATAAAATTAATAAAATACAAAATGACTAAGATACTGACCACGGAACCCTTCAATATGCGTGGGTTGGCACGCGCCAGAACAATAATTCTTAAATTTCCAATGTGCCTCAAAGCACAAACACGAGTATTCTATATCAGTGGAAAAGTGTAGACAATTTTATTTTTATAAAGTTGAAAAATAAAGTGACAAAGAATGCATTTTATTCGACCCACAAAGACCACGCGCGTCGTTTGTGCCAGTGAAGTGCTCAAACCAAGTTATTATTCTGAGAACGAACTCTTTTGTAACTTCATAATCGCTCTTTGCCGCAATGCAATAATATTATAATCTAGTTCTATCAAGATAAAACCGAAAATGCTGAAAGAAACAAAGGAAAAATGTATGATTTGTTGTTTTTTTCACAAAATAACGGAATCCTTATCCTTAGAGACGTTTATAGACCGTAAGATTTTGTTGAGATACTTTACTAGGTAGTAGATTTAAATAAAGCTAGAAATATTCTCTACTTACTGATGGAATGAGGGGTGGAATGAAGCATGACGCTGCACTGTGATAAACTTTCTAAATAAGGTAGATAATGCTATTAGCATTAAGTTCTCATAGTACTACTCTGTTTTGAGTGAATGTTTAAATAACGAAAAAAATACATTGTGACGTTGCTAAATAACAACAGCAGTTGATCGAGCGAAGTGAGATCTCTAAATCAACTTGGGCAAATCGGCGTTGTATGTATGTATGTATGTTTGTTTGTCCGAGGATACATAGGTAGTGATGGTAGGTAGTGATGGCACAATTTCGGTGTGACAAAATGAGCTAAAAATGTGTGGGGGGTTGTTGTTGAGATATTGGGGCTCAAGAGGAGTAAAAAAAAATGAAAATGAGACTATTCAAGTCTAGGTCAAGTGGAATATCAAATGAAAGGTCTTGTTAGTAGGTACATTTAGACTCCGTTTTTATTTTTAGTAAAGTTTTTATAATTTTTGAGTTATTAGCCATAATAAAAACTAAACTTTGATAACATTCACAGGGTACACCAGTGATCCCATAGTGCTGTAATTTGGTATGCGTGTAGCTTTAGTGACACAAATATGGGCAAAAGTCTGAAATCCAGAATAACTGCAATTTGTACCCCAAAAGAGAGTAACCACATAACATGAACTCCCGTAACCTGTAATTTGAATGAAACTGTAGGTCAAGTAAGATGGTTTTTTTATATCGTGGCACTGTTTTGATAGTCAAAGATTACAAATAATATTTTTTTGTTTAATCGGAGACTCGCGAGATCTCAGTTTGGGGCGAACAATATAACACAACTTCTCACAAATGTGAGGGTATTATAAAAGTTTTTCGTAACAGCTTCTTGCTATAAAGTAAATTTGGGTTCCCGCTGTCTTTATTGATAGAGCGAAGCGAGATCTCCAAATCAACTTGGGAAAATTGGCATTTTATGTATGTATGTATGTTTGTTTGTTTGTCCAAGGATAAGCATTAAGCATTAGCTATAAGAGTTTGTATACATTGATATTAAGTGCTGTTGATTCTGTGATGAATAAAATTAAAAAAAATAACACCCGAAGCGTTGATCCGATCATCGTGAAATTTGACACATAGGTAGGTAGTGTTGGCACAATTTTGGTGTGACTAAATGAGCTAAAAAAGTTGGGGGGTTGTTGAGATATTGGGGTTCAAGAGGGGTAAAAATAAATGAAAATGAGACTATCAGGTCAAGTGGGACGTCAAATGAAAAAAAAAATATTGCTGGACATTTCACACAGCGCTATCTAGCCTCAAACTAAGCAGAGCTTGTACTATGTGAACCAGATAACTGATAGAATACTTGTATACTTTTTTTTGTAAATACATACTTATAATATATAGAAAAACACCCAGACACGGAACAAATATCTGTAGATCATGCAAACATTTGTTCCGCGGCGGGAATCGAACCCGCTACCTCCTGGGTCTCAGCCGGCTATACGCCCACTGCGCCACGGAGGCAGTCAAGAAAGGTCTTCATTAGTACATTTCAACCTCATTTTTATTTTAAGTTTACTCGTTTTAGTTTTTGAGTTATTAGCCATAACATAAACAAAACTTTGACAAAACTCACAGAGTACACCAGTGACCCCACAATGCTGAAATTTAGTATTCGTGTAGCTTTAGTGACACAAATATAGGAAAAAGTCTGAAATCCAGAATAAATGCAATTTCCACCCCTAAAAAGGTTAACCAAATACATTAATCTCTAATTTGAATGAAACTGTATGTCAAGTAAGTTGGTTATGCATTTTGTGGCACTAATTTATTAGTCAAAGATTAAGGCTGGCTTGCACAAAGATCCCTAAACGTATTTAGCGACTAAACATGTTTAAATTTGAAGTATTTGTATGATTTGTCAACTCCTTAAATCGTATTTAGCCACTAAATACGTTCAGGCATCGTTGTGCAAGTCGCCCTAAGAATAATATTTATTTTGTTTTTGGGAGATCTCAGTGCGGGGCGAATCACTAGTACCTACCTATATTTTTTACAAATGTGCCGTAGACTGTTCTATTTTTAAATAGAAATAAGGATTTGTCATGGAGATTGTATTTCATTTTAGCTTTAAATGTAATAAGCCTCATTCTAATTTCAAAACTTACGGCACTAGGGCCGTAAAACGCATTTACGGAGCAGTTTTCGAGTTAACAATGACCTAATTACAGAGCATATGTGATGAAGAGCGCGTTTAACAAGCAATGCATAATATAATAGCCATTGTTAGTCAGCGATATCCCTCGACCAAGTGGGAACTATTTTGTTGAAAATTAGGGAAACAGAATAAACACAAAACCCAGAAGATACTTACTCAAAATTAGGAAAGAATCAGGAGAGGAAATGAATACATAAAAGAGAAATAGGTAAGTATTATGTACAAAATTAACATTTACAAATTTGTGATTTTAAATATTAATATTACTTATTAGTATAAAAAAACGATTGGATCTAAGGAGGAGAAAAAGATTTTAATATATGAGGGAAGCTGAAAACGATTTGATCGAGCAAAGCGAGATCTCCAAATCAACTTGGGCATGAGGATAACTTTCGCAGCGTTTATCCGATCATGATGAAATTTGTTATATAGGTAAGTAGTGATGACACGATTTTGGTGTGACTTAATGAGCTAAAAATGTGGGGGAGTTGTTGAGACATTAAGGTTCAAGAGGGGTACAAAAAACCAACATGGGACTATCTGGTCAAGTGGTATGTCTAATAAAAGGTCTTTGTGAGTACGTTTTGACTCTGTTTTTATTTTTAGTTTAAACTTTGTAGTTTTTAAGTTATTAGCCATAATAAAAACTAAACTGTGACAAAATTCACAGGGTATACTAGTGACCCCACAGTGCTGAAATTTGGTATGTGTGTAGCTTTATTGACACAACAATAGGCAAAAGTCTGAAATCAAGAATAACTGCAATTTCTACCACAAAAACAGGTAATCAATATACATGAGCTCCCGTTACCTGTAATTTGAATGAAACTGTAGGTCAAGTAAAGTGGTTATGCATTTCGTGGTACTACTTTGATAGTCAAAGATTACGAATATTTTTTTTTTCTTTTTATTGGAGACTCGCGAGATCTCAGTTTGGACTAGTTTATTTAACTAAATCGTAAATGGATAACCTTCAATGCCAAGTTGTCAAGAAGGTAGCTAAAAAAGATTACTTAACCTAATATTGCGACCAAAAATTTTTAGATGTTGGTAGGTGCTATTTTACATACTGCTAGAAACGGATCAGAATAAAGAAAATTCTTGCAAATATATACTAACCTAAACAAACAAAGCCTTACCGTGGTTAGGTTTCCCAATTGCTCAATGTTGTGATAAACATCAAACAGTTGAGCTTTTCAGATATTTACTTATGTAGGTATACACCCTACCTACTCCGTATTTCTGCATCAATATTCTAGATTGGTTCATTACTAGGCGGAAGTTTTTGTGATTCACTAAGGAATCTAAACACGAAAATGTTTTACTGTATACATACCTGTTTATGAAGAATAATAATAACATTAAATAAAGCGTAGGTCGAATCGTATTAGATACCTACTATTTGACCTATAACTATCTTCGGGTAGATAGATCCCTTCGGCCTTATTAATTTCCGCCGAGAAACAAATTTTTGCGTGCTCTACTGTTATTTGTTCCGGGTCTGGGTTTCTCTATATATTATACTAGCTTGCCCCCGCGGCTTTGCACGGGTGGTTTGTGCCAACTTTCAAGGTGATCGGTTAAACGTTGTCGAAGTTTATCAATCTCAGATGCATATACCAACAACATCCATTTTTATATACAGGTTGCTCCAAAAGGTGTCAAGCGGAAGTCCAGAGGCTAGGGCTACCCGAAACTCTAAAGAGTCCTTCCGCTTGATACTATTGTTTGAGACACCCTGCATATAGTATTTTTGAAACTTTCGCAATCACTGTACATAATTTTTTTTTTTTTTTTTTTAAGGATATGAAAATATTTATTAAGAAATATAATGTTCATTAATAGTATATTATGATACAAGTGAGCTAAGTTGCTCATTAAACACGAGGCTGTGAGTTGCAGCCCGAGCCGTAGCCGAGGGCGTAAATCAACCGAGTGTCAGTGAGCAAGTTGCTCACGAGTTTTATACGCACTTTTTCAACACACTTGCGAGGAAAAAACAAACATGTATTGCATAAATCGTTAAGCATAAAATTATTAAAACAATTGGTGAATGTACAATTTTCATAACGATATAAATATAAATAAATAAACAAATATTGCTGGACATTCCACACAGCGCTATCTAGCCCCAAACTAAGCAAAGCTTGTACTATGGGAACCAGATAACTGATAGAATACTTACATATATACATTTTTTTTTGTAAATACATACTTATACTTATAATATATATAGAAACAACCAGACCCGAAATAAATAACTGTAGATCTTGCAAACATTTGTTCCGCGGCGGGGATCGAACCCGCTACCTCCTGCGTCTCAGCCGGCTATTCGCCCACTGCACCACGGAGATATAGTTGCACGCGCCAAATGTAAGGTAATTGATTACATATAGCCATACAGCCTACTTCAAAATTATAATTTTAGTGATAAAATGCAAATATTTTATAACAAATTATTGCGAATCCCTACTAATATTATAAATGCGAAAGTAACTCTGTCTGTCTGTCTGTCTGTCTGTTACCTTTTCACGCCTAAACCGCTGAACCGATTTTGATGAATTTTGGTATAGAGATAGATGGAACCTTGGGAAAGGACATAGGGTACTTTTTATCCAGATCCCGATCCCGATCCCGGAATTATACGGGTGGAAACGCAGAGTGCAGTTGTGTATCGTATATCCCTACTAAATGAATTTTGGTATAGAGACAGATGGAACCTTGGAAAAGGACAAAGGCAACCTTTTATCCCGATCCCGATCCCGATCCCGTAATTATGCGAGTGATAGATAACGCAGGGTGCAGTTATGTATCGTATATGCCTACTAAATGAATTTTGGTATAGAGATAGATGGAACCTTGGGGAAAGACATAGACAGTCTGTCTGTTTCGTTTTCACGCCTAAACCGCTGAACCGATTTTGATGAATTTTGGTATAGAGATAGATGGAACCTTGGGAAAGGACATAGGGTACTTTTTATCCAGATCCCGATCCCGATCCCGGAATTATACGGGTGGAAACGCAGAGTGCAGTTGTGTATCGTATATCCCTACTAAATGAATTTTGGTATAGAGATAGATGGAACCTTGGAAAAGGACAAAGGCAACCTTTTATCCCGATCCCGATCCCGATCCCGTAATTATGCGAGTGATAGATAACGCAGGGTGCAGTTATGTATCGTATATGCCTACTAAATGAATTTTGGTATAGAGATAGATGGAACCTTGGGGAAAGACATAGACAGTCTGTCTGTTTCGTTTTCACGCCTAAACCGCTGAACCGATTTTGATGAATTTTGGTATAGAGATAGATGGAACCTTGGGAAAGGACATCTTTACTTTTTATCCCGATCCCGATCCCGGAATTATGCGGGTGAAAACGCGGGGTGCAGTTATGTATCGCATAATTCAAATACTCCTAGCCAGCTTTTAGAATACTTTCTGCCTGACATGTCCATCAGGCCCATCGGCCTATACACTATGAATGTGTGAGTGTGACGATGCATGGTGTGGTGTGGCGGGGCTGGCGGGCGCGGGCGCGCTGCGCGGCGCGGCGGCAAAGACGTGCGGGGGACGCGGATGGCTCGGTGGGAGGAGTGTAGATCACAAAGTATGCTTACCCGAACGGGCAGACACGTGAGGGCAGACGTCGTTGGCGGACGCATGCGATATCTACAATTTTGAGCTGCAACGTATTCGCTTTCTTTACGTTTTCATTGGTGTTTAGGGTTTCTTGGATAAGCATTTTGTGTTATTTACTTAGTTGTTTTGGTTGTTATTATTAGTTTAGCATAAGTTAGTAGTAGGTAGAATTATAGTTAATAGGTAAAATAAATACTTTAATTCATTTTTTAGGATAGGTATAAAATTGTAGTAGATTAGTAGGCAGGTTTTTTTAAGTTTTTTCACATTTAGTAAGTAGTTACGGTACCTAAGAAGGTCAGCATAGTTTTTATTGAGTATTAATAGGTAAGTAATGTTGTTTTGTGAATAAAATAGTTCCAGTAGTTTCGCATATAATTTTATCGATTCATTTTGTTTTTATTCCATGTGGATAAAATAGTTCCAGTAGTTTCGCATATAATTTTATCGATTCATTTTGTTTTTATTCCATGTGGATAGTATATTTTTTTTAACATTTAGTTTTAGTTTAGCAATTCGTTTTGTTTTTGTTTTATTTCATGCAATGTGTATAAGTACCTACCTTAAGTATAGTTTCGTACTCAGTACCTTTAACTAAATTTTTTTGTCAGCTAAAGAATTTTTTTTTGCATAAGTACTTACCTGTTTTTATTACTTTAGGTAGGTAACTGGTTAAGTAATATGCCTCGCAAGCGTAAATCTAATTTAGCGCGTAGCTCTAAAAGAGCTCGAACTGCGCAAGTAGCTAGATCCCAAGAATCTGAGGAGCAGACTCAGGCCCGGCAGATTTTAGATGCTGAGCGACACGCAGCGCAAAGAGCTGACGAGACCTATGAACAAACTCAGGCCCGGCAGATTTTAGATGCTGAGCGACACGCAACGCAAAGAGCTGCCGAGACCTATTAACAAACTCAGGCCCGGCAGATTTTAGATGCTGAGCGACACGCAACGCAAAGAGCTGCCGAGACCTATGAACAAACTCAGGCCCGGCAGATTTTAGATGCTGAGCGACACGCAACGCAAAGAGCTGCCGAGACCTATGAACAGACTCAGGCCCGGCAGATTTTAGATGCTGAGCGACACGCAACGCAAAGAGCTGCCGAAACCTATGAACAGACTCAGGCCCGGCAGATTATAGATGCTGAGCGACACGCAACGCAAAGAGCTGCCGAGACCTATGAACAGACTCAGGCCCGGCAGATTTTAGATGCTGAGCGACACGCATCATTGATAGCTGCAGAGATGCCAGAAGAATCCCAAAGACGACGTGTGTTAAATGCTGAACGGCAGTCAGAAAGGAGAAATGCGTTTACAATGTATACATGGGGAGCATTCCACAATGCTGCTTTTGATTATGACCCATCGATTGAGTATAATAACCATCGATTACTTCTCATAGGTGGAATGGATAAAAAATGTATACATTGTGAAGCACTCAAGTGGAAAGAAGAAACTCCGGGTATGTGTTGTTCTGGTGGCAAGGTTTCAATTCCAATACTTGGAGAACCAGAGGAACCATTGAAGTCTTTACTTTTAGGTGATAACAACGAATCGCGGCGTTTTTTAATCAAAATAAGGAAATATAATTCATGCTTTCAAATGACGTCATTTGGTGTAGAAAATGAGGTGGTTATGCCTGGGTTTTCATCTACTTTTACAATCCAAGGTCAAATCTATCATAGGATTGGTTCTTTGCTTCCTACAAATAATGAGCAACCAAAATTTTTACAGATTTATTTTATGGGAAATGAAAACGACGAGGTTGACCGCAGGTGTCAAAACATTCAATTAGTAGAAAAGGATATTGTCTTAAAGATTCAGAGAATGTTGCATGAACATAACCGCCTAATAAACACTTTCACAACAGCCTTAGAAAGAATGCCGGGAGATGATTATAAGTTGGTGATTCACCCAGATCGTACACCAAGTGGGGAACACGAAAGACGATATAATGCACCTTTAATAAATGAAGTCGCAGCCATGGTTTGTGGTGAACAGTTTGCTTCCCGTGATATAGTTTTACATGCCCGTGATAACACACTAACTAGGGTGCCGGATACACATAAATTTTACGATGCGTTACAATATCCGCTAATATTTAGCAAAGGGCAAGAAGGGTATCACTTTCAAATTCCACAAGTCGATCCTGTAACTGGCCTGCCCTTGCCTAACAAAAAGGTATCATGTATGGACTTTTATGCCTTTCATATCATGATTAGAGAAAATGATTTTAATATTATATCACGATGCAGGCAACTGGCCAATCAGTTTTATGTTGATATGTACGTTAAGGTAGAAAGTGAACGATTACGATACATAACATTAAATCAAACTAAATTAAGAGCAGAAAATTATATCCACCTTCAAGACGCAGTAGCGAATGACGCTAATCTAAATCCAAATGATATTGGTAGAATGATAATTTTACCGTCTTCATTTGTAAATAGTCCGAGGTACTTACACGAATATACTCAGGATGCGTTTGCTTATGTACGTACATATGGTCGCCCTGACTTATTCGTTACGTTTACTTGCAACCCAGCATGGCCGGAAATAGTAAATGAATTAATGCCGGGTCAAAGCGCGATTGATAGGCATGATGTAGTCGCAAGAGTTTTTAGGTTGAAAGTTAAAAAACTTATGTCTGTTATTTCCAAAGGCAGAATATTTGGAGAAGTGATCTGCTTTATGTATTCCATAGAGTGGCAGAAGCGTGGCCTACCACATGTCCACATATTATTGTGGTTAAAAGACAAGTTGAGACCCGATCAAATTGATAATATTATCAGCGCAGAAATACCCGATCCAAGCACTGACAAGACACTTCATGATATTATAGTTAAAAACATGATTCATGGTCCATGTGGACCTGAAAATCCTCAGTGCCCTTGCATGAAAGATGGAAAATGCACAAAGAAATTTCCTCGCAAATTACACAAAGACACTGTCCACAGTGAAAACGGATACCCACTCTATCGTAGAAGAGCACCAGCAGACGGAGGTCGAACGGCATCTGTGAAACTACGAAATGGGAGTTACGTCACTATTGATAATAGTTGGGTGGTCCCTTATTCCGCTATTCTATTAAAAATATTTAACGCCCATATAAATGTTGAGGCTTGCAGTTCAGTGCGCGCTATCAAATATATCTGCAAATATATTAACAAAGGCAGTGACCAAGCTATTTTCAATTTTAGGAGCACAGAGCTTGCAAATCGCGTAAATGAAGTACATACATATCAATCTGGTCGTTATGTTAGCAGCAACGAAGCCGTGTGGCGGTTATTAGGGTTCCCGTTGCACGAAAGGCACCCCACCGTTACACATCTAAGTGTACACTTAGAGAACGGTGAACGAGTTTATTTTACAGAAGATAATTTCCACGAGCGACTATCTACTCGACCAAAAACCACCCTTACAGCTTTTTTTGAACTTTGCATAAGAGATGAGTTTGCAAGAACTCTTATGTATGCTGAGGTACCGAGATATTACACATGGGACGCAACCAGAAAAACTTGGAAACGCCGAATTCAAGGAACTTCGGTTCAGAACTGGCCTGGTGTCAAATCTGGAGATGCCTTAGGACGGGTTTACACAGTCCATGTTACTAACATGGAATGTTTTTGTTTAAGGATGCTTCTACACCATGTGCGTGGGCCAACCTCTTTCAATGATCTCAAAAAATACAACAATCAAGAATTTTCAACATTTCGAGAGGCATGTGAGGCAAGAGGATTATTGGAGGATGACAATCATTGGAATATAACACTGGAAGAGGCTGCACAATGTAGATCAGCGGCCAAGGTGAGAATGCTTTTTGCTATACTAATAGCGACATGTGGGCTTTCAAACCCTCAACAACTGTGGGAAAGGTACAAAATTCAAATGGCCGACGATATTTTACACAGAGTACAACATCATAATCCAAACGTTACATACAATGATTTCATTTTTAATGAAGCCCTAACAAAGATAGAAGACCAAGTCATAACTATAACTGGGAAAGATTTGTCAGATTTTGGGTTGAGCAGGCCGCAAAGAACTGGGGAAGTTTGCAGTGATATAATAAGAGAATTGAGTTACGATGCTGCTTCTTTACAACAACAAATAACTGAGTCTGTTCCGCGTCTAAACCCAGAACAAAGATTAGTTTTTGAGAATGTTGTGCAAAAAATCGAAAGTGGCGAAGGTGGTTTATTCTTTTTGGATGCGCCAGGAGGCACGGGTAAAACATTTCTTTTAAATTTACTTTTAGCCCAAATTCGTAAAGATAAAGGAGTTGCTGTTGCTGTAGCTTCTTCTGGAATAGCAGCTACGTTACTTAATGGTGGCCGAACGGCACATTCAGTACTTAAACTGCCATTGAACTTAGCTCATGAGGAAATGCCAGTTTGTAACATTACTAAAAATAGTGACCGTGGACGAATGTTACAGCAATGTAAGCTGTTGGTTTGGGATGAATGTACCATGTCCCACAAAAGAGCGATAGAAGCACTAGATCGGACCATAAAAGATATTAAGAGTAACCAAAGTATCATGGGTGGTATGGTGGTACTTTTAGCTGGCGATTTTAGACAGACTCTGCCGGTAATTACTAGAGGCACGCCGGCAGATGAAATAAATGCATGTTTAAAAGCGTCTCCATTATGGGTGCATGTAAAAATTTTTTGTCTGACTACAAATATGCGAGTACAACTGCACAGTGATACACAATTGGTGCAATGGTGGTGCGGATGCTCTTCTGAAAATCGGAGAAGACCGTATGGAAACAAATAGTGACGGAATGATTACATTGAATCGTGAATTTTGTAATGTTGTCTGTAACATGGATGACTTAAAGAACAACGTCTATCCCGATCTTGCAACCAATATGAAGAACAGACAATGGCTGTGCGAAAGGGCAATTTTAGCACCGACAAACGAAGTAGTGGGGCAGATCAACGAACAAATCATGTCAGATGTGGAAGGTGATTTTGTTGAGTATCTGTCCGTAGACAATGTCATGGACACTGAGCAAGTGACATCGTTCCCTGTAGAATTTCTTAACTCCTTAGAATTATCGGGGGTGCCTTCCCATAAGTTGAGGCTAAAAGTAGGTGTCCCGGTCCTGTTGATGCGAAATCTTGACGCACCAAGAATGTGTAATGGCACACGTCTACAAATTACACACCTGGGACGCAATATTGTGAGAGCAATAATTATGACAGGAACAGCAAAGGGAGAAGAAGTGTTAATTCCCCGTATTCCAATAATCCCTACCGATTTGCCATTCCAATTCAAAAGAGTACAATTTCCCCTGAAAGCAGCATTCGCTATGACGATAAACAAAGCTCAAGGACAGACACTCAAAGTAGCTGGTGTTCATTTAGAAAAAAACTGTTTCTCCCATGGGCAACTGTATGTGGCGTGCTCACGAGTATCGAGTCCACAAAACCTACATGTTTTGACCAAAGAAGGAAAAACAAAAAATGTCGTATACAAAAACGTATTAAACTAAGTTAAGTCATGGATCAGGGTCAGGAAAAGTCTACCTATGTTAATCTCAATAATTCAATGTGCCGGCTTCATTAGAATCGTTTCATTATAGTTTCAGAGCCTATTCAGTCCAAACAAATTTACACGAAGTAGTAGTTCTACGCAGACGAAGTCGCGGGTAACAGCTAGTAGTGAAATAAGTCAGAAATGATGGGTACTCCACGCCCTTAACGGATCTAGCACGATTTTTCCTGTAACCCTGTATATTTACAAAAAAAATATATATACGTATTCTATCTGATGTATGTTCCAATAGTACTACAAACTTTGATTAGTTTGGGCTTGATATCGCTGTGTGAAATGCTCTGCATTATATTTTTATATTTTAATGAAACTTCTCTATTTTTATAGGACTCAAGAGTTGGTAATTCGAAAATTAAACAATAAAACTGCAACAGAATTTTATTTATTTAATATTAATCTTAAGTTAGTAAACTTACTTTCAACATCACTTAAATCTTTGAATACAAATATTCGCTTAAACATCTATTTAAAATAATCTACTTTTATAATGGATTGTATGTTGGAAACGTTAACAAGGATCATAAAGTGGTCTGACACGCTAATATGATTATATCACATTAATGTTAATGGTGAAACTGCCGGAACTTGGAGTTTAATGGCGTAGGTGGCACAGGTGTTTTACATAGTAGGATGTCTTTGAACTACGTATACTCGTACCTATCACCATAGACTTCGACAGTAAAATTGCTAAGTAGAACAGATTTTTTTTTAAATTAATTGGCAACCTCTTCAACAATTAACTTTAAATACTTGTTGATCGAGCGAAGCGAGATTTCCAAATCAACTTGGGCAAATCGGTGTTGTATGTATGTATGTATGTTTGTATGTATGTATGTTTGTTTGTCCGAGGATAACTTTCGTAGCGTTTTTCCGATCATCATGAAATTTGGTATATAGGTAGGTAGTGATGGCTCAATTTTGGTGTGACTCAATGAGCTAAAAATATTGAGGGGGGGGGGGGGGTTGTTGAGATATTGGGGTTCGAGAGTGTTAAAAAAATAATTAAAATGAGACTATTAGGTGAAGTGGGACGTCAAATGAAAGGTCTTCATTAGTACATTTGAACCCCGTTTTTTTTAGTTTTTTTTTTAGTTTTAGAGTTATTAGCCATAATAAAAACAAAACTTTGACAAAATTCACAGGGTACACCAGTGATCCCACAATGCTGATTTGGTATTCGTGTAGCTTTAGTGACACAAATATAGGCAAAAGTCTGAAATCTAGAATAACTGTCAATTGTACCCCAGAAAATATAACCATTAACAAGAACCCCTGTTACATCTAATTTGAATGAAACTGTAGGTCAAGTAGGTTGGTTAAGCATTTCGTGGCACCAATTTATTGGTCACGATTAAAGCCGGCATGCACAAAGATCACTAAACGTATTTAGCGACTAAACATGTTTAAATTTGAAGTATTTGTATGATTTGACAACTCCTTAAATCATATTTAGTCACTAAATACGTTTAGGCATCGTTGTGCAAGTCGCCCCAAGAATAATATTTATTTTGGGAGATTCGCAAGATCTCAGTTTGGGGCGAAGTACTGGTTAGGTAAATTTAATTAAATCTGTACTTATAATACAATTTATATTATACCTATCTTAATATGAATTTAGTATCATTTGTATGTTTAATGATTAAAAATAATAATAGAGTAAAAATTCACACACACGCTGCATTGTATTTTATGGTATAACAATAAAAGTCAAAAGCACTCAAAAATCATAAAATAAAATGGGCGCATTTAGTTTACACAAAGCTTTATGACTTTCAGTTGGTACTCATTTATTTACACGCATGTGTTGGATAGATAGCAAAGTACAGTCGTTTTATAAATAAAAAAATGAGCATTTGAATCCTGTAGTTACCTTCCAGCTTCAAATAGCACGCACCTCCAATGCGTCTACTTGAAATTTTATCATAATTGTGATATATCAAACGGATCCTTATGATTGCAATGAATAAAGATCGTTTGCCTTTGAGATAATGAAGTCATATAGTTCTCAGCTTTAGGTATAACAAGGTAGTTTTTGATTTAAACTTAAATTATAATGTATCTACTGTATAATTTTGAAATGTGTTGTCAACATTCATAACGTTTTATTGAAATAATAGATATAAATGTATTCTACATCTCTATGTACACAAGAAACTCTTTTCTTCTATTAAAAGTGAGACGTGACACAATGACGTCGACACATGACACGATAAAATCGGTAATCACTCTAAGTTAGTATTTATATGAACGTGTAATGATATAGGAATGTGCTGTGCAGTGTCTGATAAAACGAATGGAAAATCACCGCCTTCTGATGTGTCGTCTCATTTTCTGCTGCGGAAAAACATTCCCATAAATGTTTCTACATTTAAAAGTTTGGAGGGTAGAAAATGATTCCGCAGAGAGCTGTTAGGAGTGGTGTGGTGGCAGGAGATGAAGGCGCCGCGCAGTAGGCTGGTGGTTGCTGGCTGCAAGCTGCTACATCCTGCGCCAGCACCCAGGCCATGCGCTTGAGGAGAGTGCTGGCTGAAGCAGAGCAGGCCCTGCCCACATCTGCCACGCACATCATGAAGGCATCGCGGGCGCTGTAAAAAAACATGTGAGTCGTATATTTCATACAATACATATTTCTTTAAAATTTTACATATCCTTAAACCGACCATTATGTTTGGCATCTTCCTGTACAGCAGTGGACGTTCTAAGACTGATATGATGAGGATTATGAACCTACTCTTATTTAAGTGAATACATTTTATCTTTATTATTCTTATCATTAAACTTATAGGTCCTTTTGGACCGGGCTTTTGCCCGGCCCTAGAAATCGCTGGTACACGAGTTTGTGCTTTTATTTAATTGAAATTAACAAGTTCCACTCTGTTTGTCTAAACTCTTCGTTTAGGTTTATTGATCATAATAATTAAATTTGAAATGCTAAATGAGTGCCTATTTCGTTTAGTGTCGCGCAGTTTAATCCAGTCAAACGATGTTTATTTATACCGGTAGCCGATTTCACATCTTAGACTGTAAGAGAAACGGAATGTCATCAATAGTGGTCCGATCGCGTTTATCTAGACAAAATATTATAATAGGTAGAATTTGCAGCATCTTTACATATTTGCTTTCTACTTATGTGCCACTGCTTAGAATGCACACCGCTGGGTAAGCCAAAGGTATTTTAGGCATACGTATCCACAAGCCGTAGAGCGGCGGCATATCAATGGATAAGATATGAATGAAATATTTATGTATTTGAGCCAGACATGTGCACTGTGCAGTAAGCCACTGGGATGCAATCTTTATTTATTGGACTTATTCAATCTTACTTTAGTTATCTAGTACACCATCTGACGTCAATATTTTTATGTTAATGTTAATGAAATGTTATCCAGAGCCTGACGTAGATCTTAGTATTGAGATTGGCCAAAAAATATTTTTGTTCGTCTGTCGGTCTATTCTCGCCTACAAGTCGCATTTTTCAACTGATTTTGACGTAAATTGGCACACAAATTTCTTGATTTATTTAAATTAATTTGATTGATTGGGAATAGGGGGGGGGGAGGGGGGGGGGAGGGGGAAGTTTGTTGTAGCGTTATTTATCGAAGGATTTCAATCTAATTTGAGAGGCACAAAAGACTTCATTCTACCCAAGATGTTGCGAAAAAAAATCCAAAAAAGGGAAGGTGAGGGGGTTTTGGTAAGGAGGGGGAATGATAACCTACGGTGGGGATTGTGGGTGGGGAAGGGGTGTTAGGTGAGGAGTGGTGGAGATGGGTCTTTTCTACTTTCTTTCCAACATAGTTAGGTTGGTCTCAAAACTGAAATGGCTTTGCTAAACCAGGGGAAAGGGGAAAGTGTCGGTTATTGCATGGTTATAAGGGCTCGCGAGGTTTACTGTTCTCACAGAACAACTAGTTGGTTGAAGAAGCCATTCTAGTATTGCCAAAGAATCCTCTCTCTCATCATAAGTATTACTCTATTATACGTAGTTATTATAATTTAACACGTTCGCTGCGGGAAATAATTTGACTATTTTGCACGTAGTGCGATAGGCGGTTGATAAGCCTTAAAAATGCTTTTTCACCGGTGCTATAAAGGTCTTTCGACGTCCTTCGTATACTTATTTATTTTATTTATTTTTTATTTATTTTATTCAAAAGACCAACAGCTACAAAAATATAATAGTTTTAAAATTATATATTTACGATAATACAGCCAATTAAAGGTCTCTCTAAATAATACAGTGATAGTTCCTACAATTAACGTATGACAGTGATAATTTAAAATATAGTGATTGTGAATTAAGTAAAGTCAATGAGTACATGAAGATATATTTTAATTAAACAAAAATAACTAAGTACTATATATACATATTATATTATGTTATATATTTGTGTAAATTAAATAAATATTATGTAATTAGTATATATAATATTAGTATTTATTAGTATGGAATGTGTCTATGTGTATAAAAATTATAAATTATAATAAACATATCTATTATGTTTATGGTATGTCATATGGTATGGTAGCATGTACTTTCTATCGACGTGTGTGCAACACTAATTCGTAGAAAGAAAATAATAAAATAAAACAAGGCGGTAAAAACGGTGCGGTAGGGGGCACAAATACCTCACCCGGTTGATATGTCTATAAGCCTTAAAGCCGCACTGAATAAAGTGTTTTCTCTTTCAGTGCGGTGCTGAGCCTATATACCTCTTACGTATATTTTTGCCCCGTCGAGTCACAGATATAAAGACAAATACAAATCTATATTTATCATAAATCTCCAAGTTATGAGCTCCGCACCAGAGAGAAACGGCAGGATTTTGTCCCGCACTACGCGCAAGGACACGCAAGAGGTTTTTAAACCTACTACCGCAGCTAACGTGTTAAACTTTAATTTTAAAGCCATAGTCTGTTTACGACGGCTTCTAAATTTTAATAGCGGCATCTACGTAACACGTGTCAGAACGAAATGAGGATGGGGTTGTTAATTTGTGGTCACAAAAACGAGACATGACGGCTACTTATGAAATTATTATTGCAGATTTAGTTTGTAGCAAACATGACATAGAATGATATATATCTTAAATAGATAAGACCGCCCTTTGTACTTGTTGCTTTGTGAATTTTTATTTTTTTGTTTGTTTCTTGTGTGGTGTACAATAAAGTATTTTCATTTATTCATTCATCTTCACGCCCAAATTAGAAATGCATTACTTATAATGAGACTTTCTGTACCAAGGGGTTTATAAATTGTTTGATGACTTTAATCTGACCGTTGGTTTATTAACTTTAAAAGCAATAACAAAGATTGGCAGAAGTACATGAAATGTCTGTAACAAGTCTACCTAAAAACTTTTATAATAATAAATAAAGTTATGTTAGTAAGTGACTAAAAATATTTCTTGTAGGGATCTCCAAACGTTTCAAAATCACACTAATATTATAAATGCGAAAGTTTGGATGTTTGTTTGTTACCCAGTCTTGTCGTAACGGCTGGACCAATATTGGTATTAGGTAGATACAGTCTTAAAATAATTTTTACTGACAAACCACTCGTGCGAAGCCCCAGGCGGAAGCTAGTATAAAACATATAAAACAATAGAAAAATAATGATGGTTCAACAAAATTTTAATTTTAAGTTCCAGGGTAATAAATTTACCTGTTACATTTTTTTTTCAACGTTACGTTTCGTAAACAGGTATAAAGCGATTACTTTCTGAGTGCTATTGAAATAAAGTTATTACTGTTGGTACGGTAAAAGGCCACTTAGAAGTCCCCAATTTCTTTATAAATAACTAACGGCCCGTCCCGACTTCGTACGGGAGGACATTTATTTTAAAAAAGAAATGATGGCTAATTTTCTTACACCTTGTACACCTTTTAGTAGGGATGCCCATTTTTTTCCAGTAATAAATATAGCTTATGTTATTCAGTGATAATGTAGCATTCTAAAGGTGAAAGAATGTTTGAAATCAGACAAGTAGTTATTGAGTTTATTCGTTACAAACATACAAAAATACAAATCTTTCTTCTTTATAATATTAGTACCTATCGGTAAATATGAGAGGGTTTTAATAAAATAATAGAATGGCTCAATAGACAGCAATTTTGTATAGACATTTTGTACCCGTATGAGAGTTTTTTTTTCTTGAGTTTTTTTATTAGAATCAAGATATTAAGCATGTATATTTTTAACTGCCTTTAAAAAAGGAGGAAGTTCTCAATTCACTGGCTTTACTTAATTTTTTATTGTGTTTTCAAGCATAATTTCTTTGTTTAAGAACCGATTGGATTAATAATTTTTCCGTCGGGTTCAGTACAGCTCCAAGGTGGTCCGATTTAAGTTTAATCATGGTCAAATAAATGTAAAAAATACTTTCCATTGAGGTAAATAGGTGTGAAAAAATAAATTTTATTAACCAGTTTTCATTTTAGAGTACTTTTTCCGATTTTATTACGATTCCAGTTTTTTTAAAGTTATTATATCTAGTTACCAGCACAGTTCGGCATTTCTGTTGAAGTAAGTGAGCTGCTGCGCGCGCTCCCCTATTTCTCTCGCAGCATCTTGAAGCTCGTCCACGCAGCGAGACCATTCGGGGGACACTCTACTCCAGCACATTGGTTCTTTCAGGAATTCTATGGGAAAAATATATATTCAAAATTAATATTATAATAACCCACAGCTCACACTGTCACACAGCACATAAGCTAAATACTTAATAGTTCAGTCAGAGAATCTATACGTGAAATATACATCTATACTTTTTAAGTGTCGTCTATCTTACCTGTTTATATATTGCCTATACATTTTCTACCTTACTTGCGGAAACTTTTAATTAGCCTTCTTGTAATAAGTAGCATTTACGGTTGTTTATTTCCTACTCAAATACCTTTTCTGTAACCTAGCTGTAAGTTTTCCAAAAAATAAAATAAAATAAAATAAGACTTTGTACCCCGTTTTAAGCTTATTGCGCGCACAGAGGAGTGTAAGATTTATCATAAGTACCTAATGTTTATATGGAGAAGGAGGAGTGAATGCTAATATTAAGCTAAAACTAGTGGTTCACCCCGAACGGAGATCTAGCGAGTCTCCCACAAAACAAAAAAAAATATCATTCATAATCTTTGACTAATAAAGTGGTGCCACGAAATTAATAACCAACTTACTTGACCTACAGTTCCATTCACACATATAAATTACTAGTAACGGGAGTTCATGTAAATTGGTTACTCTTTTAACATTTCAGTTATTCTGGATTTCAGACTTTTCCCTATATTTGTGTCATTAAAGCTACACGAGTACCAAATTGCAGCACTGTGGGATCACTGGTGTACCCTGTGAATTTCATCAATTTCAAAAATCAAGTTCAGTTTTTACTATGGCTAAACTCAAAATTATAGCGGTGATGTGCTTGCAACATGTCACCTATGGGAATGTGAGTACTATGCAGAATGTAGATCAACGCAATCTTATTATCCAAGCAAGCTAACCCGCAATTTTGCAATTATGTCCGAACCTACGCATTGAAACTTTAAATATTGTCCAACTTGGAAATTCCATTTATAAATATCATTTTATAAATAGGTATTAAATTGGATTCATAAAAAATTTTCTATCAAGCTGGGAGAAATCCGCTCCTCAAACGCTAACAAGAAATAACAACACTTTGGTAAACAGCTTTTAGCGAGAATCAAGCTGAAACCTACAAGTTTTTTCAAAACTGCAAATGGTAGCTAGATTAGCTCATCTGAAAAAAAATTTGGCACTAAATATTTTCATTGGAAATCTATAAAATAAATTTAAATCTTTTTTCATATCTTTACCGTGTCTGTTTGTTCGGTTCGTATTCTGTTGATGTTGTTAGAAATAAATGTTTTTGATTTGATTTGATAAAAACACTACTGTTTTAATTACGTACATGTATAGGTACAAATTATATATATGTTATAAATATGTCAGTTATAAATCATATTGTATTTTTTCGAGTTAAAATAGGTAAGAATGTAAATGAGGCACTGAAAGAATATCTTATATAAAATATGAACTTTGCTTCTTCCGGGCTCATCCTTGCCTTGGTATTAAGTTAACTGGAGCATTTTTCAGACTTTAAAATTCAAGATGAAATTAAAGATGAAAGAAACGTTTTCTATAAAATATTTGTCCATATTATCTCATCAAAATTAAAATATTTTGTTTTCATTTATTAATCAGATGTTAAGCACTTGGTTCAATCAGAACCTGAATATCATTTCTTAATCGTTGAGTCGTCTTTGTCCGCTATGACCTGAAGGATGGTGTTGGTGCTGCTGTGCCCTCGATCAACAATCGAAGTGCTGTGCATTCTGATGAGCAGTGATGCAGCTTTTTTACGGATT